>JADLZK010009433.1:0-713959 GCA_015847255.1 Hyparrhenia diplandra | reverse complement strand
ATGTCTGGTCCCAACCATATGCATCTCTGCAAAAAGTCCTTGTACGGACTCAAGCAGGCGCCACGGGCGTGGCACCCGCGGTTCTCCGGCTTCGTCCAGCGGTCCGGCTTCATTTGCTTTCGACCTCCGACACGTCCCTCTTTGTCTACAAAGCGGTGCGACATCGCCTACTTTACTGCTCTACTCGTCGGCGACATCATCCTGACAGCCTCGTCGACCTCGCTTCTTCGCCGCCTCACCGAGCTTCTTCACTCCGAGTTCACCATGACAGATCTCGGGGGATCTTCATCACTTCCTCGGGGGGTCGTCCGCGATCTGGCGGCGGCCTCTTCCTCTCTCGGCGCCCGGTTACCTTTGTGGATGCTGCTCGGTAGCGCCCGGCATGGCTGTGTCACACTCAAAGCGACCCGGCGGACACTCATGCCAAGCTCTGCGCTCTGACGACGCTCGGTGGCGGGCGCTACTCGGTACCCGGTCTCCCCGGTGCTCTCGAGTACCTTCTGCTGACTTCGCCGGACCTCGCCTCACGCGGTTCCGGCAGGTTTGCCTCTTCATGCACGACCGGGAGCTGAGCGCCATTTTGCGTTGCTCAAGCGTGTCTAGCTGTTATGTCAAAGGGCACCCTGTCCACCGGGCTTCACATCAGACACGAGGCAGCATCACCAGCTTGACTGCCTACTCCGATGCTGATTGGGCTGGTTGTCGAGACTCTCGGCGCTCCACCTCAGGCTACTGTATCTTCCTCGGCGACAACCTAGTCTCCTGGTCCTCAAAACGCCAGACTACGGTCTCTCGTTGATCGCGGAGGCTAAGTATCGTCTATTTGCGCACGCCGTAGGCTGAGACTTGTTGGCCGTCGGTTACCGGGAGCTCCATGCACCCATCTCTTCGGCGACGCCGTCTCATCTGCGACAACGTCAGTGCTGTCTACATGACCGCCAATCCAGTTCATCATCGTCGCACCAAGCATATTGAGATAGATATTCACTTCGTCCGCGAGAGGTTGCTTTGGGACAGGTCCGGGTGCTCCATGTCCCTTCATCTCATCGGTTCGCGGACATCATGACCAAAGGGTTACCCGTGCGGTTGTTCACGACTTTAGATCCGATCTTTGTGTTTGTGACACTCCCGCTAAGACTGAGGGAGGGTGTTAGAATGTAATAGTCAGCCCATATTGGGCGTACGGCCCATTGGCCTTGTACATTGTAACCCTAGCCTATTAGGCTATATAATGAAGGTCACCCCATCGTGATTAGGTGTGCGGTGTGTTTCTACACTTATAACACGACACTAGCGAGGATGGATCATCCATATAGAGAGACAACAATTGCTAGTTGCTTTCATTCTGCTACGGACGACCTTACAATGTTCAGAAATCAGAAATCCTGGGCTATCTATAGTTCTTAGGATGTGCTATCTGTAGAACTCCCCGGCTCTCCATAGTTCTTAGGATGTACATACTATCTACATAGATCAGTGGGCAAGGGAGGCTTCAAGAAATTTGACTGGTTAGCATTATAGATGTCCTCCCAAAATCTCCATCACTTAGATAGTTCAAAATATTTCTGATCAAACTTGGATACTTTCAGTTGCAGAAGGTTCTATATGTGGAATGCATACCCCATTGCAATCCACGCTGAAGAAGTTGCACACTTGTGCATCAGGCAACCTCGAGGGCGGATTATCAGAACCAGGGGCACAGACTAGTCATACATGGTGTGAAACAGGTCCGAGGCTTGGGAAGAGTGAGCATATTTGGCAGGTAAGATACATACCGCCTCCCCAGGGCTGCTGTTCGCCACGCCGCTCCAGCCGGCGGCCGCCGGCCCAACAGATCATCGCTGTCGTCCTCGTCATCATCGATTGTCCCGTCTTGCGGTCCTTCTGTTCCTTGCTATGTTATATGATGACTATGATTGTTCAAAAATTCCGCCAAAATAAATAAAAAAGAAGAAAACCACATTCAAAACTGTTTATAACCGGCCAAGGATTTTCTATTGTTTACTATCGTTTACTATGATTTGTAAAAGTTAAGAGACTTAGAGCATCTCCAACCAGGGGCCCTAAATCAGGCCCCTATTTCTACACTCAGGAGCCAGCCTAAAACATTTGAGGGCTAAAATTAGAGCACAACTCCAGCGGACCCCCTTAAATCTTGGCCTGCAAATCAGCGGGATCCAAGCGAAACAAATCATTCTCCTCTCTCGTGCTAGGCACTAGCACGCACCGCAACTCCTTGGCGGCTCGTCTCGACGAGGATGTGGTGCGCCGAGGGGCTCCTCGATGCAGGTGGCACTCACGGCAAGGCTGCGCTGCCAGGCGTACCACGGCAAGATCGCCGTGGTGCCTCCGCCTACGAGAATTGATTTTTCGAGGCACTTGGAAAAGTTTTTCCGTGGCGGGCATTTAGAAAAAACCGCCACGGTTAATGTTTCTATTAACCGTGGCGGTTATTTTTTATTAACCGCGACGGTTTTAATAACGCCATGGTAAATCAATTAACTGTGGTGGTTTTTATAAAAAAAACCGTCACGGTAAATGAAGCCCAAACACCCAGCCCAATAAGCCCATATCAGGCTGGGGCGTATAAAAGCAAAACTCTCCCCTTTGCCCTAACCATCACCCCTCACTCGAACTCCCTCCCAATCGTAGATGTCGGCCCTCTCCCTGTCTCCCCACACTCACGAGAAACTCGACCTCCATCCTCTCGCCCGACACCGACACCTCCCTCCCCAATGCCCGGCGTTCTCCCTCTCCCCGCTCGGGCGGAGGTGGCGCCCTCCTCCTCCCTCCTGGCCCCCTCTCCTCTTCCTCTCGCCTCGACGGCGCAAGGGTGGCCTGGGCGCTGCAAGGGCGGCGCCGCGCGAAGTCTCGGCGGCAGCAGCTGCGGGCGGGCGGCGGGATCCGCCAGAGGCGCGCGCATCCGGCCAAGGGCGGGCGGGGCGGAGCAAATGCAGCCGTGGCGGGCGGGATCCGCCGCTGGCACGCGGATCCGCCGCGGCGCCGGGAGGAGCGGGCCAGCGGCGAAGCGGAGGGCGGGCGCCGGCCGCGGCGCCGTGCGGGACACGAAACCCTAAAGGGCCCGCCCGGCCCAGACCGGGGCCCGTTAGGGTTTCAGGGATTGATTTTTTTTTTTTATTTATTTTATTCATTAACGGCGGCGGGCTTTTTGGTTTCCAAAAACCGCGGCGGTTTTGAAAACCGCCACGAAAATCAAAAAAGTCCGCCCACGAAAAAATAGAATAAGTTCCGCCACGGAAAATCACAATGCATTTTAAGGCCAAGATTCGAGTAGAGGCACCAGCCATGTCGAGGGGCGGTGGGTCGCGTGCTCTCCGTCATCCTCGTCGTTAATGGCGCTGATGGGCGGGTGGACGGAGGGCCTCCTCCTCCCGCTTCTCCGACAACACCATGAGCACCGGTGTGATCAAAGCCGTTCATCCGGCCGGCGTCGTCCCAGCGGCCGGAGCCGACGGAAAGAAAACGCCGCGCGGGGCGGCGGCCCGCACGACCCGACGGGGAGTGGCGGGGCGCCGCGCCCGGCGGCGGCGCGTCTTGGTCCTCCACGTGGCGGGAAGGGGAAGAAAAAAGAAGTGACATGGGACCCACCGAAAGGGGGTATAATTTGAGGTGGCATAGAAAATGGGAGTGTAAGTAGGTGCTCCATTGGATGTTAAAACTTCTAGAATTTAGGGTAGGGGCCAAGTAGTAGCCTCCGGGCCCTCCACTGGAGTTGCTCTTAATGTAGACGTTTTCCACTATTATTCTATCTCTGTTTCGCGTCCGTTGGAGCTGTCACCCAAGCTATTTTATTATTCCCAAGCTCGACAGGACGTGGGTTCTCTTCTCTTTTTAAATTTAAATTTAAATTTAAATTAGGATTTCCCAGCAACCAGCACACGCTCTTTGCTGGGGATGCATTCTTTTTTTGTTGGTGAGGTAGAGATAGATAAATCGGTGTAGACAAATAGGTATAGATGGAGATAGATAGGTAAAATAGTTATAGATATATTATTGTGCATTTTCTTTTTGATATTATTATGCACGGTAAAATGTTGACAAAATAGAGAAATTGGATTTGCATTTCAATATTATTGTGAATGATGAGATATAGATATAATAATAATATCGATGTTGGTGTAGATGAAAAGGCAGACAGAGATGGAGACAGTAGATAGACTATAGATTAGGGATGCAAAGCGTAGTCCCATAGATGAACATACTATCAAATTCCCAAAACAACCTCCCTACTGCAGGCCCAAATGGCTCATGTCCCAAACAAAGCAATAGCCAAAATCGTCCAAAAGCTAGAGTGGCAGCACCCGGTAATTCCCAGCACCTCACCATCCCCTCAATCGTCATTCCCCACCCAACCACGCGGGCGAGAGCATCCGTCGCCTCCTCCACTGACTCTCCAGCAGTTCCCTCCCAACCCACGCCCCTTCTTTCCCACCCCCCTACTCCCGGTCCATACACCCCACACCCACTGACATCCCGACCCGACTCCCCACACTACGCACCGCCGTCCACCCGTCCACTGCACCGAGTCCACGCAATCCCACCTCCCCCACGAAGCTTCCTCCTCCTCTGTTGCGTCTCCTCCGCGGCTCCGCCGTTGCGTCAAGAAGAAAGGACATCGCCGTAATGTCGGCGTCAACTCTTCTTTATTCGAGACGCACCGACCGACGGCACCACCAACACCACTCCACCTGTCCGTCCCGTCCGTCCAAGAAATCCCCACACGCACTCCAAGAAATCTTAAGAAATCTTGACACCGAACCCACGCAGGCGGAGACACCAAGCAACGCATGCGCGCGCTGATGCAGCTGGAGCAGAGGACCGGGCGCTCGCGTCGGACCGGCGGCGTCCGGGTGGGCCGTTCGCCGGCGGCGGCCTCCCCGTCGCGCCGCCGCCGTCGCCGGAAGAGCGGGAGCGGCTCGACGGCGGCGGCGGCGGCGGCGCGCCCGGTGCCGCCGCAGACGTCACTGGGCCCGACGACGCGGTCGCGGACGCGGACCCGGAAGAGGCGCGTGCTGGCGCGCTCCGCGTCGGAGCCGGCGCTCTGGCTCGCGCGGGTCCACGCGGACGATGGGGAGAGCAGGGCGGGGTTGAGTGCCCGCCGTCCCCACCGCCGCCGCCGCTGGAGCGTCCACACACGTGCTTCGACGTGTTCGCGCCTGAGGCGGAGGAGTCGGTGTTCGGTCGGTCCTCTTCCTCCGCCTCGCTCACCAAGCTCACCGCACACGACCGGGAGGTACGGCCGCCGGCCGGCGAACTGACTGAGTCCACCACCAATTAGTCCTGTTTACTTCGCGCTTCGCGGCGGTTCTTTAATTTGTACTAGATTGGTTGGTGTAGGAGGCGAAGGTGGTGGTGAGCGTGACGGTGCAGGGGAGCGTCGGTCCGGTGAAGGCCATGGTCAGGCTGGGCGGCAGCGTCGGGGAGGCCATTGCTGCCGTCGTCGAAAGGTACGCCAGGGAAGGGAGAAGCCCGCGCCTGGACCCGGCTGCGGCTGAGAGCTTCCAGCTTCATCACTCTCATTTCAGCCTTCAGAGTAAGCCACCACTAGAGTAGTAGACTATATTTTTAGTTAGCAATTAGCAAATTAGAGAACTTTCATTCATCTGACAGTTATTAGCATCGTCGGCTATTTTTGGTGTAAGAACTTGCATGCGTCCAAACATGCATTTTGGTGGTTCTGTGTCCTTGTATTTTGGATGTTAGTGGGCGATTGTAGTCAGTGGCTCCCTCCAACCCTGCCAATTGGCGTGGATGATTCAGATTCATGATTCTGATTTACTTATTTTGGGCATAATGAAATTATTACCCACTTTTTGAAGAGAAATTCCCTCTTTTGAACTGCGGAGGCAACCTTAGCTTTCTGAATCTTGTGATCCACATGTGTATGCACTCTATGAGTCATTTTAACTCAGAGATGATTCCTAAATAGCCAAAATGAATTTATTAGTTGTCCACTAGATCAATTTCTGTTTTAATTGGTTGTCTGATTATTTGTGCATTTATTTATATTATTATTTAATTCATAATCGACAAAAGGATTCCTTTTGTTTAAAGCATGCTTTTGTTCCAGTGACACATGAAAACGTGAGATCATGGACTTCTAGTTTTGAATTATTCTTACCTGCCAAATTATACGTGTTTGTAGACAAAAGTTGAAAAGATTTCTGGCTGTCGCCCTCCTGATTCAGTCCATCATATACAACTAGGCCCAGTGTAAAATATATAATAACATACTGATTGACAAATGGCTCAAGCTACTGGACACTTTCCTTAGCATCAGAAAACTGTGTCAATGCCAACGTCATTGCTTTTTTTTTTTTTATTCTGCAGTTACAAGCTCACCCCCATATATGTTGTAAAATATATAATATATGTTGGCTATTTTTGGTGTAAGAGCTTTGCTTGCGTCCAAACATGCATTTTGGTGGTTCTGTGTCCTTGTATTTTGGATGTTAGTGTGCGATTGTAGTCAGTGGCTCCCTCCATCCCTGCCAATTGGCATGGATGCTGTGGATTTCAGATTCATGATTCTGATTTAGTTATTTTGGGCATAATGAAATTATTAGGCTCTTTTTGAGGAGAAATTGTTTCCCTCTTTTTCAAGAGAAATTGAACTGCAGAGTAAGGCAACCTTAGCTCACTGATATTGTGTTCCACATGTCTAGTTATTCTCCCAACTCGTTTTAACTCGCAGATCATTCATAAAAGGCCAAAATGAAATGTTTAGTTGTCCACTTGATGGAATTCTATTTTAACTTTCTGGCTGATTAATTGTAAGACAACTGTACTTTTTTTTTGTCAATTAATGATTCCTTTTGTTTAAAGCATGCTTTTGTTTCAACGACACATCAAAACGTGAGACCATGGACATCCAATTTTTATTGTTATCTGCCAAATTATATGTGTGAGATAAGTTGGAAAATTTTCTGGCTGTCATTTTTCCTGATTTGGTCTACAACTAGGCCTGATGCTTTGGGTCGTCAGGATAACATAAATATATAATAATATACTGATTGACAAATGGCTCAAGCTACATGCATTTTGGTGGTTCTATATCCTTGTATTTTGGATGTTATTGTGGAATTGTAGTGTGGCCACCTCCATCCCTACCAATAGGTGTGGATGCTGTGGATTTCTGATTAAGGATTCTGATTTAGTTATTTCAGGCATAATGAAATTATTACCCTCTTTTTTTGAGAAATTCCCTCTTTTGAAGAAAAATTGGACTGCAGGGTAACGCAACCTTAGCTCACTGATCTTGTGATCCACATGTCTAGTTATTTTCCCAACTCGTTTTAACTCACATATCATTCCTAAAAGGCCAAAATGAAATGTTTAGTTGTCCACTTGATGGAATTCTGATTGTCTGGCTGATTATTGGAATTCTAACTGTCTGGCCGATTATTTCTGAGAAAACTGTAGTTTCATTTATAAAATTATAATTGACAAAATGATTCCTTTTGTTTAAAGCATGCTTTTGTTTCAACTACACATCAAAACGTGAGACCATGGACTTCCAATTTTATAGTTACCTGCCAAATTATAATTTATATGTGTAGACATAAGTTGGAAATTTTTCTGGCTGTCGTTCTCCTGATTTGGTCTATTATATACAACTAGGCCTGATGCTTTCGGTCGTCAGCATAACATAAATAAAGTATATACTGATTGACAAATGGCTCAAGCTACTGGACACCTCCCTTATCATCAGAAAACTGTGTGGATGCCAGCGTCATTGCATTTTTTATTCTGCAGTTACAAGCTCACCCCCACATATGTGGGCCTCGAATACTTGAAGTTAAACCTTGCCCGCTGATGTACATCTAAAAGATCTAGACTCATTGCATGATTATGAAATCAATAATCATGTATTTCTACGCCCAGGGTCTGCTGTAGCATATTTGGAATTTGCAGTAAGTGTGACTGTCAATTTGAGGCATATGTTCTTAGCGTTAGTTGGACTTTGAGAGCTGTTTACAACTATATAACTGTTGTATGCTCCCATCGGAAACATCATTTATTTCTGACCTGAGGGAGTACCCATGTAACTTTGGATGTTAAAGGAGCTTAGGTTTGAACCAATAACCAGTTGGCTATCAACTTGAAATATGAGACTTCAGTATGAATTCAGACCCATTTTCATTTCATATAGTACCTTACGAAATTATGTGTTACTGCTGGAGCTATTTGTTACTGCTGGAGCTATTTGTTGTTGAACCTCATCGGAAACAGAAAGTGACAATTTCTCTCAGTGACAATTTTCCTGTGTAAATCGAGTCATCCTGTCCTAAGAGTAACAACTTAAACATTTTCTCACAGGTCTGAACAAGAACGCGACAAAATTGGAGATGTGGGAGGCAGGAACTTCTACCTGCACAAGAATGATTCAAGTAATGGACTTTACCTCCAGGGCCAGGAGCCTCCTGATGCAAATTCAAGTTGCAGTGACATTAGCCAGAGCTCCTCCTTACACCAACCATCTGGTGGTGCTACAAATCAGTACCAGGTCCTCACCATCGTCATCAGTAAGCTCGACAAAATTGGTCGGCGAACGAGGCGGATCTGGAGGTTCATCACCTGCAACAACTGTACATGACAGCAGCACAATGAGTCTGGATCTGCACACCCTGGTGCAGCCAAGAAGTAGGTAGGTTAGTTATAACCTGTAAAAGGTGTGGCATGAATCCCAGTATTTCGTTGACCAAGGTATGGTTTGGTGTGGTGTGTAATCCTAATTCCTAGCAGTAGTTAACCATCCCATAGTGGTTAAGCCACAAAATATTTCAGTGGCGATGACCACACTTAACAATCATGGGCACTTATCGCAGATTTTAGATATGTGTCTATGTGTGTGTATTCGGTATATGTGACTGCTACATAAATTCAAAAGTACATATAGAAAGAAAAACTTACAGGTCTCTTATTACTCTGGTGGTGCTACATAAATCTGGTTGGTTTGCTCTGCCTTGTCCTCTGTGTCTCCTCTGCTTGAACTGGTTTTGTGCGCTACCTGGCTTCTGATTTTGTGAATGACTTGAACCAAATCTAGTCACATTAAGGCACTGAAGCTGTTAGAGGAGTCAAGAGCCTATTGGGTCTTAGCCCATTAGAGTTAATTAGTGGCTTACTTAGGGGCCAAGTCAAACCTCTCTATATAATGAGAGGGGATGTATCAATCTATAATCAAGCAAGAGATTAGAAGGAAACCCCTTCCCTCTTGCCGGCCGTGGGCAGAGCCCCGCGGCCGGCGTTCCTAGTGCCCCTACCCCCCAAACCCTAGCCGCCGCCAATCTGTGAACAGTACCCGCGGGGGTACTGTAGCACCGCGGGTACTGTAGCGCAGCAGCGGCCATCCCTCTCTTCTTCCTCAATCCCCTCAGCCCAATCACGTCCATAACAATTTGGTACCAGAGCCGTCGATCCGTGGGCACTCTGCTCTCACCATGGATTGTGCGAGAGAGGAAGGAAGAGCTCGTGGTCCGCTATGGACACCGCACAAGAGGCACGATGCAAGGAGCTGGCTGGACGTGATCCTCGCCATGGCGACGAAGATGGAGTCGGATTTGAAGGCGTTCAACGCGGATTGGAAGGCGTGCGACGAGGCGCTTCGAACTGCTTCCACAGCCTTCGCCGTCGTTCCGGTAGCGGGTCCGATTGCCCCGGAGCCAGGCGCGGCGGCCCACGCGCGGCCGCGCCATGGTGCGGCCGGCCGGGGCACCACTCCATCTTCAAGCGGGCGGCGCCGTGTCCTCCCTCCCCGTAGATCGGTCGCCACAAGAATGCAGCAGCAGCCTCCATCTTCACGCGGCGGCGTTCCGTCTTATTGTGTCGATCGGAGCGGCTACTTGCTACAGCGGCATTGCGAATGGCGCTTGCACGAGAGAGTGCGTGCCGGTCGTGGCGGTGACTTCAGGCTGCTGCGCGGCGACCTCCTAGCGCGCGTCGTCGGGTGCGAGGAGATGCGCCGGCGGCGTACATGAGCGGCCTTGGCGGCAATCAACCTCAGCAAGGTGGCGCGACACCGGCGCCGCCGGATGGCCACCCACAACCGCGCCGCCCCCAGCTGCTTCGATGCCCGGCGGTTGTTTTCGCAGCCAGCGCACTCGATTACTGTGAGAGCGGGCTACTCTTCATCACCGGCGGGGACGCGGCCTTTCGCTACCACGTTTTAGATTCGGCGACGCCGCGAGTCATCTCCGCTGGTCGGCCCCATTGCGACTAGTCCTGTGCAGCCGTTCGTGTGCAACCCTCTCCTTAAAGATGGTCTCCATGGGATCGGCGACTACACACGTGCGAGATCCAACACGCGGAGGTGGTCCGCATTATCTTCAGGTGTCAAAATTAAAGAGTTGCAATTTATTTTTGGTCAATAAGATAAGCCGAGATGTAAAAGGCTTGTTCTTAGGTGTTAAGTTAGTGTCTAGTGTCATCGTTAGTGTCATTGTTAGGTTGCGGCTTCGAGGGGCGAGCTGCATGTCCGGGTGGGGAGTAGTGTTAGAGGAGTCAAGAGCCTATTGGGCCTTAGCCCATTAGGGTTAATTAGTGGGGAGCGTATGCTATGCAAACCTGCCGTGTGCTAACTATAGGAACTCTCTTTCAAGCCATTGGATTCTAATCGATGGATGGAGATGGAGCGTGCCGATTTGCAAAAACGCCCGCTTTGCCTTACATCCCCGCAGGTTCCTTTTGCAAAAAGCCCCCCGAGCGCTCCATCTCCCTCACCCGTCCCCGAGGTTCTCTCGAAGTTTCTCCCATCCATGGCCGCGCCGACCGCGGTTCTCCCGAAGCCCGCTCCGGCCAGGAGCGGCGTGGGAGCGCATGCACCAGCCCCCGGGTCGCGCCGCCCTGCCCCGCCGGCGGCCCGCCCGCGCAGGCGCTTCCACGAGCGTTCTGTCATCTCCGGCCGTGCCGCACTGGCGCGCTGGCGCAGCGCGCTGCTGCGCCAGCCCCGCCCTTGCGCCTCCCAAGCGCGGCGTGTCGCGCCGCAGTTCGGCTGAACCCCGGCGCCCGGCCCCGAGCCAGGGGAAGGAGGCCCTTCATCACACCGACGCTGCGGCCGACCTGGACCGACGTATTGCAGCAACGGCAGAGTCCATGGCAGCGGCATCAGAGTCCATGGCGGCGGCAGAGTCCATGTCAGCGGCACCAGAGTCCATGGAGTCCATGGCGGCCGCCGATCGATCGCGAGCACGTGCGCATAAGAATCTACCGGCACAAAGCCGCTATACCAAATCAGTACTGCAACACTCCGCGTACCTTTAATTGGCTAATCAACAACATAGGCATCAGCAGTCATCAAGGGCGCAGCAGGTTCCTTGCACGCATTTAACCCTGAAAATGCCCACGCATGCATGAGGTTGCAATTTCATCATTGATCAATCCGGTCTTGCAATCGATCAACGTTCCTTGGCCGATGATGTGTACGCACCTCTCCACCCACGCTTGTCGGCCGCTCCTCGTAGGATTGATGGCGGCGGCGTCGGGGGCGAGCACCGCCGAGATGGGCGACCACGACGGGCGGCGGCGCCTCGACGGGATCGGGATCGACGTATCATCTAACCGGCGCCTGGAATCGTGTTTCGGGGGTCTTTTGCAAAAAGATTTGATTAGGGTGGGATGAGTGGAAGGGTTTAAGTGTTAAAATAATCCACCTTTATCTTTAGCCATCGGATCTACATCGTGTGTTGTTGAGAGAGAGTTCCTATAGTTAGCACACGGCAGGTTTGCATAGCATACGCTCCCTAATTAGTGGCTTACTTAGGGGCCAAGTCAAACCTCTCTATATAATGAGAGGGGATGTATCAATCTATAATCAAGCAAGAGATTAGAAGGAAACCCCTTCCCTCTTGCCGGCCGTGGGCGAGCCCCCGCGGCCGGCGCTCCTAGTGCCCCTACCCCCAAACCCTAGCCGCCGCCAATGCGTGAACAGTACCCTCGGTACTGTAGCACCGCAGGTACTGTAGCGCAGCAGCGGCCATCCCTCTCTTCTTCCTCAATCCCCTCAGCCCAATCACGTCCATAACAGAAGCACTAAAAAAATGTGGGGAACTATGACTTCCTGATGACGATGGATCAAATTGTCACTGAGCGTGTCATATTTGTTTTCATTTCATCTTGGTTTTTAGCATCCATATTTGAGCGGCCTGGCATGCCATAATTTTTTTAACGTCATTTCCTTATTTTTTAGGCCTGATATATCCTTTGGTTCATAATATTTTTTTAATAAAGTTAATTGCTATTTTAACATATTTAGTAAAATAGCAATGGATTTTATTGTTTTTCGTATGTTTCAAAATTTAATACGTATAAGACAACCTTTTCCATGAACATAAATGAGTATAGAAATGAGGATACAAATACATTTAAAAATTGTGTTGAGTTTGAATAATTATATGCTTGTATACTTTATTATTTATTAGTTTTATTATTTACTTAATGATATACTTTAGTATTTGATTCCGTTAAATTTTTACAAAATTGGAAAATTTATCATATTTTCTTGAGTTAGAATTAATTAGTTATGAATTTAAAATAAAAATAGATTTGGCTCATGTTCCAGAATTCAAGATTGTGTTTCCTAAAATTAAATACCATGGGTTGATTCTTAGTTGGGCTAGGACATTTGTTGGGCTGGTCTAGGTGCGGAAGCTGACATAACCTACTGTAGCAGATTGGGCCTAATGTAACAGTGGATATGGGGAGAGAAACAAAAGGGCTGCGAGGGTATCAAATATCAATAAAAAAAATGGCCTAGTTACATAGCAGGCTTTCCTAAATCAATGTCCGTGAACATTTTTTTTTTTTTTCAAATTCCGTGAACAATTTCAGTTGGGCCTGTCTAGCTTCTGCACGTGTGTTACTGAGGCAAAAAATACACGTGTGATCATTGGCAAAAAGACACACGAATCCACAAAACAGAAATAACCGCGTGTTCCTTTGCTTGTTTACACACGAAAGTACACAGCCACATAAAACAAAAAAAACGTGTGTTTCTTTATAAAAAAAACACACAGATTACACAGCCCCAACCTTCTTATGTTACGTCGGCTAATCTCTTCTTTGTTGGGCTTGTTTCCAGTTGCTTCCAATTTTGTAGTATTCTGTAGAAGCCGCTAAAAAAGGCCCAAAACCTAAAACAATGAAACAAAGATAAGGCCCAGAACCTAAAAGACAGTATGTATAGGCCCGTAACACCCTAATAACAGCAGAATGTGTGAACCCTAATAACAAAGAAAATTGTGTTAACTCGTGCACACAACTACACCACTTTCGGCCTCAAGGGCCTACCGCCCCTCTCGGCCTCGATACCCTAATCTCAATAGAATGTGTGAACCCTAATAACAACAAAATTGTGTTAACTGTGCACACAACTACACCACTTGGCCTCGATACCCTAATCTCAAATGAATGTGTGAACCCTAAACTCAAAGAAAATGTGTGAACCCTAATCTCAACAAAATTGTGTTAAGTGTGCACAAAACTACACCACTGAAAACTTCGAGTGCTTAATGACAAGCAAATTTGAAACTTACTAACTGGACAACAGTGAAAGAAGTGTCGGACTGACTTGGTCCTAACTAATTAGGCTAACTAATGACCGATAGCACATCAACTGAAAAACCGACTGAAAGACCGATAGACAAAAACTCTAGACTCGATCGAAACCCGAAAACTTCGAAAAAGTGGGACTAAGGACTGAGGAAAGTAAACTGGACTGAGACTCGTCTTCAGAAAAACTAAATGCAAACAAAAAGACTGAAGACTGATAACTCAATGAGGACGGAAGACTAAAGAAAACTGATAACTCAATGAGGACGGAAGAGTGAGAGAGAGACAAACAATTGCTGAACTAAACTGAAAAAATGAAAAACCTAGAGTGAGGGAATGCTAAACAAAAGAAACTTACCCCACATGAAAACGAGGGACTAATGACTGAGGAAAGCCACAGGGATCCAAGGATTTCTTACTTGCCTCACAGGATTATAAACGAGTATCTGAAGAACTCCTTCTCCACTCCATATGCAACCCTCATGATCTTCTCAACAGTAGGACTGATGCTAGGACTGAAACAAAGTGAAACTTAGATATTGAATTTTCAGGACAGAAACTTAGACTGATTAATAATAGTATGAGAAGCACCTTGGCACTCAATTGAAATATACTCTAACTCTGCTCCTTAACCAGCTCTTCCCCTTGTTTCTACGTATTTAATCTGCTGGCTACCAAACACTATGTACAGGTGCCAAGTGGAATGGCAAAAAGGAAAGCTTTCAATAGACTTGATCTTCAAAATCGTGGACATATATTCCTATAATAGTACTGAACAAGTGGCCAAATAACAGAGAAAATGAAAGCCACACATTTCCCCATCTTACATCACTTAATAAGCAATCATTGCAAAGGAGCCAGATAAAATTATAGAGCTATACTACACATGGACTAATGAGCTCAATGAATTTAACATACAAAGAAAAGAAAACATAAACTGAAAAAAAATGAAGCACTGATTGATGCCCACATATTACAAAAGTAAGACCAGAAATTAAGAAGAGTCACAACATGGCGATCTTGGACAAACTGATTGTCAACTTTGCACTTGCAACATAAATTGCTGGTTCTATGATATACATCAAAGCAAAAAAAAAGTTCGATACTACCCTATACACGTTTGTTATCCTCTCCTCTATGCTATAAAATGTAGCCATGTGGCCTTTCAAAATTGCTCGGAGCAGCCATACGAACCTGAAAAAAGAAATATGAAATAAATTATGTAGCCATCTGACAAAGATATTGAATAAAACCACAAAGATATCTCAATCAAATTCACATGCTGGTTGTACTAAATTAAAATTTCAGTTATTTACACAAATGGATTCATTCGGACTAAAATTCCAACAATACTTAAACTGAAGATTAGACTGCCATTCACCATTCAGATTCTCATTCCAGCCATACTAGAATAAAGAAGATATGATTATGGTTGTCATCGGGAGAAATAATTAGGTTTCAAGATTCCACACCATCATATAGGACCCAGTAATCCAAGAAAATTATTAAGCACTTAAACAAAAAATACAGCAAAAAGCTAATCAAAGAATAATGCTAAGGTGTATTT
Organism: Hyparrhenia diplandra; assembly: GCA_015847255.1. Classification (NCBI taxonomy): domain Eukaryota; kingdom Viridiplantae; phylum Streptophyta; class Magnoliopsida; order Poales; family Poaceae; genus Hyparrhenia; species Hyparrhenia diplandra. Next base: position 698,823 of record JADLZK010009433.1, on the reverse strand, counting down.
AAGTTGCAACAAGATCATAGCAAGCTAACTGCTAACACTAACTACAGATGGCAACTGCATCAACCTGAGTTTTGAGATGGAGAACAAAATGAGATGCTAGCTGACCGAAAGGAACAAGAAGCATGAAGTCTTAACATGCTAATGCTAGAACAGAAAAGCAATGAACTACTCACCAACTTAATTGTTGCTCTGAATCGCACCAACAACGCAAACGTGAAGCTGAATTGAGCTGCTGTTGTTGTACTGAAGCTAGCCACCCACCTGCTACAATGTTACTCACCTGACTGAGACAGAGGAGGACATGAGCTACTGCTACAATGCACCTACAGCAAACGAAACAAGTCAGCCAAGTTAACAAGGGTGCTAAAACGCTCAGATATCATCCTTAATGTGATGAACTGACAGAAAGTAAAACTAAAAGAACATAGTTTGTTGTCCTGATTTGATATCTATAACAGGACAATAAGATAAAGATTATGTGAACATATGTTAAACAACATCTAAATGTTCAGACAAGTATTCTTTCAAAAAGATCTAGACACACCTTCAATTTACAGAACTGTTTTTTTTTTTGCATTACCTTTAATTCAATAATGAAACCTGAAAGACATACTGAAACTGAGTTACTGAACCGATTCATGAACAATAGCTGAATGCAAGAAAATAAACGTTCGGACTGAAACCAAGTTTCAGTCAATAGGTTTGCTCTTCTAGATTGAAGCCAAATTTCAGACAATAAGTTCGCTCCTCAAAATTCAGACCAAAAATAGAAACCCATAGGTGCCAAAAATCGAGCCTAAGTTTAGACGTTACACCGGTTTGCTCATCGGGCTCGCCCGCCATGAATAGTAATCAAGAGAAAGAGCAGAGCAAGGTTAGGGGACCATCGACAGCCATGGAAATGGCAGCTTCCTCAAGGGTCAACTACACAATTAGTGATGTGAGAGGGACAGCAGGGAACAACACCCTCTCTACAGCCTTTGTACATTGTCTTGACGGAAACCACTCCCTTGCGCCGACCGCAAATCTGCTCCCTCTCCACCCTCCGAGCTGCTGCGCCCCGCCACTTTCGCATCCCCCGCCTCGCCAGATCCCAACGGCGGACACCCACAAAATCGGAAACAAACAACACGGGAAGCGGATGCCGGCCTGGGCAACCCAGTGAGCCAGCGCAGGCTCGCGTCTCGCCAGGGCAACCGCGCGCCGGAGGCCTGAGAGAGAGGACCGAGAGGCGGTACAAGGTGGTCGAACGGTGGGGATTCGTGGATTTGGAGAAGAGGAGGGAGGCGGAGAAAGACTCACCTGTATCTTGGCGAACGGAGGAGCGCGCAGACAGAGGATGCGGAGAGGCACGGCCGCCGGCGTCGCCGCCCGCCGCCGCCGCCCGTGCTCGACGGGACACCGCGACCGGGAGGACACGCCGCCAGCGTCGCCTAGAATCGCCGGAAAGAAGAAACAGAAATGGAATGGGGAAAAGTCAAGTGGACAACAAGGCGTGATTTCCAAAAACAAAAACTGAATAACAACGCTGTGCTTGTGGGACCGCATGACAGAGAAACAAATTTGGAATCAAACGAGAGGACAGACAGAAGCCACTTTCGATCACATATCAACGACAGAATTTTTCGTGTGTGAAAAAGAGAGAACGAATCACACGTGTGTAGTTTAGCAATCCTCTTTCAGGTAGGTTTGCCTCTGGTTGAAGTTCTATTCGGCCGAAAATGTTGTATTTCATTTTTTCTATTATATATACTACACATCGACAAAGGAGTTCTTTCCCGAGCAATTGGATTCTATTCAAAACCTACCGAGACTTTATGAAAAAGTATTATTTGTAGTTCGTTTTCAATTAATTTTCCTAACAGTTTTTACTTTATTTTTTTAATTAACTTTTCTAAGTGTTAGTTCTCATGAGCACAGAAAGTGATAAAGTAATAATTTATCGCAGGGATTCTGGGTTATAAAATGGGATACAATTTATATATAAATGTAATTATTTTAACTGTACAAATCAGTAATTGATAAAATTATCAGAAATAGAGAGATATTGTATTATAAATTATTCCTTGTGTGCTAAACAATAAACAAAAACACAATAATTTAATATAATAATTTTTATGAGTCAAGTATTATATCTTCTATATTTTATCTCGCACGGGGGTTCATGGATTATTGTCAATGATGGGAACTATAGGGTGCGATTGGTTGCTCGAAACCAGGTAATCCCGACCAAAGAGGCATCCCGGCTGGCCTCATCCCCTTCCGTCATACAGGAGCTTGTGTTTGGATGCCCCAGACGGCCTCATACAGGATCAGGAGAATTGTGTTTGGTTGCCCGCATGGACCGTTTTGGTAGATGAACTCATACAAGATCTTGTGTTTGGTTTGCCGCACGGCACAAGGTGCCAGCACCTAGGTACGATTTTGGTGAGGTTACTAGCATCTCCAGCACCTCTATTCCTCGTCCTGGTGCTTCACCTGCAGGCCCCCACGCCGTTGCATCCGACGGCAAGACTCTGTACGCTTCCATCTAGCAGGCCACAACGCTGTGGCCACGACCTGATCCACATCATGTCAGCGATGCCCTCGGCGGCGATCCTGATCCACCATGTCAGTGATGCTCTCGGCGGTGATCCTGATGATCTGGGACATGGAGGCTGCACCACGCTCCTGTTCCCGGTCCTGTGGTCGGCCGCCTCGCCACTGCCGATGGAGATGACGAGGACGCCTTGACGCCGGGCGACGAGCAGGATTTCGCGACTGTTATTGAGCACGCGTTTGTGATGGTGGCTGCCGTGGGGACGCGCCCGACGCCGCCATCCCCGATCACGACGGCGATGATGCGTGGACCCGTCACAGGACCGCGTCTCCACCATGGCCGCCAACCCGAGCACGTGGCGGCGCAGGCGCGCGCGGAGGCGGAAGCCATACGCGGCGGGTCTACACGTCGGCCCGGCGCTGAAGAGGAACGGCGCCGCCGTTGATGTGTCGTAGCGAGGGGACCAAAGATAGGACGCCTTTGGTCACACAGCGCTGATCAGGTCGCTGAATACACTCCGAGAACGCCGCGCCCGAGGCGGGGGAACTAGAACAGCGATGCAGGCTGCCGAGGCCCCCAGCGTCGGATCGACGGGGAGCGGCGCCCGCCACCACAGTCCACAGCGGCGCCTCGGCCGCAGCCCCCCCGCTACCTGGCCGCCGCAGAGAGGCTGCCATGGCGCGCGGCTCGAGGGCGACTTCCGCCACCACGGAGGACACCGCCCGCCGCCATCGCCGGGCTCGGGTCAACCAATCCTCCGCGAGCTCCTCCTCTTTGTGCCGCTCCACCGGGCTCCTCCGGAGCTCCTCCTCTCTCCGTAGGCCGCGGCTCATCGCTCCTCCCGCGTCCAGGGCGGGCTATGGGCGAAGTGCGTGCCCGATGGAGCACGCCGGGGCCGGGGACGGACAACCTCGCCCGGAGAGCCGCCGGCATGAGGGGGCAAGCCTCGGTGCCCGCGCCTTTGAGGCGCCGCCCCTGCGCCGACGCTCTTGAGGGGTGCCGCCTCGCCTTGCCCCCTCACGGGGGCGCCACCTCGTCTTGAGATGGTCGCGCAACTTCGATAGCGAGGAAGGGCTCCAAGGCGGCACAGTAGGAGGAGCGGCGTAGGAAGGTAACGCAATGCGTTACGGAGGATGGCGAGCGGTTCGTCCGGCTCTTGCTTTTCGTGTTGACAACGGCACTGTTTTGTCCGAGCCGCGAGGGAAGCTCGCCTCCACCTTCCCTCGTCGACCGGGATGGAGGGGGGCAAACAAACGGCGCGGTGCGGCGAAAAGATACGGGAAGGAAAACCAAACACGCGAAGGGGACGACTCCGTGCGCTAAAGTCGTCGCGTGGACGGCCCGGTAAGGGCAACCAATCGCACCCATATATAAAGACAAAATTCGAATTGTTCTCCCATTTTTTTAATATAAATTGTTTCTTTTATTCCATATGTTCTCGACCACAAATATTTTGCCAACGAACTTGTCAACACTTCACTACCAGAATCCTAAATTGACTCGAGAGTCGAAACCGCCAAGAAAAGGGGGAAAGCCACCAAGGAAATGATTCTTGACAATAACCGAAGCAAATGCACTCAAGAATAGAGGGCAAGGAATATAGGAGTTTCCTTTGGCACTGTTCGGATCTCTTTGGAGGTGGACTCAATTCAACATATAATTACCGAGTAAAGTTGCGCGGTAATTCAATTAAACTGAAAAAGGTATGAAACCAATTCAAAAAAATCTCAAACTTGTGGTTCCTTCACACAGGGCATCTGCAAGCCTGAGAAAAAGTTTGAGACCAATACGACACTAGAAAGCACTTGGACTTCAGAATCCCTAAAAACTTAAGTGTATAGACAACGTTATGTAACTATTTGAGTGATGTATCCATGTGTGAATAATGTATAGCTCAACATTGTTGATATGATTTGAAAAATTTATTCCAAGGTAGTACAACCATATTATGATCTCATGCCAAATTTTAGGATCTAGGGACACCATTAAGATATTTTTTTTTTCCAAAGAGGAGAAACCAAAATACTTTTAAGCATTTCGTTGGGTGCCAACCTCCAAGAAAATTCAATAACCCCAAGGAAATGCTAATTTACTTAATGGTTTATAATAACACCCAAGGAAAGGGATAGTTTCCTTGGCGGCTACTAATAACACTTAAGAAAATAGTAGTTTCCTTGAATGTTTATAATTACACTCAAGGAAATGAGTTATTTGCTTTGAAGTTACTTGAAACCACAAAGGAAACTCCTATATTCCTTGGCGGTTTACTAACTTTCAAGGAATATATATTCACTTTTCCTATGCCTCTATTGAAAGAAATCATCCAACTCTATCTTGCGACGTGAGGTTTCTTGTCATCTAAACTTAAAAAAATCTGCAATTGCCTAGTGAGGTTTCTTGTCATCTCTGAGAACACACACCTATACTTTGTCCTTGCCATTCCATAGAAAAAAGTGTCTCTTGTTTTCTGTGTACTGTAATGTTTTTTATCTATTATTTGTGATTTGTGAGAACACACACCTTTAATTTGTCCTTGTCATTCCATAGAAAAAACTGTCTCTTGTTTTCTTGTCTCTTGTCTCTTTAGTTTGTTAGCTAACACTTTGTACGTATAGTGCTGATGACTAATTCCTGGATGCGCGTCCACCACACCCATCTTCGTCCAGCCTTGGGGCGTCACCGTCCGCGACAACGCGCCGTTCCTAACCGCCCGTCGGGCCGCCGCCGTCGCAGATCGGCTTCCGTGGGCTGCGCTGCCTCCATGGCCCCACCGTTGCCCGGCGCCGGGTGGTGTCCGGTTGCACGCCAGTAGGAAGACCTCATCGTCGCCTGTGCGTCATCTCCGATCCCGGGACAGCATCGTGGTCCTCCTACCCCGCCCTCTCTGGATCCGGCTTTCCCATGGTCGAGCGGCGGTGCGCGTCCTCCATACTACACAGGACGGCGCCCATGAAGATGGCTGGCGTGGGGCCCCGTTCTACGCGCGGTGCCGATTCCCGGTCCACACCGGCGTCTTTCTTCTCCAGATCTACGGAGGAGGCAGCGCCCTTTACCCTGGTGGTGACAACGGCATGGCGGAGCTCCCAGGTGTATGCGCGGTCCACAGACGATGTCCGGTGGCTGGGCGTGGGACCAGATCCGGGGCCCCCTGCATGTCATCGCCTCCCTTGGCTGCCGGAGATGGTGCTGCCATAGCATGCAAGATCTTCGAGCGAAAGCTTGCAACGATGGAACATATGGACGCCATGTTCCTTCCCCGGCGTTGGGAGATGTTCTTGCATTGCAATGGTAGCCGTTCCTCACGCATTCTAACAGTGAGCAACGACCTCTCTTTCGCTGGGGCATATGCTTTTCCAATATTTGGCGTCACGATGCACCTCGCGCGACCCGGCAACACATATGGTCAGCAGATCGAAGACAATTCGGGGTCTTCCTCCCGCACAAATGATTGATGGTGGCTATTCCAAACGCCACCAATATATCAAGGTGGAGGGGCAACTGTGCAGGCACACGATTCCAAGTGTGGGCTGGATTTCCTGCTGTAATGGGGGTTGTCTCCATCCAATGAGTTTTTTCAAGATCATTTTGGTGCACATTGATCAAGGAGTGGTGGCTGATTCGAAGACCACCATGAAGCGACATCGATATCTTTAGCACCGTCTTGAGTAGTAAACTCTATTCTTTTTTGGATGTAGATCTTTAGTATATTTATGTTTATGTACTAAAGTTTTTTATTCTTAGTTTTTGTAATAAGTTTGGCTGTGTGTGGTCACGCAGAAGTTTTAGCCTGTGTGCGTTACCGCAGAGGCCGGAATGTTAATTCCTTTATCTAAAAAAAATTGATTTCATGGGAAAGATTTCTCGGTTGGAAAAAACTTGAAACTGCATGACTGGATGGTTAAGCAACGTGATGTTTCTGTATATAGTGTGCCAGACGGGTTACTGTGATTTATGATTTGGTCTACAAGGATTTATCTTTGCCAGAGCCCTTTATTTCATATTTATTAGCTCAATTTCAGATGACAAAGAGTTGAATTTAAAAACATATAGGTGCAACAAATCCGCAAAGATTACTAACATTAATTTGCCGGAGTTGAGACAGAGTGCTCATGCTACCACGTGAATCTGACGTGGAATCCCGCGAAACAAATACCAAGTTGGGCGCCACCCCCTACCCCCACCCCCCACCCCTGCATCGTCCGTACAGGCGACTCGGGGGCGATACAGCACCGCGCCGCTGGTTTCTCCCGGCTGCTGCCACCGCCTTGCCGCCGCAGTGGTGGCGGCAGCCCATTGCGGAGCTCAACAAGGCCCACCGCAACAACTCAAACTTGGCACCAAAGGATGGCCACCAGTGAGGAAGCAGCGCCGCATCCGTGCCCTCCAGACCCGGATCCGTGACCTCCCCTCGTGGATCCGGCCAGCAGCAACGCTGGGCGGCATGGAGACCGGGCGGTGATGCGGCCAGGCAACCTAGCGGCGCCCCGAGTGCATGCCACAGCCCGTGGAGGCCTAGATCCACGCCCTTCAGGCCTCGATCCGGCGACCTACGCTGAGGATCCGGTGAGCGGCGCAGCGCCGGGCGTGGCGTAGGCGGTGCGGCCAGGCAACCTCGCCGCAGCTTCACACGCGTGCCAGCCCGTGGTGGCTGTTGGCATTTCTAACGCAATCAAAGGAAATAGGTATAAAACCCATCCCCAATAAGAGCTGCGTAAAATGTGCCGCCGACATTCCCAAGTAAACCACCATGTCGGTGATCCGAAATAGAATCACAACGGGATAGATCTTGCCATCTTAGATATTCATCCACAAGCGCACGGATCTATCATTATAGCATTTCACCCGAAGTATTCAGGGGTATCGTTATTTATATTTTCCCAAAGGAAGGCATGTGATTAATAAATTAGCATGGCATCTGAATAGAGGAACATGTGTTTGCTTAGACCAAAATGTTCATAACAGGGGTAAGCAATAACGGTTCATGGATAGTGTGACACACACTTAAGAATCCACCAGCAAAAGGATAAAGAAAATAGATAAAGAATAAATGAATAATTGAATAACCTAATGGAGTAGTTCTAATGTATCTAGTCATGGCCATACAAATGAATAGTTAGGATCATATGCAAACCGATTTAATCATGGTTAGGTCTAGGATAGCGGGAGACTCCTCGATACCATACGCCCGATAGGAAGCATTTACGAACTCCTACGTAACATACGAACGTGGGGGATTTCAAGGGACGGTCAAGGCTTGTCACGACCAAGCCGCCTACCCCTCAACCGTGGCATGCCCTCATATCCGCAGGTGTCGTAATACCCGGGCACCATGCCCGCATATTAGAACACTACTCTTGTCCCCCCAGGATCCCCACTCGTCGAATGGACGGACTAGAACAAGAGCAAACCCGAAGGAACAACGAACCGATATCCCACCTCTAATCGAGTTAGGCATATGATGATCGATGATGAACTGTAATGAACATGTCAAGATTATGATATGTAAACTATATGCTAGTTCATATACCAACACAAGAACATGAACAAAACTATACTCTAGTTCATAAGTTAGGCCAAGAACATAAATATAAGACTTGCAAATAGAAGAATGCTCCATAGAGTGGATGTATTACCAAAGCACTTTCTTCTAGGAGACAAGCCCTCCTTGTAGCTCTTCTACTCCAAGTGTTAACTAAGAAAGAATAAAGAAGAAAGAAGAAGAAGAAAGAAGAAGTAGAAGAGAGAGAGGTAGAGGTGGTAGAGAGAGAGAGATTGCTGGTTTGCTGGACTCCAAGTGGTGTGTGTTGAGAGAGGGAGAGAGGGGGCCTACTTATACACTTGGAGGAGGGGCCTAAGTGCTAATTTACATCAAAACCGACCTGGTAAACCTTCCTTGTATGCGCAAACCGACCAACGCAGGGCGGGAAACCCCGTTTGGAAAGTGCACGAACCGCCTCCCCGAGGCTGGGCCGAAACCGCCTCAGGGAGGGTGCGGCCGCACCAGGTGGTGCGCGCACAAGACGGGCTCGGCCTGGCCCGGGTCTCGGTGGGGTGTCGTCTTTCGCCCTGAAAAGTTGTGGGCCGGGCTGTGCTCGGCCCAGATTTGATGTTTTGGGTCGATTTGCTCTTGGGCTTGGGTTTTGCAATAATGCGCTTTTCTCGAAGGCGTACTTTTGGTCGATTTTTTCCACTTGCTTTTATTATAAATCTGCAAAATAAAATACAAGACACTACAAGTGGAATTTATTAGTGATAAAAGTATATGAGTATAAAAGGTTTAATTTTACTCCCTTTATGGTAGTAAGTTGACGGGAAAAAATATATGTCGTTGGTTACCACAACGGCCGCCTGCATCCGCCGCATGGGCACGCTTGTTGTCGGTGAGCTATTGTGCCAAGTATGGTGGCGGTGGCGCCCGCATATGTCAACGACTCATCACCCACTACGGGCGCTGCCTCCCGCGGCTCGGTCCCGTGCCCCCCCAGATGCTTCTCCCGGTCAGGCCCGCATGACGAGTCATGGGAGGAGCTCCACCGACTATGGCATCCTTCCCCGTGGGTCCAGCCTTGCCGGGAACACGGACGCCAGCAGTGAGGCGACACGGGCCATGGCGCGGCGGGGGGCAACTGCTTGTGCCCACGGACGATCAGGCCCGCGGCGCTTACGGCCTTGGGTGCCCGATGCCGTGCTCTCGGCTGCCCACACCGGTAAGTAAACCAAACCTGGGTGAAAAACCCGCATAGCTTCTTGCTAGCCGCCGTGGCGTGGCGTGAGTCTCGTCATCCCCTCCTTGGAGGTGCTGCCAAAGGTCTCATTCTTTGTCGCGCATGTTGTGGTCAATTGTCGCTGATGCCCTGTTGTAGCTAGTGGTGGTGGCCAGCAAAGTCCTGTGTGCCAATTTGGGTTGGAATCTGGGCGAAAGCCTTATCCGGCTTTGCTCGGTCCGGCGACGATGGCGCTCCTAGCGTCATACCCCCTCCCCGAGGCGTCGCTGAAGATTTGGTACCCGCTTGACAGACTCGCGCCTTTGGGTGAAAGCCCCCTACTTTGGCCAACGACGTGGCGTCTGCGGATGTCACCTCTTTGTTGAAAGCGTCGTAACTTGCGGCCATCTATGTCCTTGATGCCAGTTTGAGCTCCCTACCATCTCCACTCCCCCCTTGCTCTTCCCTCCCTTGGTGTGTTTGGGTGAGTATGGGCCTGGCTGTCGGTTGTTGCCGGCGCACCGACGAGCGTCCTCCTCTAGCGCCCCTGCTCTGTCGGTGCTCTCCTTGATGGTGCCAGAAAATCAAATGTCGAGTGGAGTTTCCACCGCTGCCACCATTCCCCACCCCCAAGGTTTCCTCCCTATGGGCGGCGTTGATGGTGGTATGTGGGCCCGGATATGCTGGAGGATGTCCCCCTCAGCTAGGGAGGTCGTCGTTTCCGGCTATCTAGGCCCACGTGCTCTTCACCGCTCTTAGTCCCCATTTCGTTGTGGGCCCTCAGAAGGAGGGTGACAGTGGAGCGGCGTAGCTATGAGGAGCGGTGTAGGGCACAAGGGCCATGGTGAAACCGGCAAGTATGTTGTTCGATGGTGGCGCAAATCGACGTTTCGGTTGGCGACTTTCGGCTTAGTCTAGGATCACCCTGCTGTTTGTTCTGTGTTATTGTTATGTCTTGTGATGTTGTAATCTTGCCCCCTCCTTCTTGTATCTCTTTTGGCCACTGGCCCTTGTACTAAAACTGTTACGGTGCACGACACCGTCCATCACCGGCTAGCAAGTTGTCACTTGGGTTTTGGTTGATTGGGTTGATACATAACGATGGAAGTCAGTGTTTAGTCGTCAATTACACATCAGCCAATCCTAGGCAAGTCCTAAACAATACTAACAAGTACGTTAAAACCAAGTCACTCTGTCTCACCCATCAACAATAAAATAATAGTAATTTTATGAAACAAAAATTAACTCCATATGATGCGCTGGTACTCTAGTCGTGGACCAAAGATCGAAGTCTATTAATAGTGCAATCATTTTTTATAATGAAGACTTGCCAGTACTTGACCCGGACTTGGAGGAGGTCATGTAAATGAAATTGGTTTAGTTTAGCCATCGATGACAGAGTGCTCAAGCATGCACGTGAATGCAACGTGGTGTAACTGACGGTTCCTTCTACACCAACCACTGAATTTGTTCACTGTCATCCCAATCAAGCAAATGAAAACCCAAGTGGCGACGTGCTTTGGTTCTCAGATCCGAGAGGTGTCCGGGGAATCCGCTGTAGTGACATCTGGTTTAACAAGGCCCTTCTCTCCCCGGTATCTATATTCATTCTTGACTTGAGCTAGTCTTTTTGGTGTATTCCCTCTGGGTTGGTATTAGAAGTCGTTTAGGACAGCGGTCTCCAAAACACAACTTTGACCACTTGTTATTGCAAAAAAATATTTATGTAAATATGTTATATGTATATTTTTATCAAAGTATTTTTTAACACAAATCTATTCATATAATTTTCACATTTACAAACTCAACAACTTAAAAAGTTATTAATGATTTATATTCCCAATGTTTGACCCAAACCTTGTCCAAAACGACTTCTAATACCAACCCGGAGGGAGTAAGTTAAATTTGCTCTTAAGAGCATGTGCTCGGTATCTTCAAACAATTCATACCATAGTTAATTAGTTCGTGCACTGTGTAACACCACTATTAAGCCCCTCAACTCCCATGGTCATTGATGCCAGATCATGATTTGTTTTCTTGATTTGAGGTAGTCTTTGGCTCTTGGCAAATGATAGTACTCACTTCGGATTTTTCATGTGTCATATTTTTTTTTTATGTATCTAGACTTATTCTGGCGATCTAGGTCCTATTGGTGTGTGATCCACATTGGCGTCAAGAGACCCAATAGTTTTCTATGGTTCTGGAGTAGCGTTAGGTTCACATCATTAACATGGCACATGAGAATGAAGCAAGTTTGTTTTAATTTAATGGGACTTGAGAGGACCACCCGTAAAGAAATAGCGAGTCATTTGGGAAATCCAGATGGGTGCAAGGTGGTGTGAAGCAAGATGCACATGGATAATGACATGGTGATCTCATTTCGTTTTCATCTCCCAGTACCAGCGCATAAGCTAATATTGTAGTACAATGTGAACCATTGGAGTCAATGATTGAAAGGGTGGTATGACAGTATATATGATCAATTTGATTACGCATCGAGAGTCAGCTGGCAGCACTCAAATAGAGGGAACCCCCACTACTGAAACTACCAGTTTCTCTCCCAAAACATTTGCTATTCTCCAACTCATTCGTCTCACAAGGGCGTGTTTTTGCCTGTACAAGGGTGAGGCATACAATTGTTGCAAACTCTTGCATACGTATATATCTTTTGATGCACAGATGGAGCACATACATATAGCTGCATCCATCTTATTAATTTAGATACAGTGGTGCATGCTGACTCGCTGTTACTGCAGGTGGTTCGTCGCGCAACGGAGCTAGTGGATATATGGGACCAATAATGGATGATCTTGTATCGCGAGGGCAAGGGCTAGTGCACCTGTGGAATAAATCAGGGATACAAATCATGGCACTTTTGAGCTTTGGCATGCAAGTATTCCTCCTTGCCGGCGGATTCTTCCGTCGGCGTACCTCCTCTCCCTTTCTAAAGCCGAGCCTATGGTTGGTGTACCTGCTGGCCGACTCCACAGCCATATACGCCCTGGGCCACCTATCTGTAGCCAGCGGCGGGGGTTCAAGGGAGCGCCAGCTGGTATCCTTCTGGGCGCCGTTCCTCCTGCTGCACCTTGGTGGCCCAGACAACATCACAGCCTACTCCCTTGAAGACAACCGGCTTTGGAAGCGCCACCTGCAGATCCTCATTGTGCAGGTCCTAGAGCTGCTTATGTGACATACAAGTCCATGGCCAGCGGTGGCGCCTTGCTTCTCCTCCTTGCCTCCATATCCATGTTTGTTGTTGGCCTTGCCAAGTATGGTGAGAGGACATGGGCACTCAAATGCAGCAAGACCAGCAGCATACCAAGCAGCCTTAGCTACCCGTTGAAAAAAGACCCTAATATGAGCGACGAGGAGATCTTACTTGTAGCTCACCGCTCTCTCCATCTTTGCAAGGATGTATTAATAACTGACATCCCTGCCGTTTTCCTTGATTTTGAAGATTACTCTGTGGTGAGCGATTCAAGATTGTCGAGATGCAGCTGTCCCTAATGTATGACGCCCTGTACACCAAGGCAGTGGTGATTCACACATGGTATGGCTTCTGCATCCGTATTGTTTCGGTGCTTGCCACGGCCACCGCATTCCTCTTGTTCCACCTCCACCTTACTAGAACCAGCAAGGCTCTAGTAAGGTACAACAGAGGGGATGTGATTGTCAGTTATCTTCTGTTGGTGGGGGCTTTGGTCCTGGAGGCCATATCACTGTGCAAGGCTCTTGTGTCCTCCTGGACTCGTTAAGCTATTGCACGGCCATATCCAGCAAGCAGCCGACTGTGGCGCAGACAGCAAGCAGTCTTGGTCGCCGCTCATCGCTGCCCTCACTTCCTTTGGCCGGTGTGTGCAGCCAGCTCGCCACCAACTATGGCAGGGCTCTATTGGGCAGTATAACTTATTCCACCTGTGCACCCGTGACTGTGACAAGTTAGGAAGCAGGCTGGCCAAGAACATGGGGAATAAGATGGAGGATTGGTGGAACAAGCTGCACTTTAGGGGCACCTTCACGGCTGACGACAACTTCAAGTTGTTGATGCCTCTAGAAATGATGAGGCGTATCAAATTTAACGGCTACGATCAAAGAGGCACATCAATTCTGAAACATAAAGCGGTTATTAGTTGCCCATGGCGATGATGTAGAACTCTTCGGGAGGGATTTCAACGAGAGCATCCTCATTTGGAGCATTGTAACTGAGCAATGTATCCAGTTAGCCAAGCACCAGCAAAAAGAAGAAGAGCAAGGCAAGCTTATCCAGGCTATTGAGGTGCTATCCAACTACTTGATGTTCCTCTTTGGTCGTAAAACCTGAAATGCTGCCTGACCCTAGGTCCCAAAAAGCACATGCCGATGTATGCCGTGTATTGACAGCATGTGGAGCGACCTTCATCATGGTGTTGATGACCGCAACTCAAGTGCGGCATCGCAAAAAAAGCTGGAACCCTTTTCATGTGCTTAAGCAACAATTCCAAAAGCTTAATGAGTTGTTTCACCAGGACGACCCAAATGTGTCCAGCAGGATCCAGCAGAGGCATGAACTAGTTTCGTATATGTTGAATACAGGGTTCAAAGAAAAGGTATGTATACACTCAAATGCAATTTGTTTCTTTTTAACTTATTCCTGTCTCAATATTACTCTCATTTTTGTCATTTTCATTTCGATGGTATGCACAACCACGCTTCTGTATATATGCAAGTAATTGACGTGCAACATATATCATTTGTAAACCCGCCCAGTAGCTAGGGGCCTTGGCAGCCGGTGCTGGTTATTCGCTAGCACCCTCTGCTTGCTTTGTAAGTTCCGTTTATCCTTTCCTCTTTAATACAAAAACGGGTCTAATCTAATCCTGATTGCCAAAAAAAAAAAAAAAGACCTGCAACATATATAGGACTGCTTATTTTATTTGTTAGTACATGAGTTTCAGTTTTCGTCATATATATACTCCCTCCATTTCACAAAACATGCAATTCTAGCACGGTGTCATAGTTTAGTATCTCAAGTTTGATTAATTATAGATAAAAACTATTAATATTTATGTCATCAATAAATATCACTAGATTTATTACGAAAATGTAGGTCTTTAATAAATTTAATTGAAGTCATAAATATGAATAGTATTTAGTAGAAATTTGATCAAAACATTCGTTACTTTTAATGGCACGCAACACATAGTTGCACCACTGTATGTACCAGCTAGCATAGCACGTACCAAGCAATTAATTTACTTCATCCTTTAGGCCATGCATGTTTGTCATACCATCACATTCTAGGTATTGCGGAGTTTCAATTCATATGGGCCCTACTACGCAAGTAATTAACTTCATCAACTCCTCTCTCTCTCTCTCTCTTCACAGTATTATGGAATCTCCCGCTGCATCAAGAGAGACGACAACATAAATGGTATTGCCATGATTCGCTTCAATACAAGAAGAATCTGGAAAGCAATTTTTGAGAAGTTGGAGTGTTCTGATACCTTGGAAATATTGTTGATGGTGTGGGTGGAAATGTTGCTGTATGCTGCGGAACACAGCAGCCGAGATTCCCACGTCAGGAATCTTACTGACAATAATGGCAGCGAGTTCATTACTATACTGTGGCTTCTGATGAAATATCAAATAGCACCAATTGAACTTACCAATAATGATTATACTTTGACGTACCTAGAAAGTATTGAAAAAATATGGAGATGAGCGAATCCATGCCTGAGTCTCCGCCATTCCAAGGGGAAAATCAGGAGATGAGCGAATCCATGCCTGAGTCTCCGCCATTCCAGGGGTCATGGAGACGAGTCTATCCTTCCAGCTAGGGGAAATAGATGAGGAGGAGCTCAAGCAGTTCGATGGGTCTGACCCATTCAAGCCTCTGCTCGTGGCCATCAGGGGCAACATCTACGACGTCACCAAACTCAGGTCTAGTTCTTTACACCAAGCCTTTGCATGCATGTCCCTGTCTTCCTCAGTTTGATCAAATTGTCCATAAAATTAGGTGCTCTCTCACTCGTGTCGCATTTGATCTGTCCGTAACCATGAACACAGACAAGTTGTGTGTTGTTCTATATATATTGTTGGCTGGCTGCATATGTATTAATTTGGCTACTATGTTGGTAACGCAAGTAACACTGCTTGCACAGTCCTTTACATCTTTTGGGTCCAATGCAATGTCCTGTTGTAATGGAACGGGGAATTGGTTGGTTAGTCTAGGGCCCAATAAAAGGAAAAATAGATCATGTGCCGGCGGACACCCCGGACACCACAATCACCACCAAGTTCCATGAGGCAGTCGTCGGTCCAGCTTCGTCTTCAAGGCGGAATCAATGTGCCAATTGTTCCCCATGCTCCGAGCCTGCGGGCAGCGAGCCATGGCGGGGGACTGATGAAATGTGCGAGGATTGAACGGCCGGGCACGCCAGTTTAGTCGCACAATTAGTTCTTTAGTTAGTACATCAGTATTTTGTTCCACCATGCGAGCCGGTGATTCATGTTAATGTGTGTTTGCTTACGGTGATCTACGGCATCTCGCCAACGGTCACAACAAGCCATATAACCAAACTCTAATTTCCCAACGCGAACGCGCAAAAAAGCGCATTCTCCAAGAAAAAAAAAACCGCAAGCGAAGTTGAGACTTGAGACCTCTCCATCCTCAGATGTGAATTGCATTATTGCTTTCTAAGTGAGAGAAACCCCGTAAAACCTAAATACATTTCAGTTTGTGTAATCGAATTCCACATTTATTTGATATTTTTATTGCCAATCTGCAGCTACATGTACGGCCCTGGTGCACACAAAAGCTTGTATGCGGGAAAAGATGCCAGCAGAGCCATAGCCAAGGATTCTTTGGAGCCAGAAGACGTGACCAGCGACATCTCCGGTCTTGACCCTTCTGAACTGGATAACTTAGAGCGTTGGGAAGACTTGTTCAAAAGAAAATACGCAATGGTCGGCACCATCAAGAAGAGCCTTCCATTGCAGAGGGAAGAGGAATCCATGACGGGAGGCAGAGCCACTCCAGGTGGTCATAGAGAGGAGTGCATGCTTGCAGCTCGGGGAAATAGATGAGGAGGAGCTCAAACAGTACGATGGGTATGACCCGACAAAGCCTCTGCTCATGGCCGTCAAGGGCCAGATCTACGACGTCACCCAGGCCAGGTCTATTCCTTACACCAAATACCCCAACATGGATGCATGCCCCCTGTTTTCCTCAGTGTTTGATCAAATTAATGAGTTCGTGGCACTGTGGCAGGCAGTAGTTGCCCATTAATTCTCCTATTATAGCCGGTAGAAAACTTAGTTAATTCTCTCTGTTTTGATCTGTCCGTCAGCATGAATTTAAAAGATATGTTTTTTTTTTTACTGAAAATTTAAAAGATATGTGTCCCTGCTCGTTGTTGTACATCGCTGGCTAGGCTACATCTTATCTTACTATTACTAATTGGAGGCTCCAACGAAGGCTCCACGTTAATTCTCACCAGACACGCTAGAAAAAAAGATAAATACTAGAAATTCTCACATTAATCAAAAACATCTAACCGTTAAATCTATAGGCTCTGGCGATGTATAACCATTAGATCTATTTTATTCTATAGAAAATTACCCAATCTGCCATTCTATTTATAGATAAAAAGAAGGAAAAAAATAAGTCCAATATTTAGAATGTACGTACCAACAAACGAACGGCATATCTTGGGGGCCTAGGCGGCTTCTTAACCACCCAAGAGAAAGACACCCGTACGGCATTGTTTGTTCAATCTAGAGGAGAGCTAGCAGCGGCCTCTCAGCTCATCTATATCGATCAGGACTAGATCAGGAGCCACAAGAATGACGATCAGGACAAGGAGCCAGGGCGATCGATGCCTTGCCGGTGCCGGGCGTGCCGGTTGCAACTTGATATGAGCGGGTCACACAGCTGGTGCGGCACTCCGGCCTGCCGCTGCCGGACTTGCCCATGACGTGAAGATGGGAGGTAGAGGACGTCGGGGCGGCCGTAGGACGTGCGTGCATAACTCAAAGCCGGTCGGCTCATCATCACTGGGCGGAGGACATGCATGTACCATTCGTGTATGCATCTATGTTGACAAATCACAAATGCATCTGCCTGATCGACATGCATGAAGATTAACCATACTGGGCAAGAGAGCAAGAGGCCCGCCTCAGTACTCGGCAAGTATATACAAGATTGGCGGCCGTATGTGCGGGTCAGATCGAAAACACGCAAGCTGTGGGTGCTACGACATCTGGCGTCCACGGTATCTACACATCAATCTTGGCAGCATCCATACTTGTGGACTAAAGGTGTGGTCATCTTGCCAGATCTCATAATTACAGTTTAATTTTTCTCCTATGTTTGTACTCCCTCCGTTCTAAATTGTAGTTCACTTTGGCTTTTTCTAGATTCATTTCTTTTTGCTATGTATCTAGACATAGTGTATAACTAGGTACATAACAAAATCAATGTATCTAGAAAAGCCATAGTGAACTACAATTTGAAATGGAGGGAGTATTAATTTTGGGTTTAGGGTTTAATTTGTTTTCTTTTTCTGTGTACTTATGTTGTATAGTACTGCTTAAAACCAAGGAAAGAATTACGAAAAAAATGAAAGCAAGAGTCTTGGATTACTTTCAACAAATAAGTTTCGATATAATCCCTATTCACCATAACTTACTTTATTATAATTTCATTAGATTACTTCAAGTTTATATCTTAATGTTGCTAGAAAATTAAGGGACCATGATCCATACAGTTATAAACAAAACCTATATGGAAAAACACAAAACTCCACAATTGTCAAAGATAACTTACGAATTCCATAATATTGATTTTTATAAATTACCATGACCCCTAAGTTTGGATTCATATACAATATCGGGCATCATGAAAGATAATGTATTGTAATTAATTCTCCCTCTGTTCCGGTCAAACAGGACTCAATTTTGACCAAGTTTATAGTAAATAGTATTACAATTTTGACCAGGTTTAATTCTTTTTGTTCCAAAATGCGAGAATTGCATTCTTGTGTAGACAGACGGAGTATATAACTATAAATTTGTACCTAAATTATCCATCTAGGCTGTTACAAAAAAAATCTCACATCCATATGTAAATGATAATTTATGCTATTATGAACAATAATTCAACATCCATAAGCACAATATATGCACAAAGCTATTTGAAACATATTCTGTAACTATAAAGTTGAAACCATGTGCAAAGCTATATTACACTGCATGGACCAAGGAAACATGTATACATTAGGATAATTTTTTTAAGGTTATCAAGCAAAAAAAAAATATCAAGTATCAATTCATATAGTAGTGACACGCTTGACTTCAAGTTACATTTTTTTTTTTTACCAATCAGGGAATCCCCTACCTATATTTTTTTATTTTCAATTGAATTAAAGAATGTTTTCGATGCACTTTAATTTACATTTATACTTACGATAACAAACTTTGCAAGTTGTAATCACGAAAAAGGGTTTAAAAATTTGATTGAACGTTATAAAATATGATATTAGTAATTTAATTCCAATGACTATTTGTTTAATAAAAGTATTAATACAATATAATAAATTCAACATCATGAGTACCATGGTGTATGGTGAAACAATTAATTATGACATTGTAGGAACTAAGAGGATAGCCTAGGAGGGACATGGAATTATGCAAATAAAAATATTAAATATGAGATACAATAAGCATTGGAATTTTTAAGTTAACACGTGACCAAAAAGTTAAAGTTAAAATATAGAATTTTACGGTATCACATAAAGTGATAAGAGTTTATATACTTCAAGTTTATATTTTAAGTAGACACATACCGTGCTAGGTAGAAAAAGATTAATCCGAGAAATTATTACTCATGAACCGAAAATTGTTACAAAAAACCAAAAACATTTATAAATGATAGTTGTTGTATCTAAGCAATTAATAAGCTGTTTTTTTTTTTGGAAAAACAATCAAAATAATATTGAGATAATCAAAGGCTTTTGTAAAAAAAAAAACCGGTCGATATGTATGAAAAGTACCTAAAACCAATAATTGATAGATTATCAAAACTAAATATAGACTATAGATTAACGGCCTATTATATATAGCTATTATTTTTTTCAACATTGGCGAGATTTTTTTTTAATATAAGTGATTAGTTAGTGTCTTCTAAGACTCTAACACGTGCGAGAGCACGGGTAACAGCATCGGTACACTATGGAACAACAGCTCACCTGTGACACATGAGCGTCGCACATTTGAGGTAGATTGATTTAGCACAAACTCCCTATGTCTCCATGGGAAGTAATCACAACAGGCAATGTTTTTGCATGTCATGCAATGCGCTTATACCCAAAACCCAATTAGAACGCCATAACATCATTCACGAAATCACTTTTACATCGTACTAGCATCATCACACTGCGAAAAACAGCAGCTCACCTACACGACATAGACGTGGCAAGTACCACCAACCCTGACGCCGGTTCGGCTGATGTCTACCATTCAAGGCAGACCAACCCTTGCTGAGCTCCTCGGGAAACTCCTTCATCTCGGCATCACTAGCCAACGACATCGTTCGAAGCTAGCCCCCTGACGCCTCACACACACATCCATTGGTCTCGAAATCGGGACAAAGATGCGAGGCGTGGTCTCAGAGTTGGGGAGATTAGGAGGTTTAGGGCTGAGGCGCGCGCCGACCAAAGAAGCCGCGTAGCTAGCAGGGATGGGGGCTTGGGATATAGGTAGTAATTGAACGCAATATTTTTGGTTGAACAACTTTCACGAAGCACATGAAAATTTGGATCCCAAAAATTAATCAGAAATGGCCTTATAATATATTATAATTAATACAAAAAATATCATATATTATAAATATGACTATACCATTAAGAAACCTAATTTAAAAAATCAAAAAATTTGAATCTTAATTATCAACAAACGTTATTAAAAAATAATTTAATAATATAGCTATGCACACGGTTCAAACAAAGGAAGGAAAAAAATTCTCATCCATGGAATCAAATTTATTTAACATATAATAATCTTGATTTTCTATTGCTAAAGTATAACAAAGTTAGTCCATAAGAAAGAATCTAACCCGCAAGGGAGCACGGGTTGATGAACTAGTAATCTATTAGTTTGGCTATGTTGATACTGCTTGTACAGCGTCTATCTAAAATTCAGTATATTACAAGGTACCATGATATTTTTGTTCAATCCTTTGCACAGTCCTGTATAACTTTTTTCACATGGGTATTGGTTGTCTAGGCCCAATTAAAGGAAAGTAGGTATGCAAACACCCACGGAGTAAGTACAACTATCCTATCTGATAGTGTACGCTCAGCCGTGCTACAGTTAAGCATTGGTCTAGTAGTTCAAATTTCAATTACAACAAGAAGGATTCTAAAATATAGTTCAAATTTCAATTACAACAAGAAGGATTCTAAAATATAGTTCAAATAAAACCAAATGCAACATGATGAGCTAGTGCATGTTTTCAAATTCAAAACATACTACAGTTTGTTGGTTGATAATTGTTATATCAACTTTGTTAGCAATTTGAGGGTGTTGCAAAAGGTCCAGTTTCATGTGCTTATGTCATCATGTAATATTCTACTCTTGTTTTGCGATATGTAAAAAATACTTTGATAAAAGTATACATATATATCACATTTTTCATAAATATTTTTATAATAACAAGAGGTCAAAGTTGTGTTTTTGAAGACCGTGTCGCTGTCCTAAAACGACTTCTAATACTAAACCGGAGGGAGTATATATTTCATTGTTCTCGCACATTCACATTGTCAATCGTTTCTGGATAGCATCATATATTGCTGCTCCATGCATGCAACGGCAAGCAATGTTGAGACTTGAGACCTCTAGTCTCGATCTCTAGATGACGGGGAATGCATGTGCAGTCGAGTAGTGCTATGTGTTAATTTCGTTCCTCAGATATCAACTGCTACTATTGCCTTTCTAAGAAAGAAAACTCCCATGACACCTAATTATATTTCAGTTTTATGCAATCGATTGTTGAATTCCACATTTATTTGATCTTTTTTTTTTTTTTTTTTTTTTTTTTTGGCAATCTGCAGAACGTACTTTGGCCCTGGTGGAGTACTCAGCTATTTGGCCGCTAAAGATGCCAGCAGAGCCGTTGCCAAGCAGTCTTATGAGCCACAAGACCTGACCAGCGACATCTCCGGTCTTGACCCTTCTGAACTGGATTACTTACAGCGGTGGGAAGACAAGGTGAAAGGGATTTCGCAATGGTCGGCACCATCAAGAAGAGCGTCCCATTGCAGAGTGAAGAAACAGAAGCACGTCCCCATGTATAGTCAAATACTATTTTCCTTGAAAGCATTATCACTGCACCACAACAACAAAAAATCCTGTCTAATGTTGGTTCCTAAAAGATATGATGACAATTACTGCTAAACAGTCATTTTGATGAGTTTTAATTTTTGCACAAAATTTCCCTTGTTTGCACGTATATTCATATGTTTTATTAAGAAACAATTTTTATTTGAAGAGAAGAAAATAAATAAAACACACATATGTGGGCCTGTGTGTATCGACTTGCTGTGCTATTAATTTATGTATGATGACAGAATAAATAAGCTACGTAGACCAGCTAGTTGTGTCTTATACGACACCATGAGATTCTATCTCAAAAAGAAAAAAAAAAAGAGAGATTCTCAAGGAGGCATCATAGCACGTGATGATCTGCATTATTTCCGTAGGATGCCAAACCAACCATCCAGTAGTCCGTCGTGTTCGTCATGCCTCGGAGATGACTAGGAATTCGGCGCCAGTCATAAGCTGCCCTGTCTGAAGATCATCAAACTGAGAGAGCATTCCTACATAGATGCATCGTTCCATCTCTTGTCAACTTGGACGTGAGCGCTAATACGTAAGCATTGAGAGGGTAGTAGTAATAGTTGGCAATGGTGTAGTTAGGATTTGTAGCTACGGTGGTTCATTGTCTAAATTTATTTTAACCACTACTAGTTGGTTTGGCATGCTAGGGAGACAATCGAGATCGGCATGTGGTGTGATGCCACCTTGAGAATCTTTCTACAATCTTTCACACGGTGTAGTGCAACTATAGTACATAAAGTCAACTAGCTGAATGTTGTCACACCGTATTACGTCAACCCATGACTGCAGCCACGTGGAGTATTGTAAGATTGGAGTCTTACTAATGGCTTAGCTAAGGGCACTCACAGCGAAAAAACTACTATAGTTTCTATGATCATTTATTACCTCATTACATTGGTATTTTAATGACGTGGAAGGAAAATTAAGGAGTAAAGAGAAGTAAACCATTTCTAATGTAGAAACCAGCCAAAAATCCGTCTACTCCACATCCCCGTGTGTGATGCCTTCCCAACACCTATCTACACCCGCTGCAGATCTGGCTGCAAAGGCCCCCGCCGCGACCATGCATGTGCACCCAGCCCAGCCCCATCTCCACCGAGAGAGTCCAGGAAGCTGAAACCGAGAAGTGCACAACATGCCTAGCAGGTCTTGTGATAATTAACGTGGAGGCTTCTCTTAAAAGCCTCTGCTTAGTGATTAAAAGACAATATATATTATCAAATCCAAGGCGTGGTTGCTCTACGTGGGATTCACATGCATGCAAATTGAATGAACTAGTCCATCAACCCGTGCATGCACACGGGCGAGTGAGATCTAAACTTGCATATTCCTTAATTATGAAATAGTTTAAAATCTTGTGAGTCTTAGTATAGGCCCCTCAATTAGTGATATCTTAGTATAGATTGACTATAGTTTAAAATCTTGTGAGTCTATGGAACTGTTTAAAATAAACCCCTCAATAAGTAAAACCATTTGCTCCCTCTAGCAATGGTTTGGACCATCTGTGTGTATGTATTGGGCATATGTGACTGCTACATAAATTCAAAAGTACATATAGAAAGAAAAAAAAACTTACAGATATCTTACTGGTTGGTTCCTTGTCTTCTGCGTCTCCTCTGCTTGAACTGGTTTGTGTGTTACCTGGCTCCTGATTTTGTGAATGACTTGAACCAAATCTAGTCAGATTAAGGCACTGAAGCACTAAAAAAATGTTGGGAACTATGACTTCCTGATGACGATGGATCAAATTGTCACTTAGCGTGTCATATGTGTTTTCATTTCATCTTGGGTTTTAGCATCCATATTTGAGCGGTCTGGCATGCCATAATTTTTTTTGAGCTCTTTTCCTATACTTGGAATTTCCTCCCGTTTCCTCTCATTTCCTCCCTATTTTTAATTATTTTGTAAAAAGGGTAACCGGGTCATTTCGCACCTTCCCCACTCCCGCATCCCTTTTTGGTCCCGACCCGACCCAAAGACTGCTGCCATCGCCCCCCACACCGCACCCCGACCCTAGGGCCGCCGCCATCGCCCCCGTCCGTCCGGCCTGCTGTCGCCCTCGCCAGACGCCCTCGCCCCTCGTCCTCCCCTCCCGCCTCGCCCTGCCGCCCTGCCCTTGCCGTCCGCCCTCGTCGGTGCCGGGTGCGTCGGGGGCGCCCGGCCGGGACCTAGGGAGGTGACCTAGGGAGGTGCGCGTAGCGGCGACTCAACATCTTCGACGCCGACGGCCGGCGGCACACAGCGCCCGCGCCCGCCCTCGTCAACACCGGCCGCCCCGTCGTCCCCTGCCAGCGCCCGCGCCTCCCCCCCCAGCGGGGCCGCGGTGGTTCAGGGGTCAAGGAAGCCGTCGAGGTAATGTGCTACTCTTTTTTTTTAGGCTTTTTCATGGATGCCATTATAAAACTACTCACCAATACCCCTGAAAAATGTTTGTTTTCACGAGATGACATCCACACTTTAAAGTCTTTCGTGCGTGCCCTTCCGTCGGGTTGCTGTTTGTTTTCCTCCGTTTGGCCTCCCGACATGCGGGCCCGAGGCGGCAAAATGGCCACGGATGCCCTCGCTTGCCCTCCTCTTCTTTCTCCTCCCCACCCCTCTCTCACCGGCAAGCGGGCCCCACTCGTCGGCTTCTTCTCCCTCCTCCAGCTTCCTATCCCCATCTCTCCCTCCCTCAAATCCAAATAGAGATCCCCGACGATCGACGAGCAGCTCAACTGGCGCGGCCACCAGCCCCACCGCAGCCAGCCTCCGACGTAGAAGGTGCAGCTCGATCTCACCCATCGCCGGACGCGCGCGCTTGCGTGGTGCCTCCTGGCCGGGACTGCCCGCGGGCGAACGCGGTGCCTCCCTGGCCGGCCCCCGACGTGGGCGAGCGCACCCCGCGTGCGCTGCCTCCCCCGACGCGAGTAGTGCGCGGCTCCGGCGCGAGCCCGCGGTACCACGCTCGCGCTTGCCGCGGGCATGCCACAGCGGCGGCCGCCGCCACCGGCCGTAGCAGATCCGCGGCGCAGCCTCCCCTCCGCAGGCCGCCAGAGGAGCGGCGCGGCCCCTCGCGGTCTTTGCTCATCCTGTCATCCATGTCTCTCTATGCATGCAAGAAACAGCGAGGAACGAAGGGTCTCGTCCCGGTCATCGCCTCGTCGATGTGATCGATCCGGCTCTTTGCCTCTTCTTTTCACATGCTATTATTATGCCCCAAAATTGATGGTGCAGTACAGGTACTAGTAGATGTTGCTCAATAATCCAATATCGCATTTACTATTGTTAACTTTTCTTAGAGTAAAGTTAGCACAACGCTGCAACCGTTGTGCATGTTCTTTGGATTCTCGCATGTAAAGTGCACGGTGGAGCTCGCCGGCATCATCGCTCATGCCCTGTGGCTGTGGGATGGCATGGCTATTTCGGGCATGAGTGGTTGATGGGTGGTGCGGTGACACCGGTCAAAGAGAATCGCCCTGGCGAATTTGGGAGAGAACGGCGGGAGGAGAAAGAAGAGGAGGGAGAGCTGAGGGGCATGGTGGTCATTTTGTTGTCTCGGCCCGCATGTCAGGAGGCCAAACGGAGGAAAACAAACAGCAGCCAGACGGAAGGGCACACACGAAAGACTTCAAAGTGTGGATATCATCTCGTGAAAACAAACATTTTTCGGGGTATTGGTGAGTAGTGCACTTTTTATAATGGCATCCATGAAAAAGCCTCTTTTTGTCCAATTCCATTGACCTGCAACGACAGGTTCGATTACATCTTCTCAAATTCAATTATGAATTCATATCATTCAGTGCAGTAACAATATCCAAATTAATAAGAGTAGTTTATTTGTTAGACTGGTGAGCAATTTTGTGTGATGTTACTTCTTTATTATATGTGGAACAATGTACTCTTGTCAGATTGGTGAGCAATTATCAGATGTCTGAATGAGCTTGTCCACTGCAATTGTATAGTTGCATATATCTATTCTTGTTGATCTCTGAATGAGCTTGTCCAGAGCAAAATTTGGTTGCTGCATTTCACTGTAACTAGTTGATGGCTGTAGCCCCTTTGCTTATACTGTTGCCGTGTCTTGCTTAACTGCAAAATGTAGTTAACTGAACAAACATGAACCCATTTTTGTACCTGTATTTAGCCATGAATATTTATTGTTAATGCATCACAGCTGAGCTATGATTCACAGTAGGTTTGCCACATGTGCAACTGAAGCATCCAGCCCTTCGACATCAAAATAACCATCCATTGAAGTTTAGTCCCCATCAAACCCTGTTTTATTAAGTTTCAGAGAGTAGAAACAGAGAATCATTTTCTTGCTCACATTAAAATACTCTAGAAGCTAGCCTGATCAGGAAAGCAAAGTTGCTGGCTTTTGATTCTGCAGCAATGCATTTGTTTCTGCAGCAATGCTTTTGTCTGCCATGATAACTAGATTTAACTCTCCCAAAAATTGTACTGAAGATCTGGTTTAGTATGCAGCTGGTACTTGATTTTTACTGGTGGCTTTGGAAGGCTTTGGGGTCTTCCAGGAACTATTAATGGTTTAGGATTAGGTGCTCGATCTCATCTTTGTGCTAGCACCTTGCATAGATTCTTTCCTATCTATGATGGAGAATTATTGACACTAGTGGATAATTATTACCATCAGATAATAAGTCTGTTATATATAGATAGATATCGAAAAGTCTTAGCTTGATCAAGTAAGTGTACTCTGAATCTTCCAAGTTGGTGGTTTAATCATCTGAACATATATATGTACTTGTGGATGCACGTGACCTTATATAATCTATTATTTACTTGTGGATGTTGCACAGCGCATAGCCGCTTGGGAGCTTGGATGCTGAGCACTATCTGCAGGAGTTCGGTGTGAAGGAGGAAGTCTGATTGACTAGTTCAGGATGCCTGAATAATCACGCTGCGTAGTTGCACTTTTTTCTTCTGATTATGGTCGTCTAATCTTATAGTTAACTAGAAACTGATTTGTGTTTACCGGCTATCAACTTATCATTTTAGCCATCTCTATTACTTGATGCTTTTTTTACCGAAGAAACCTGAGCTTATATCAGCTTGTGTGCTTGTGTAAGGACAAGGTGTTTTCAGTATCAAATGGAGACCAATTCTTGGTACTGAGTTCACAGCAACGTATGTGCTACAATACATATTCGACTATGGTTTGATTACATTTTTTTTTTACCAAGTACGGTAACCGTGTGCTGCGTGCTGCCACATATATGCTGCAATACATATTCAATACGTATGCAAGCACCATCTCGGGTAACCGTGGATCGTCTGGGCATGGATCATGTCGAGTGCCACACACCCAGCCTAGAGCTACCTAAACCTGATTGGCAAACATATCTCACAGCACCTAAGAGTCAAACCAACTGAGAATTCACAAGTCCGTCGGCTAACACTCCTGCACCTCTCGCTGTCCAGGTCGCTGTCCCTTGCTCGCATTCAGTTAAGTATGTGATTCATCATGGTTCTTCCCTCCCTTGGTCATCGAAAACTTTCTCCAGGGTCATGTCCTCGAGCGCCACCAGGGTCGTCTCCAACATGTCGAGGCTGGACTGGTTCGCGAACATCAACACTGGCAAGGCCTGCATGGAAATATAATGTTGAGCTGGAGTTTCAGACATACGTATCACAGATTCACTCCACAAGCAGCAGCGTTTTGACTAGTTATTATCTCAATTTCAGAGACTAGTTTCACTCTACAATTAGCAGGGTAATGCAATAGGGCAAACCTTTAAAGAGCAGCAGAGTATAGCACTAGTATGATGCCAAAGGGTTTTTAGCACTGCTTCACAGTCGTTACTGTCTGCGGGTTTGATAAGCTCAGCCCCAAAATGAAATCTGCACGAGCAAGCAACATCAGCACAAATCCAAGTATTTGGAACGCAATCTAGCTATCACAGACCACTGACCTGTAACTCTGGCTAATCCATCTGGCAAGTGTGGATAATTTCCTATTGTTGATAATTTGCTCAGAACACAAGTCTCTATCTCCTGCAAGTACGACCACAGAAGGTGAACAACCAGTGGAATTGTGAATTTTACTGCTTAAATGAAATCATGGATTTGCATGATTTGTTCTGAAAAGGCAATGCAAGGAACTCTACTACTTACATGCAAACTGTGTCCAACATTTATTTTTCGGAGAAATCTTTGACCATCTATGAGTGAAGCTAAGCCCAGAGAAGACACTTGGTTTCACCTGGGACACAAAGCATAAAAAATTGAGCATTCTTGGATACGAACAAGAAACAATCAGAACAATCTCAGTACATATAGAGATCATTGAACTGAATTTGAGATTGAGTAGCTACCTTGAGATAGGAGATGTCAACGCTACGAGCTCGGGCACTTCTTGGAGAGCAGCTCGCGGGTCAGGGGAGGGCAGAGCCGCGTCGGGCCAGTGTTGGCGCCGACATGGCTGCTAGAGGCGGGTGCCGCTGGATCCGCCGCCCGGTGAGGGAGGGCGCCGCGCCGTTGCCGCTACTCCAGGGGGCCAGTGCCGCACCGGGCGGCGGTGGTGTCGAGGCCTCATGGACACGACCTTGCCGGCGTCGGAGGAACGAGGGGCGATTGGGGCCCAACGGCGGCGGCGGCCAAGAGGCAGGGGGTTGCCCGGTCTCCTTCCATCGGCAGGGGTTGAGCGGAGGAAGATGGGATCGAGCAACCGTGGACGAGCGGCATTGGGCGGCTGCTCGATCCGAAAAGAAAGAGCCGCCGTGCGGTGGCGGCGGTGGGGACAAAGAGGAACCCTAAAGAAATTTTGTAAAAAAAACAAGAACTATAGTAAGCGAATCGGGATCTCAAAACTATACTACTCAAAAACATAATTTGAAGTTACCATTTTACCCTTTATCAAAATAAAGAACTACGAGAATGCAATTGTGGCCTGGTCTTAATCTCCACATTTTGGGAGGAAACGGGAGGAAATTTTTTTTCCCCATGGCCCACCAACCATAGACACATCATTTTCCTCTCGTTTCCTCCGACTGTTTCCTCCCGTTTCCTCATGCCTTCGTTGTCGTCGGATCGATCGCTCGGTTAATGTGAGCCATCAAATTTTTCCCCAATTACTGTAAAAAATTTCATTTTTTAACGTCGTTTCCTTATTTTTATGCCTGATATAACCTTCGGTTCATAATTTTTTTTTTTTGATAAAGTTCATTGCTATTTTAACATATTTAGGAAAATAGCAAATGAATTTTTATTGTTTTTATTATGTTTCAAAATTTAATACGTATAACACAAGCTTTTCCATGGACATAAATGAGTATAGAAACGAGGATACAAATACATTTAAAAAATTGTGTTGAGTTTGAATAATTATATGTTTGTATACTTTAGTATTTATTAGTTACTTAATAATATACTTTAGTATTTGATTCCGTTAAACTTTTACAAAATTCGAAAATGTATCATATTTTCTAGAGTTAGAATTAATTAGTCATGAATTTAAAATAAAAATAGATTTAGCTCATGTTCCAGGATTCAAGATTGTGTTTCCTAAAATTAAATTCCATGGGTTGGTTCTTAGTTGGGCTAGGACATTTGTTGGGCTGGTCTAGGTGCGGAAGCTGACATAACCTATATTACTGTAGCAGACTGGGCTTAATGTAACAGTGGATACGGTGAAGAGGGAAACAAAAAGGGCTGTGAGGTATGAAATATCAAGAAAAAGTCCGGATTCCCTCCCCTAACTATCACGAAAAGTTCACTTTTCCTCCCTCTCAACTCGAAAACCAGACATATCACCTCCCTCAACTTTTCAAACCATGCAAATTACTTCCCTCGAGCGGTTTTTTGAAGGTGGATTTGCTACAGTAACCGTGGTGTGCTACAGTGTTAGTGGGTTTGCAAAAACTTTTATAGCAAAAACTTTGTAATGAAGCATATCATATTATATATTCACTTGTGTAGATCTAATCATGTGGACTCCAATAAAATTGGATTTTTATTTTATGATTTTTCTATAATTTACTATGATATTTTAAAAGATTAAATCGAATTTTTTAAAAAAAGAAAAGGCAAAGACACTGTGACTGTAGCAAACCCTCTAGCACTGTAGCAAAACCACGGTTACTGTAGCAAATCCACCTTCAAAACCGCTCGAGGGAGGTAATTTGCATGGTTTAAAAAAGTTGAGGGAGGTGATATGTCTGGTTTTCGAAGTTGAGGGAGGAAAAGTAAACTTTTATGATAGTTGGGGAGTGAATCCAGACTTTTTCCAAATATCAATTACAAAATGGCCCAGTTACGTAGCAGGCTTTCTTAAATCAATGTCCGTGAACATTTTTTTTTTTCAAATTCCGTAAACAATTTCAGTTAGGTTTGCCTCTGGTTGAAGTTCTTTTCGGCCGAAAATGTTGTATTTCATTTTTCTATTATATATACTACACATCGACAAAGGAGTTCTTTCCCGAGCAATTGGTTTCTATTCAAAACCTACCTAGACTTTATGAAAAAAGTATTATTTGTAGTTCGTTTCAATTAATTTTCCTAACAGTTTTTACTTTATTTTTAATTAACTTTTCTAAGTGTTAGTTCTAATGAGCACAGAAAGTGATAAAGTAATAATTTGTCGCAGGGATTCTGGGGTTAAAATGGGATACACTATATATAAATGTAATAATTTCAACAGTACAAATCAGTAATTGATAAAATTATCAGAAATAGAGAGAGACTATGTATTATGTATTATGCCTAGCGTGCTAAAGAATAAACAAAAACACAATAATTTAATATAATAATTTTTATAAGTCAAAGTATTAAACAATAACGTAATCTTATATCTTCTAAATTTTATCTCGCACGGGGTTTCATGGATTATTGTCATTGATGGGAACTAAATACAAAGATAAAATTTGGAATTGTTCTCCCATTTTTAATACAAATTGTTTCTTTATTCCATATGTTCTCGACCACAAATATTTTGCCAACGAACTCGTCAACACTTCACTACTAGATCCTGAATTGCCTTGAGGGCCGAAAACCACCAAGGAAAGGGGGGAGAACCACCAAGAATATGATCCTTGACGATAAACCGTCAAGCAAATGCACTCAAGAATAGAGGGCAAGGGAAATTAGTTTCCTTGGCACCGTTCCAGATCCTTTCGGGTCGACTCAGTTCAACGTATAATTATCGAGTAAAAGTTACGTGGTAGTTCAATTAAAATGAAAATGTACGAAACCAATTCATAAAAATCTCAAACTTGGTGGTTTCCTTCACACAGGGGCATCTGCAAGCCTGAGAAAAAAGTTTGAGACTAATAAGACACTGGAAAGCGCTTAGACTTCGTAATCCCTAAAAACCTAAGTGTATATATAGACAAAGTTATGTAACTATGTGAGTGATGTATCCATGTGTGAATAATGTATAGCTCAACATTGTTGATATGATTTGAAAGTTTTATTCCAAGTGAGTACAACCATATTATGATCTCATGCCAAATTTTAAGATTTAGGGACACCATTAAGATATTATTGTTTTTTTCCAATAGGAGAAACCAAAATACTTTTAATCATTTCCTTGGGTGCCAACCTCCAAGGAAATTCAATAACCCCTTAAAATGCTATTTTACTTGA
This sequence comes from Hyparrhenia diplandra, assembly GCA_015847255.1. NCBI lineage: Eukaryota > Viridiplantae > Streptophyta > Magnoliopsida > Poales > Poaceae > Hyparrhenia > Hyparrhenia diplandra. Next base: position 667,623 of record JADLZK010009433.1, on the reverse strand, counting down.
TGGTTTATAATAATGCCCAAGGAAATGGGTAGTTTCCTTGGCTGTTTACAATTACACTCAAGGAAATGAGTTATTTGCTTGGAAGTTACTTGAAACCATCAAGGAAACTCCTATATTCCTTGGCGGTTTACTAACCTTCAAGGAATATATATTCACTTTTCCTATGTCTCTGTTGAAATCATCAACTCCATCTTGCATCGTGAGGTTTCTTGTCATCTAAACTTAAAACAAATCTGCAAATGCCTACTGAGGTTTCTTGTCATTTGTGAGAACACACGTAGACTCTGTCCTTGTCATTCCATAGGAAAAAAATTATCTCTTCTTTTTTTCTGTGTACTGAAATGTTTTTTTATCTGTTACTTGTGATTTATGAGAACACACACCTTTAATTTGTCCTTGTCATTCTATAGAAAAAAAATTGTATCTTGTTTTCTTATCTCTTGTCTCTTTAATTTGCTAGCTAACACTTTGTACGTGCGGTGTTGATGATGAGATCCCACCCTTGGATAATGATCCAAGGGTCTAGCACGTTGCAAGAAATGTTGGTTATTTTTCTTGTGAAAGAGATATAAAAACTCCTATATATATTTCCTTGAGTGTAGAGTACCACTGCTAAGGAAATTACCCTTTTCTCGGTGGTTTTATTTTGGCACTCAAGAAAATTGCTAGCCGCTAAGGCAATTCCATTTTCTGGTAGTGCTTGCAGCAGTATGGAAAGATTGCGAGGCACATACTATCTACATAGCTTTTTTTATAAAAGGGAATATATTAAATATCCCAGGCTCTGCATCGAATCGATGCATATAGCTAATTCTTATTACCACATACTATCTACATAGCTTTGAAGAGAAGAGAAACCACCTGCTGTTTATGAAAGGTTGCCCAGAAATAAGTGGAAAGCATAGATTTATATATGGAGGGTTGTGGAGGATGTGATCCCCATTGAAGTAAGCAATGCAAGAGGATACACACGCTAGTTATTTTCCAGAAATGCAAATTGGAAAGTCCACAACAATATGGAGGATAACAATTTTCTTTTTTGATCAGGGAAGCCACCTGCTGTTTCTTTTGCAAAGATACTTACATCACTTTGTTGATTTCATAAACCACTTCCGTTCTGTGTTTCTTTTGTTTATGAAGCGCAGAGATGGATTATTTGAGGACTGGACTTGATGGCTTTTCTATAATTCGATAGAAAACGTAATTGGCAATTTACTAGCTAGGATGGTGTGTTCATCTGTCTTTGGGGAAGAAGTTTTTCAGCTCTCTCAACTGGCGCCACCTCTCTCAGTTATCTCTGCATCTTGCGGCAGACGATTCCGAATCAGACGATTCCGAATCATCACCCCCCCCCCCTCTCTCTCTCTTACCCACTTCCCTTTGCATCTCGCGACTGCGGTAGCCATGTGACTATTCATGATTAATTGCAAATCACTAGTTTTGAATTTAATAATTGATAAAAAATAATATACTAGTTTTATGTTAGGCATTGAACCTAAACTTTAATGCCTTTACACAGCTCCAGACATAAGTGAATGTGGTACTCACATTTGTGGAGCTGCAGAAGGAAAATTATAATATGATGTTCAGCCATTTATAACTACTACAAGAATAGGAAACTTAACAAATTGGAGACTTTTCAGATGAAGACATGACTATATATATATCAGTCTAATCGTTGGTTACCTTCGGCACTGGAGTTCTTGGTGGTAGCCTGCAGCCCCTGCAACAAACAATCCGGAATACACTTGAGATCCATAGCTATAACATATGGACTCCCAATGTGGTCTTCATCCATCCAAACTCTTACCTGAGCCACGCGCATCAACAACAAACACGGCTCCCAAACACACTACTACGAAATTGAACTTCCGTGGCGGTCATTTTTTTATTTTCCGTGGCGGTTTTATAACCGCCACGCGGCTAGGGTCACGGAAAATCGACCGGATTTTCCGTGGCGGTTACTTCGATGCCCAAAAACTGCCATGGTAAATATTAACCGTGGCGGTTTTTAACAAAACCGCCACGGTTAATCTAAAAAAAGAAAAAAAAAAAAAAAAATAAAAAAAAAAAAAATCCAGATCTGGCCCAAACGGGCCCCTCTGACCCAATCTTGCCGCCGCTGGATCCGCGGCCGCCGGAGGATCCGGCCGCCGGGGTCGTAATCCGGCCGCCGGGAGGAGCTCTTGCCGGGATGACGGGATCCGTCGGGAGGAACTCGCCACGGCCTGGATCTGGGCCAGGATGCGCCCGCCGCCGGGAGGAGCCAGGCACCGACGGGATCCGCCAGCAGGAGGTCGCGACCGCTGGATCTGGGCCAGGATGCGCCGCCACCGCCGGAGGAGCCAGCCCGACGGGATCCGCCCGGGAGGAGGTCGCGACCGCCTGGATCTGGGCCAGGGAAAGCGCCGCCGCGGGAGGAGCCACCACCGGGAGGAGCCACGCGGCCACCGCCGGGCGTCGCCATCGGTGAGAGAGGGATTTTTTTAGAATGGAGAGAGGGGCTCCTGAGTGAGAGAGATGGTTCGAGAGAGAGAAGAGTGATTGACTGGAAACCCTAACACTCCCCTCTCTCTATATATATACGACCCCGAATTTAGATTGGTATTGGGCTTTTTTCTGGGCTCTCTTTGGGCTGGCTGGTTGGGCACCATTAACCATGGCGGGTTAATCGATTTTCCATGGCGGTTATTAAAACCGCCACGGAAAATTGTAACAAAAGCGCCATGGTTAATTGAGGTATTTTCCGTGGCGGTTTCTCAAATGCCCGCCACGGAAAATAAAAATCCAAACACCACGCAAAATCAATCCTGTAGTAGTGACGGCTTGAAGCATCCCGATACGATCGACACCCAGCCTCGCCACAGCTGACGCCAGCCAGGATCCACCCGAGACGTCCCCTCCCCTCGCGATCTTCAACCGCACGACACCGGTGTTGGCGACTCCGGCCCCTCCTACGAGGCTGCGACAACTGCCGGTTGCCGGACGCTGCTGTCGTGGCAAGTGGGATCCATGGCTGCTACCAAGGCCAGAGAACACGGCGAAGCCGCACTACGGTCGCCACCGCGAGCTGAGCATTGTCCTCCGCCATCGAGGCCCCTTTGGGCACGTGAAGTTTGGCGGCAATGCGGCACTAGACCTCCCCGGATCGCGATCTCGGTCCGCTCCAAAATGTCTTTACGCGCTGCAAACTACCTGCTCCAAAATGTCTTTTTCGTCTTCTCTTATCCTGGAGAGATTCAATCAGGAGAATGAAAACTGTAAAATGCCACTAAGAAAAGAAACTAGAAGGAAGGTTCGTTGGTTCCTTGCAAGTGATATACATATTTTATGAATGCAGTGATATGATCTGCTTAATTTAGAAAGGCTCAAACTATTGACCATAATAAGCTAAAATACTGGACTCAATTTGGCCATAAATAAATGTAATAGTTTCAAATTAGGCATCTAAATCCAAAACTGAGCACCTTTGCACACTCCAGTGAACAATAGTGCATTGAGGTGGCTCAAAACATAAGTCAATGTGGTACCCACGCATTTGTGGAGTTGCAGAGAGCATGATCTCTAAGATAGAGCTGAAATAAAGGAAATTGTAAAAATATACCATTCAGTCATTGATAACTACAACTACAAGAATAGGTGACAAACAAAATTGTCGACGAAGTTCTTGGTATATATATATATATATATATACAGGTACTTGGTTACGTTCTACACTGAAGTTCTTGGTAGCCTGCCGTTTTACAACCAACAATCCAGTTAGTGCGTGAAACCCATAGGTGTAACGTAATGGACTCCCAATTCTGGCATTCATCCAGCAAAATTGTTACCTAACTGCATCAAGAAGTGGCCTTGGGAGGTATCTAGAAATTTGATGGGTCAATAACTTGGTGAGGGGCACTCCGGGGTGTCCAGAGGTGAAGAAATCTGGTGACCTGGGTTGGTGGCGTCATACCCTAGGGCCCTGCAATCGATGAAGTAACAGCCTCCTTGTTGACAATATCTCGTTTTGAGGTTCTGCAGGATGGAGAGACTCATGCTAACCCTGCACCAAAGGAGGAATTGGTGTGTGGAATCTTCATCGGGGTTACAATGCTGATTGCAAGGACATAGTCCTTCAGGCTGGATTAGGCATCATAAGTCCAAATCCTAATAGTAGAAGCCAAAAACCTAGCTTTTTTGGGCAACACAAACCATTTTCCTGTTCTGTCATTATTGTATTGTGTTCAAGGAGTTGTAGAACAAATTATTGCAGTAATATTTATTGGAAATAAAGTATAATAGTGAAAGATCGAAATAGCACCCGAAATTTGCTCACACAAAAGTCAAACCCAAAAACCAAGGACCTGAGGAGTATTTCACAGGAAAATGTTTTTTTCAACTCCATGAATTTGAAAACTGTCTTATGCTTGGCACATGAATAATGCCAATGAATATACAACTTTGAATTAGTCATGACTTTCTCTCAACAATATAACAAAGAATTTTATTTTTTCGACAAAACAGGGAAAAATGTTTACCTTGGTTATTAGCTTTAAACTCAGTGACTGATCCAAATAAACGAATGTACTAGTTCCAGATTAGGCATCTGAAGGAACCTCCTTTACACACTCCAGTAGACAAGAGTACTTAAATATAGCTCACAAAATAAGTGACTGTTTAGTCACAAAAAAAAAAAAACATAAGTGACTGTTGTACTCACATTTGTAGAGCATGTGAAGTGTAAGAAGTGCACTAAAAGTGTGATAAGTACTGGAAGAATTGGAGACTAAAACAAATTGGAGATGTTTTACTGAACACATGGCTATATGTAACGCTACTTGGTTCCGTTCTACAGTGGAGTTCTTTGGTAGAATGCAGCCTTGAAACCCACAATCCGGATAACGACTGAAATGTTGTCTTCATCCAGTAAAATTCTTACCTAACTTCCCAAATATTTCCACAAGTACACAGCTAAAATGTAGTTCCTCATCCAGCGAAACTCCTACCTAACTGCATCGAGCAGTGTCCTTCAGAGGTATCTGGAAATTGGACATATTAGTAACTTGTAACTCAGGTGAATGAACATTTGTCTCTGTGCAAGCAAGACGCTAGCAACTAGAGGTAGCCATGTTGCGCCACCGTCAGAAGAAAAAATTTTTGAGATACCCATGAGAAAGATAGGCCTCAGCCTTGATGAAGAAGGGTGCAATACATATTCTACAAAAAGCATTGCATCTTGATTTGTTTCTCATATTTTGGATGCCAAAGAGCTGAGGTTGCATAAACTGAAGCAGGCGTTCTTGTTGTTTCATGCTAACAAAGATGTGTTTACATCAACACATCTGATCTACAATGAATCACTTAAAGCCTATTATTAGGAGAAGGCTAGAGCTGGGTGAGGGTGATCAGAAGGTTGCAAAATATGACACAAACAGGAACACGATAGGTGTAGCAGAGTTCATAATGTGTTTGGAAGCTACCATGTGCAAATAACTCAATTCCTCTTTGTTGTATACTTGTGTTTGGTCTTTGAACTCCTATATGGATTGATTTTCATAATATAATGATCAAAAGAATGACCTGCCTCCTTATTAATCTGTTCCTCTGACTTAATTGTAGTATAAATTTTATAGCAGCAGTTTATCATCTGAGGTTTTCATATTTGACACGAAAAGGATATATGAAATCAATGAATTAAAAAACAGCCTCATTCTTAATATTTTGGCACATGCATAATTCCAATGAAAATACAACTTTGAAGCTGCCAGGACTTTCCCCAACAATAGAATAAAGAATGTTATATTTTTAACAAAATAGGAAAATGTTTACTTGGGTTACTAGCCCAATGTAACTGATCTAAATAAATAAATGTGCTAGTTTGAGATTAGGAATCTCAATAGCCTACTGCCTTTACACATTTCAATAGACAAGAGTATATAAATGTAGGTCAGACCATAAGTAAACACAGTACTGACATTTGTTGAGTGTTGAGTAGCAGAGAGCATGTGAACTGTAAGAGGCACACTAAAGGATGATAACAACTGGAAGAATGGGAGTCTATAATAAATTGCAGATGCTTCAGAGGATGACATGGCTATATATAAACCGCTACTTGGTTCCCTTCGATAGGTAGTCTGCAGCCCTGAAACAATCTGGATAACGCCTGAAAACCCAAGCTATATAACATATGGAGTATAATTGACCGCTAAATGTTGTCTTCACGCAGCAAATTCTTAACAACTTCCTGCAGTAGCCTTGGGAGGTATCTGGAAAGATGACTTGTTAATAACTTGTCACTCATGTGACATGACCATTGGTCTGGGATGCTTCTGGTATCCAAAGGTACAGCATGCCAGTGATCGACGACGGTGGTGTCTTAGACTAGACCTTGCTACTGCCACTAGAACAGCCAGATCAATATCTGAACCTCGTTGTTAACCTTCTGCAACCTCGGAGGGAGTTTGGCAGTTATCCACAAGTTGCAAAGTTCGTGAACTCCAAGAGGCGCATGCATGATACACTGAAGTTCTTGGTAGCATGATACACTAAACAATCCAGATAACCCTTAGCTGTAACATACAATAGACAGCCAATTGTTATCTCATCCAGCAAAGCTATTACAACCCTTGATCGACTTGTGGCCATAGGAGGTATCGGGAAATTTGTAAGGTTAGGAACTTGTCCTTCGCCTGACATGACCGTGGGTGATAGTTGACATGTTCTTCACTATATCTCAGTGCTGCTGTCATGTATGCGGTGCCCATATATCGAACAACGGCGCTACACGGGATGTGCGGCGTCTTGGCGTGGCGCGCCAGAGGAGCAGCGGCAGCCAGGTCTAGTGGCTAAGATTAGAAACTAGATAGTTTGTTGGAAGGTTTGTTTGCATGGCTAGAATTAAGGAGCGATTGGCTCAGGTGTGTGCGACCGTGAGGCCTTATATTCTTGTAACCGGACCTGAGATGAATTAAGCAAGATCATTATCTCTAATCTATCTCTCTCTCTCTCAACTAAGCCTACGGGCTGTGGGGATAACCACGCCTGGAGAAGACGACGGACCGAGGCTACGATCTCCGTGGCCGAGGGCCACCTACCCTCACCTCCGTGCCCTTGACAACCTGGTATCACGAGTCCGGTCGCAATCCTCCCTCCCTGCTTCCTCCGCCACCCACGATCCCGCCGCCACATACAGCCCCAACTCCCCCACCACCACCCCCATCGTCGGCCGCATCCTCGGCGACTTCCCCCACCATGGCTGAGCCAACCATTGCCGATGTCACCAAGATGATGAAGGAGATGCGGGCCGACATCGCCGGCCCGGGGAGAAGTCTGAAGCATCGTCGACATCCGGCGGCCGCTCCGACGCGCCACGCGATCTCGATCGCCCACCAAAATTCTAGAAGTGGGATTTCCCGCGGTTTGATGGCAAAACCGATCCTCTGCTCTTCGTCAACAAATGTGAATCGTACTTTCGGCAACAGCGAACCATGCCGGAGGAGAAGGTGTGGATGGCCTCGCATAACCTCGAGGGCGCCGCACAACTGCAGTTCATCCGGTGCAGGGGAGGACGAAGGGACCTGCCCCGAAGGAGCTCCCTTCATCTACGGTTCGGCGCAGCGACGAGGAGAGAGGGGCGATACGGGCACCCCGGTGTGAAGCTCACCTCCGTGCGGTTCTCGTGGTGCAGGAGTCCGCGTCGACCGGGGACGCCATGACGGCGGAGATCAGGGCGGCGCACCCGAGGCTATGGTGGCGGCGCAACCTAGGGTTAGGGTTGGGGGCACCGGAGGCGGCGCGGCTCGGCTAGGGGTTCCAAGGGGCACCGTGAGAGGCGGGCCCCTTTATAGGCCGCGGGGATCTTCGAGGTGCGCGCCCGGTGACGGATCGGCGGCGGTGGTCGCGGCAATCGATTTCGGAGGTGGGAGACGACGGTCGACCCAGCGTGGGCCGGGTGGCAAATGACACGGGTCTTTGGGGCTGGGCCTCTTTGTTGCCACTACTAATTTTTACCTGTTACATCGGCATTTTGTTGATGTAATAGGGCCTAAATTGATGTGATAGCTTGGTGTTGCATCATTTACGTGTTTGATGCGAGCCGATGCAATTGCTCTTGATGCAATAGCCTTTCGCATCGATTACTTGTGGTTGATGCGAGAAGCAACTATTGCATCGCCCATCCATTTTCTCTTGCATCAAAATTGAGAGATGCAATAGCTTATTGCTTTCGAAATCATGTTGATGCAATACATCTATTGCAAATGCTATCGTTCGATGCAAGAGACTTTGTTGCATCAATATGAGGTTCGATGCTATATAATCTTATGCATCACCATTTTGATCCGATGCAAAAGGTTCTATTGCATCGACGCTATGTTCGATGCAATTCAAGCTATTGCATCGAGGCTATGTTTGATGCGATTAGAGCTATTGCATCGACATGAGGTTCGATGCAATTTGAACTATCACATCAACATGAGGTTCGATGCAATTCGAACTATCACATCGACATGAGCTTGGATGCAATACAAACTATTGCACCGACATGAGATTTGAAGGACAACCAATTATTGCATTGAATTCATTGCACATAAATTCATAAAATTACAAAATTCAATGGCACAAACAGGGCAATCATATTAGTAACTTGGATCCTAAGCATTCAATCGTTTATACAATGTAAGAAAGTCAAATGTCTTCCTATTTCCAAATAGGTAATTGCAAAGTTGAACTGCATTCCAATCCACTAACTTATGCTACAAATAGGCAACCATAAATAGAAATACATGTCTCTTAGCACGAACAACATGACATCTTTCTCGTTTCACAATATTTGATTCATATCGGCTTTGCCAAGACTAACTTCGGGGGTTGATCTTCTGAAAAAGTCAAAATGACTTGTGTTAGTAATATATATAGTTGATCACATAGTTGGAATCAAACAAAGACAACAACATTTTTTTGGGTTTAACAAATAGAATGGATAATCAAGCCGAACTATAAACACACAAGGCACGAACTCCCCATTGCTCATGTTAAGTGAACAAACATACATGTATAAGTGAACAAAGTTCATGTTAATAATGTGGACAACAACTTAGAATGACACCTGATTGCTCATACCTTTCCTCCTTTCTTTTTGCATTGTCGTTTTTTTTTGCAACAAAGATTCTTTAGTGCCCGTGATGTAATAAATGTCACTTGTCTCATTACTATCTTTATCATTTGCGAAAAGTGATTTGTTGGTGCTACAGTGAGGCGACTATGCTGAACAATACAATCATCTATTTGAACAATACACCGCCTGCTGCAGGCCTGTAAAAACCAAAAGATTTGAAGGAGCAATCACCACTTAGCAATTCTAAGAATTTGTTCAACTACAGGTGATAATTTTGATGTATATTACCTGTTGCACATGTTCTGATCCTTGGATGGGAGTGGGAACAACAGCAGGTTCATTATGTGTGCACAGGGCAGATTCTATACCAGCCTGCATATTTAAAAAAAGGATTCACACATTATGGCAAAACAAATGTATGTATCCATTACATTGCAGTTTGCATTTATCAAAAAAAATAACTGTGCTAAATCTGCACCTTCATTTCCACTAACCCTAATTTCAATGCCGATAACATTATTTGTGAATTTTGAAGGATGAGTGGTTGTTTCGCAGGTTGAGAGGTTGTTGTGGTTGGTGCAGCATTCTTGCATTGGAGTTATAAGGAGAAACATTAGGAATGAATATTTACTAAAATCAATGATGTTGGCAATAGTTAAGAAGTACTATTATTACCAAAGGCGGTGCTTGATTGTGTTGTTTCATTAGTGAAAAGAACTCTTACCTTAGTTCTTCTCTAAGTTCTTCTCTAAGCTCTTCTCTAATCTCCTCTGTAATCCTGCTACTTATACTCTCCAATTGATGTTGCAGCTGCTGAATTTTTCCTTGTCGCTCTCCCTCTCAGCGGCTTGAACGTCCTTGTCGCTCTCCCTCTCAGGCTTGAACGGTATGCTGTTCTTTTTAACCTCTCTACCTCAGCTTGCATCTCACTATTTTTCTGTTGGGCTGCTGCTGCTATTCCCAGATGCACGAGCTTGTTCTACAATTTGTTCATTCATAAGTTGGTTTCGGGCGGATACTTTGCCAAGTATTCATGTCTAGGACTTTTCCTGCTCCTGCATCCAGTGGTTTCCTTGTAGGTTTCATGAAGAATGTGCCTTTCTTGTACTTTTGAAATCACAGAACCTTCCAACTCAATTCTCTCTACAACTTTGGAGAAGGCGCTTTCCTAAATTTAAGAACACAATTAGTGTTTTCAACTTCAGCAAGTAGCAACACCAGTTCAGTTCAAGTTTAATAAGAATTGGGTAAAATGGATAGTTTGGAAATCAACCTGTATCGCTTAGATTCATGTACTGATTACTTCCTAAAAAATCCAAGTCCATGTTAATCATGCGAATATGATTCCTAGCAAAGCATGTTGAGAGGTAAAAAGCAATCGACAATTGAATGCTAGCATTTCGAGATATGTATGACACTGGAGATAAATGAATATAAAACATGTTATGAGAACATATATCACTGGACACTTGTTTACTGAGTAGCCCAGCTCTATTCAAATGACTTTAAAGAACATGACTTAACTAAATAAAGCATCTAACATAAGCAACTTGCTTTCCCAGCAAGCTCCTAGAAATCTAGGCATGCAACAGCTGTACAGAAAATAAATCATATCTGGAGATGTACAAGGGCAAATGTCTTGCAAGAGGACATTCTGGAAAGCTTATAAAATTATCTAGATTTCATATTCAGACGTCAAAGCATGATTTAGAAATTAAGTACTTCGAAATAGTAGAATTACAGAAACTACTCTGCTGAAACAGAGAGCACCAAAAAACTGAGAGGAAATAAATGTATGCCTGGGACAGGAAACCCAAACCATAGTAGGCAAGTATATAGATAGGAATTACTTATGGAAAAACATAACTACAGAGGTACAATTCACATGGTGAGGATGCATTATTAATAAGAAAATTATTCAGGTGTCAATGTTTTCAGGTGGCAGCAATATTCTTGAAAAGAATGACCAAACTCCTGTTATAATTGCAGATTTCAGAGTGCAGGCCCCACCCAATATCTAAATTGTTCTTTCAATAAAAAGAATAGTGTTATAATATCATGTGTGCACTTATCCTATCTCTTCCCAGGAAACACAAGCATACCAACCAATTATAATCGAAAGCTTAAAACTAAAAATATTTGTAAATAGACTGAGAAGCTCCTAAATATTCAGTTTCAGTAAACCAGTATGCTTTAAATATGATAAGTTACTAGGTCAACATATTTGCAACCAATTATTTTTAGAACACTGTGTCGGTTAAAATATAGGGGACCTCTACAGATTGTGCGATTCTATAGTTGTTAACCCTATAAGAAAGAGCATAAATTCTGCAGCCGAGATGACCACTTTGGTTCAGTTATTTGAAGCCTGAAATGTTCAGTTTTAAACAACATAAGCAATTTGAACGCTCTGCACCTTATGACAGTGGCACAAGTCGTAACAGCAACGATGCATATGAGCGCAGAGATCTAATCAATGATCCAAGCATAAAAAAATTCAGAAACATTGCTGATAACTAACTGGTGCATTGCATGTAGATTATTGAGACGCACGGGCATTGCCATGGCCGTTCTACTGGCATGCAGTGCACATGAGAAGGGAAACAATGCCCACGGCAAAAACAATACCATATATCAACAAGTACCTAAGTTGGTCATCCTTTTTGCTTCTCGGGTCCATCTTGTCGACGATGAGGTGTGTCTATGACACCTTCAGGGCTAGACTGTGTGGAGAACCTCCTGCTGGATGGAGGAGATGGCGATCTCAGGCAGGAGACAGCAACCTCTTGGACGAAGGAGACCGTGACCTCCTGGTAGACGGCCTCCGCGGAGGCGGAGGCGACGGCGACGGCGACCTCCTGGTAGACAGCCTTCGCGGAGGAGGCGGCGACGGCGACCTCCTCGTACACGGCTCCGCGGAGGCGGCAGCGGTGGCGACCTACCAGTAGTAGACGACGACGGCGCGCGTGCGGTCTTCTCCATCGCACCTCGGAGTGGAGAAGATGCGATGGAGAACCGCTAGGATAGGGGGCGGCGGCTCCTGTTTGCTCCTGTTTTACCGTGATGTAGATTAGTAGAGTATTAACCGTGTATTAGGGAGAGAGAAAGTAATTAGCGGCCCACTTGTTTTTTCGCGGGAGGAGGGCGCGCGCTCTGGAAATTTTCGCGGTTTTGGGATGGGTTGGCGGCAACTGAACGCGGGAGTTGCCGCCAACGCGGGATGTTTGTCAAAAAAAAAAAAACTGAACGCGGGAGGGATAATCGGAACGTACGGGAAGTGGCAGAGACAGACGCAAAGTGCAGCCGGCGCGCGGGGTAAATTTTTTTGGCCAAGATCATTGTTTCGATCGTGACATATCCATGGTGATGGTGTGGTGCATCCGTCCGTCTGCATATTTGATTGGCCGGCAATGATAAATCTTCCTTCCATCACGTCCGGTCCAATGACCATGCTTCTCATCGATCAGCACGCACATTGCTAAGCTGATGAACTGAATAATAATATATATTAATATAATAATATTAATAATAATAGGAATGCCATATACTGAATTTTCAAATCTATAATTTAAGTATAAAACAAGTATTTAACTAATCTAATTACATGATTTATTTTTGTATTTGTGTGATTTATTTTGTAGTTTTTTAATACTTGCGGGATTTATTTTTTACATTTTATATTTTTAAGATAATTACATCATATTAGAAAACTAATAAAATGATAATATATGATTTTGTATTGGAAAAATAAACTATTGTCGAACACTTAGGACTTTTTTTCTCTTTGTGTCATTGTTCGTGGTGAGGCGCCCTCGGTTGCAAGTGTCTTCTTCATCAGTATATTTGAGTTCCACGATGAGAACCTAGTTCACTCAATGTCTTGGTGCGTCGGTAGCGGCAACATCCGTGGGCTGGGGATGAAGCAACGGTGACAAGGCACCAACATATTCTTGTTGCCGAGTCAAGTAGGGGTATTGTTGTTATATGCTGAGCTGTCGCCTCGCTCATATTTTGAGATCCGTTGTGGCAGGGGCCATAGTTGGCATGTCGGGTGTATGACGCCAACGTTGTAAGATCTGATGTTGTTGTTTGCGCGATTTGGGGGCGACTTTGCTATGAGGGGAGGAACCCTCACTAGGACCCCTAATCAGCCTTGCGGTCCTTGCTTACTCAAAGTACAACCCCTAGAGCATCCACAAGGTTGGCTCCATGAATCTCGACGATGTGGTAGGCAATGGTTCCCGGCATTCGCGACACTCCTAGTATTTCGTGCGGTGAAGCTCGACTGGCCACCTTCCCAGGACCATAGTCAATGATCGCCCCGAAGAGCCTAGCGATGGTGGGAAAAGGAAGGCGAAAGGAAGTGGTTACGATTTTGCGTGCTTGTACAAGATTGCCCCTAGGTGGGCCTAGTTGTCAGTGATCATGCGACCGCGATCCTGATGTAAAATGTCGGTGGCTCTTGGTATCTCCTACACATACCATGGGGCATCATAGTGTAAAAGGATGGTCGCTCGACCAATTGAATGCCATTTACCCCGCTTTTGTCTTAATTTCGTTACCCTCGCACAAGACTTCCATAACCCACTCACATGACAAGTTTTCCCTATGGTAAACCCTCGCCCTCCTTCCACTTTCGGTCACGGCGATGATGCACTTCGCTTCAATGCGCACCAAACACATATTCACCATGAGCAAAGATGTACTCACCCCATTTATCGTCGTTCGGACCTTTAAATTTATTTAAATTATAAACAAGATTGAGGCTCTTATTCACCCCATTGATCGCCGTTCCAAATCTTTAAATTTATTTAAATTATAAAAAACAAACGATTACAAAAGATACTCTAATATAAAAAAAATAAATATTTTGGTGATCAGAAAAACGAAATTTAAATTTCATTAAATTGTCATGTAAAAATTATAAAGTTGACTACTGAATTGCCTAGAATTAAAAAATTATAGAAAAAATTGATTACTGACAATAAAAGTACGAAACAATATAAAAATTCAAGTAGATGTTTCACAAAAATAATTACTAGATATAAACGGCGTATTGGGAAAGTGGCCATGAGGTGCCTGATCAAATTTTGTCCCTGCCTTGATCGCCTTTGTTTTTTTGAGTTTGGCGGCTCTGGCGGTGCCCAGCAAAATTTGGCCGCGACACCGTGGCGCGAATGCAAGCGGACTTCAATTTGGGCCAAATCGTTGGCGCGCAAACCAGCCGCCGGATTTTGGCTTGGCTGCGTTGGAGTCTAAATATCCCGATCTGTCTCCTCTCTGCCACACGTGTGAGCAGTTACCGCCTGGCTTTGTCTCCTTGGAGTCATCGACGCTTTCGGCTTCCCAGATCGGCCATGCCGCACGGGCGCACGGCGCCCCCCTGCCCCAGCAGCCACCGCCTCCCCAAATCGCTGCGGCGTCGACCTCTACCTCTACAAGGCGCAATATCGGTTTGTCCACTCTTTTACTCGTGTGACAGTGCCTTGCCTTCCTCTCCTGTTTTTTTCAGCTGCTGGAGTTTGGCAAAGGGAAGGAGAAGTGATTGAGTCGGGCAACGGCGAATCAACTCGCAAATCTAGTGTCAAGCTCTGTTCTACAAACTGTCTACTCATCTCAATGTCGTTTCGTTGCTTCGATTTGTTGCTATATAATAACCAGTGACACTGACTGTCTTGGTTTACAGGACTGCTTATTGTACTTCTAATAGATGTATTGTTTTCAAGAGCAGTTATTATGGTCAGCTCTATTTTCGGCACGAGCCGGAGCTCACCATGTCAGCTCGGTTTTCTGCACGATCAGCATGAGCTCTCCGAGAAGGCATTGATGCGAGGGCAAGTGAATTCATGTCCTCTACGTGTGAATCCTGGAGCCTTAATGGCAAGATCGAATCCATTGAGGTATACTCCACTTACGTTCTTCTGTCCCTATCCTGTACCTAGATGTGTGAGTAAAACATGATGCTTACCTCTGTACTATTGCAGGTCTTAAAATGTGAGTACGCGGACTGAGGGGAGATTGTCAACCATGCTCAGGTATCTTGAGTGACTACTTCCATGCTCACTACCTTCCTTTCATTTTTACCTGAATTAGAATGTTTCAGAGTTCACTAATATAAACTAATTCTAGTTGTTCTCTCTACAGACTGAAAGTGACAAGTATGGTGGAGAGGTTATCATCTGAAGATGTTAGTGAAGTTCTTGCAATTACATACAGGTAAATTTTGTTACTGTTGTTTTTGTTATTAACATGCTATGCCTGTTTGTAAATAAGAAAGCTTTCATCAGAACTTAGTGGGCATACCAGCTTCAGTCAGCTATCTTGTAAAACAATAGTAATATACACCAGCTCTTCCAAGAGAATTTCAGTATATATAGTGGCATGAAGTTCTAGTGTAAATATATTGCAGTGCAGTTCAACTGATTATATTGTACCTTATATATGCAGGTTTTATCTTGTTATTTATTATGATGGAATATGGCTTCTATACATTAAAAGTTTTGTTACTGTAAGTAAAATGAAGCACATTATTCACATTTTTTTTCAAAGAACACTAACTTAATGAAGTCTGAATAATTGTGTTTACAATCTTCTTTTTAACTTTCGTAGAAGAAGTTTCTTCTCTATGATGATATCTGATTCTTAGTTTTGTAGTACCCATTAGATATCTGATTGTTAGTTTTGTAGTACCCATTAGATATCTGATTTTCTTCATTTAGCATCAATTGGTTAGCTTTCTTGGAATAAAACCGATACCGACTTAAATATTACTTATTCTCATAATATGCAGAAAATAGCTGGAAGAAACAAACATTTCGGGCTACATTTTCACTAAACAAATTTGGTGGTGAATATGCTTGGGCTCGCATTTTACTTTTCCTAATGGAGGAAGCTCAAGATTTTATCATGATTGATGATGCATGACTTACAGAACTTCGATTCAATGGCTGGCAGCTGCCTTCGTATATGGCAAGTTCAGGATAGTTGTTCTGGTTGAGAAAGTAATTTTGTTATAGTAAACTAACTTTAAGGCTTGTGTTGTTTTTCCTAGGCAATCCAACGGTTATAACTCTTTGTTGAAGACTTCGTAAACTCTTAATGAAATCTATAACTCTTATATAGGAGATCCCCACTAACAATTCTTAAGAAGTTCTCAAGCCTCTGATTGGTCCTCACCACTGGTAACTGCAGGCTAGCAAAGCGATCCGCATGGCCTAGCAGCGCATCCTGGGCGCGGCCTTTTCCCCTGCCGTTTCCCACCTTCTTCCCCATCCACCACTTCGGTACCTCTCGACGCCTGTCCGTCGCCGTAGTAAAAGCAGGGCCGTCCCCCTCCCCCTCCACTTTGTCCCCGTACACGACACCGACAATTGCTCGCGCGTAAGGGAAGGGTCTCTTGCGGTCTCGCCGATAGCTGCTCGCGCGGAAGGGGAGGAGCCGCGCTGCCTGCTGCTCGCGCGAGCCACCGGCGGCACCTCGTGGGCGGTGGTGTGGCCACCATCACTCCCTCTCCACCGCGTCGGGGGATGGGGATGGGCCTAGATGCGGCGTCGAGAACTCGAGATCCACACCGGGAAGGGGCCACCTCTTCTCCACCTCCCCGCCGCTGCCATCGCTCCCCGTTCGACCACGCCGTCGCCGCGCCGGGCCCTGCTCCGACCTCGCCGGGCGCCGGCTGTGCGCCGCCCACCGCCGTCGAATGGGGAGACGGGATTCCGCGCGCCCACGACTCGCGTGGAGTGTGCGGCGGGATGCGGCGGTGGCGCACCCGACGCCGCTGGCACGCAGCGCTGCTGGAGATGCCGACGGGGGGCGGGCAAGACGGCGGCGCTCATCTCCCTCATCACCTCCTACGCCCTCGCCAACCCGTCCCGCCCCGGTCCGCCTCATCTACTGCACCCACACCGTGCACGAGATGGAGAAGACGCCGCCGAGCTCCGCCTCCTCTTCGCCCACCTCGCGCCGTCCGCCTCCCGCTCCCTCCTTCCTTGCTCCGACTCTCCTAATAGAGAGGTGCCAGCCCAAGGGCGAGGGTGAGGGCGTTGAGCGTCGCGTTGGTGTCATTGGACGACGAGCGCCAGCGGGGGTCTCCAGGCAGGTGGACAATGGGGCGCACCGCCAAGTGACGCGCGGTGGCCAAGGTTCGCCAGCGTGCCCGCTCCGATCCTGTGCCCCTGTTTCAAGCTGCGGTGTTCGATTATCTCGGGCGTGTTCTGTTCCTCGTGTGTGTGCATAGGTTTTGTCTGTCCCTCTATGAGCTACATTGTGTCTGTTACTCAGAGTACTATTGCTTGCTTGGTTTGCAGGCCGCTGTTCGTTTCGGACCAGGTGTTCCCTACCCTTCTAAGGAATGTATATGATTTCAGTAAGATTCATGCACTTGCTGTCATTATCATTTTTAATCTTGCACGTCTGCAAGTGGTTAGAGGTGGATTGGGAGAATTTGGTCTCATGGCATGGGGTTATTGAATTTATCGCAGGAATGATGCATGCTATCCGTGTGGCATATCATCAGAATAAACAATTGTTGAATCTGTTATATCTGTTCACTGATACAAGCTGTTTGAAGTTATCTCCCAAATTTAGTGGGCAGGTTCCCTATTGATCCATGTCAGAACATTGTCCACTTGATGTTGGCTGCCATGGCTAATTGGCTAAACGACCTTGAACATCAAGTAACAAACAGCAGGTAGCAATCGTTGAGAAAATAAATAAATAAAGGGTGACTACTAACTATAGCAAGTAGCACTTGGTGAAATTCAGTTAGAGGCTCAGAGGCAGCCGAGCTTTGAGGTTGGACACTTTGCAGTTTGCATATACAGTTGTATATAGCAGATTAATAGTATATGACATTGCTGTCAGCTGGTCCACTTGAATTAGACTCATGTCTGTATAATTTGTCACGATGGGGATGGAGCGGGTCGATCCAGAGGTTCATCGAACCGCCCAAAAAATAGAATCAAAAGGGCCCCTAATGAAATCCATGACATTGCAGTGGAGCAATGGATAAAAACTATGGGAACCATCGGTTCGAGTGGGTCGAACCAACCGACGCGACGGGGAAGAACTGAAGCGCGCGGTCGCACACGAGCCGGCTGCCGGCGTCCGTCCACCTGACCATGCCCGACACCGCGGTGCATACGAGCCCGTACCCTCGGCGTTGGGCAGGCGCGCAACCGCCGGCGAACCCGTTAGCGACGTCGTAAAGGACGATGACGCTGGGCGGCAGGAGGCGGAGACCTCGTTGAGGAGCGCTGCGGCGGCGCCGGTCCATGGCGTGTCGGGATCGATCGGAAGAAACGCGTGTCGATGGCCTCCTCGCCGCTTGCTCGCCGTCCATGCGTCCCCCATCAGGCGCGGTGCCCCACGGCGGAGAAGCAGAACGGCGCCGGCGGGGCGCCGCCGTCGGGTGGCGCCGATCGAGCCCACGCGATGCCGCGGTCCGGCCGGCTTGCTTGCTCGGGAACCCGGGAAGGAGGCCGCAGGCCAGGACGCCGGTTCGATGTTGGCGCGGGACGACGGCCACCGGGTGATGCGGAACGCGCGCGCAATGCCATCATGCCATGCCGGGTCAGCATAGGGAGACCGACGGCGCCGCGGCGCGGCGGGCGCGTCGGGCGGCGAAGGCCCCCCACAGTGGCACGGGAAGGCCGATTCGGGCGGCGGGTCCGGAGGCGGGGGGCGTCTGAGACGATGGTGAGCTCGTGGAAGTGGACGCGGCGGAGGGTGTCATCGCCCCAGCCCTGGACGCATGACCGGGCCTGGCGGACGTGCTCCACGGGCGTCGCGAGCTGCAGCGACAGGTGCAGCAGCGCGTTCAGGTGGCCCTGCGCTGGGAACGGCAACGCCACGACCCACGACCCGTAATATCCACCGGAGCTCCATTGGTTCATTAACTAATAAAAAGGAGCATCCGGTGCTCCTGGACTAATTAAATGGATATATGGATCAGTTGCGGTTCGCTCCATGGACTAACCACCCCCATCGTGAATAATTTGTATGCATAAAGCAACTACATGATCAAATATTTATGAGATCGCACATGACCATCTTGCTGTCCAGCCTCTATTTAAGAACTATTGTTTCAGTAAGCTGTGTATAAAATTTTGATCTGTTGTGATTGTCAACAGAACATAAGGAAGAGTCTCACATGTTAAGGATAATTTGCCTCACATGTTACGAGGAAACAATAGATTAGATTAATGAACTATCTGATATTTGCCGAAAGGAAATTGTTAATTTTGTTGTCCTTAATTTCCTCACTAATGGAGGATTCTTTTTGTTTGTTCTGTCACCCTAATCTTTCTTCACTTTTACTGATTACTTTGTCTTGAAGTGTTTTCCCCCCTTGGGGGTCCTAATAGTAATAGATATCCAGTTTTTCTACTATAATGTCACTGTTCTACTTCACTGACATATGTGATTGCTCTGCTAATAGAGAGGTGCCAGCCTAAGGGCAGGAGATCAGGTACTGTACATGGTTACCGGCACAAGGTCATGCAACTGATGCAGCCTTTTACTGAACGCCGATGTGCGCAGCAGAATCAGAGTCGGCCAGGAGGCGCAGGTGGGGCAACGATGACAACGAACACAGCCGTCGTGGTCAGCGAAGCCAAGGATGTGCTCCGTCTGTTCCCCATATGGGTGATGACACTGGTATACGCCGCGGTGTAGTAGCAGTCCATGACGTTCTTCACGAAGCAGGCGGCGGCATTGGACGTTCTTCACGGTTAGTAGCTAGCACGTTCCTGAGATTGCCCAGGCAAACGTATTTGAACATGAATTTGCAGCTACTGCCATTGCTTCTTTTTCTCTTAGAAAACTGAAATTGTTTCTATTCCAGCTTTGCATGTAGTTTGATTTATAAATGCAGGCCAATGTTTCAACTTTCAGTATGTTTTTCAACTGATTTGTGTTGCAGCTGGTATATCGGTCATCTTATGACAGGTGCAGTTGGTGTCACATCCAACAAGCATTAGGATGAAGGAAGCTGTTAGTTTCATGTGGTACAATTGATGCTGAAAACGATGCAGCTCATTGCCCCTCTGTACTGTGAGCTCTGTCTTCAGATGTATATAAATCAAAAAGAAGTGATCGAAGGCTGGAATCTCTCTCACCATTCAAATATAAAGTCATGCATTACTAAACTTGGTAACACTTATTTTTCTCTGATACAGTGAAATACTTATTTATCTTGCATCTATTCCGTTACATCCCTTCTATGATTTAAATGGTGGTCTCCATGACTGTGCCCTCTCAAATTCTCAGCCCCATCGCAGGCACATGTCCGTTCTTCGTCAGTTGTGTTCCTGCCTCCAATTTCGAAATAGTTGCCATCCACGAGCATCAACAATTGCCCTCTAATTTTGTGCACAAAATTGTAGGCAGCTTCATTGGTGCCGATTGTTATGCTGCATATTTCTTCGAGTCCAAGCGTGGTAATTGTTGAGTTGTTCCCCATCCAAATCAGGTTCCTCCCGGAAAACATATACCATCGAATATTTTTCTGATGCCGTCTCATGATAGATTATGTTTTCCTAAGAAAATAATTGACATCGTTTCCTTTAAGTTATAGACACTGCTTCACACGGTTAATTCTAAGTACTATCATTTGCTCAAAAGTTATTAGAATCAGCAAAGCTCCAAATAATCAATCAATAATAATATCTGAAATCTATACTATACTCGCTATTAATATAGTTAACGTTTGCGGATTGTTCTCAACATCAGCCATGAAGAACGAAACAGGAGGAATTATATCAGCTGACAAGGACTCATTCAAATAAATAATTACGAGTCCTTTTTTAAAAAAATTACCGCAAGATACATTGCGTGAGCTTAATAATTTTTTGGTTATACTCGCTTCAGATAGTTCAGTTCAAATAGCTTGGCACTTTGGTCTTAAAAAATAGTTGTGTATACTCAATACACTGGTATTTCAACTTTCTATAATAAGCTCATATCCCTATCGGGCAAAGATGATATCATGAAATTTACTCTTATAATCATTGCATTTTCTTAATTCCCGCAGCAACGCGCGGGGAGGTTCCCCTAGTATGCATTGTCCATAAAAAAGATTCCAGTAACCAGTTCTTGCTTGATAGAAACCCCTAAAACCTACTGGTAAGAGCAGCATGGGCATCATAGATGGAGTGTGGTGACTTTATGTTGTGCTGGACTTTAGTTCGCTAATTTGTGATGGAAATATATGAATGCTCTGGGTTCCATCAATATTAGCAACGCAAGTTGTTGTGAAATGATGAAAATACAATTGGGAGGGCACATGTGGCATCTATACCTTTTAATTTTTTTTTTTTTTTTTTTGAGGCAAACCTTTTAAAATTTATTAGTTTAGGACTGATGGGTTGATGGGCCACGATCAACTTGGCCTTTTTCCTTTGTCAATTGTTATGGGCCTCTAAATCAAAAAGGTTTATTATATACCAAATACAAAATTATATGTATGGCCCCCTGGTGATTACCCCGGCTTGCACCCCCTAGAGCTGGCGCTGTCGACTCTTGTCTCTAGAAACAAATGTCGTATGATGCCTGATGGGCCCTGATCAACGCCTTGCCTCCAGAAACAAATGTCGTATCCTTCTATTACTGATGCCTGATGGGCCACGTAATAATTACCTAAAGGGTATACGACATGTGCTTATGGGCTGGGTTAGCTTATGCACATACAGTCAAAAACATGATTAGATATAATAGTATAAAAGTTAAAGTAGACTAGTCTTTTTTAATAAATAATTAATAATTTACTTATTAGACGCCCATTTTTTTAAAAAAATTAACAATTCACTTATTAGATACCCACAAGGTATTTTCACCGTTAGTCAATATTTTTTTCAAAAATACCGGTTGCATCAAACACAAATCTGTTGCAATAGTACTTCATAATTGCATCCATATTCTAAATCGGTGCAATATCAGCTACATAATGCATCAAAAATCCAATACTAACGCAACCAAATGTGTCCGATGCAATAATATGTACCTATTGCATCCCTTGTTCCAAATGATGTGATAGATCACACCTATTGCATCGATATGAACTAGTATCGCATCCAACTCTTTTTTGATGCAATATCTAGTCATTATTGCATCAGATTCCAAAATTTGATGCAATAGCAGCCACCTATTACATCAGATTTTAGTTTGATGCAAGGGGACGTGATGCAATAGGGTCAAGCTGCCGCTGCTGGGCTCGGCAAATCGGGCCAAGGCCCAAGGGCGAGCGTGGGTGCCCTGGAGCGAGCAGGCCGGGCTGTAAGCTGAAACAAGCCAAAAACGAGAAGAAAAGAGATAAAGAAAAACCTTTTCTTTTTATTTAAACAGCTTTCAAATGAGCTATTCAATAGAATTTGAATTCCTTTGAGCTTTTGGTCAAAACCAGTCATCACATAAATAATTATGTAGCAGCATGAGTGCACAATACATGTTTCTAAACCTTATATTTCATTTTACTTCTCAAAATTTATTATTTACCTAAATTGGAATGCTCACAAAATTCATAATTGAATCATTTTATCCTATTTTCGAAAATTGCAAAATTTGGGGTGTGACACCTTCTCCCAACTACCTTCTTCCCAGTCTTTCTCGAGAGTTGGAAAGGAACTGTTGCTCCAAAGTGCATTAGTGTAATTACTATCATAGAAACTAAGTAATAGAGAAGTACCCAGGAACCTTGATCTCTCCCTTTGACCTCTTGATTAGTTTAGTTATTCTTTGATATTTTAGGTAGGTTATTATTTTATGCTTTGATATTTACTTATCCTTTAACAATTACCCCCTCACTATAGTCTAGTGGTTTGCTAAGTTAGTGGATACATGATTATGACTTATTAGAATTCTTTAGCCAAAGCTTCCCCGTGGATACGATACTCTAGAATACTCATCATAGGAAAAAGCTACAATGGTAGGTGTTCTCGTGCGCTTGCGTAATCCTTCATATTCTTTTAGCACTTAACAAATGCCAACAGTGCCGCAATCCATCGTCTCCGATCGGGACCCGATGTTCACCTCCTCGTTCTGGAGCGAGCTAATGCGGCTCATGGGGACGAAGCTGCACATGTCCTCGGCATTCCACCCGCAGACCGATGGCCAGTCGGAGGCGGCCAACCGCGTCATCGTGATGTACCTGCGCTGCTTCACTGGAGACCGGCCGCGCCAGTGGTTGAGGTGGCTGCCGTGGGCCGAGTACACCTAGAACACGGCGTACCAGTCCTCCCTCCGCGACACGCCGTTCCGGGTGGTGTACGGCCGCGACCCCCCCTCGATCCGCTCTTATGAGCCCGGCGAGGCGCGGATTGCTGCGGTGGCGCAGGAGATGGAGGAGCGGGAAGCTTTCCTGGAGGATGTCCGGTACCGGCTGCAGCAGGCTCAAGCCGTCCAGAAGCGCCACTACGACAAGACACACCGGCTGGTCACCTACCAGGTCGGCGACTGGGCCCTGCTCCGCCTCCGGCAGCGCGCTGCAGCCTCTCTGCCACGCACTACAGCTGGGAAGTTGAAGCCCCGTTATGTCGGCCCGTTCCGTGTCTCGGAGCTCATCAACGACGTGGCCGTGCGCTTGGAGCTGCCACAAGGTGCGCGCCTCCATGATGTGTTCCACATTGGCGTGCTCAAGAAGTTCATCGGCGCCCCTCCGGACTCGCCACCAGCGCTGCCTCCCATCGCCAACAGTGCAGTGGTTCCTGAACCGACCGAGTTGTGCGGGCAAGGCTGGCACGCGGTGTTCGCCAAGTCCTCGCCCAGCGGCGTGGCGAGCCTGCTACATCCGCATCCCGGGAAGACCTTGATGATTTTCGTGCTCAGCATTCGCATTCCAGCTCGAGGACGAGCTAGTCTTCGAGGCGGGGAGAGATGTCATGTACGGGCGCCCATATATCAGGCAACGGCGCGCACGGGATGTGCGGCGTGCGCGTGAGCGCGCCCAGGAGGCCGCGGCAGCCGGCTCTAGTGGCTAAGATTAGAAACTAGATAGTTTGTTGGAAGGTTTGTTTGCATGGCTAGAATTAAGGAGCGATTGGCTCCAGGTGTGTGCGGCCGTGAGGCCTTATATTCTTGTAACCGACCTGAGATGAATTAAGCAAGATCATTATCTCTAGTCTCTCTCTCTCTCTCAACTAAGCCTATGGCTGTGGGGATAACCACGCCGGAGAAGACGACGGACCGAGGCTACGATCTCCGTAGCCGAGGGCCACCTACCCTAGACCTCCAGGCCCTTGACAGCTGCTTACTACGATTAGCAAGTCAAGTTTCTGAAACGGGTAGAGCAGAATAGTGAGGATGTGCACATCTAGAAATGGAGCTAACAGCTCAGAACATTGAGGATGTGCTTCTGGTTAAGAGCTCTGATGTGAGCTGTTTAGCTGTCTAGAGTTACTGTTAGCGTTGTTACTGTTTGCAGACTTGTGTCTCATATGGACGCTGGTATTCTCAGCTGTACGAACTTATAATGGCCTTTTTACATGCAGAGTAATCTCCTCCTAAAGAAGCAGTTCCTCTGACTTTATGTAATCGTAGATTTTATTTTCATCAGTAGCGGTTTACCATATGTTTAGTGACATTTCACAGGAATTTTTGCAACTCTGTAAATGCAGAAAAGCTTCATGCTTAAATGTCCTTTTTGACATAATAGAAAAAATATTTACCTTGGTTATTAGCTTAAAATTCAACAACTGATCCAATTAAATAAATATACTAGTTTAATTAGGCATCTGAACCTAATATTTAGTGTCTTCACACACTTCAGTATACAGGAGTACATAAGGGTAGTCACATTTGTGGAGTTGTAGAAAGCACGCGTGATCTCTTAAAGGTGTACGGAAGGAAATTACATTATACTGTTCAGCCACTGATAACTATAAATTGGAGACGTCTGAGATGAACACATGACTATATATATCAGTCTAATCGTTGGTTCCCTTCAGCACTGAAGTTCTTGATGGTAGCCTGCAGACCCTGCAATCAACAATCGGGAATACACTTGAATCCATACCTATAAAGTATGGACTCCCAAACGTGGTCTTCATCCCTCAAAACTCCTACTTGACCGCACCGAGAGCAGTGGCCTTGGGAGGTATCTGGAAATTTGATTGGTCTACAACTTGACCTCCAAGTGACATAACTGTTGGTGAGCGGTGCTCTGGGCATCCTGTGGTAGAGAATGCTAGTGATCTGTGTCGATGGCGCCCTACCCGTGGCCGTTCAACTGCTACTGCCACAGCCTCCTTCTTGACTGGATCTCACTATGAGGTTCTGCTGGATTCTTGTACTCAAATGCTGGAGAGAAGTTTGATGCCAACAACCAGGCCAGATCAAACCCATGTACGTACTTCAAACAAATCTGATGGAGGAATCCGACTATATTGTACAAGTTTTGCTTAGCTGCAACAATACCAATCCAAATCCAAGTAGCCCTTGTATAAGTGCAAGAAGGCAAGAACCTAACTTTAGGGCAGCACGATTATAGGAAACAAAGGAGAACAGATTATTGCAGTCTAATAATTTTTTTGATGATTACGAGCAATGAGAGAAAATTGACACTTCTCATGATTAAGTTGTTCCTCTGTCTATATGGTAGTGTAGACTTTATGTTAGCAATTTGTCATATGATGTTTAGTCGTTTCACAAGAAAATGTTTCAACTGTATGAATGCAAAAACAGGAGTCTCAAGCGTGCTTAGGAGTTTGGCTTATGTATGATGGCAATGAAAAATACAACTTTGAAGCAGACATAAGTTTTCTCTAAACAATCTGACAAAATGGAAAAAAGATGCTTATCTGGGATACTAGTTTCAACTTCAACAACTGATGCTAATAGATATTGTACTAGTTTTAGATTAGGCATCCGATCCTAAATTTACTGCCTAGACATAGACTACAGAAAGTAGCTCGAAATATAAGTGATGTTGTACTCACATTTATTGAGTTGTGGAGGACGTGAACTCCAAGAGTTGCAAAGCACGTGAACTCCAAGAGGCGCATGCTTATATATATGAGGCTAATTGGTTCCTTTCTACCGTGAAGTTCTTGGTAGCATGATGAACTAAACAATCCAGATAACCCTTAGCTGTAACATACAATGGACAGCCAAATGTTATCTTCATCCAGCAAAACTCTTACCACCCTTGATCGACTAGTGGTCATAGGAGGTATCAGGAAATTTGTATGGTTAGGAACTTGTCCCTCGCCTGACACGACTGAAGGTGTTAGTTGACCTGTTCTTCACTATATCTCAGTGCTGCTTACCACGATTAGCAAGAAGTTTCTGACGCTGATACAGCAGAACAGTGAGGATGTGTTTCTGGGCTGAGGCATCTGGTAGAATGTTGCTGTGGAAGATTGGAAATCATGGAGGGATTGTTTATTGCAGCGGACTATATTGATTTCTCCAGGTTTTTGCAACATGTAGTTGATGGTGTTGTTGAGGTGGCCAACCCACTGCACGACACAAGGGAGTCTGAGGTCCATGGTGAGCAGCAACTGACGTCAAGAGGTTGACCGCATCACATCTCAATTGTGAAATAGATATTGACCGCATCCACACGCATGTACTCAGCATATAGAATTGCTACACTAAAAACTAGTGGTTAGAAAAAAAAAAAAACTTACAGCTCTCTCTCAATGTGCGTAGTCTCCTAGGTTCGTTTGCTTTGCTTTAAAATTACAGCTCTGTCTCTTATTGTGTGTACTCTCCTAATGTTTGAAAACAGCCATTTGAAATACATTTATGTGAACAATTTCAGATCACGCACATCATCACCCTAAATTCCACTCTTTTTTTTTTGTGTGTGTGTGTGTGGGTGTGTGGTGCCAGAGGTAAACAGAGCCCCTAGAACCGAGCCACCGAGGGAGTTTGGCTTACCAATTTGTTTTGGGGCTGGGAGGATGTTTTCAACCATTCGCGAGTCCTGCTGTCCTAAAACTTGACATTCTTGGATGTCTGGACGAATGTCCCTTATTTCATGTTAATTGACTTATAAAATTATGCTATAACAGGTGTCAACATCGGGCTAGAAGAAGAGCAGGACGAATGTCTGGACGTAGACCATCGATAAACCGGGCCACAATAGATAGTGTATCAAGCTTGGGATTGTAAGAAGCTAACTGTTCCACCAAATCAGTATAGCGCTCGATGTAATCGGTGATGGTGGAGGTTTGGGATATGTGGAGTTGTTGCCGGATTAACAGCTCGTGCTGATCGCGGCTGAATCGCTCGCGGATCATTTGGACGAAGACATCCTAGGTGATGTTGTGAAGACAACGCTCAACTGACTGTATCCAACGAGCGGCTACGTTTGTGAAGTGATGGGTGGCAATGCGTACCCGCATAGATGGATGAACTGAATACATCTCGAAATGGGACTGGGCTCGAGTAATCCAAAGCTGTGGGTTATCACCATCGAATTGGGGAAAAAGCAGTTTAGGGAGCTGGCAGCCGAGATTGGGGTTGTGATGATGGTGTGGGGATCCATTGGGATGCTGAGCGTAGCCTGGAGAATATGGGGGAAATTGGGTGTAATTGGGGTTGTTGGAAGGGGAAAATTGGGGGTGAGCAGGCGGAGGGTACGGTGGGGGATTGTAGGGTGGATTGTGGTACTCCGGTGGGTGTGGTGGCGGATAGGGTGGGTTTGGCGGATCTGGGTGGAAGTGGTAGGGAGGAGGAACAGCAGAGTGGCCCGGCAAACGAGGGAGATGAGATGGAGGTGGGTGATACGCATTCCATTGGCCGGGAACGGGGCCATGGCAGATGAGGTGCCATGCTCCGTCGCCCGTAGTCGGTTCGACGCCGTGGCCCATGGCCCGGTCCGGTCGCTGTTCGCAGATGTGTGGCCGGCGACCAACCCTTGACCTGAGACAAATCCACCCGCTGGCGCCGAGTAGGCGAGGGCCGAGCTGAGAGCGGACGGGCGACAGAGCGCTCGATTTGGCGGCTGCCACGACTTCGAGCGCAGTGGTGGAGGACTCGAGAGCGGCCACCCGTAGGTCGCGCTCCTCCTGGACCGCCGAGGGCGCTTGAGCTCGACGCCGTGGAGACGGCGCGCCGAAGTCGCTGAGGCGGAGCTCGGGCGGCCGCCCCAATTGTCGGCGACGACCGCGGGCGGAGTACTGGTTTGGCGGAGAGGTTCTCGAGGGTGACGAGGCGAAGCGCCGACAGAGGCGGCGCGCTCCCGAGCGGCGGAATCTGAGGCGGACACGCGCTCCAGAACGGATGCCTCGAGGCGGCGGCGCGCTGCTCAAGCGCTGCGACGACGACTCAACTCGCCCGCGAAGTTGTCGAACTGCAGGATCAGGTTGTTGAACGCCTGGCGGACGACCGGATCCATGGCCCGCCGCCGCGCTGGAACCCGGTAAAGTGGGGTGGGAAGGGAGGGAAAATCCAGCACGCCGCAGCCGAGATTGACGGGGAGCTAATACCACTGTCAGCAGCCGACGAGGCTACCGATCGGGAACCGAATGGAAAAGTGGAACGACGGCGATCGCCGGAAATAGTTCTAATACTACGGCAGATTGCCGAGTTCTATTACAGAATTCAAAAGTGTCTAGAGATAACAGATGACAAGTTGCCCACGCCTTCCTCTCTCTCTGTTCTTATACTCACTCCTGCACACGCGCCTCGCAGAGATTACAGACCCACCCGGGCCAGAAGTGCGGACGTTCTTGGGCTTCGCCTGGTGGAGCTTCTGGGCCGGCCTGCTGCCGATGGGTCACCAGGATGAGGGCTGTTGACACGTGCATTCCTGATTTCTCCTGTTTTTGCCAAGATTGTTGCAATTGTTTCACAGATTGTTGCAATTGTTTCACCTGTGTTTGAAATTGAGTGCGGATTATGTGTACTATGGTCATCATTAGTAATTTGCCTGACTTTATTCTTTCACTAGTGGTGGTGGAAAAATTCATGAAACTCATCTCGCTAGTATTTGCAGAGCTGCTTGATTCCCTCTGATTTCTGCTTCTGCTCCTTTCTTCAGAGATAAACCCATTGGCACAAGTACCTGCAATTGTGGATGGAAGGTTTAAACTGTTTGAAAGGTAAGCCATATATACACTGTCAAAACTTGTATAGGCAGATTCCCCTGATTTATGAGTTGCTTGCTTGCTGATTGTCCCAAACTTTCTTGAAGCCTCTTCTTTAAACATCGGCATACATTGATAATTGATTCAATACGTTTGGCTTGATTGCTAGTTAAAACTTAAAAGTGTTAAAACTTAAAAGTGTGTGTATTCACTTCTTTTTCCTTTTGCCTTTGACATATTTAATTTATATAAACCAATGCTCCTTTTGCCTTTTGCTAGCACGGAAATGGCCAGGAGGCAATGGGCATACACCTTGATCTAGTTCAGTGTGCTTGTATTATTAACATTTATTCAGTGTAAATTTTTATGTTCCATAGAATCAGCATATCAATTAGCCTGCCGAAGTGTTGTATGCGCGTGTGACCTGGTGGTGTGACAGAAGTGGCATAGTAGCAAATATGTTGAATAATTGAATATTGTATTGATGCTTTTGAGTGCTAGAAATTTATTTTTTCTATAGCAACACTTATCAAAACTACATGTATGATGCAGGACAAAATGGTTGATCTGAGTGAAGAGGCTCTACTGTATTATCATCAAATTGTCAGCAAGTTGTTCCCTAGTGAGGAAGAAGGATATGCGTTCTACAACGGCTACACATTTGATAGAGGGTTTTCCGTGAGGAGATGCTATGTGGAAAGAGACACGGCAACTAAGGAAATATTTGTAAGGAAATTTGTGTGCAGCCGTCAGGGTTCTGTGATGCTAGGCACATGGATAAAGCGATTAAGAAGAGGAAAATCAAGGTTTTGAAGATCTGTAGTATGATTAGTTTACCTTTAGATGTGCTGTTGTCGGGTTGTACCTCATGTCTAGATGTTGTAAGCTGAATAGAGCTTTAGGAGAAAATCAAGGTTTTGAAGATGTGTAATATGCTTTGATGTCTATCTGCACGTACTGCTTTGCAATCTGTACTTTTTATAAAAGGAAAAAAAATCTCAGGCCAGATTCTTCTGCTGCTCTTCATATGTCACTTCTAAAGGAAAAGTGTGTAAAACAAAAAAATTCGTTCATGAAACAAATATGGAGCCTTCACCCTCATGAGCTGTGGTTGTCAGGCCATGGCCATCCGAGTCTTCACCCAGCACAGATGCTAAACATTAAGCGAGATGAGATGTGTGTCGTGAAGAAGGAAACATTAAAGTACTGATCTTATTGCTTGAACATTATTGAAGTAAAAGAAGATGGCATGAATTTTTTCAAAAAAAAAAAAAAAAATCACTAAGCATATGGAAACAAAATCATACTCTATTGAGTAGTTCTGCAGCACAGAGCGCTAAGGTTTTTAGAACCATATATTGATTGGCAATGCTTTTAGAATGTTATACAGACTTGCAAAATTCATAAAAAAAAATAGTTATGCACATATATCCACTTGAGAGCATCTCACTGAGTACATATGCTAGTACTATTACTGCAAAAACTTATGTCCATCTATAATAGAAAAATCTCAGACTGAGAAATCAATTTATGAACTATAGGTTTATATCGATAACACCATGGTATGCCTCTTCGATTCCTTGCACAAATCACTGGCTGATTATATTGACACTGGAAGTTCCTTCTCCAACTGCAAAAATCAGGAGCCTCCAGATTACGATCCTGTCATTGCACATATATGACACTTAGATCCTGTCAATGCACCAATGTCGTCGCGTTCAGGTTCATGCCGCTGGCATGGGGCTGGGGAGGTGTGGCGGAGGGCGGTGGTGTAATCCTGTCAATGCACCAATGCCAGCAGGAACGACGCGGCCGGCGACCACCGTGCCCAGGTTGTACACCGCGGACGCCAGCGTTGCCGAGCCACCAAGTAGACGATCACGCCGCTGCCGAGCACGAGCACCGCCCTGCTCCCGCTGCCGCTATCGGGCTGGGACCGAGGTGGCACGGAACCGTGGGGATGAGCGCCGCCGACGCCCAGCAGGTGCAGCGCCGGGCGGCATTGAACGTGGCGAGCAGCGTGGCGAACACAGCGGCATTAGCAAGCAGCAGCGCTGAGGCGCTTGACGAAGGCGCCCGTGCCATCGCTGGGTACGGCGACCGAAGACGGCGGCGAAGGATGTCGCTTCTCTTCCGCCGGGCGCTGCTCCGTGTTCGCGCCCGTGCGGCGCCGAGGGCGAGCAGCAGCAGTGCACGGCGCAGGCCTTGGCGAGGAGCAGGAAGGAGAGCGAAGGGCATGGCGGCGAGGAACGCGCAGCGAGCACGCTGGGAGAGACGGTGGGTGAGGAGGAACAAGAATACTGCGATGCCGGCGGGAACCCGCGCGCGCGCGCGAAGGGGAGGACGGCATGGGGCGGCGGCGGGGGCTGGGGATGGGATGGCAGCGTGGGGGCGGACGAGCACGGCGGCGGCGGGCGGCGTTTTTCCGTGGGACGCCGGGCGCGTGGAATCGGGCGTTTTATCGACTTCTCGAAGGCTGATTCAGCATAAATAATTTGATTCACATGAAGTATTTGTTTCTAAGGAGAAGCTGCTCCTCATTAAATTAAAAAGACCATTATACCCTTCAATATTTATGATAATTCAGTTCCTATGCCATAGTTCCTACCTGCCACTTGGTTCCTCCTATTTGGTTCCTATATCTTTTTAACCATTGGATCAGACCAAATGGAGGACCCATATTAATTCCAAGCGTGGTATAAAAAGCTCTACTTTTAGACCTCTCGGGTAGTGAAGGCCTAAGATTCTAGCCCTGCTGCTACCACGGGTGAGTAGGAACCAATCATCATCAAGGAGCCACCAATTCTCAAAACGAAACGGCTTATTCGATCTAGGACGCTGGGAATTAAGCACAGCTAAAATCGGTGCATGGTCACTATAAAGCATCGGCAAATGATAAACATTCGTATTAGGAAACATCAAACACCAATCGAATTAGCCGAAAAACGATATCTGCTAGAAATAGTTGGCTTCGTTCCTCTAACAGGGTTTTCTCTCAGAAAACCAAATTTCTTGCTGCAGATCTCAAGAGATGGCGTCGTAGAAAACCTAAAAATAGTGACCTCCTTCAATCTGTAGAAGATGAAATCCTTCAACAACAGAGCCTCCCTCCTAACCTTCAAGACCATAATCTTCAAACTAGGCTCCACACTCAGATCGTCGAGGACCTTACAGCCAAAGAAGAGAAATACCACTTACAACGTGCAAAAAAAAGCCCGGGCGGGAGGGTGATAGAAACACAGCCTTTTTCTACGTGAGCCATTGTCAAAAGGAACCGCAAGAATAGAATTTCTCATCCGTCAACCCGGATGGTTCAAATTCTACTACCCCCGATCAACTCGCCTCCACCCTTACTACTTATTTCAAGGATACTTTCACTTCCCAACAAAGATGGCCTCTCCTCTCCCCAGCCAACCCTACTATACTACCCATAATCCTTCGCTTCCTCGACAATATGACAGCTCAAGCTTTTGAAGAGGAGGCAGTCCAAATAAGTGAACACCATTTTAGGTATACCTACTCTATTCCTACTTTGCAGAAATCAAGGCTATAATCCAAGAGATGAGAAGCAATGCAGCGCCGGGACCGATGGACTCAATGCAGCCTTCTACAAAGCGGCTTGGCAATGGACACATCAAGATATCTACAAAGTGGTAACCGATTTTTATACGCATAACATCTTACCCTCTCAATTAAACCAAACGCGTTTATCACTCTTATTCCCAAAATTGCGCAACCTTCCACCCCAAGGGACTTTAGACCCATAAGCCTTTGCAATGTCATTTATAAAGTTCTTTCTAAGTCTTTGGCTAACCGTCTTAAGCAAAGACTTGCCGGGTACATTGACCAGGCTCAGTCAGCTTTTGTTGCCCTCCGTCACATTTCTTCTAACATTATTATCACTCAGGAAATTATTCACTCCTTCAACCTGAGAAGCTGGAAGGATCAAGCCTTTATTTTAGAAATTGATCTTGCAAAGGCTTTCGATCGTTTAGAGTGGCACTTTATTGCGGCGGCTCTTCGTCGTCTTGGTTTACAGGAAAATTTTATAAATTTAATTATTTCTTGTGTTTCCTCACCCCAGTTTGCGCGTTTGTTAATGACGAACCAACAGCCTTTTTCACCTCTCAAAGAGGAATAAGACAGGGGCTGTCCGCTATCCCCGTACCTTTTGTAATTGCAATTAATGAACTATCTCTCAGATTGCAGGAAGCACTTCAAGCTAATAACCTTGCAGGAATCTCACTTGGACATGGTAGCCCCACCCTTCACTCTCTACTGTTTGCAGATGATTTGATTATTTGTGGCAAGGCGACGGCTCACGAGGCGCAAAATGCTAAAGACTATTCTCTATGATTTTTGCAACCAATCCGCCGACTCCCAACCTACGTAAATCTTCTATATACTTTAGCAGCGGCATGTTCCTCAATCTGTAAAATGTGCTATCAAAACTATTTTCCCTGTTCAGGACTTGCAACCCCACACCATGCACCTAGGCCACCCAATGATTTTCTCCCATAAAGACAAAAACAGGGCTTATGACTTCATCTATGGTAAGTTTTTGGCAAAGCTGGGAACCGTCAAGGCTAACAAACTCAATCATGCTGGTAGGTTGCAATATATTAAATCGGTTCTTTCCTCAATTCCTATATACTACATGTCCACGGTATTGTTTTCAAAAGCTTTTATATCCAAAATTAACACTATCATCAAGCGTTTCTGGTGGACAGGTGTCCAGGAAGAACAAGAGACAAGTGCAATCCACTACAGAGCTTGGGATGACATTACTAGATCCAAAGAGGATGGTGGCCTTGGAATTAGAGATATGCAAACTATAAACACAAGCCTTCTCATCCAGTCGGCCTGGAATGTTGCTACCAACAAAAATTCTTTCCTTTCAGCTATTCTTAAGGCTAAATATTTCCCTAATACCTCCTTTTGGACTGCACCTGCTAACACTCCAAAATCAATATACTGGTCTTCCATTTTGCAGGTGAGGCAGCAGCTCAGTGACAATGTTACTTATCAACTCCATTCAGGTAATTCCTCAATCTGGTCCACTCCTTGGTGCCCCATTTGGAATGAAATCTATGATCACTTAAATATTCCGCTACCATTCAACCACTTCCCTCGGTTGTGGCTGATCTCTCGCACCCGTGCACCCGCACTTGGAATCTTCCTCTTATTGAAGCTATTTTTCTCTACTCAAGTCGCACAATCTATTCAAATCCCTTCAGACGGTTAACTCGGACCATGATGACATCCTTCGCTGGATTCCAAATTGCCAATGGTCTTTGCTCTACTAAACACATCTACACCCACCTTAGATCAAATGATGGCCATTCCCTCCCTGATCATGGCTCTAGGAGCATTTCGGTTGAGGCTAATAGCATTCTCCAAAAAATCTGGAAAAGCAATGATATTCCTCCTGTTCTTAAAACTTTCGCTTGGAGACTTTTGAGAAGAGCAATTGCTACTGGTGAGAGAGCAGGAAGATTCACTTCTCACATCAGTAAGTACTGTGAGCATTGTGGTGCCATTGAGGACGATAACCATCTTTTCTTCCTTTGTGAACAATCTAAACAGGTCTGGTCCACTTCTCCAACTCCCCTCCCTATCCATTTACTAAACACTCAGGAAGATGGGATGCAGATTGCTCTTCCAACTTTGATTTCTCCTAACCCATCTGAACTAACCCTATGCACTACCTTATTTATTATGTGGTATATTTGGAAAGCAAGAAACGATTTCAGGTTCCGAAGGAGACGATGGAGCGCGGTTCAAATCCAAGCAGCGGCTTTAGCTCACATGCAAAATCACTTAAAAGCAATTCATGAAGACGCAAGCGCAGATACACCTGAAGCTGCTACGACTGCAACTTCTACCCCTCGGCAGCCTTCTTCCCAAGGTATATCTCTTTCCAATGCAGGGCTTCAGCAGGGACAAAACCCCTCCAACATGCAACCTGCACTTCAATCAGCCTCCAGGTATTTTGTTTCCTTTCAACAGGGGACGAGGGAGTCAAGTGGCGGCAATCGCCAACCGCCTTTGCGAGAATACAGCCCCGCTTTCTTTACACACAAATATGATTACAACAGGCCCAGGTATAATTCCTTCTACTGTAGGAAACGCCGATAGATTCCTAGTGGAATCTCCAGCTGCACAGCAAGGAGCAAGATGCTACACGGATGCCGCCTTGCTGCCTGTCCCATATCTACATCAGCACGATGGGGCAGGCCTTGGAATTTTCTTTGTTGACACCGTTGAGGACGGACCGCTTAGCTTCTTTATCCAGGCTGTCTTGCAGGGACCTACTTCTGCGTTTTTGGCAGAAACGGTGGCCTTGGAGCTTGCGACGGTGCTCATGACGCGACAGGGGCTTTATGATATAAATTTCTTCTCCGACAACTTGCAGCTTGTCAATTTTATCAATGCAGATAATCGGGAGGATCCACCGGAATGGAGAGCCAAGCCACACACACAAACCATCTCTTCTATGCTGCAGGCTTCCACCTCTTCTTTACGCAGAATTAGAAGAACGCAAAACAACATGGCGGACTACTTAGCCAAGCAGGCTCTAGCCTCAAAAAATGAAGGAAATGTATCCTTCGCTAGTTCATGTGCTAATCCAGCACATTGTAATTCGTGTCCTCTCCTGGACGCGCTTAATGGTATTACCATTAACAATGTAACGATCATTGCAGTATCCTGCTGCTAATATATGTAATGATGTTTCAGTCAAAAAAAAAAAAAAAAAAAGCCCTGGTGCCACCACGTGCAAATGTGTGGGCGATTCTAGCCCTGCCACCACCGCAGGCCTGGCTACGGACAACCGCAGGCACCAGCCAGCTGCCGCCAAATGCACTGGCAGGCTCACTACCAGACTACAGCTTTTTTCTGTATATATATGTATATTGTGTGCATAATAAATAGGTATCCTTTACGTAATGAGGCTCAAAAATCTACATATATATGTATATTGTGTGCATAATAAATAGGTATCCTTTAAAAGTTGAAATACCCTCACATTTTTTCTGGTAGTATCCTTTACGTAATGAGGCTCAAAAATCTACATATATATGTATATTGTGTGCATAATAAATAGGCGTGAGAAGAATAAATTAGGCACAATATTGCAGGAAGGTTTTGCTCTTATATGCATCAAACTCTATTAAGAATGTTCCCAGAACTTCTTTCTTTCGTAAAGCTTTGTCACTTAAAGATTTGAATTGCTTGACTTGCTTGTATCTTTAAGATAAGCTAGTTTCTCATTTTTGGGAGTACATATTCTAACTCTACTTTATAGGTCACTGTCTTTGATGATGCCAACGCCAAGCACTGGGACTCTTGCATACTGGACATGTTACTATGAACTCAGTATATATAGTTTGCTGCACTTGCTTTGTAGTTGACTTGCACACCGCTCTGAATCCACAGCATATAGCTGTCGTCTTGTATTCCTAGTATTGCCAACAATTAATATGTATGGATATGTTGCTGTTTGGATTTTGGCACATGAATGTATGCAATACATGTTCTTGATGGAGGTTTAATCTGTCTTGTGCGTGGACAAATCAATTTATAGAGGCAAAATGGTCGCCTTGGTCTCTCAACTCTTGGCCACGGGTCGCTTTGGTCCTCCAACTCTTAAAAAGTCCGATTTGGTCCTCGAACTTCCGTATTTGGTGTCAATTTCGTCCTCCGGCTGCTACATCAGCTTGCCACATCACCCGGGCGAGTTCAGAATGTTGGGAATATGCCCTAGAGATAATCATAGAGATGATTGTATCACCTTGTATCCATGATATATTATGTGTTCATGAATATCCATTAAAGACAACTTGTATCGATTGGCAATTATGTGAATTGTTTTGTGAGACTCTTTACTTGTATAGTTATTCTATAATTGTCCTCGGGTCGGAGTTCATGTGAGGACACACATGAATATTAGATCAGCACACATATTGGTTGATGACTATGTTTCACAAGTCATAGACATGGAGATGTCAAACTAATAGTGTGGGCACATGTATGACATGGGGCTGGATTGACCCGACATGAGATGTTACTATTATTGTCTCTTTACACATCATGTACTGTTGGGATCTAACTTTGATTTCTATTTTAACTTTCGTCCCAAACTTTGAAGTTTTCAGGATAATTACAGATCATTGACAAAGCTACGTGATCGAAGACGACTTACGCAACAACGGCTTCGGGAAAGAAAAACGTGATTAAGAAAGGAAAGCTAACGACTAAGATCCAAGCGAAGATGATCATAACAAACCGCTTGCGGAGTCGAAAAACCGCCTCTTCGAAAAGCAAGAAGCACTCGCGAAGATACAAGATGACCTCAAGAGAACCGCGAAGATAAAAATGTGTCTTCGCGGAAAGTAGCACTTCATAGAGAAACTTTTCAGAATTCTTAGCATTTTTGTACAACTACGAAGTCAGGGGGGGCCTATAAATACCCCCTGGCATCCCTTGTAATGGTTATGTTGAATGGCCACTTTGTAAACCATATCATCATCGATAACATGTTGTGTTGAACATTCACCCAACATCTTGGCGCCCACCGCTTGTGTGAGCAACGATCTATCCCACGACCATCAAGAAATCATGGGGAGACCTCCCAAGAACAAGTCGACAAAAGCGTTCCGAGGACACAAAGAACAACAGAGAACGAAGTACCAAGAACAAGCGGAGACAACGTCTCCAAAGAAGTCATTCCCCACGAAGATCAAAGCGAAGAGGCAAGAAAGTTGCAAGAACTAGAAGAAGAATTGATCAAAAAGTAGAAAGAACTTGAGGCTTGCAAAGCTAGAACAAGAGAAAAGACTTTGAAGCAAAGAATAGAGGAAGCTGAAGCGAGCTAAAAAGATTGAATGAAGAACTCAATGATCAAGATCGTGAAGTTATCATAACAAACGAAGTCAAAACAAATCAAAGCAATGAAAAGGCAATAGTCACAATCGACCCCGTAATCACCATTATCGTGGACTTACAAATGGTAAAATGGCCAAAAGGCTTCAAGTTTAACGTCATACCAACTTATGAAGGTTTGACAGATCCAAGACAATTCTTGATGAGCTTTGCGGCAGCTGTTGAATCAGGAGGAGGAGATGATAAAACACTAGCAAAGGCACTTATCATGGCAATGAAAGGACCAGCTTTCGAAAATGGTATGCTTCGCTCAAGCCAAGATCCCTCAAAAGTTGGGAACAACTCGTAACAACTTTGTTAGTTGATTTCCAAGGATTCTAACACACAAAGCTTAACAAGTGATGATTTGTTCGACATCAAGCAATACCCGAAAGAACCAATAATTCAATACTACAAGAGATTCATCCAAATGAAGACCTAAATTCCGTAAGTATCGACGAAGTCGTCATCATTGTCGCAATCGGGGCCTTAGAGCGGACAATTGTCTTCGCATCTCAAAAGAGAGAGACCAACAACCGTTGCTCAACTATACGAAGAAATTCAAAAATATGCATGATCGACGATGACTTCGAAAAGACCAAGAAGAGAATGCACAAAGAAATCAAGCGAAGACAAACAATCAATTCAGGGCCGCAAAATTTTGAGCGAAGACCATACCACCATCAATATCAACCACCACTTCCAAGTGAACCAAATCAACAATGAGCGAGCGAAGACAACATTCAGCACAAAATAACCAAAGAAAGCCGCATAAACAATAGAAACTTCAATAATAGCCAAAGAGGAGGTTTCAATCAAAGATTTGGGGAAAGAAGAATTCTAAAGCCTGAAGAAATGTATTGCATCATTCATGGCAAAGGGGCTGGCCACACATAAAAATGTGCCCGATGGTGAAGAAAAGCGTGAGAGCAATTACAACAAGAGGGAAAATCATTTGAAAATCGTAGATCAATAAACTTTTGTCTCAAGCAAGCACTTCGCATAATCAAGCATACTTCGATCCAAGTTACAACCAACAAGTGTTACCAGGACCACCCCCAATATACAATTGTCAACCGTTAGCAATGGCTCCGCCACAATGGGGACAAATACAAAGTGTACAACCCGAAGCTTCGTGGCAAACAACACACCAAATGTTCAAAATAATGCCTCACCAAATGTATCAACCGCAAAGAGGGGCAGAATAATGACAATTTGTGGAGGAAACAAAGATAGAACATGCAACAAACAATGAGAGAAGAAAGTATTTCCGAAGAGTCAACGCAATAACAATGGAGGGACCTTACAAGAAGACAAGATGGTCACACCAACCAATCATCTTCACGTAACAAGACATGAAACTCAAAGATTATCCACATATAGATGCCATGGTCATAGAAGCAAATATTGATGGTTGGGATGTTACGAAAATCCCGGTAGATGGAGGAAGCTCACGACATACTCTTCGCATCAACACTAGATGCAATGCAAATCAAAAGACAAAACTTGGGAAGAGCGTAATATCCATTAGTTGGCTTCGTGGCAAAAGGATAAATTCAATTGGAAGAATTGTATTGCCAAGATCCTTCAAGACACAAAACAATGCAAGAACGTAACAAGTAGCATTTGATGTTGTTGAAATGCATAGCCAAGATAACGCAATATTCTAAGAGGAAGCTTGAATATCTTCGAAGCTGCCATCAACTACTCTTACTTATGCTTGAAAGTTCCAAAGAATCAATGGACCAATATCAATCCATGGAAATCAAACGAAGCAAGAAATATTGAGAAAGACTCAACTCCAGCCAAAGAAATATTTTGGCTATCGAAGAAATCAAGTAGAAAATGAGACGTAAATAGCGAAGTCACAAAAGAAAGCGAAGACATGTTCCAAGGCGTAAAACCAAAGAAGTTTTGCTAGATCCAATGGTAGCGCACAAGAAAGTCATCATAGGTACCAACCAAGTCGAAGAAGAAGAAGAACAACTTATAAGCTTTTTAAGAAGCAATCAAGACGTCTTCGCATGGTCAGAAAAAGATCCGAAGGAGTCGCCAGAGACATTATCGAACATCGCCTGAATATCGATCCAAACTACAAGCCAAGAAGCAAAAATTAAGAAAGATTTCCGAAGACGTAACAATAGCCGCCAAGGTCTGAAGTACGTAGATTACTTGACGCCAAGGTAATAAGAGAAGTCCAATTCACAACTTGGTCGGGCAAATATTGTGATGGTGAAGAAAAGCAATGGAAAATGGAGAATGTGTATAGACTTCACAGATTTAAACAAAGCTTGTCCAAAAGACAATTTTCCTCTACCAAGAATCGACACACCGGCTCGACCAAGCCGCAGGGAAGTGAAATGCTAAGTTTCCTAGATTGCTTCTCGTGATATCATCAAATCTACGTGAAAAAGAAGATGAAGAAAAGACAAGTTTCATCGCACCATTTGAGACTTATTGCTTCCAAAGAATGGCAGAGGGGGCTTCGTAATGTCGGGTCAAGCTTCATCGAAATGACCTCGGTAGCACTTAAAGATCAAATCGAGACAAATTTGCTAGCATATGTGGATCGATATAATAGTCAAGAGCAAGAAACGCGAAGACCACTTGAAAGACCTAAAGCAAACATTCGAGAACTTGAGAAAATCAAATCTCAAACTCAATCCCGAGAAATGTACCTTCGGTGTCCAAAAGGGCAAGATCCTCGGATGTATAGTTTCAAAGAAAAGACATTGACCCAAATCCGTGAGAAAATAAAAGCAACCATGCAAAACGTAAGTTCCAAAGAACATCAAAGACATCCAAAAGCCGACAGAAGGTTGGCTTCACTTGAATAGATTCATATCAAAGTCAGCAGAAAAAAGCTTCCCAATTTTTCAAGCACTTAAAGGAGCCGAAGACAAACTTCACATGGGGAGAAGAGCAACAAAAAGCTTTTGAAGAAATAAAGTATCTTTCAAATCCTTCAACATTAACAACACCAAATGTTGATCAAGAACTACTTTTATACATCTCAAAGATCCGAGAAAGCCGTAAGTGCAGTCCTAGTACAAGAAAGAGAGAAAGATCATGCGAAGAAACAAGAACCAATATACTTCGCCTCCGAAGCCCTCTCCGCTCAAAAATGTTTTACTCGAAATTGAGAAAATAGCATATGCAAAGACTCATGGCAACAAGAAAGTTGAAACATTACTTCTTGGCACATAAAGTAAGAATCCCAACAAATCAACCACTCAAAGATGTACTCCAAAGTTGTAAATCATCCGGAAGGCTTGGAAAATGGGCAGCTGAAATCTCACAATACTTCATCGAATTTGAGAAGAGAACAAAGAATAAAGTCACAAGTATTGGCGTATTTCATCTCGATTGGACACCAAAGAACAAGTTACGAAGATCAAAAAGATCATCAAGAATGGACTTTGTCTTGTCAAGAATGGACAATGAATTGTGATGGAGCATAGGGCTCCGCAGGGGGCGGGCGTAGCAGCAATAATAACTTCGCCATCCGGCATCAAGATGAAATATGCAAAGAAGACTAGAATTTCGTGTACAAACAACATCGCGGAGTATGAAGCAATATTGCCGGGGCTTTGCAACGCAAGAGCAATGGGAGTGCAAAAAATCCCGATCAAAACAGACTCGGGTTGTTGTTGCAGACACGTTGAGAAAAATTACAAGGTAAAAGATCCCGAACTAGCGAAGTATTTGCAAAGCGTAAGAGATCAAGAAAAACACTTCGAAGGGTTCACAAAGTCGCGAAGCATTTCAAGAACAAACAATGAAGAAGCGATGAAATTGCAAAAGCGGCAAAAAAAAAAGTAAAATTACCACCGGATGTATTTTATCAAATACTATCGAGAATCTTCGATAAAAGCAAAGATTGAAGAACCAAAGTACATCCATATCATTGGGAGCTTAAGATTGAGATCAGAAATAATAGCCTTTCTCAAAGGGTTCTATGAGCCGAAAAGCGGTCAAGAAACAAGAATGAAGCACAAAACAAGAAATTACAAGCTCATCAATAATCAACTTTTCAAGCATGGCATTTGTGAACCATTGCTCAAATGCATTTCAAGCGAAGAAGGCAAAGAATTTCTACAAGAAATACATAGTGGAACATGTGGAAACCATGCGGGCCCAAGAGCCATAGCAGGAAAGGCATTTAGACAAGGATTCTATTGGCCAAATGACCAAAAAGATAGCAAGGAAATAGTGAAAACTTGTCACGCTTGCCAAATTTCAGCAAACAAGTCAAATGCCCCAACCAATCCAATTCAAAGACATTGAACCAACGTGGCCACTTGCAAGATGGGGAATAGACATAATTGGAAAACTTCCCCAGCCCAAGGCAACCATCAATACGCCAGCTTGTTGCGGTTGAATATTTCACAAAGTGGATAGAAGCGAAGCCGGTCCACAAATATGTCATCCACAACAATGAAGAAGTTCCTTTGGCAAAACATAATTTGCGATTCGAGTCCCGAGACACATAACTTTGGATAATGGAACTCAATTCGATAGCGAAGACTTCGAAGCTATTGTGAAAGTATGGGAGTCCAACTTTGCTTCGCATCGACCGATATCCTCAATCCAATGGAGCCGTCGAAAGAGCAAATGGCATTATATGTGTGGGAATGTCAAAAAATCTAGTAGGACTCCCAAAAGGAAAATGGGTTGAAGAATTACCAAGAATTGTTTGGAGTCACAATACAACCACAACAAGATCAACGAAGTTTACGCCTTTCAAGTTACTATATGGAGATGAAGCAATGACTCGGAAGAAATACAATTCAAGGTCCAAGAATAAATATTGAAATAACAAGATCAAAAACAAGCAAAGATTTGCTCGAAGAAGAAAGAAACCAAGTTGTGATGAATCTCTCGAAAATACCAAGAAGAAACAAGCAAGTGGTACAACAAGAAAGTGGTGAAAAGGAACTCAACTGGAGACTTCGTGCTCAAGAGAAAAAGAAATGAAGACACTGTGGGAAAGTTTCAATAGAAATGGGAAGGACCTTTCGTCATAACAAAGTCAAACAGGCAAGGCTCTTACCACTTGGAAAACCTCAAGGGAGAAGAATTAAGCCACACATGGAACATTAGGGATCTCCACAAGTACTATCCCTAGAAATTTCCTTTTTTCAAGTTTTTGTAAATATGCAAGTTAGATTCAATTTCTTAGAAGCATTTTATCATTTCAATCAAGAGTGCACTCTTTTTCCACTCGGGGAAGCCCTTCAAGCGGGTGAGTGGTTTTTTAACGAGGCGGACTCAATTGTAAATTCTCATATCAAATATAAATGAGAAAGTAGTTTCCCCAACTTGTGCATTCTTTACCATATTTTCAGAATCTTATGGAGCCGAAAAGCAAAAATGCTTTGATATCTCGGCTAAGAAGTTTTCACAACACAACAATTAAGTAGGTATAATTTAAGTACAAAAACTAAAATTATTACCTACAAGGTTTCTCTAAGGAGAATATTTGGCTTCAAATCGAAGTCTTCGCTCTCACTTCGCAAAAAAGAAGGGGGACGACGTTTTCAAAATTCTCTAAGGAGAATATTTGGCTTCAAATCGAAGTCTTCGCTCTCACTTCGCAAAAAGAAGGGGACGACGTTTTCAAAATTCTCTAAGGAGAATATTTGGCTTCAAATCGAAGTCTTCGCTCTCACTTCGCAAAAAGAAGGGGACGACATTTTCAAAATTCTCTAAGGAGAATGTTTGGCTTCAAATCAAAGTTTTCGCTCTCACTTCGCAAAAAAAAGAAGGGGACGACGTTTTCAAAATTCTCTAAGGAGAATATTTGGCTTCAAATCGAAGTCTTCGCTCTCACTTCGCAAAAAGAAGGGGACGACGTTTTCAAAATTCTCTAAGGAGAATGCTTGGCTTTAAATCGAAGTTTTCGCTCTCACTTCGCAAAAAGAAGGAACGACGTTTTCAAAATTTCTCTAAAAGAGAATTTTGACTTCAAATCAAAGTCTTCGCTCCCACTTCGCAAAAAAAAGAAGGGGACGACGTTTTCAAAAATTCTCTAAGAAGAATTTCGACTTCAAATCAAAGTCTTTGCTTTCGCGAGAAGGAAAGGAACAATGTTTTCAAAATTCACAAAAAACTTCTAAATAATAACTCTTCATACAAAACAATTACCTAAATTTACAAACATCACTCGCCAAACAAATTCTGCCTTTCCTCTCATAACAAGGTAAAAATAAGTTCATAAAAACTAATCCCTCCGCTCATCGACATTTTTCCCCGCTTCTTTCCTCCTCAAGAGCTTTCTTTTCTTCTTCTTCTTCTTGTAGCTTCTTCATAGCCTCCTCTTCCCCGTAAGATATCGAGCTCAATCTATTAAAAAGACAAGTCGAATGCAAAACAAACCTTCAAAATTCATCAAGAAACAAACACAAAGACAAGTAATACCTTCTTCACTTCTCTTTAACCTTCTCAAGACAATGATCCCGACCACACTTACACCAATACTCGTTAAAAAACTTCTTGCAAAGAATATGAGTGCGGGTAGAAATCTTGTTAATTGAATCACCAGGAAACTTGAAGTTGGAATCAGCGAAGGTTTCAGATAATGGATCACCGGCTTCCTTCATGAGATGCGTAAGAGCTCGGGTTGAGTACATTACACTTGTGTCGAGGCGCCCCAATAACAACCCCGAGATCTTCGTATTGCCGGCATAACCAACTAAAAAATGGATCATACTCTCCAAGTTCCCAACAAGGGTCCTCAGGAGTAGCACCCCACTTTTCGTACGAAGCCTTGCACAACTCCCACATCCCGGTGAATTTCCTATGCAACATTTGATCCATTTCAACACCCTTCTTTTCAAGATACTCCTTTTCTTTGATAAGATTCACAATAGTAGTCTTCGCGACCTCAAGTTGCTGATCCTTTTCTTTAATAGTATCGGAAGCA
Organism: Hyparrhenia diplandra; assembly: GCA_015847255.1. Classification (NCBI taxonomy): domain Eukaryota; kingdom Viridiplantae; phylum Streptophyta; class Magnoliopsida; order Poales; family Poaceae; genus Hyparrhenia; species Hyparrhenia diplandra. The sequence continues at coordinate 622,652 of JADLZK010009433.1, read as the reverse complement.
CCATGATATAGCCGGTCAAGCCTATGCCATTGATCAACAGCATCACCCCTTTCTTTCTCCTTAGCCGCAAGTTGGGATTTTAAAGATTCAATCTCCCCAACAAAGGACTTCTCTCGAACAAAGAAAGGCAAAGGCACTATCTTCAAGAGATTTTCTAAGGCCGCGTTGAACAATAGCACCCTGTAAATAAGACAAGAAAATTAGCCAAAAGTAAAATATAAAACAGTTGGCTTCGCATGAAAGGAAAAAGAAAAGAAAGGTATATACCTTATACGCCAAATTCAAGCCAAAGATCAACCAACTCAAGAGGGTTCATCTTCGCCAACTCGCCCTCGATCGTGAACCGAGAAAGCATCATCAATACATTTAGATAGCTGCTTCTCTCGTTTCTTGGAAGGACGCGGAGCTTATCTATCCCAACTCCAACAAACTTATAAGAATCTAAATTAACACCGCTCTCAAAGCAAAACTTCAAGGTGTTTTCAATAGATTTTGAGATAGCTTCGAAGTAAGCTCGGTGCTTCAATGGCCACTTGTGGAGTTGGGTGATCTCCAAGAACATCCTTCATAGATCCAACATCGATAGTTTTTTCTTTTGATGAAGTTGTAGCATCAGGGAAAAATTGAGCTAAAACAAATCAAAGATAAAAAATTAGGAAAAGAAGGTTTCAATCTAAAAGATTATAGAAACAAGCGAAGTTAAGAACACTTACAAACTTTTTCGCCCTCCTTCAAGGGGCAAGGAATCTTTTCCCCGAGCTTCAACATTCACCATCGATTCCGACAACCGGCTTCGCTGATCAAGCTCGGCCTCTTCATCTTCAACATCGACAAATCATCAAAAGAAACACCAATGGTCCTTGTTCCTTTTCTATGAAGCTTCTCCTTCGCAAACTTCACAAAGATCACGAGCCTTTTCGCTCAAAGTTTGACCTACAAAAAGAAACAAATCAAAACAAAGAAATAACAAGTTATTTCAAGAAAAAGAAAGAAGAACAAAAAGCACAAAAATACATACCCGCACCAACTTCGCCTTCCACAAAGAGCTTGGTTTTTCAATGTTAATTTCGAAGCCTCAACAGGCTTAGAAACAAACTCGATGGATAACTTCACCGCAACTCCAACATCCTCACTTCTCTCAGAATGTCATCTCAGAACCGAGGAAGGGTTTCCTCGGATTCACTAACAAGTGACTCATATGAATATTCTTAGCCAACTTCGCTAATTCTAGGAAAGTATGATCATCACATAGAGCGTAAGTTGACACATTCAACTTTTGGAAAATCGGGAGTTTGATGTCTAAATCTAGGGGAGGAAGGAGTGGCGTTACAAGTAGGAGAAGTCTCTCATATTAACATCGGCATCTTCGCCGCCAGCATTCGAAGTACCCAATTTCTGCGAGACCCAAAACTTTGTAAATATTCGGCAAGCGGAGTAAAGCAAATCCGAGTCAGCCCGGTAGGAGCAAAAGCCTTAAAAATTTCTCTCACCTCCAAATCCTGTAGAAAGAACCAAAAATGGAGCCTCAAGCGATGGAGCATCAATTTCACTATCGACAAATCTAGGTTGTCAAGTAAAGAGGCCACTACCTTCTTGGCCTTCTTCTTTTGAGGCTTCGCGACGGTAGCCTTCACGGGCGTCTTCATCGAAGAAGACGGCTTCGTCACGTCACCTCTCTTTCTTTTCAAATCTTTGTCGGCCTTTACCTTATCTTTCTTGTCCTTCTTTCGAGCGTAAGTAGGAGGTGGATCCAATCTTGTAAGTTATGTTGGCCAAATCAAAGATACGATTCAGCCTAACATAATCTTCGCCAATAATCTCGTCCATCAACTTTCTTTCCGTATGAAGATATTTTCCAAGCAAATCCACAGCCACGCTTTCAACATCGGCAACAAATGCCTCTTCACTTTTAAAACGCGAAGGCATTACAGTGTCCCTATCGGGAAAGATATAACTTTGTCTCTAATCTTCTTCATATGATATCGGAGAAAATCCCATCCAAGCCCGACAGTGGCCGGATACCGGCCGCCCGATATTCCTCAACAAGGTCTCGAGTCGATTGTTGAGAAACAACTCTTTTTTGAAAGCCTTCAAACATTCGAACAAGATTGAGACTTAGAAGGCTCGGGTTTGCATTCAAATTTCTCCCTGTGCATACGAGAAGCCAGAGGATAACTTTTCTTCACACCCTTTCTACCAAGGTTTTCTTCCACCATGGGAACCTTATGGTAAAACCAGTGGTTATACCAACCATCTGCCCATTTGTTTTTTGAAGCAGGAGAAATCTGTTTTTGTCCTCGAGCAGTCTTGAAGCTGCAACATCCAAAGTATAATTTCACCAGACGCTCAATTTTCTTTGATCGAATTGAGTGTGAAGCTCATACAAGGAACAAAAAGCATCAATATCCGGTTTCACATTCTGACTTCGCACGCCCACGGGGAAAATGCATAACTTGACAATAGCATTTGGAGTCAAGTGATGCATTTCAATGTTAAATTTCTTGAAAACCTCTTCGAGAAAGTTTTGAGGAGGCATGCGGAGACCTGCAGAAAAATGTATCCTTGAACACGATGCATTCATCGGGCCCGGGCTTAGGAACTTTTTCATTTGGCTCCGCTGGCCTATATTGTCCTTCCCTAAGAATTCCATCTCTCACCATTTCCTTAAAATCTTCATCAGCCATTTTGCTAAGTCCAAATGTCGCTGAAATCTTGTCATCCGGTAGCAATTCAGATTCTGAAGCGGAAACATCCGAAAGCCCTTCATCCGAATCATCGTCTTTGAGAGGTCGCTTCTTCATCTACTTCTTGTTCTTGTGAACCAGTTGGAATATCATCAACAAGAGCCATTCTAAATTTAGGAAGAAATGACACTTAGAGTCTTAAAAAAACAGAAATAAGCAAAACGCAATTCGAAAGGAAAAAACACACGAATAAGGAGATTTGAAAAACTTTCGACTTCGCAGGGAAATTGACTTCGTCGCAAAAGTTTTTACCATCAAAAAAAAAGTTGACTTCGCGTCATCAAGGGAAAAATTCAAAAAGGTGGCCCCTCTTCGAAAAGATGAAGAAAATAGGGGGTCCTTCGCTATTTATAGACCCCTTCGGTCAAACGGTCAAACTATCCGTTAAAAAAAAACAAAAACAAAAAACAAAACAAAAAATCAATCAAAATCAAGCGAAGATATCCGCGAAGTAACAATCGAAATCCAAAGTCCAACTTCAAAGTCCGGGACGACGTTTTCAGATCGAAACAAAGTTTTGAGAAAACTTATGATTCGTGGGTTTCATGCCTTTGAAGTCGGCCTTCGCCCGAGGGGCTGCCGTTGGGATCTAACTTTGATTTCTATTTTAACTTTCGTCCCAAACTTTGAAGTTTTCGGATAATTATAGATCATTGACAAAGCTACGTGATCGAAGACGACTTACTCAAGACGCAACAGCTTCGCAGGAAAGAAACGTGATTAAGAAAGGAAAGCTAACGACTAAGATCCGCCGAAGATGATCATAAAATTTTCGTTATGAGTCGAAAACCGTCTTCGAAAAGCAAGAAGCACCGCGAAGATACAAGATGACCTCAAGAGAACCGCGAAGATAAAAATGTGTCTTCGCGGAAAGAAGCACTTCATAGAGAAACTTTTCGAAATTCTTAGCATTTTTGTACAACTACGAAAGTCGGGGGCCTATAAATACCCCCGGCATCCCTTTGTAATGGTTATGTTGAATGGCCACTTTGTAAACCATATCATCATCGATAACATGTTGTGTTGAACATTCACCCAACATGTACGTTATGTCCTTAGACTCGAGATTGTCGTATGTACTCAAGATGTGAAACGACCTACTTTGGGACTATCAAACGTTACTCCGTAATTGGGTAGCTATAAAGGTGGTCTTCGGTTTGTCGAGAAGCATGCTATGAGGCATCAAACGTTACTCCGTAATTGGGTAGCTATAAAGGTGGTCTTCGGGTTTGTCAGGAAGCATGCTATGAGGCATAGTCAATCAAGATGGAATTGCCCCTCTCCATGAGAGAGAGATATCACTGGACCACTCGATGATTGGATCAAGAAATGCATGGCCGTGCTTGGGTTAAGTGTTAACCCACACGAGGTGGACCAAATATCGTGTGGCAAGGGAATAACATGTATGTGAATTTGTGGTGGTTCGCCTAATATGATCATTGGGTACACATGGGAGTTGACACGCCTTGCTAGAGGCGATATCGGCTATTGGTCGAGTAGGAGTACTCGGGCCATGTCTATGTGTGCGTGAGCCCATAGGGTTGCACGCTTTAAGGGGAAGAAGGCCTAATTCAGATATGATCCAATTAGACGAGGTTTAGGGTTACTAATGGGCCTCCAGCTCTGGAGCCTGTTAGGGACGCCTATATATATGAGGTGGGCGTGGGGCTAGGTTAATCTACACCACTTTGGCGGCCGCCGCCGCCCATGCCCTCGCCTCTTGCTCCTCGCGGACCTAGCAGTCCGGGCGCATCGCTTCCTCCCCGTGACGTGTGGGATACCTCGGAGGTGCTGCATCCGGCGCACAAGGATGAACCGCACGTGGAGGACGGACGTGAGCAATCGCGACGGCAATCGCCGCTACGCGCACATCTTCGCCGAGGGTCGACACTTCCGCCGCACTCGCTGCCTAGTGGTAATCCCGCGATCTATAACTAGCGAGAGATCCTTGGTTTATGGGTAGAAAATTTTTGTTTTCTTCGCTAGCGTAGCGATCCCATATTCCTTTAGTGGTATCGAGCCGATCCGCGGTCGCTATAGATTCGGATGTGTGCATATGGTGATATGCGTGGTTGTAGATGAGTCTCGATCTCGGTTCGTGATCTTGCCGCGACCGTCTTGTTCGATCTACTCCTACCGGGTCGAATTCGCCATCGGAGTTAAGTGATACATGTAAAACCAGTCCATAGCGAGTTTGAGATCAATATGATTGATCGAATCGAACCTAGGTCATGATCGGGCGCGATGTGATGCGCGGGCGGTGGCAGATTTGATCTTCTACCGACTACCGACACGGGGATGCGTAATACCGAACCATGGGGTTCAATCCGCGGCTATAACTTTTGATCCGTAATTCCGGATTAAGGCGCGATTCTTGAACGATTTTTGTAGAACAACTAAAGGGCCTTAAAAGTCACCTCCAAAAATGGCTTGAAAATAGGTTTTTCGGCCGTGCAAGATTAGATGTCGAAATCGCCTAATCCTTTTTTTGCGATTTATGTGACCGGTATGGCCCTTATGTGTATGAGATGCATGTATGTAATTAATTCATGACTTGCACGCCGTGAGGATGACAATATGGCTGGAGCCACTCATATATTGTCTCATTAATGTAATGGCCTCATGTGCCAACTTGTGATGAACGCGATAATGTAATTGTTATTCTTTTCTGCGCTAGTATAGACTAGTCTTGGCAGATTCATCACTGGAGGATGGCATACATGGATCATGGAGATGGAGATCATCATGATTAATAGTTCATTGGAGATGGAGATCCCCAAAGTGATATAAGGCCATACCAAGTCACATCCGTTTAATGTCGTTCTTATCGTGTTCTACTTTCACGCTACACTATGTTTTTGTCTACATACGATAGTGAAGTAGAACGATCCCCTCGGCAATGTTTAAGTTTCGATGCTCCCCAAACCTTGCACTTTGTCACAAGCCTTGTACAATCGGTGGTGGGTCTATGAAATTAGGGTGCCATCGGTTTTCCTTGACTAGACAAAGTTCGTATCGGATACTTACTGCGGAAGGTTTGGTTACTTGAACAAGATCATCCTAACGGTTAGGGATCTTGGAGCATGGCAGGTTGGCGTTAGCATAGAGATGCTATCTAACAACAAGAGTCATATGTGATATGATTAGCAAAGAGTTGCTTACCGATCTACCATGTCTTCTAGCGGTGATGCTAAAGCTCACTAGTTGACTTGTTAGTTGTGGGTCTTGAATCACTAAGTTTCAATTGAGGGATATTGATTTTAGTGGGAGTACATTCAATTAAATGTTAATATGTTTTTTTACTCTGCCTTGGATACATTGTCATAGTATTTTGCATTATTTCGTTTGTAGATAAATGGCGCCTAGCAATCAACCATTTACTTTATGCGTTCGGTTCTTGAGAAAGATAAGTTGAATGGAACAAATTATGCGGATTGGATCCGCAGAACTGAGAATTGTTCTCGTGGCTGAGAAAAAGGAAGATGTTATAGACAACCCCTTACCGTAAGAGCCTCGCTGATAATGCACCTGCTGCTGAGAAAAACGCTTACAAGAAAGCATGTGATGCTGATCTTGAAGTGAGTTGCCTTATGCTTGCTAGTATGGAACCCGATCTGCAGATGCAGTTCGATAACAATCATGCAGCGCACGATATGATCGTGGCGCTTGAGGATATGTTCCAAACTCAAGCTAGGACCGAAAGGTTCAATGTCTCAAAGGCTCTTGTTGAGAGCAAACTAGCAGAAGGTGCCTAGGTTACAGTCAGAGATTGGAGAAGCTAGGTTTCCCAATAGGCCAAGAGTTGGCTACTGATTTCATTCTTGCATCTCTGCCACCTAGCTATGGGAACTTCATCTCGAACTACCATATGCATGGGGCGGAGAAAGGCTTGACTGAACTATGTGGTATGCTTAAGACTACAGAGGCTGACATCAAGAAAGGTGCTAGCAGTAGCCATGTGATGGCGGTCCAAAACAAGCCTAATTTTAAGAAAAGGGGCAATCCTCATTGGAGGAAAAAGAAGGAAAAGGCTAAAGGTGAGACCTCTAAGCCAAAGCCATCCAAACCCCAGCCGGACCAATCGCGATATCGAAAGTGCTTTCATTGTCATAAAAAGGGTCACCGGAAAACAAACGGCAAGGAGTACTTAGCATCCAAGAAGGACAGCGTGGTAAAGGTACTCCCGCTGCTTGTACACTTGTTGTTTATGTTACAGACATATTCCTCGCTGATTCTTATATTAATTCTTGGGTATTTGATACCGGATCGGTTGCTCATATTTGCAATACGATGCAGGGAATGATAAGAAGTAGAAGCGTTGGAAAGGGTGAAGTTGACTTCCACGTGGGCAATAATGCAAGAGTTGCTGCTCTAAGCGTTGGGACGATGCAACTCCACCTCCCGTCAGGATTTATTTTGGAATTGAATAATTGTTATTTTGTTCCTAGTTTAAGTCGAAACATTGTGTCACCTTCATGTCTGATGAAGGGTGGTTATTCTTTTAAGAGTGAAAACAATGGTTGTGTGATCTCTAAAGATGGCATGTTTGTGGCTTCTGCATCCATTGTGGATGGGTTATTTATTTTAAATCTTGATGATGCACCTGTTTGTAATATAACTGCTAAAAGGCCTCGGCTTAATGAGTTAAGTCCTACCTATATGTGGCATTGTTGTTTGGGTCATATAAGTGAAAATCGCATGAAGAGGCTCCATTCTGATGGGCTTCTAAGTTCGTTTGATTTTGAATCATATGAGACATGTGAGGCTTGCCTTCTAGGCAAAATGACCAAGGCGCCTTTCACAGGTTTTCCCGAGAGGGCAGCAACTTGTTGGAACTTGTACATACCGATGTATGCGGACCAATGAGTACGCATGGCTAGAGGCGGATTCCAATACTTCATTACTTTCACCGATGATTTTAGTAGATATGGTTATGTCTACTTAATGAAGCATAAGTCTGGGACTTTTGAAAAGTTCAAAGAGTTTCAGAATGAAGTAGAGAATTAATGTGGCAAGAAAATAAAGGCCTTGCGACCGATCGTGGAGGCGAAATATTTGAGTCACGAATTTAGCAATCATCTAAAGAGTTGCGGAATTGTTCCACAGCTTACGCCGCCGGAACACCTCGTAGAGAAACGGTGTGTCCGAGCGATGTAATCGACTTTGTTGGACATGGTTCGGTCTATGATGAGCCACGGACCTACCATTATCGCTTTGGGGATATGCTCTAGAAACGGCCGCTTTCACATTAAATAGGGTGCCATCTAAGTCCGTAGTTAAGACACCATATGAGATGTGGACTGGTAAGAGTCCCAGTTTGTCTTTTCTAAAGATTTGGGGTTGTGAAGTTTATGTCAAACGACTTCAATCGATAAACTAACACCCAAGTCGGACAAGTGTTTTTTCGTGGGATACCCAAAGGAAACTTTAGGGTATTACTTTTACAACCGATCGAGGGGCAAAGTGTTTGTTGCTCGAAACGGTGTTTTCTTAGAGAAAGAGTTTCTCAAAAGAGACAAGAGTGGTGAAAAGGTGCATCTTGAAGAAGTTCAAGATGAGCCATTGGGTCAAGACTCTACGAAAGTGATGCTAGTGTAGCGAACAAGTTGAGATACCTGCGGGCAAAGTTAACACCGCCACTACAACGAAGATCAGCTAGACTCCGTGAGTTGCATGGGGATGTGTTATTGTTAGACGATGACGAACCTATGACATATGCGAAGCAATGATGGACCCGCATTCTGAGAAATAGCAAAGTGCCATGAGATCCGAGATAGATTCCATGGCAAACAATCAAGTTTGGAACTTGGATGACCCGCTGATGGGGTTAGACCCATTGAGTGCAAGTGGATCTATAAAAAGAAAAGGGATATGGACGGAAATGTTCACGCCTATAAAGCTCGACTTGTCGCAGAAAGGGTTTTCAAAGAAGTTCAAGGAGTTGACTTACGACGAGACCTTCTCACCAAAGAGTTTATGCTTAAATCTATCCGATCATTCTAGCAATCGCCGCTCATTTTGATTATGAGATATGGCGGTGGATGTTAAAACAGCCTTTCTAAATGGAAATTTGGATGAGGACGTGTATATGATATAGCCCGAAGGTTTTGTTGATCCTAAGAATGCTTTGGAAAAATATGCAAGCTTAAGAAGTCCATTTATGGGTTAAAGCAAGCATCTCGGAGTTGGAACATTCGCTTTGATGAAGAGGTCAAAGCTCTTGGCTTTCGTCCGAATGAAGAAGAACCTTGTGTATACAAGAAGGAAAGTGGGAGCGCTTTGTTGTGTTTCTAATCTTGTATGTGGATGACATACTCGTTGATTGGGAATGACATTCCAATGTTGCAATCCGTGAAGACTTCACCGAATAATATATTTTCTATGAAGGATTTGGGAGAAGCGAAATACATTTTGGGCATAAAGATCTATAGAGATAGATCGAAGAGGCTAATAGGATTAAGCCAAGATACGCACATTGACAAGGTGTTGAAACGGTTCAACATGGAACGGTCTAAGAAAGGGTTCCCGCCTATGTCACATGGTATGCGTTTTAGCAAGAAACAAATGCCCTTCGATCACGATGAGCGAGAACGCATGAGTAAGGTTCCATACGCCTCGGCAGCTTGGTTCCATCATGTACGCCATGATATGTACACGCCCATGTCTCATATGCTCTAAGTGTTATGAAAGCGGTACCAAGCCGATCCGTGAGAGTCACCGACACTTGTTAAAAATATTCTTAAGTACTTGAGAAGGACTAAAGATATGTTCCTAATCTATGGAGGTGAGGAGGAGCTCGTTGTAAATTGTTACACCGATGCTAGCTTCCAAACCGACACGAGATGATTCACAATCTCAATCGGGATATTTGTTCACAATAAATGGTGGTGCTATCATTGAAAAGTTCCAAGCAGAAACGGTGACCGATTCTACAGCCAGGTCGAGTACATAGCAGCTTCCGGTCGCTGAAGGAAGGTGTTTGGATGAGGAAGTTCCTCATTGAGCTTGGTGTGTTTCCGAATGCAAGCGGCCCATTGAACCTTCATTGTGACAATAGTGGCGCAATTGCACAGGCTAAGGAGCCGAGGGATCACCATAAGAACAAACATGTACTACTTAAAATTTCACCTCATTCGAGAGTTCATCAAACGGGTGAGATCAAGATATGCAAGATACATACGGATTTGAATGTTGCGTCCTTTTGACAAAGGCTCTTCCACAGCCCTAAGCATGAGGCGCACATGAGAGATATGGGTATTAGATATCTTCAAGATTAACTCTAGTGCAAGTGGGAGATTGTTGGGAATATGCCCTAGAGATAATCATAGAGATGATTGTATCACCTTGTATCCATGATATATTATGTGTTCATGAATATCCATTAAAGACAACTTGTATCGATTGGCAATTATGTGAATTGTTTTGTGAGACTCTTTTACTTGTATGGTTATTCTATAATTGTCCTCGGTCGGAGTTCATGTGAGGACACACATGAATATTAGATCAACACACATATATTGGTTGATGACTATGTTTCACAAGTCATAGACATGGAGATGTCAAACTAATAGTGTGGGCACAAGTATGACATGGGGCTGGATTGAGCCGACATGAGATATTACTATTATTGTCTCTTTACACATCATGTAATGCTATGTCCTTAGACCTGAGATTGTCGTATGTACTCAAGATGTGAAACGACCTACTTAGGAACTATCAAACGTTACTCCATAATTGGGTAGCTATAAAGGTGGTCTTCGGGTTTGTCGAAGCATGTTGTGAGGCATAGTCAATCAAGATGGAATTGACCCTCCCATGAGAGAGAGATATCACCGACCACCGGATGATTGGATCAAGAAATGCATGGCCGTGCTTGGGTTATGTTAACCCACGAGGTGGACCAAATATCGTGGTGGCAAGGGAATAACATGTATGTGAATTTGTGGTGGTTCGTCTGATATGATCATTGCACATGGGAGTTGACATGTCTTGCTAGAGGCCGATATCGGCTATTGGTCGGTAGGAGTACTCGGGCCATGTCTATGTGTGTGTGAGCCCATAGGGTCGCACGCTTAAGGGGGAAGAAGGCCTAATTCGGATATGATCCAATTAGACGAGGTTTAGGGTTACTAATGGGCCTCCAGCCTGAGAGCCCGTTAGGGACGCCTATATATATGAGGTGGGCGGGGGGGGTTAATCCACGCCACTTTGGCGACCGCCGCCCACGCCCTTTGCCTCTTGCTCCTCGCGGACCTAGCAGTCCCGGAGGCGCATCGCTTCCTCCCCGTGACGTGTGGGATACCTCGGAGGTGCTGCATCTGGAGCACAAGGACAAACCGCACGTGGAGGGACGGGCGTGAGCAATCGCACGGCACTTCTTTGCTACGTGCACATCTTCGTCGAGGGTCGACACTTCCGCCGCACCCTGCGCATCTAGTGGTAATCCCGTGATCTATAACTAGCAGTAGATCCTTGGGTTATGGGTAGAAATTTTTTTGTTTTCTGGCTAGCGTAGCGATCCCATATTCCTTCACAGAAGACCAAAATACCCCTGCCCTCAATTCCTTTCTCTTCCCCGCCTAGAATTCTCGCGAATAGGCGTCGCGGCCGGGCCTCCCATCGCGGTCGGGACTCCCACCGCCGCCTCCCACCTCTCCCCGCCGCCCCAACCTTGCTACCCCAGTGACGCCCCCGCTGCACCGCACCCATCCCTCCCACCGGCGTCCGCTGCACTCCGTCCCGCCCGTCCCTCCCACTGGCGCCCGCTGACACCGCGTCCGTCGTCCCAGAGCCCCCCGGCCGCCCTCGACTGGATCTGCATAGCGGCGCCGCCTGCGGGTCCGGCTGCCCGCACCTCCCCCCTTGCTGCACGCGGCCACCAGGCCATCGCTCGCGTCCGTCTCGAAGAGTCTACAAGGAGACCAACGAGGAGGAGGTAAGATATCTAAGATCAGATGCAGACGTTGCAATGGCTATGGACACAATTCTAAGAGCTGCTCTGTCCAAATGGTGTTTATACATTTCATCTTCTTGTCTTTGTGTTTTTTGGACACAATAATAGTGAGATGAGTCTAATTTTTCTCTTTATTATGCAGCACCAGCAGGGCTCGACATCACATAATCCTTCTCGCAATAGTAATGCACCACTGGCTATTGCACCAGCTTCCGATGCAACTCACAATAGTAACTCACAAGAGCGACCATCAAGGTTACAGGTGGCCGAGCAACTGCAAAGATCAAATCTACTTCAACTGGACGAGGACACAAAAAATCGGATAGGAACCTGACTAGCAGACCATGTACTTTTATTTGTCATGAAGTTTCAGTCTGTAATCACTTGTGTTTGAACTTGAGAACCACGTAATGTCAAGCATATGCTACTTTGGACCTACAAAATTATGTGCATGCTGTGTTGAAGAAGGCAAGGGGTATTTTGGTCCTCCAACTCTCAAATGGTGATGTGGAGTGCTGATGTGGTTCTCCAACTCAGCAGGAGGACTAAACCGACACCAAAAGTGGAAGTTTGAGGACCAAATCGGACATTTTGATAATTGGAGGACCAAAGCGATCCGCAGCCAAGAGTTGAGGGACCAAGTTGACCATTTTGCCATTTATAGAATTGATAGTTGATAGATCATGTCCCTGGTGCATATGAATCTTATATTGACAAATTCAGTTTCCTGTCAGCTTGACTGTTTTTACCCTGTCGGTTCAATGTCGAGGAGTAGCTAACACATTCCTATCGGTTGATATTTCTTGTCGGGAATTCCCGACGGTTGTATAGTCGAGGATTTGTGTTGGCTCGTCGACTATGACCGTCGAGAATTGCCGTCAGGAAATGTATCCCGTCGGCCAGCCATCGTGAAATAAGCATCTTTCCTGTCGAGACGTTCCTGTCGGCCGCTTCCCGACGGCTGCCCTTCAGGAATAGTGTTTCTCCCTTTCCTCACGGTTTTCGGCCGTAAGGAAAAAGCTGTGCTGTGGTAGGCCGACAGGTGCGTTGGCAGCAGCCACATACGCCAAGTAAGTATTTGTGCAGTATACGCCAAGTACATCACGTAAGTATTTGTGCAGTATACACACCGAACATATACACTTTAACAGATTGTGCAATTTTTTTTAACTTGGGGACTCCCCATTTCGATTAATGAAAACGAAAATACAGAACAATATCCATACAAAGGTTTTGGAAGCAGAAAAGAGAATAAGAAAGTTCTAGGAAGACGAAAATAGCCCCAACCGAGCTTGGGTGGACACAACTGCCATTACTACAAACTGCGCTTGACCACCAGCGCAAGATGACAGTTCCCACAGAAGACAGTGAAACACCGATTGTGCAATTGCTTGCTTGGAATTTATGAAACAAATTTAATTGTTCGTACTAGGATCCTTATGTATATATGTTCCAGCTGCAGGCAGAATGACAGATACTCTGTGAAGTTCTACCTTGGCACGAGCTCTGTGATGGAGGAATGAGGCTCCGAACACAGCTCATCCTTTTCTTTAATAAGTTCTATAGTCATCTCCGAGTAGCTCCTGCTCCTGTCGACATAAGCTGGCCTGTAGGGAGCTTCCACGGCGACGGTGTCGCTACCGAGCATGACGACGATCGCCGACATCGATGGCCGGTCCGTGGGGCTCTGCTGGACACAGAGCAGCCCAATGTTGACGCATTTGAGAACCTCAGCCATGGGGTAGTGCCTGCCCAGACTTGGGTCCGCTATCTGTGCGATTGTTCCTCTACCCAGTGCTTCCACACCTGCCATTATATTCATGCGGCCAAGACGTTCAGCATTCATGAAGCGTTTGGGAACTTATGGAGCTGAGAAGATCACAGGTCATAGTGGTACTTACAAGACAGAAGAGGTCAGGAGAATGCTCAGAGTTCACTGCGAAGTTGTTTCTTCGCCCCGTCACTATCTCCAGGACTAGAACACCGAAGCTAAATACGTCTAGCTTGGCCGAGTATTGTCCACGCATGGCATATTCTGGGGACATGTAACCTCTGCAGTAAAGATTAGTGTTAAAGTTAAAACAAAAACAGGGAACCGACGCCACTGTTTTTATATACAACAAGCATATATATGGCAGAGCAGTACGTATATACTCCCTTCGTCCAAAAACGAGTGATGTTTTTTTTTTTACTTTTAAATATCGTATTTGACTGCTCATCTTATTCAAACCTTTTATGTAAAATATAAAATAGATAAATTGTTATTAATGTATAACAAAATAGCCTATATTTATAAATTTTTTTGAAGCAAATGGATGGTCAGACAAGATGTCTAAAATCTAAGTAACACTCATTTTGGGATGGAGGTAGTATGCTGTAGAAGAACTTACAGTGTTCCAATGATGCGGCTTGTGGCATGTCTGGTTTGATCCTCCTCGAAAATCTTGGCCAGACCAAAATCTGAAATCTTGGGTTTCATGTCTGCATCAAGTAAAACATTACTCGCTTTCAAATCACGGTGGACAATCTTCAGCTGGGAATGCTCATGCAGGTATTGCAGGCCTCGGGGAATTCCATTTATTATTCTAAATCGCGCCCCCAGTCAAGCTGCCTGCTTTTGTCGGGATCTGATGACATTGAAAAGAAAGACGGCAAGATTAGTTGAGATTAAACATTCTGAGAAATTTAGCACTAAGCAGTTCAGAGGAAATTAAAGGAGTTATACCAAAGATAATTGTATCAAGGCTTTTGTTGGGCATGTAGTCGTACACAAGCAAATGCTCCCCTTCCTCCAGGCAAACACCCACGATCCTAACTAGATTCCTGTGCTGCAGCTTAGCTAGCAAAGCTAGCTCATTCGTCATTTGCCCTAGTCCTTGTGTTGTGCTCTCAGTGAGTCTCTTCACTGCTACTTCTTGTCCATCTGGCAGGGCACCCTGACCAAGAAGCAAAATTTCACTAGATGGAATTGAATTGAACAAAACAGGACGCCAATTTCCAAAGAATGTAAGACTACCTTATAAACAACACCGAATCCTCCCTCACCCAGTTTGTTCTTCTCATCAAAGTTGCTTGTTGCCGATCGAAGTACAGATAGACTGATAAAGATGGACTCAAAACTTTCCATGTCGTCTACATTTACTGCATCCATTAGATACCAGTGAGGATCGCAAAAAAAATAACACATTTTTCGTATTGAACTTATTACATTAGCACATCGACTTACTGAAGAGTGGCGATTTTCTTGGTGACCTTAGCTTCCGCCAAAGGCAGAACATAATTAATGTGATTGCACCTAGTCCACCCAGTACTGCCAATACTATTGCTAGAACTGGAGTCGTTGCCGTCTTTTTTCCTGGGACATACATTCAAAGGTACATTTTGATTGCAATATTTTCCCAACCATTCACTTCCAACATCGGTTCTAGGTGAAGCCATGCATGAAACACCACTAATAATCCATATGGCTCTGCTTTACAGGTTCTGCTTTTTTTAGTTGACAATGTTTTCATATAAATTTAGAATCCCTAGCTTTATTGTGATATCAAATAAAAATCTCAAGATGCAAGCTGTCCAACCCAGCAATGCACTATCATGTGCAATTGAATTCCACTAGCACACGCAATTGTGATATGTCCACGCCACAAAAACACACAAGCATTTTGTTATCCACATCAACATTCAACATGCCACATAATCCAGTAACATTGATTTTTTAATCTGCTTGGGAATTATATATATGGAACAAAACTAGAACCCACTCGAATATGTTTTGAAGATTTTTTTTTGAATGTTTTTTTCTAGTAGTAATTTTTGTATATCAAGTAATGAAATATAACCTAAGTTGCATATAAAAATTATAAGTATAAGTTAGAGGTGACTTTATAACTTTCTATAATTTATTATTTACAATTTTTTTTTGAATAAAACGAATGGTCAAACTCAATAGACAAAAATAAAAACGACACTTTCAAAGGGACGGATGGAGTATAAGTTAGATGTATACGCATAAGTTATAGACAAAAGTTATATGTACAGATGTATAACTTATTTTTTGCTAAAAATAGAAAACTTTCTAAAAAAGGAAACATGCGGAAATAAATTCTTTCCTAGATAGGAAAGTATGTTTTGTCGAAGATCGACCGTGAATTAGCTATCTCGCGGTCCTCCGCGATTTAGCCGCTCTGCTCGACCGAGCATTTTAGTGCTTCACGGCCCATGTATTATTACCTTTTCTTCTATTGATTTACTAGGCTCGGATAATGGGTAGAGAGTGTCGGCCCGACCTCTTCTATGTAATGTGTGGAGACAAAGATAAACCTAAACTCGAACTCACCCTACTACAAAATATCTTTAAGAAGGCGTTTCCGAAATCTTAAACTTGGCGAGTGCACCATGACGACCTTGAAACCGTCATGGTTAATACCATGATTAACCGTGGTGGTCACTTTTTATTAACCTAGGTGGTTAAAAACCACTTTCAAAGTCTATTAACAGAGGCCTATTATAAAAAGTCCGCCACCAAAATACCCTTATCTACCATGGCGGCCCACCTAACTTGCCCACCAAGGAAAAAAGGTCGAGACTCGGACAGCCCAGTTCAAGGCCCAATAAGATCTCAAGAATAAATATCTAACCTAGGGTTTCACTCGGCTCACCCACTGATCTAGTGACTTCCCGCGTCGTGCTCGCTCCGGGTCCCTTGCCACTAGCGTCGCGTGCTGCTCTCTGGCCTCCATCACGACTTCAACGCCGCTCCCTCCCTCCCCTCCCATCAGCGGCGACAACCCACTCTTTCACCATAGCCCACCCCCCACCACCACCACCAGCGATGGCCCTCTATCGGTGGACTCACCCGTGCGGTGGCAGCCGCCGCTTCGACGACTCAAAACACCGGTGGTGGCCCTCCTCCCCATCTCTTCCTATGATGGTGCAGGCCGCGTCTAGATCTAGCAGGGGCAGCTCTTTGACTTCCACACATTCGAAGAGGGGCGACACGGCCTCTGATGTGCATGGCCTCGAGCAAGGGTGCCCACAATGTCGAGCAGGCTCGCCACGGCCTTGTTTGGTGGCCACAGTCTCAAGCGAGGGCACCGCGGCCTTCTTTAGCAGCCATAGTGGCGGCTCTCTCCGGAGGGCAGCAAGGAGCAACGAATCTCTCTCTCTCTCTCTCTCCCTCTCCCTTTCCCTCTCCTGCGACGCCTATATTTGGCTGGACTCACCACTCCGATGAGGTCCTACGTCTTGGCCGTCTGGATCTGGCAAATGGGTGACGGATCCGCGGGCATGAGGCAGATGCGCGACAAATTCGGTGAGGTGGTGGCGTCGATGGACTTGGCGGGCTCATTGACGTGATTTTTATTTCTCATTATATTTTTTCTGACTTATTAACCGTGGCGGCAGGGGCAGCAAACCGCATTGGAAAGGTCAAATTAATCGTGACCTTTGATGCAAGGCGGTTGCAAAAACCGCCTCTAAATCCTATTTGCCCGCGATGGTTAAGGAATCATGTAGTAGTGTCATACCTGAAGCCGAGCCGTTTGGTGCCGGCAGCAGGCTCTGGCAATCGTCAGAGTGTCCAATCTACTATCCCCGAGCTAGTTTAGCCCTACCTCTAGCTAGATCCTTAATACAATATTATTATGGCCCCTATATGGCCCATCAAGGGAGGTTCCAGAATTTTGCACATCTCGAGGGTGTAAAAAGTGTAACACCCTTCCTTCACTAAAAGGTTTGATAAATGGAACAAAAATGGGCGCTGCCTTTCTGAAACATAAAGTCGGTGCTGAACATTAAACTAGCTAGCTAGTGAGAACTAATAAGGAGCTAGTAGGTGCTGTACACATACATCCAACGACGACAACGAATGAAACAAAAGAAAGAGACGAACGAACTCACCTGCTCGAGGCTCACCAACCTGCAGGTGCACCATGATGTCGCCGTTATAGAACTGGTACGGGGCGAAACGCAACCCGCAGCGCTCGCCAACCAGCCCGGCCCCCGTGGAGTTGCTAGGGTAGACGAGACTAGGCATGTCCGCCATGGTTCCCGCCAGGCACGCTCGGCACTGCCTCGGTGTCAGGTCCGGCGTGCACTGCGCTGTCGCGAAGATGTTGGAGAACTTCCCCTGGGAGTAGCCACTGTCCACCTCCATCTCACCCGTGGCGAACGAGTTCGCCGCCGCCGCCGCGTACTCCGCCGTCGCGTTGAGGAGCCTGGCCACGAGGCCGTTGAACGTGGCGGCGACCGAGGAGGGCACGGCGGGGAAGTTGCTGAAGACGGCCTGCTGCACCGAGTTGTTCGTGGAGGCCGCCAGGAAGTCAGTGCTGGAGTAGCGCACGTGGCAGGAGTCGTAGTCTATGCTCACGTCCATGTCGGAAGGGCAGAAGCCCTGGGCGTCACTGAAGCTCGACTGGAGGCACCGGAGACAGGTGTAGGCAGCGATGTCACCGCGGCAGAGCCCGATGGCATACACTGTCTGGTTGGCGCCGGTGCCGACGGCGGCAGTTGCGAAGAGCTCAGGGGAGGTGGAGGCGTTGGTTGGGAGAGCGCCGGCGACTCGACTGAGATTGATGTCGTAGGCGCTACCGCTGGCATAGGTGCCGCTGGTGCTGTTGCAGGCCGCAGTGACCGCTTCTGCCGCCGGTGCCACCAACGCGAAGATGAGCACGACGACGGCGAAGAAACGGCGGCCGTGCATGGTGGTTGCAAGTCGTGAACTGAAAGAGCTCACCGTGGCAGCAAGGATAGGATAGGTCTGGAGTGGCGGCCGTCCAAGAGAGGAGGTACGCCTGGAAATAAATTGGGTAGGGACCGTTCGTCCCGGCACTCGGTGCGGACCTCGTGTCCACCGGCGACGCGTGTCCCAGGTTGCACCAGACTACACATCTTCTTTGTGCACCAATATTTAAGAAAGCTTCCTTATTAAATCATGCATCCAATTTATAGTTTGATTAAACCTATATGTTCGTTGATGACAAAACTACATAGTATAGAACGACACACACTATAGAAAATAGCGTCGGAGGTGCTTTGGCGAATGTCTGTAAGACATTCGTTTTAAGGCCGAGAAGGCCGGTAGGCCCTCGAGGCCATGGAGCAAATACATTGCAGGGATAGCAGAATAGCACACGCTATAGAACAACACATGCTATAGAACATGACATTACTTTTATCCCCATATGAAAGTAGCGCCGAAGGCGCCGAAGCGAAAATAAGGCTTACGCTTTAAGGCCTCAAGGCCCTTGAGGCCGTGGAGCAAATACATTGTAGGGATAGCAGAATAGCACACGCTATAGAACAACACATTACTTTTATCCCTATATGAAATTAGCGCCGAAGACGCCGGAGCGAAAGTAAGGCTTTTGCTTTAAGGCCGAGAGGGCCAGTAGGCCCTCGAGGCCGTGGAGCAAAGTCATCGCAAGGATCCTGCGATATAAGATGTTTAATGTTTATTAGGAGGAGGTTCTCACGGTGAGGACTATCCCCACCCAATTCGATTCGGGATGGGAAATAAATTGGGATCCAAACATATCCATATGAGATCTTATTTTGTAGGTTTTATTATAATAAACACGATGGTGAAATCAAATGTTGATTATAATACCTGGTTTAACAGATATCACATTTTTTTAATTTGAAAAAGTAAGTGAAATAATGATGGGAGAATACAGGTGGAGGTCCGCATCGCACCCTGTGTGGACTGGTCCTCACCCAATTTGCTTCCTGTACGCCCAAGGTGCTAATTTTCCCAATGAAGCAGCAATCATGCAATTAGTATCGTGGGGACCACTGCAAGGACGACACACCATGGTCCTTAGTGTTTCGTCAATATTCGAGATCGACACCGACGTCACCTCTAGATGCGTAACATATTACCTGCTTCCTCCGGCTATGAATGTGAAATATATATCATGATCTGGACATGTCAAAGATATTTTTTATATGTGAATACATTTTTTGGGCGACCAATATTTATAAATAAACAATGATGTAGAACCATACACTCATCCATATGGAAGTCTACCCGCACACCGTGCCTTATGAGCAGATGGAAATTAAGATGGAGACGACAACTTGAGCTTAGCAAAACCACGATAGAGGGCTTAGCAATGAAAATCAAGCACACAAATAATACCCTAGGTGTGTCTAGTTTTATAACTGAAGTACCGTTGCTCTGGTGATTTGAATCATCTAGTTGTCCTAACAACTTGGTGATCCACTCACATTTGTGTTTACGAGACTCTGTTGTGTCTGTGACGTCACTACCCTAGTTTTTTTTATATTACACAGTACAACGCTGACGCTCAACACGCATGCACACTCACCCATGAACACACGTCACGCCAAACCCTATTTTCAAGTTCACGAAGTCACCACAGGCGCCTCGCTGTCGACGGGGACGTCGCCTACCACTTAATGTGTAGCGCCGAAAATCCTGAAATAACTCCAGGATAATGTGTCGCACCCAGGATTTGAACCCTAGGTGGGAGCCCCCCAACCAATGGCCTTTGCCATTACGCTGTGAGCCCCTTGACACTACCCTAGCTTTTAATTTACCGCCAAAAGACTTATACATTAACTGTAACATAGTCAATCCAAATATCCACTTCAAATTTTAGCGGCCACTTTGCCGGTGTGGATAATGTAAATATGATACCTTTAGAATAATTTTGAGTAAAGTTCTTCAAATGCCATTCTATGTGCTTGCCAAATTGATCACTTGAATATAAGAAATGCCAATTGAGCTAGGGAGCAGGGCCAGGGGCTAACAAATAGTTTGGCCTTCCCTACCGTAGCCCGCGCGACATATTCTCTCTTTGTAGCTGTGTGTACCATGCTAGCACACCAATGCATGGATTTCCATCCCCATATGTGACACTGTGGAGACAATGCAGTGCTCCTATTCTTGAGATATTGATCATCCATGAAGGTGAGGCAGGAGCGAGGACAAGGCTGGCACATGTGAGAGCTGGTACTTGGACCCGAGGGCGAACACTGCTTATCTTTCCTAGGGCAGGGCCCACAAGTCAAGCACACGCTCAAGTGGGCCGCAGCAAGCAAGAGCATGGGAAGTGTTTCCGCATGAGCTGGGAGGATTTCCGTCAGTTAGGAACTTAGGAGCACGACCGTCAGGAGTTATTGGTTCAGTCCTGACGGGTTCGTATCTCCTATGGGCTATTCAAAACTGACAGGAATAATTTAACTCCTGACGGTTTTTCAGCAACCGACTGGAATCGTCTCAATTCCTGATGGTTTTCATATAACCGACAGAAATAACAAACACATACAGGAAAAGTATGTGGTCTGGTAGTGGTATCTTCTTGATCCTGTGCCCACCCTGCCGAACGATACTTGTACAAAGTACGAAATAATGCCGCAAACCACTAAATATCTTCCATAAGGCAACACACCACTGTTTCTCAGCCACCACCACGCTTGTGGTGACAACGCTGCCATATGGCTCAGCATCCCTGCTAACGATGTGATGAGTGGTACCGCCCCCTGTAGTCTTGAAGTAACATATAAATTAAGACCTTCCTATACTATGCGCATAGTTCATGTAGTTTGTTGGGACGACACCCAAAGATGGAGGTGGAGTATTCCGTGCACATACCATCGCACTGACAATGAATAGGCAATCAATACATTTGACCAAGAAGAACTTTAGTTATAGATTTGGAAAATCCATTCAGAACGTGACCAGGATATATACTAACACAAAAATGTCTTTTGAATGCTTAGAACTGTATAAACAATTGTAAATGAAATAGTCACTACCGGACTTCCCCTTTGACGTGTACGCCATGTACACGACAAAGGCTATTACCCCACCGGCAAAGCCTTTCCTGTGAGCTACTCACAGCAAGGCATGTCGGGAAAGAAGCTATCGGCATTGAGGCTTTGATGTGAGCCATTCTACGTGCTCAGGGAAAAGTCTTTGCCGTAATACCAATAACTCCTCGGCATAGAGGTAACGGAGGGGCACGTTGACGGCTCCTTTGCCGTGAGTCGAAGAGATATGGTTGTCGGGATACAGAAACTCTCGACAAAGAGGGTACTCGGGTAACTCTTGCCGTGAGCTGGGCGACGCCTCTCTTGGTAAAGGGGGACGGAGGACGGACTACCTCATGAAGAACCCTTGGCCGAGAGTCTTCCCTCACGGCAAAGGATTTACCCCCGGCAAAGATGGGGAATCCGGTAGTGAGTTGTCCACATCCGGGTTAGCTTTTTGAAAATTATGAAACCTATCTTTCTAAAACGAATTCTTGAAACTTCTGAATATTTATGGCAATTGTTCTCAACAAAATGCTTTCAGCAACAAAGCTTTTAGTTGTCTTTACGTCCACAATTCTGTCATAAAAATATGTCTTTATCAAATTTCATATAAAACTAAAATAGTTTGCCATATCCTTTAGGTGGTCGATTCAATTAAATAAGCCACTGCATCTGAAAATTGGATTTAGAGACATTTTCTCTTAAGCTGACACCTGAATTTCACAAAGGTGGTTGTTTAAAAGAAATGGACATATATGAAAATGATTTTCTTATTTATGGTGGTCTCGGGTCCTTTTGAAAATGGGCTTCTTCTAGAGGAGGTCATCTTACGATGGCAGCAGTCTTTGTATTTTGAAATACATAATGGTGGATGCATATATAAAAAAAGAGCACATGCAGTAATAACCCCATTTTGCATAAAAGAAGACAGTTTTAATATGGCCGTCTTTAAGAAGTTCACTTCATTGGCAGTGGGCCGGCACTTAATTTATCATGTATGTACTCCTAGCTATTCCACAACAGATCACCCTGCTAACTAGCTGCCTGTCCAGTCCAGTCTACTCTTGGCTCTCTTGGCTTCTAGTGTTTGGTTCAGCCGTCTCGATCAAACATTTAAAATGTTTGATAAAAATATCTCGTACGACTTGACCAGTTGTAGCCTGTTGGGTCGTTGCCCATCAGTCCATGACGTTCGACTGTATGCACACCATAGAATGGTATCATTATATTGACTGTGTGGGCCGCTCAAGACTTTAGTCCTTTCATTTCATGGGGCCTACGGTGAGGATCGTAGATGTGCATATGTGTGACGCTGGGTGATCCCCTATCCTGCACGGCATTTAGCTGTCTGGTTTACACTAAACCGCACGGCGGTTTCCCTGGAAAACGAAGCACAAAGACTAGGAGCGATGAAGAAGTCAGGTCAATGGAGGCCCGAGCTCCCTACATGCCTTCCTCGCCACCCGAAATCCACAACCTCATCCTTCATAGCAGGCTTAGTGTCCTGCTGCAGTGCCATCTTCTCGCTCGTCAATCCACACTACCCAACAATCCACATCAAACCATCTTTCAGCATGCGCGGCCACGCCATGGTGTACGCGGTTGCCGGCCTGCTGATCGCCCTCACGCTGCCACTAACGGCGGCTATACCATGGCCGGCCTGCAACAGCAGCACCGGGAACTACACGGCTAACAGCGCCTATGGCGGCAACCTCCGCCTGGTGGCTGCGGCCCTGCCGGGCAACGTCTCCTCGTCGGCGACTCTCTTCGCCACTGCCACAACAGGAACCGCACCCAACATGGTGTACGCCCTCGCGCAATGCAGCGGCGACCAGAGCGCCACCGCCTGCCACGACTGCATCGTGGCCAGCTTCCAGCAGGCACAGAAGATGTGCCCCGACAACAAGCGTGTGGCCATCTTCTACGATACGTGCCTCCTGGGCTTCTCCGACCAGGATTTCCTCGCCTCCACGACCAACTCGGACGACCAAGCAGTGTTTCTCGAAAACGCCGCGAACGTCACCTCTAATGGCACCCAGTTCAATGCGACGCCTCACGAGCTTCTCAGTAGCATGGCTGCCTACATTGGCAATTCGTCCAACAATTTCCTCACCGGATCCATTGCCTTCGACGCCGTTGTCTACCCGTTAATCTACGGCATGACGTCGTGCAACCCCGACCTGACGCCAGGGCAGTGCCGCGGGTGCCTTGACGCAGCGATTGCCGAGATGCCACAAGAATTCTTCCCCAACACCAAGGGCGCCAGGATTGCGGGCTTGCGGTGCATCGTGACGGTACGAGGTGTACCGTTTCTTCAACGGTTCCATTGGGCTACAGCTGCCGCTGTCGGTGCCACCACCACCAGGCACACAAGCTGGTGCGTTTCTTTGGGTTTTTTCATTCTTGACCTCTAGCTATCATTACTTTCAGCAGCATACATTGTTCGTTTCAAATAATCGCAACATCTCCAGTAGGGGCTTGGCCACCCCTGTTTCCTACCTAACAAAATAGACTGATAGCTCAGTGTCATTAGGCAGCCATAATAATTAATAATAAATCTTTAAGTTTCTGTAGTTGTGTATGACATATTATATGAAAGGTGGCTGTAAAACCAACTCTAAAAATTGTTTCTGACTGCACCTAATTAAAACCTGTATGACGTATTTATATGAAAGGTTTGGGTATGGTGTGGTCAGGATATACGGAAGAAGATGGGGGAGGTGTGGTATTAAACTTTAAGTAATCAATCAGCGACATTTTTTTTTTGTGCTTGATTGTTTCCCTTTTGTCTATATTCACTGAAAACGGGTGAGCTACATGCCCTTTTTGTGTATATATAGAGGGCTAGATTGAAACGTTGTGAGGTTGACTAACGCTGTTGGTAGTGGCACAATTGTCATACCGGTCAGCATAGGTAAGTTAGACTTAGATTTAGGGGGTTATTTTTGCTGGACATTACTTAGTTTTCTCTATATCGACAATCACACAAGTTTCTAATTTTAAAGAATAGATATATAAGTAATTTCATTTTTTATAACAATGACATACGGCTGGTTGTTTTTATAAACAGCTTTAGAGGTTACTGTTGGTTGTTTCTATTAACAACGGTGACCCAGACTCATGAGCTTATTTAATTTTTTCATGATGGCGTATATACAAGTAATTTAGATTATTGGGGGTGACTTTAGTATTTATTTTTTGTCTTAGTGATTTAGTTCAACGTTAAAGGGTAAGTTTACACTGATTTTTTATGGGCACTCCTTTTTATAATAGTAGGAAATTATTAGAATCACAATAGATGTAATTGCTAATATTGTCAATGATGATTAAAGTGTACCGAAAAGAACACCTGATTTTATTTTATTTTCGTTAGAAGATTGTAGGATTTATCCATTTTTACCTCGTCTTTTCAGGGTTATAATGAAAAGAACATAGTTTTGAACCAAAGATTAATCATTTGTGTTGAGTTTACAAGAATAACATAGCAACATATCTTTATTATATATACTATCATATAGGGGATGGCAGTAATTTGTTTTACTAAGCTAAAAACTGCACAAGTAGATGCTCCAATCTTTTTATTTTGATAAAATTGTAAAACAAAAACTGTTCCATTGTAATATGGAGTTGTACGTATTTGCAGGCAATAAGACTAATCATACAGGCATGATTGTTGCAATCGTAATACCTTCGGTTGTGGTTATAGCTGCAAGCATGACGATGTGTCTTTGTTGCTGGAGGAGGAAAACAAAAAAGTAAAAGGTCACTTTCGTGTAAGTTGCCTCTAAATATCCGAAATTCTTAATGATTTTTGCTTTGTCAGCAACCAGATTCAATGAATTAGCTAGATTTTTACTTGCGAGGTATAGAAAGCTTTATTAACTCCCAAGAACTCTTAGCCACACAGTTGAATGAGTGTCCCATCTAGCTAAATGAATAAATTTAGGAGCGACAGTATTGCACTCTCTGTTCGCCTGGACTACTCTTCATTCTGCAAGAAGCTTCAGCAGAGCAACTCTGGTTTATTGGCCTTGTTCTTCTGCAGTCCTCGCACAGTCTGGTTCTACTACAATTAATCCTTGACAGAATTTCCTTCTATTCCAGAGCCTAAGTTTCCTGCCACGATTTACTTTTTTTTTTTTTGAGGCATGATTTACTTCTCTTTAATGTTCTACATGTTGGATGTGTCATTACAGATGCAGTTTTACAAACCATGTATGTTCTGTGAATATAGATGTGTTTATTACAGACAGGCGTTTTTTTTTTTTTAACCAAAGCATTTCTGTAGTGTTTTGAGTCAATACAGAGGCATTTTTTAGGAGTAGTTAAGCCACATCTGTAATTAGTGAATCTGACATAGTGTTGTTCTATACAAAATGAAATAAAATTTTTATTGTCTAACTAAGTACCTTAGATATTTATATTTCCAAGATTTACTGATGAAGTGTTCATCTTGGTTTTGTGTAACAGTTGGATCTCACATGGACAACATGGAAAGTATTGAATCACTTCTTATAGACCTGCCAACACTACGGTTGGCCACTAATAACTTTGCTGACAATAATAAGCTTGGTGAAGGAGGATTTGGATCAGTTTACAAGGTAGGCACGTTGTTGTGGTATATGCCATGTCTGCATATCTTGTCAGTTCAAATTACTCAACGACTTAACTACGAATATATATTAATTAGTTTCTGTAAGTTATTTATGAACCTGTTAATTAACCTGCACAGGGAACCCTTCCTAGTAGTCAAGAAATAGCCGTGAAAAGGCTCTCTCACAGTTCTCGTCAGGGGGATTGGAGAACTGAAGAATGAGCTAGCGCTAATTGCCAAGCTCCAACACAAAAATCTTGTGAGGCTTGTTGGTGTTTGCTTGCAAGAGGACGAGAAACTTCTGGTCTATGAATACTTACCAAACAGAAGTCTGGACACCTTTCTTTTCGGTATACTACACAAACTTTAACTATATATCTTCGTTATATTTCCCTGGCCTTCCCTTGAATTACTGCAACCCTCAAACCAATGTTCATGATTGAATTTTATAGTGGAAATGTGGCGTTCCCGGTTTGAGACATTCTTATTTTCCCTCCCATACTTTTACAAGGCATACTTGTTTCATAAGGACATGATTTCAATAATGATTACTCCAGTAGTACTTCAGTATGTTATCAGATTCAAATTTATCATCCTAGGCACATCATTTTCTGTTATCAATCTAGTGACATTAATATTGGCACAAAAGTTATACAATTATTCAAATAGATTTGTGAAAGACTTGTAATTTCATAATGCCTAAAATAGATCTGTGAAATGTTATTGAAACCAAAAATAAAATCTCAAACAGCAGTACTTGTTTAAATAATAAGAACATGATGCCTAAATTGTCATGATTCTAAAATCTGTTTGTGCATTGGTGCCACAGATTCAGAGAGGCGGAAAGGGCTAGGATGGGGCACAAGGTTTACCATAATAAATGGCATTGCTAGAGGGTTGCAATATCTGCACGAAGATTCTCAGTTGAAGATAGTCCACCGTGATCTGAAAGCAAGCAACGTTCTATTGGATGCAGATATGAACCCTAAGATTTCTGACTTTGGCTTGGCAAGGCTTTTTGAAGGGGATCAGTCACAAGAGACCACCAAACGAGTTGTTGGGACATAGTAAGAACGGTCAATATATTACTCTGTCTTTTTTTTTTGCGTGGAAAGTGTGGTAACTATTTATTACTGAGATTTTGCGTTAAAAATTATAATGATAAATTTGTTGGTTAATTACCTTAATTTCAGTGGGATACATGGCACCAGAATATGCTCTACGTGGCCAGTACTCTATAAAGTCGGACATATATAGCTTTTGGCGTGTTGATTTTGGAGATCATCATGGGAAGGAGAAACAGTGACTCGTACAATTCTGACCAAGCTGTTGACCTACCAAGCCTTGTGAGTATATGCACTATAAACCTATGAAGGACACTCACAGTCATATAATAGATTGTTATCTTTCAGATTTTTACATGACTTCAACTTGCAACTTTCAAAGTTTTGACGTGAGTAGTAGAAATTACATATATTAATTACGAAAAGACAAATCTAATAAAGATTCTGATGATACCAGCTTGAACAGTTGTTTGTGCTTACTTGAGTACGTAGTTAATAAACTCGGCATTTCTTGTGTCCTCTCCCCAAAACAACATTCATTGTTAATACAGGAATTTTACAATGATGCAGGTGTGGGAACACTGGACAATGAAATCAACCATGGAGATAATTGACCCTTATTTGAGGAGTGCTTGCTCCGAGGACGAGATACTGAGGTGCATCCATATTGGACTGTCGTGTGTCCAGGAAGACCCACTTTACAGGCCAGCTATATCAGCTATCAGCATCATGCTCGACAGCAATACGGTACCCTCGCAAGCTCCAGTCAGGCCAGCATTCTATGTAGAAATGAGCGGCTTCATTGGATCAGGGACATACTCCCACCAATACCCAGGGTTTATCAATGACTCTGCACAAAGGTCGATAGTAATGTCACCGAATGAGCTATCGATAACAGATCCTGAACCAAGATAAGTTTGGAAAATAATTGACCAGAGCAAGTTATGTCGGTATGTAAGGAAAGGACCATGTATTTGTACATTTTTATAGCCTATGTGTGTGTATTTAGCTACAATGTTGTATGGCCACTTTATTTATACTAATACTCTGCAGGCATTGTATTGTAAGGAATAAAGTCACAGGAATCTTTCTGTAAACATGGTACCATAATACTTAGAAAATATTAAGTGGAACATGTATTCCTCTTCCCAAATAGATTTTTGTAAGCATTATGCTGAAAGCTTCTGTGTGTAATCATAAAAATGTGATGAGTAACCAACTTTTCTAAAACTCATGATAAGTCATCTAAGTTTCAGATGTGATTATGTGAGTAATCATGGGTCATGCATCTCAAAAAAAAATCGAATACTTTCCTATGTCCTCGTGCTATGCACCTTTCCTAATATTTCCAATGTTTCTCTTTATGTTTGCTCGCTGATTAACATTGCTTTTATCAGCCGTGCTGCAATCTCGACTGTTGATGTTCTCTCACTTAAAGCTTTCATTGGACTGATTGTTGGTGCCATGCTTGATTATGAGCATGAGAGAAAGAATGACACTTTTCTCCCGATTAAGTTGTTCCTCAGCCTAGTGTATAATTTATTTTAGCAATTTGTCATATATGATGTTTAGTTGTTTCACAAGAAAATGTGTTTTCAACTCTATGAATGCAAAAACAGGAGGCTCACGCGTGCTGAGGAGTTTGGCGCATATACCATGGCAATGAAAAATACAACTTTGAAGCAGACATAACTTTTCTCTTAACAATCGGACAAAATGGGAAAGAAAGATGCTTATCTGCGATATTAGTTTTCAACTTCAACAACTGATGCTAATTGATACTGTACTAGTTTTAGATTAGGCATCCGATCCTAAAATTTACTGCCTTCAGACACAATTCCAGTAGACCCAGAATACAAAAAAAGTAGCTCGAAATATAAGTGGATGTTGTACTCACATTTATTGAGTTGCGGAGGACGTGAACTCCAAGAGTTGCAAAGCTCGTGAACTCCAATAGGCGCACGCCTATATATATGAGGCTAATTGGTTCCTTTCTACACTGAAGTTCTTGGTAGCATGATGCACTAAACAATCCGGATAACCCTTAGCTGTAACATGCAATGGACAGCCAATTGTGACCTTCTAACAGCAAAACTCTTACAACCCTTGATCAACTAGTGGCCATAGGAGGTATCAGGAGATCTGTATGGTTAGGAACAACTTGTTCCTCGCATGACATGACCGCGGGTGCTAGTTGGCCTGTTCTTCTCATTGTGCTTCTTACCACGATTAGCATGTCAACGAATGGAGCTGGCGGCTCAGAAGATTGAGGATGTGTTTCTGGGCTGAGGCACCTGGTAGAATTTTGCTGTGGAAGGTTGGAAATCATGTAGGAATTCTTTATTGCAGTGGACTGCATTGATTTCTCCACGTTTTTGCAACATATAGTTGATGGTGTTGTTGAGGTAGCCAACCCACCGCATGACACATGGGTGGCCAAGGCCCCCACGAAACAGAGTCATGGGCACCTGTCGCAGATTTAAGATATATGTCCATGCGCATGTATTTAGCATATAGGACTGCTACACTCAAAACTAGTGGTTAGAAAAAAAAAATTACAGCGCTCTCTCTCTTATTGTGCATAGTCTCCTGAGCAAATTCGTTTGCTTTGCTTAGCATTACATTTATCTCTATTATTGTGCGTACTCTCCTAATGGTTGAAAACAGGCATTTAAAATCAATTTCTGTATACAATTTCAGATCATGCACATTGTCCTCCTCAATTCCACTCTGTGTTTCTTTTTTTTTTTTTTTTTTTTTTTTTTTTGCTGACAGAGGAAAACAGAACCCCAAGAACAGAGCCACCGATGGAGTTTGGCTTGCCTTTTTTTTTTGGCAGAGAGCCCTTATTATCGAGTCTGTAATCCTGAGTTCAGTTTATGTTCAGTTCAGTCTTTACATTTTGTTCTGATGTTAGGGTCGTCCTGGATTCCTAGGATCCTCCCGAGCGCGTCCTGTATAGGAACCACGACGTTCCACTATGGATGATTGTGACGAGATTTGCACGGCACGATCGCGTGCGCACACACTGAAGACCGTGGCGGTCAATGAGAGAAGGAATGACATTTCTCGTGATTAAGCAGTTCCTCTGCCTTTATGGCATCGAAGACTTTATTTTTAGATGTAGCAGTTTGCCATATGAAATTTAGTGACATTTCACAAGTTTTTTTTTTTTTTTATAACTCCGCAAAATGGCTTCATGCTTAAATGGCCTTTTGAGAAAATAAAAAAAGCTTAGCTTGGTTATTAGTTTCAATTTCAACAACTGATCCTAATAAATAAATGTACTAGTTCAATTAGGCATGTGAAAAAAAATTAATGTCTTTACATAGTACAAACTCCAAGTTAATAGGAGTACATAAAGGTAGCTCAAGGCACAAGTGAATGTGATGTCTGAGAGGTGCACTGAAGGAAATTAAAATATACACATTTGTGAAGTTTCAGCCATTGATAAATACTCGAAGAATGGGATACTAAAACAAATTGGAGACATTTGAGATTAACACATGGCCATTGACTATACATATCAGGCTAGTCGTTGGTTCCCTTCAGCACTATAGCCCCTGCACCCAAGACTCCGGAATGCACTTGAGATCCATAGCTATAACATATGGACTCCCAAAATTCCTACCCTGATCGCACCGAGAGCTGTGGCGTTCGCTTGGGAGGTATCTGGAAATTTGATTGGTCGTCTACAGCTTGTCCCTCAAGTGACATGACTGTTGGTGAGGGGTTCTCTGGGCATCATGTGGTAGAGAATGCTGGTGATCTGAGTCGATGGCGTCCTACAAGTGGCCGTTCAACTGCTCGTGCCACAGACTCCTTCACTGCATCTCACTATTCTGTCAGATAGAGAGCCTCGTGTTGAAGCTGAGGTGATCAGCAGAAACTAGGTGGAAGCTTCATTCCCTTTCTGCACGGGAATGATGTAGTATTTTACCTAGGATATTAAATACAAGATCCTAATGAATGATATACGTTTCAGTTTAGCTATCAGATCCTAAAGTTTACTGCTTTTACACACTCTATTAGACAAGAGTACATAAAAGGAGCTCAAAGCATAATTGAATCTTGTATGATTTTTCTGAAACATCCACGATTATCATATATGATTTTTCTGGAGAGTTGTTTGTTCACTTATGCTAGCATGCATCTGTGCATCCTGTTTACTCTAAGAACTGGGCATGGGAGGTATTAGGAAATGTGAGATCACACGAAGCACGGCTTCGTGGTTCTTTTGCTTCTTTACCTTGCTATATGCAGGGCCTGGTCAGACTCAGGATACATTAGTTCCTTGTGAAATCTATACTCGCTCAGCCTCCTTGGATGCTACAGTGCCACCTGCAGTATCAGTTGTCTCCATACACACACGGATGGACCAGATTGATTAGAAGGATGGACGGACAGCCGCTGATAACAACCACAGCTACTGTGTTAAGCGAAAAAGTTTCGTGATAATTAAACAGGATCACCAAGCAGTTCAGTCAATAAAACCATTTCAGTACAAATCCTCAAAGAACTCTAATTCATTATACGTTGATCCTAATGAATATAGATGCAGTCAGCCTATGTGGTACTGAATATTTTATATTACCAGATTACCATTAGTCATATTTCATAAGAAAATGGTGTTTCAACTCAATGAATGCAGAAACAGGCTCATGCCAATGAATTTGGCACATGTATAATGACAATGGAAAATGTAACTGTGAAGCGCACTTAACCTTCTCTGAACTATGGAACAAAAAAGGTTTCTCTTTGACAAATTGGTAAATTCAACAAATGATCTTATTAAGTACTGTACTAGACACTCTAGCAGACAAAAGTACAAAAAAGTACACTCACATTTGTTGAGTTGCATAACGTGTGAACTCTGAGAGGAGCACGACTATCTTGGTAACACTTAAAATCCCTTGTACACTGAACTATCTTGGTAACACTTAAAAAATCCCTTGCTGTCACCTACAATGGGCTGCCAACTCTTGCCTTCAACCAGTGAACTCTTGCCAACCATGGTTTGAAACTGTCCTCTCGCATGACATGGCCACTGGCAGTTCACCTAAATGTCAAAAACTGGCAGCTGACCTGTTCTTTAGTATGTTTGGCTGTATACCACGATCAACATCACAAGACCCTGACGCTGGTCTGGTCCTAGTGGTGGTCTGGTAGTTGACCAGGCGTCACAGAACGATGATAATGAGTAGCTGGGGGCAGTGGCATCCTACGTCACTGTGGGAGACTGGAAATAATAGAGTGGTTATTCATGACGTCAGACTTGTTTGGTTTCTCCATCATTTAATGGAAATAGGAGTCTGTAGTTTCTAAGATGGCCAACCCACTGCATAACACCTTGGTGTTCCATCCCAGGCTCGAGTGTCTATACCATGGTAACGAGAGGCTCTGATAGCACATTGAACACATCACTTACCAATCGTGGGAGAGGGAAGCGACTAAAACCAGGGAAGGGAGACAGCAGCAATTGTGAGTATGTGAAGCTTTGTAGCAAGCAGATGAAAATCTAAACAAGGATGGAGACAGAGTAGCCCAATGTTCATGCATTTGAGAGCCTCGGCCATCGGTTCTTACTGCCAAAACTAGGGTCGGCTATCTTTGCGATTGTTCTCTCCACCCTAGTGCAAGGATGCAGACCTGCGTCAAGGAGTTCTTTGTTATTGAACCACGCTACTGATATGCTCATGGTTCGATGCATTGCATCAAGGTACTTACAGGACAGATGACATATGGAGAATACTACTTAGAGTTTTAGATTAGGCATGCCACAGAAAGTAGCTCGAAATATAAATGAATATTGTACTCACATTTATTGAGCTGTGGAGGACGTGAACTCCAAGAGTTGCAAAGCTTGTGAACTCCAAGAGGCGCATGCCTATATATATGCGGCTAATTGGTTCCTTTCTACACTGAAGTTCTTGGTAGCATGATGCACAAAAGAATCCGAATAACCCTTGGCTGTAACATACGATGGACAGCCAATTGTTATCACATCCAGCATAACTCTTACAACCCTTGATCGACTAGTGGCCATAGGAGGTATCAGGAAATTTGTATGGTTAGGAACTTGTCCCTCGCCTGACACGACTGAGGGTGTTAGTTGACCTGTTCTTCACTATGTCTCAGTGCTGCTTACCACGATTAGCAAGAAGTTTCTGACGCTGATAGAGCAGAACAGTGAGGATGTGTTTCTGGGCTGAGGCATCTGGTAGAATGTTGCTGTGGAAGATTGGAAATCATGGAGGGATTGTTTATTGCAGCGGACTACATTGATTTCTCCAGGTTTTTGCAACATGTAGTTGATGGTCTTGTTGAGGTGGCCAACCCACCGCACGACACAAGGGTGTCTGAGGTCCATGGTGAGCAGCAACTGACATCAAGAGGTTGACCGCATCACATCTCAATTGTGAAATAGAATTGCTACACTCAAAACTAGTGGTTAGAAAAAAAACTTACAGCTCTCTCAATGTGCGTAGTCTCCTAGGTTCGTTTGCTTTGCTTTAAAATTACAGCTCTGTCTCTTATTGTGTGTACTCTCCTAATGGTTGAAAACAGCCATTTGAAATAGATTTATGTGAACAATTTCAGATCATGCACATCGTCACCCTCAATTCCACTCTTTTGTGTGTGTGTGTGTGTGTGTGTGTGTGTGGTGCCAGAGGTAAACAGAGCCCCTAGAACAGAGCCACCGAGGGAGTTTTGGCTTACCAATTTGTTTTTGGGCTGGGAGGATGTTTTCAACCATTCGCGAGTCCGGCTGTCCAAAAACTTGACGTTCTAGGATTAAATTTTGTCACAGAAAACATTTCACTGAACATGGACAGGTCAACATAATTTGCATCCTTCCACCATGGTCAAAACATGTCGCAGAAGTTGTGCAATGCATTCTGCAGATTCAGCGCATCTTCCTCCGTCTCTCGGGTTTTCAATGTCAAAGATCCTAGCATCTCGACTCTTGAGGCTGCAATCGCTTGTGCTTTCATGCATACTATGACTATCAGATTTGCAATGAGTCATTGAAAGACTATGAGCAGATGAATGTTAAATAAGTATGACAACATGGAAGTTAGCATAGACACAGCATATAGTTCCACAACGGAAATAATTTTCATGACAGAATCTTTGAGACTTGATGATCGTGAATAATGAGAGAAGGAATGGCATTTCTCATGATCAAGCAGTTCCTCTTCGGTTATGGTATTGAAGATTTTATTTTTAGCAGTAGCTTACCATATCAAGTTTAGTTAGCGCGTTCCCAGGGTGAGCGCTCCAATTGATGCGGGCGGCTTCACGCTCGTGCTGAGCCGAGGCGCAGATATCGTGCCCAGCGCCGCCCGCACCATCCGTGGCGGCCCGTCCTGCAGGAGTTCATCGCCGCGTTGCTTCAACTGCCTCTCCGAGGAGCATCGCATGCTCTCTGCACCGTTCGTCGCTGCTACCTCTACAACTGCGAGAGTCACCGTGCGCCGCCGCTGCCAGCGTCGGGTGTCGGTGTTGGCCTGGCGCGGCGGCTCGCCCTTGCGTCCTCGTCGGGACTGCGACCCCGGGCCCTCCGCAGGCGGGTGAGGTGACCTCGCTTCCCACCCCTCCGTCCGCCACGGATCGAGCCTCCGCCGCAGCTCCGCAACTTTGTCGCTGGGGTGGGCCCCGAAGGGTGGCTTCCTTTGGCCACCCGCCCTGGGCGAGCTACTTCCTATTGCTGCGGGGGCTTGGGCGCGTGATCTCGGCTGTCCGCTTCTTCCAGGCCCGATCCGGAGATGGCGCCCAGCCGATCACCTCCACGACGGCCGCTTCGTTGCAGGGTTGTGGGCCAGACGCGGCCGTGGACTGGTGCGCGGACCAGGCCCTCGTCGAGCTCACCGTTGACAACGTCGCGCCGCCACAACCTACCCCTCCGCCCCCTCCGGCGTATTGGTGGGCCGACCATGTGGCCATGGAGTTTGAGCCACTTTCACGACCGCCTCCGGTGGCCTTGGTGCTCGGCGACCGAGCTGCCCACGCCAGAACCGGGCGTTGGTTTTCTCTCCATGGTGCGGGGCTGCGCAGGGTGCGGCCGAGGCGGACTGGTGTAGCAACCAGCTGGTGGCCACGGAGCTTGCGGGACGGGGGAAGCCGTATTCCCCTGCCGTCACGGGGGGGGGGTCGCGGTGGCCTCCCGGGGACCCTTGCAGCGTCCTCACCGGCCACGTCTCCTGCGCACCGTACTCCCTCCCTCGCCGCCATCACTGCCTTTGTCGACTCCTTCAAGCTGCCGCTGGAGGAACCGCTGATCGCGCGCCACCCCACCTCCGCACCTCGCGGGCCCCAGACGACTAGATCCCAAGGCGTAGTGCAGGCATAGCAGCAAAAGTCCGTCTTCCGGGATCCGCAACCAGAGAGGTAGGCTCGTTGCGTTATGCTAAACAAGGGGAGGGGTGGCCGGATGTTGCGACCTCAGGAACCCCGGACTTCGACCGTCGCGGCGAGGCTCCTCAGCCCACCGGTAGTTCTATCCCGCATTACAAGCATGAGGCGGTGCGGGTCCTCTTTCCCCATGCGTTGCCCTCGTTGTGGCCGCCGCACTCGAGGGAGGCGGTTACCGCTTCTGCTTAGTCGATAGTTGCTCATTGGTTTCCAGTTTAGCGCACCACTCTAAGCGCTACCGTTAAAAGCCGTTGCCTTCTGTCCGTGTGTTTTAGCCTAACGGGCTCCACGACACCTCGTTATGGGAACCTGCAAGGATGTGAAAATATTTCAACTTCTCTTAATGCGGAACGGGC
This sequence comes from Hyparrhenia diplandra, assembly GCA_015847255.1. Taxonomy (NCBI): domain Eukaryota; kingdom Viridiplantae; phylum Streptophyta; class Magnoliopsida; order Poales; family Poaceae; genus Hyparrhenia; species Hyparrhenia diplandra. Next base: position 586,749 of record JADLZK010009433.1, on the reverse strand, counting down.
AAGTGCCCGGATTCAAAAGAAAAAAAAAAAAAAAAAAAAAAGTTAGGGATCTGAACCTTACATTTTTATCAGATTTTATTTTTTGAACACCGTAAGTGCAAAACAGCTTCATGCTTAAAAGTCCCGTTTGAGAAAAGTGAAATAAATATTACCTTGGTTATTACTTTCAATTTCAACAGCTGATCTAAAATAAACAACTAGTTTAATTAGGCATCTGAACCTAAAATTCAATGTCTTTACACACTTCATTATACAAAAGTACATGAAGGTAGCCCAAGACATAAGTGAATGTGGTACTCACATTTTGGAGTTGCAGAAAGTGTGATGTACTGATGTCTAAAAGGTGTACTGAAGGAAATTAAATATACTGTTCAGCCATTGGTAATTACTAGAAGAATGGGATACTTAAACAAATTGGAAACATTTGAGATGAACACATGACTATATATATCAGTCTAATCGTTGGTTCACTTCAGCACTGAAGTTCTTGGTAGCCTGCAGCACCTGCACCCAACAATCCGGAATACACTTGAGATCCATAGCTATAACATATGGACTCCCAAATGTGGTGTTCATCCATCAAAACTCTACCCTGATCGCACCGAGAGTAGTGGCCTTAGATTGGGAGGTATCTGGAAATTTGATTGGTCTACAGCTTGTCCCTCAAGTGTCATGACTGTTGGTGAGGGTGCTATAGGCTGTGTTGATGGTTTCCTACCCGTGGCTGTTCAAATGCTCGTGCCACACCCTCCTTGACTCGATCTCACAATGAGGTTCTGCTACCTAGAGAGCCTCATGTTCATGCTGACAAGGATGACGTTGAGGTGATCAACAGAGACTAGGTGGAAGCTTCATTCCATTTTTGCATTGATTGCAAGGAATGATGCAGTAGTTTACCTAGGTTATTAAATACAACCAGTGATCCATGATGTACTAGTTTCAGTTTAGCTATCTGATCCCATTGTTTAATGCCTGTACACACTCTATTAGACAAGAGTAGATAAAAGTAGCTCAAAGCATAATTGAATGTTGTACTCACATTGTGGGATGCAGAGCCTTTACACACTCTGTGAGGAAACTAAAGGAAACTACATTCTATTCAGTCCTCAATAACTACAAATAGAATCGGAGACTGAAACATATTAGAGATGTTTCAAGGGAACACATGGCTATATGTTTCAGACTTGTTGGTTCCCTTCTACACTGAAGTACTACTTATCCTTCACCTTTCTATATACAGTGATGGTCTGTCAAATGTGGTCTTCATTCAGCGAAATGCTTACATACATGCATCAAGTAGTGGCCTTGGGAGTATCTGGAAATTCCACAAGTAAGTAACTTGCCTCTCATAAAAAAACAAGTTTTGTATTATGCTAGTAGTAGTGGCCTTGGGTGGTATCTGGAGATTGTCTATATGCTTTGCTCTTTCATCAATTATTGGGCAGGTCTCCTAAAGGAAGGTTTGGAGAAGCAAGACAACCAAGGGGCGCAAGCACTGAACAAGGCAGCTCTTCTCTTCCAGAAGTACCCAGAGAGACAGGCCCAGGCTGATCGCCAGATGACTCGGTATATTGCAGCATGTTAGCTGGTAAAATAGGAGCTTTGTCTTCTTTCACGAATATGTTTAAGGAGTAACAGTTTATTGTATAAACTATTGCAGTAACAGTTTATTGTATACCTATAGTCAATAGCATGCATGGTGGTCTGCAGATTATATTTGGAATCAGCTTTGCTTTTTTTGGAACCGAGGAGAATCATATTTTAGTTTGATTTATATATAGATTAAGCTACATCTTATTTTTTTACTTGATTTTGAAATTTTCTGGGTGATGAGATGCAGTAATATTGATCATTGCTTTTCTCTTGAAGTCTCACTATAAGAAAACAAAGAACATCAATACAATATAACTCCACAAAAAACAAGTGCCTCAATAGATGGTACATGACCCAAATTACATTAAGAAGTATCACAAGTACAGTCCCTTTTGATTTTAAAGAAAATCTGAAGTTTCTTTTGTTTATTAGTGTATATATTTGTATTCTGGTGAGATTCGAAATGTGGGTATGAGATTCAAATAATGTGAGAGTTCCGTAGTGATTGTTATTTTCGTACTATAACTAACATACTGAGTTGCTAAAAATATTGACAAATCTGTAAGAAAAAGTTCAGTCAATAAGTATTGGATTAACCTTTCCGAAAGAAAATGTTGGATCGACAAGTTTTATACAAAAAAGTATAAATTCACTCAAATCAGTCCGAAGAACTTTCCTATCGTTTCACACATAGAACAACCTGTTAAATAGCATCTTAATCTTAGGTATATATGAGAGTGCCCTGTATCCTTCTACCAATGGAGCTGTTTCTACACTACTGGAGTGGCATCTGTTCATTGTCTAAAGTCGCTGATATAATGTCACACGGACTGGCCATAGCCATCCAGGTTCCGCTTACCTACCTGATCGAATCAGCATTGGCCTTGGGAGGTATCTTGGAATTTGACTGGTTAGAAAAAAACACATTACATAAAACCTTTTTCCCTTTTCTGAGGTTTGCAACAATATTTCATATGTTCTCCACCACAAATATTTTGCCAATGAAACCTGTTCATCAACACTTGCAGCTCTATGGAAGGGTTACATGGCACATTATATCTACAGTATGTTGTTTTGGAGCTGAGCGAAACCTGCTCCAGTGTTCAACTTGGTGTCAAGGAGTCAATGGAAACCATAGAGACGGATAGTCATTTTCATGAAATCAAAACTTGAAAGTGACAGGAATATGCATGGAGGTCAACACTTTGTAAACAACTCCCTTTCCGTGTTTGATTTGTTTGTTTCAACGAAGAGATGGATTATTTCTCGACTGGACTTTAATTATGGCTTTGTTAAACTTCGATGCAGAATTTATTTCTAGGCCGGGTGTTCATCATTTGTCTCTGGGAAAGAATTTATTCAGTATTATCATATTATCTAAGAAAATAAAAACATCAGTTACTTCCATGAAAACTATAAAACAGTTTTACATGTAGGGATACATGTACATATATGAATGACTTGTTGGTACATTTCTGGAGTCCATAAATGTGAAATAGCTTCGGTCTTAAATGCTATTTTTTTGGGGAAATAATATTTTATCCAACTTTAAATTAAACAATTTGTCCAAATAAATAAATGTAATACTTTCAAATTAGGCATCTAAAACCAAAATCCACTGCCGTTGCACACACAAGTAAACAATAGTACATAAAGGTGGCTCGAAACATAAGTGAATCTGGTACTCACAATTGTGGAGTTTGCAGAGCACATGATCTCTAAGATAGAGCTGCACTAAAGGAAATTGCAAAATTTACTGCTCAGTCATTGATAGCTACAACTACAAGCATATATAGGAGACAAACAAACTGTATATGTTTCAGAGAGGAACACATGAGTATATATGTCAGGCTACTTGGTCACCTTCTAGACTGAAGTTCCTGGTAGCCTACAGTTTTGCGACCAACAATCCAGATAACGCTTGAAACCCATAGGTATGACATATAGTGGACTCTCGAATCTGGCATTCATCCTGCAAAATTGTTACCTAACCGGATCAAGAAGTGGCCTTGGGAGGTATCTGGAAATTTGGCAGGTCAATAGTGTGGTGAGGATCACTCTTGGGGCGTCCAGAGGTGCGTCCAGAGCTGAATGCTGGTGATCTGAGCTGGTGGTGTCTTATCCTTAGGCACTGCAATTGATCGAGCAACATCCTCACTAGATCTCTTTTTGATGTTCTTAACAATGCACAGACTCTTGCTACACCTGCACATCATGAGGAGTTGGTGGAATCTTAATTGGTTTACTATGCTGATCTAATCCTCACAGTCCTTCAGGCAGGATTAGACTGTCTCAAAGGGAAATGTAGACATCATAAATCCAAATCCTAATAGCCACTGTCGATAAGTGCAAGAAGGCAAAAACCTTGCTTTTTGGGCAGCACAAGCTGTTTTCCTTCTCTCTCATGAATATAATGTGTCAAGGGAAATGTAGACCACATTATCACCTGATTAATCTGTTCCTTTGCCTCAATTGTAATACAAATTTTGATAGCTGAATGAAATTAAGCTATTCCTCTGCTTCAATTGTAGTGTAAATTTTATAGTACCGTTTACCTTCTGATCAGTCAAATTTCACAGAAACGTTTTTTACAACTCTATGAATTTGAAAACAGCCTCATGCTGAGATGTTTCGCACACACATAATGCCAATGCAAACTCGAAAATACAACTCTGAAGCAGCCATGACTCTCTCAATAATGGAACAAAGATATTTTGTTTGAAAGAAATGGGAACATGTCTACCTTGGTTATTAGTTTTAGGGGAACAACTGATCAAAATAAAAAGAATGTACTAGTCCCAGATTAGGCATCTCACACTCCAGTAAACAATAGTACATAAAGATAGCTCAGAGCATATGTGACTATTGTACTCACATTTGTACAGTTGCAGAGTTTCAGAGGCCTAGCCATGAAGTGTAAAGGGTGCACTAATGGGTGATAACTACTGGAAGAATGGGATACTAAAACAAATTGGAAATATTTTAGCGGAACACATGGCTCTATATAACACTACATGTATCACTTCTTAGAATGAAATTCTTTGGTAGCCTGCACCCTGAAACCGATAATCTGGATACATGTGAAACACTCTTCATCCCGTAAAACTCTGTTAGAGTAGGAGATCGGAGACGAGGAATTGGGGAAAGTTAGAGGAAAGAAAAACCAAGACAATAGGGCAGACTACGTGACCCAGCAGTGCAGCGTGCATTCCCATCTACACTGAAGTGCAGGCATGTCTCGACCACGCTGGTCCACTCGTCGTAACGCTAGGGTGCCTCTCGCATATGCGGCTTCAGGCTTCACTTCTTCCAGGCTCACTTCCTGACGCATGGGCGTCAGTTCCAGCCGGCCAATGGGTCCTCTCCTTCAATTCTCTAATTATGGTGGGGTTTCAGTAGCGTCTCTAACTTCCCTCGCCTTGTGGATTGTGCTTTCCTTTATGCAGGTGCACGAGGAAAGCCCTGATGGAGTGCTTGAAAATGTTAGCTACATTACTGCAATAGTCCTAGCTCAATGTAATCTAGACAAGAGTACATAGAAGTAGCTCAAAACGTAAGTGAATGTTGTACTCACATTTGTGGAGTGTTGTGGAGCGCATGAATGCCAAGAGGTTTCCAGGATGGGCATGTTAGACATTTGTTTTATTACTATCATGATTGACCTAACACATAAACTCCTAAACTGACCTGTTTTTTGCTAGTGCTATAATCGAAGTCGTTGATTGGACATGCAAATAGGTCGATCGTTAGCATGCTTGATGCAGGCATGTTGCTGAGCGTCGCTGGTGTAGACCCATGTGTGCTCATAGAACAGCATCATATGGTTATGGTTGTCAACTTCTAGGCTTTTATGGCCATCCGATCCGACACAATTGCCGAGACTGCTGACAGGTATACTAGAGGAAGGAGAGAAAGCAGTGTCCAACATGGAAATCCCCTTGAGTCATTAGTAGGGGGTTGGTCCTGGGATCAGACCATTAGAAAGTTATGTAGTTGTACGCTATCAGAGCATGGTCCAGGTTTACTATGCCCAACCAAGTCTGAGATCATTACAAACAAGGGAACCTGTAACAGAACACACGGAAGGACATTTCGAGGGACCTTGCGCCATATATATATTGGAGTTGTTGTTGCTTCCCTTCTACCTCCAGATTCAACAGAAGTATCTAAAAACCAGAAAACTAAAAAATCCACGGTTATCATATATGATTTTTCTGGAGAGTTGTTTGTTATGGATCCTGTTTACTCTAAGCACTGGGCATGGGAGGTATTAGGAAATGTGAGATCACAGGAAGTTATGGTTCGTCGTTCATTTGCTTCTTTACATTGCTGCATGCACGGAGGGGCTGTTAGATAATCCACGCTCAATTTGCTGCATTCATCTTTCTAGCTATAGATAGAATAAGAACATGCAGAGGCGTAGCTTGTTTCCTGTTTCAGTAGACTTAGCAAGTAGTGGCTGTAGTGCCTGCTGTGAGCTCATCCGTGGGATGGCACGGACCAGTCCAGGTCCATAGCTTGTGCAAATTTGTAGGATCATGTCTTGTAATTGTTTCCTATATATTCATCAATAGAAGCAACAGAAAAGACGTGACATTCCAGCGCAAGTTACAGTGTTCACAAAGGTGTGTGCTCGTGTGAGTCTTTGCGTGCGTGTGGGAGTGTTCATCAGTCATCTTCCTCGTCTCCGGTGATCATCACTGGCGAGAAGAAGGCAACAAGTGGCATCAGAGCCGGTTTCATTGTCGTATGTGCGACTGCGCGATCGCAGCGACGACCATGGATCTTCGGTCCAACCGTTCCCTCTCGCCGCTGCGCAGAAACGCAGCGGCGGCAGGAGAAGGGGGCGGGAATGGAGAGCGCGACCACGACCGGGTGGTTCATCAGGTTGTGCGAGAGGAGACTGGGAGTGGGTCCCGGTAGCTCAACAAATCGAACTACTACTCGTGGGCAGCCCTCATGAAGCTGAAGCTTCAGGCGCGCGAACTGTGGCTGGCCGTCAACGACGAGATCGTGGACTATGTCGACGACCGCAGCACGCTAGAGATCATCACTCTTGGCATGCCACCGGAGATGCATGGCACCACTGCCAGGCAGCCCACGGTGAAGGCGGAATTGGAGTCCCTGAAGAAGATTCTTCTCGAGGTGGATGGCGTGCGGCAGGTGAAGGCGAACATGCTCCGTCGAGAATTTGAGGCGTTGCGGTTCAAGGTAGGGGAATCGGTGGATGATTTTGCCCTTCGCATCTCCAATCTGGCGAACCAGCACAGCTCGAGGTGCTCGACGCCGGGTACACCGAACATCAGATCACGGTTTCTTCAGGCAACACCGGCAAGGTGTTCCCAGATCGTCATGTCAATTGAAACTTCGCTTGATCTGAGTGAACTGTCGCTGGATGATCGACCTCATCAGGAGACTCAAGTCTGTCAAAGAGTGACACAATCTCGACGGCAGCGGTGGTGAATTCCTGGCGCAACTCAACCTCACTGAAGACGAGCTGCTGGCGTGTGTGATGACGCGCCTGAAGGTCTCAGGTGAGGGATTGTTAGGCGGAGTCGGCAACAAGAACTTTTCGGGGAACATGCATCGCGGTCGTGGAGGTGACTGCGGTGCAAGCAGTGGAGGCTAAAGACCTCCCTATGGCGGAGGCAAAGGGAAGAAGGAGAAGCCCATGCTCGCCAAGGATGAGTGCGCCTATTGTGGCAAGACGGGCCATTGGGCTCGCGAGTGCCGCAAGAAGAAGCGCGACGAGGCCGCGCACATGGCTCAGGCGGAGGAGGACGTCGAAGCTGCACTCAACTACGCCGTGGTGTCGCTCGATGCCATGCTAGAGGAAAATCCGCCGCTCGGTGGGTGTTCGAGGAGTAGGACTTCGCACCATGTCGGACTTGCCAGCGACACAGTGGGTTCTCGAGGAGGAGGAGGCCAATGTCACGTCGCTCATGGCCCTGGCAGAGCCCATCACCACCAAGTTGACATCAACATCATCCGGTGCGCCCCAGTCTCCGTTGCACATCGACGAACACAAGCTGTTCGTGCAGCTCGGAGAGAAGGGCGACGGCGGGAGCACTCACTAGATCCTCGACACGGGGGCCACGAACCACATGACGCTAGACGAGTCGATCTTCTCCGAGCTTGACACTGGCATGCGTAGGACTGTGCGATTTGGTGACGGCTCAGTCGTGGCCATTGAGGGGCGTGGCACCATCATTTTCAGGCTCAAGAGTGGTGCACACCAGGAGCTAGCCGGCGTCTACCTCATCCCGAGGCTTACGACCCACATCGTGAGTCCCGACCAACTCGAAAAGCAAGGCTACAAGATGCTCATTGAACATGGCGTCCTGAGGATCTGGGATCAGCAAAGGCGTCTGCCGGCCAAGGTACCGTGTTCCATGAATCGTTTGTAAACACTCATCCGCAGATGAATGTTAAAGGTCATTAATAATAGCACATGTTCTCTTGCGCAGATGAATGTTAAATAAGTATGACAACATGGAAGTTAGCTTAGATACAGCATAGTTCCACAACGGAAATAATTTTCATGACAGAATCTTTGAGACTTGATGATTTTGAATAATGAGAGAAGGAATGGCATTTCTCGTAATTAAGCAGTTCCTCTTCCTTCATGGTATTGAAGATTTTATTTTTAGCAGTAGCTTACCATATCAAGTTTAGTTAGCGCGTTCCCACGGTGAGTGCTCCAGTCGATGCGGACGGCTTCACGCTCGTGATGAGCCGGAGGCGCGGACATCACGCCCTGTGCCGCCCGCACCGTCCGCGGCGGCCCATCCCGCAGGAGTTCGTCGGACGTTGCTTCAACTGCCTATCTGAGGAGCATGTGCATGCTCTCTGCACCCGTCGCGCTGCTACCTCTACCACTACGATGGTCACCACCGCGCGCTGTCGCTACCGGGCGCGGGTGCCGCAGTTGGCCCGGCGCCGGCGGCTCGCCCTCGTCCTCATCGGGACTGCGCCCCCGGGCCCTCCGCAGGGCCGGGAGTGTGGTGACCTCGCTTCCCACCTCTCCGCCTCCGCCCACGGATCGAGCCTCCGCCATAGCTCCGGGCTCGGGCAACTTTGTCGCTGGGGTGGGCCCCAGTGGAGTGGCTTCCTTTGGCCCAGCCACCACAGCGAGCTACTTCCTGTTGCTACGGGGGGGCTTGGGCCGCGTGATCTCGCCTGTTCCTTCTTTCGGGCCCGAGCCGGAGATGGTGCCCAGCCGGGACCTTCAGGGACGGTCGCTCGTTGCGGGGTTGTGGGCCCGGCGTAGCCGTGGACTGGTGGGCGGACCAGGCCCTCGCCCGGCTCGCCCGTTGACAACGTCGCCGCCGCCACAACCTACCCCTCCGCCCCGGCGGCGGCGGATTGGTGGGCGACCTTGTGGCCATGGGTTTGAGCTCCTTTCGCGACCGCCTCCGGTGGCCTTGGTGCTCTCGGCGACCAAGCTTCCCATGCGAGAACGGGCGTTGGGTGCGTCTCTCCGCGGTGCGGGGGCTACGCAGGGGTGCAGCCAAGGCAGACTGGTGGAGCAACCCGGTGGACACGGAGCTTGCGGGCGATGCGGGGGAAGCCGGTACGCCCCTGCCGTCCGTGGGGGGAGGGGTGGGGTCACGGCGGCCTCCCGAGGGACCCTTGCAGCGTCCTCGCCAGCCACGTCTCCTGCGCACCATACTCCCTCCCTCGCTGCCATCACCGCCTTTGTTGACTCCTTCAAGCTGCCGCTGGAGGAACCGCTGATTGCGTCGCCACCCCAGCTCTGCACCTCGGGGGTCCTAGACGACTGGATCCCAAGGCGTAGTGCACGCCTAGCAGCAAAAGTCCGTCTTCTGGGATCCGCAACCGGAGAGGCGGGCTCGTCGCGTCATACTAAAACAAGTGGGAGGGGCGCCTAGATGGTGCGACCTCAGGAACCCCAGACTCGGCGGTCGCGATTTGGCTCCTCAGCCACTTTGGGGTTCTATCCCGCATTTTATGAGATTTTATTTTTTTGAACACCATAAGTGCAAAACTTCTTTGCTTAAATGTCCCGTTTGAGAAAAGTGAAAAAATATTACCTTGGTTATTACATTCAATTTCAACAGCTGATCCAAAATAAATAGATAGTTTAGTTAGGCATCTGAACCTAAATTTCATTGTCTTTCATTATACAAAAGTACATAAAGGTAGCCCGAGACATAAGTGTGATGTACTGATGTCTAAAAAGTGTACTGAAGGAAATTAAATATACTGTTCAGCCAATGATAATTACTAGAAGAATGGGATACTCAAACAAATTGGAAACATTTGAGATGAACACATGACTATATATATCAGTCTAATCGTTGGTTCCCTTCAGCACTGAAGTTCTTGGTAGCCTGCAGCACCTGAACCCAACAATCCGGAATACACTTGAGATCCACAGCTATAACATATGGACTCCCAAATGTGGTGTTCATCCATCAAAAATCCATCCTGATCTCACCGAGAGCAGTGGCCTGAGTTTGGGAGGTATCTGGAAATTTGATTGGTCTACAGCTTGTCCCTCAAGTGTCAAGAATGTAGGTGAGCGTGCTATGGGCTGTGTTGATGGTTTCCTACACGTGGCTGTTCAACTGCTCGTGCCACAGCCTCGTTGATTCAATCTCACAATGACGTTCTGCTACCTAGAGAGCCTCATGTTGACGCTGACAAGGATGACGTTGAGGTGATCATCAGAGACTAGGTGGAAGCTTCATTCCATTTTTGCATTGATTGCAATGTAGTAGTTTACCTAGGTTATTAAATACAACCAGTGATCCTAATGAATGATGTACTAGTTTCAGTTTAGCTATCTGATCCTAATGTTTAATGCCTGTACACACTCTATTAGACAACAGTACATAAAAGTAGCTCAACGCATTTTTGTACTCACACTGTAGGATGCAAAGCCTTTACACACTCTGTGAGGAAACTAAAAGGAAATTACATTCTATTCAGTCCTCAATAACTACAGATAGAATCGGAGACTGATATTCACATAATGACATAACACTTTTTGCTATAAAAGTTACTAAAAAAGATTATTAAACAAATGTATCTGCCTCTTATGAAAGAATCAATTTTTTTACTAACCCTTTGCAGGTCAAGGTACAATATATAACTGATGAGTTGATGAATCAAGTTAGAAAATTAGTCACGGCTTCAAGGTTGAGCTGCAAAATATACCATATTATCGTGTGTCCATGTTGCAGAAATAATGATGACGATAGATCATCACACTGATGTTGCAGACATTATTCAGCCATTGAAAAGGCTACAAACCATAAAGACTGCACATACACAGGTTCTTGTCAAAAGAGAATGCACCACTTCAGTTTTGCCAGATATTGCTTGTCTGAAACGGTAGACATGAGTGGACATGGTATGTTTGTATACCAGGTTTTATTAGACTTGTCGGAGTACCATATTCTAGTATGAATCGATTAAGACAACCAGTGATTAAGATTACCAGCAGGCACTTGCTCGAAGGCATAAATGAAGCAAATAGTTAGTACATATCTGGTTTAAGTCACTATGTGGTGACTGCACGGCTGCTCTGCTCTGTTGTGTCTGTTGACCTGTGTCAAACATCAAACCCAAAGCAATACAACATGGAGCTTACTTAGAGAATGGTACGTGGGAAGCAAGGAATAACACAGTTATCTCGAGAGAAAATAGTCACCAATATTGGCAGCACTACCGGATTTCTGCGTTCCGTGGGCATACTCTTTCCCGTGAGCTAACAGGACAAAATCACGGAAATTTGAAGCTATCCCGTGAGCCAGGACAAATCATCACGGGGGAAAGAAAAATCACGGGGAAAACATATTTCCCGTGAGAGCGGGGCTCACGGGAAAGGTAACGCCGTCGGCCCGGCAAAGCTCCGTCCCCTCCGTCTCCCTTTCCCGTGAGAACTCCGTCTAGCTCACGGGAAACTCGCTCCGTGAGCAGGCTTTCCGTGGGCCAAACAGTGGGCCTCGGCAAAGGGCCCCCTTTCCCCGTGAGTGGTTTATCCCGCTCCACGGGAAAGAAGCTCACGGAAATTTTTTTTGGAATTTCATCTCCAAACTTTTTCTACACTTGTTGCACATCATATGGCACTCAATATTAAAGTTTGGTGAATTATTGACTTTATTTGATATATTTAGTTAATTATTCTCTTTTATGGGAATTTATGAAATAAGGCCAAATTTGAACTACAAGTGCTTCAATTTTTTGAAAAAAATTAGTAGAAAATTTATATTCCTCATACTCAACACAATGTAAGACCTTGCATTTAAAAAAAATAACAAAATCACGGAACATCTTAATAATGAAATCATGAACGTTAATCCCCTGCTCGAAAGTGGTTTAAAAAAATTCTAGAAAATAAATCGATGTGCAAAAAAAATCATGAAATTTGATAATATGTCATGATATCTTATGCCGAGGCTATGATAAAAAATTGGGAACGCGTTTAAGACAAGTTGGCACGTCACGATGTTCACAAGCTCCAACATCTACGTAGAAGTTTCATGTTTGTTGAGAATGATCCACTTTGTGATTTCATGTGGATATGGCGGTCAAGTTGTGGTTTGGCTATGAAACTTTTTCTATATGCAACAGACCTCGATATTGTGTCATGTCTATTTTTCGAGAATTTTTGGATTGTTTTGGTAATTATTATAATTTTTTGTTGTAGTTAAGTAAATACAATTTTGAAAAAATGAGATAGAACCACATGAAATAATGGCCATTTTTTTCGCGCAAGGATCAATTATGTATGGGTGAGTGTATGTTATAAGGTATTTTTGAAGTAATCTTGATCAAAGTTTGAAAAGATATATGTTACAAAAAAAGAAAGAGGGGTAATAAATTTAATTTCTGAAAATTATCTTTCCCATGAGCAGCCTATGGGAAAGGGATGAGATATCCCGTGAGCTTATCCCGTGCTCACGGGAAAGAGGTAGTGGGACCGCCTCACGGGGAGCTTGCGCCTTTCCCGTGATCCCCCGGATCCATCACGGGAAAGATTTTTTTAAAAAAAATGTAGTCAACCTCGAGCCCCGACCACTCACACGGCCACTCACACACTCACTCCCACACACACACACACTCACACGCACGCCCCCGGGCGCCGGCGCCGCCTCCCCCTCCTCGGCGCCCGCCCTCGGCCCGCCCCGCCCCGGCCGCGCCGGCGGGTCATCAGCGCGGCCCGCTGCCCCGGCCTCGGCCGCCAGCCCCGCCTGCTCCGCCTCGCCCGCCGGCGCGCCATACCCCAGCGCCGCGCCTGCCCCGGCCGCCGGCGCCACAAGACATGCATGGACAAGCCGGCGGGAAGGAGTAAGGGGGGGGGGGAGGGGGGAAGGGGGGAGGAAGGAAGAGGAGGAGGAAGGAGGGAGAAGGGAGGGAGAGGAGGAGGAGGAGGAGGAGGAGGAAGGAAGAGGAGGAGGAAGGAGGGAGAAGGGAGGAGAAGAGGAGGAGGAGGAGGAGGAGGGGGGGGGAAGGAAGGAGAGGAGGAGGAGGAGGAGGACCGCCCACCGCCGCCACCACCCCAGTGGTGCACAAGGAGGAGGAATGTTCATAATTATGTTCTATTTAATTTTGCATTTTTACTAATTATCTACATCTAATTGCGGTCATTCAAAAAGATGCCTCGAGCGAATGTCCTCAAGAAAATAACCCAGTTGACAAGGAAATTCGAGAAGTGTATCCGAGCTAGGGCAAGGGCAAGACGAAGGGAAGCGTCGAGCCAGCACCACCGCCACGGGGGTAGGGCGGGGCACTATGTAAAAAGGCTTCTGATCGCGCGTTGAGGGCATCTGATCGTATACAAGGCTCTGCCCCATAGGGTCTCTAAATGTCGACTTCTGAGACCTTGTCCGTGGCGTGGCTCGCAAATGCTTTAATACGAGGGCGGGTTTCGTATGCGTATCAAACTTCCCGTCTGTAGTGAGCCCTTGTTACACCGCCGCGGAACGCCTGCGGTCCCGGGATTTGCTCGGCGCGGGTCTCATGGTATCTCTGGACATGATTTCCTAAAGATGCGTGTACCTCTGGAAGCGTCACGAGACCGGCGGCATCGATGTCGGCGCGCGTCAAAAGCGTGGTGGCCGTTAAGCGGCGCTCGTAGAAGCCGGTACCTGAGGAACCCATTTTACAAAGCGGCGTGCGTAACAATGCCGCGCATGTCGGGGCAGCGTGCGCGTACCACAGCGCCTATGCTGCCCCGAAGGCCTGCGCGAGGCGCCCGGCCCGATGAACCGTCACGTAAAGCATTAGTAAAATACGGACCCGTCGCGGACGATAACCAAGCGTATCTGAGGCGAGATTCTGAACGCCAAACCCGTGTCAATGGTTTTACGCTTCATTCTGAGATCGCGTCCGTTAGATTGCAGTCCAGTTTATTTCGTAACCCTTTTCTGAGCGTTCATTTTGTCCGCCCACGTCACGTAGCTTTATTAGTTTATAGGCGCGGGTTTTTTATTTGTAAGCATTCCGCATTTTTCAGGCCTTTCGTGGCGGATGCTTTCGGCAAGTAACTCCCTAGGAAATTACAGTGCGTGTCCCTTTCGGCGTGTCTGCGTCGAGGTTTTCTATTTCGCACGCGCGTTTACGGTGCTTTCGGCGGCCCGGCGCGAGACTACGGGCGGTGGTTCCGCAGGCGCGCCGGAAACACACATGCCGTTAATAATTTAGATATTACAGAGCGGATTCACGCGGCGAAACTATTCCGAAACCCACGGGCGCTCGTTAGCCGCGCGGTGGTACGTACTTATTCAGTTATTACGAGCGGGTTAAGATGGGTGCATCTTGTCGCGAGACTAGAGGCATTACCGCGAGTCCGATCACAAACAAATGGCGACGCCCGCGGCATGGAAAATTCATGTGTATTTCTTAAAATTCATGTGTATCTCTGAAAATTCATGTGTATCTCAGAATGTTCTTCACACGCACATACCCAGTTGTTCGAGGCACGCCACACCACAATTGTTCACAACACAAATAACACGTTCAAATGCATGTATCCACGATCGTCATGCGGCAAAGGGAAACGAAGGAACTCACGGTTCACGAAAACGAATACTCGCCTTGTGGCTGATGATCTCTTCCATAACAAACTTGGCGATCTCCTCTCTAATATCCTCCAAATTAATCGAATTTCCGCACAAATCAAAATCCTAATACAAAAGAAAGGTAGACATAAGTGTTCGTTGTATACATGGTCTTTATTGCCAAACAAAGGTAGGCACATGATGGAGCTGCACGCCGAAGGATTACCTCGTGACGGTCCGAGATGAACTTGTTTCATCGCAGCCGGAAGTGGTGGGTCGTAGAACCCACATGTCTTTTTCATCGGTTTGCGGCGGGTAATCGCAAACATATGAAACACGCAAAGTGGTTATTCAACGCATGGAAACACGTGCAGTCGCGTAACTCCAAGTGAAGCACTACTTCTTGTACATTCTTGTTTGGACCTCCATGCTTCTTGCCTAAAACATGCTTGTTTGGACCTTGCCGCCCCGCCCGTTGAGCCACGTTTGATTCTCGGCAGCTGCACTCACGAGAGGCACTCGGACATTCTTGTCATCGAGCCACTCCCCGCATTCTCGGCCCTGCGACTGCGAGGCACTCACGGTCATCCTTGCCTTGCGAGCCGGTTTCCACATCGTTAGCCGATGCACTCGCAAGGCACTCGACCGTCATTGGCATGCGGCGAGTCGCCGCATTCCCATCCATTGCAGCCCGAGAGGGACTCGCGATCATTCTTTGTCATTCCCATTTAAGGCTGCGTGTCATACAAATTTTAGATTGACTTTCATTGAGGCGCGTAAGTAGGCAATGGGGAGGTTTTGGGGCGGTAAAAGAAGAGAGCTTTAGGAATGCTACTGATGGGCCGGGCTCGCTCCCTTTGGATCCTCTTACACATAGCCCGGTCCAAGAGCCTTAATCTCACCCGTCGGCCGGATCCAATAGTGTAGCCTCAAAACCGGGAGTTACATGATCAATAAAAACAATAGAATGTCCTTCCGGTATTGGTTGACCTTTAAGATGTAGTTGATTCGGGTATACCATTCCCCTTGCTACCTCAACCGAGATAACCTCGAGTCTTCAACGCAAGGGTACATGGTGCTGATGTGGAAAGTATCTCAAGCTGCAGCATCCGCCCGAATCGGCTTCTCGCCTTTTGCTCTTCACATCACCTACACGGCTAGGGGTGTTGGCGACGATGAACCATGTCCTCGATTCCAACGCCGCCACCTTAGCTGTGAGCTCATCTAGTTGAGGTCCAAACTCTTCTCTATATGCTTCGGCCAACGCACACGGAGACATCCTCTTTACGTACATGTCGGCCTTAAGCCGGCCAAAACTTCCAACCCGTCATACTAGACATACCACGCACACGCCACATGCGCTGCAGGGGTGCCCCGGACCTCTGTGAGCATATCTCTTTCCCTTACACCGTGCCCTCGGAAGAAGCATGGGCGGTCTTTTTCTAAAACCTTCTCGGATAAAGACCGAGACTCTTCACCGACCAAACAATTGCAGCCTTATTACGACACGGCCCGGGCCGCATCACCGTGCACGCAAAAAATGCCGGCGCGTTCAGCTTTGGAAAATTCATGCCAAGGATTCTTGATGCTATTGTGGAGTAAGTAAGTGTCCTCCTTCTCCCACACTTCGAACTTTGCCTCATAACCTCCTGTACTACCCAAGGCGGTGGTCATGCTTGTTCTTCTCCCTAAGCCGCTTGTATCTCTCACTTGTTGCCGGTGCCTGCGCTCTTCGCTTCAACGAAAAGTGCCCAATCGTCCTTGGTGATGTACGGGTGCTTCACCGTGGCATCCAACCCCTTCATGACGTAATTCCGCACTAGATCGCTTTTGAAGGTCCTAAAACTTTTGCCTACTTGAGTGCCACAGCTTCATATATGCTATGCGCCTTAAGTTGCCTACAAACTCCAATGAATTACGGACACGATTCTCAAATAACAATTCCTTTATTGCGGCGCTTAAGGAAGAGATCAATATGTGAGCAAGGGGACCTTTTGTCTAGCAATCAGACCAGCAAGTCTCTTCATTCTTAGCATGGCCACCTTCTCGATTGGGAAACCCATTCGGCTTGAGCGCCGTGACAACTATCTTGCCTTCGGCCACCTTGTGTGTGTCCTGACCCTCGCTTTTCGCGCAGGAAAGCCGGATGGCTGCCCCTCTCCAAACAAAAAATCCCGAACGCCCCCCCTGTGGTACCATCATCTCTCTCTTGCCCCCCCCATGGTACCATCATCTATCTCTTGCTCTGTCTCTTCATATGTAGCTCTCCGACCATCCTCTAGAGAATAAGTTGTTTCGTTGCCGGATGATGTTGTAAATGTGCCAAATGAGACACCTACATCAAACATTTAGGTTACCGAGAGAAGTCAACAGCTAGCACTAAGCAAAAAAGCTAACAATAAGTAGGGTTTGTATATCACATAGCTGCTGACTTACCATTTTTCGGCGTCGTCAACAGCCCGGCACACGACAAAGCTTCACCGGTAGTTCTAGGGGCGAGGAAAAGGTGCGATCATTGTTCTATCTTGAGCACGTATATTCGGGAATAGAGGAATATAAACAACCTGTAGTTTAGCAACAGTTCGTTTAGTGGGAAAATTTTTTGTAAGACAAGATAGTAGTAGTACTTTCGGCAGTTCTCAAGCTTGTGTATTCATCTATGAAGAAAGTAAGCGGCCAGAATTATCACCTTTCCTCACTTCTGGCGGCGGAAAAATTCAGCGACACCGTTGATGCCCGTTGTTGGATGGAAATCACTGAAGTAGCTTGGTCACCTGAGCAGAGGTCCCAAACCCGAGTAAAGGAGGAGGGTTGCGTTAAGTTTGGAGAACCGGCGTAAAAATAGCCACTCTAATGGACGAGGCAATGAGATCACAAAAAATTGCACTCCCTCCGTTCCAAATTGTAAGTCGCTTTGACTTTTTGGTTCGTCCATTTTGCTATGTATCCGGGCATATTATTGTATCTAGATACATAGCTAAATGGATGTACCAAAAAGTCAAAAGCGACTTTACAAACCGAAGAGGAAGCGGTCAGAATAGAAGAATATAAACAAAACCGTAGTTTAGCAACGGTTAGTTTAGTAGGAAAATTTTTGTAAGACAAGATAGTAGTAGTACTTTCGAAAGCAAATCCATGTTCTTGTGCATGTGTATTCATCTATGAAGAAAATAAGCAAAGAATTATCGCCTTTCCTCACTAGGAAAAACTGAAAAGGAAGCCGAAAATGTGTTGGTTGTAATATGAATGAGACCATCCAACACCTTTTCCTAGATTGTCCGTATTCGAAAAATGGTATGGAGGATCATCTTTTATGCTACTTGGCCTAAACCAGCCTAGTTCTACATAAGCCATATGTTTGGTACATGGCCTACTAATCAGAATAAAAGGATTAGAAACTTGATTTGGGTTGGCGTCCACAGCTATATGCTTGGGCCATTTGGCGCCTTTGTCGAAACGATATTATCTTTAACAAAGCGAAAGTTTTCTCATTGTCGAAGGTAATTTTCAGATGAGCCTACTTTGCTGCGATGCGCCCCGATTGCGGCGTGATGAACAAGACAAGAACACACTCTCGCTAATTAGCGTAAAAACTAGAAGTGTTTACTTTGGAGCTTCCCTATAGAGGGTGGAAGCACATTTATCATTTGCTTTAGTTCTCTTTATACGTTTTAGAGACTTGTTTTGCTCTACCTTTTTATCCAAGTTACTTGTAATAACTAGCTCTGTACATCCTCGGATGTAGAGGCGGATGTTTTTCTCATCCATTATCTAAAAAAAAAAAAGCCGTTGCTCGAACATTTGAAAATTTTAGTCACACGAAAATTAGCAAGGCCCTAATATTATACGTTCAATTACGTAATAGGCGATGCAATGAGGACTACACAATCCACAGAGGCAATCAAAAAAATTGCACTCCCTCCGTTTCCAAATTGTAAGTCGCTTTGACTTTTTTGGTTCGATCCATTTTGCTATATATCCGGGCATATTATTGTATCTAGATACATAGCTAAATGGATGTACCAAAAAAGTCAAAGCGACTTTACAAACTGAAATGGAAGAAGTAGTTCAGGAATAGATGAATATAAACAAACTATAGTTTAGCAACAGTTAAGTTTAGTAGGAAATTTTTGTAAGACAAGATAGTAGTAGTACTTTCGACGGTCGCGGTCGGTGTTCTTGAGCTTGTGTATTCACCTATGAAGAAAATAAGCGGCAGAATTATCGCCTTTCCTCACTAGGAAAAATCGGAAAGGAAGCCAAAATGTGTTGGTTGTAATATGAATGAGACCATCCAACACATTTTCCTAGATTGTCCGTATTCAAAAACGGTATGAAGGATCATCTTTTTATGCTACTTGGCCTAAACCGACTGGATCTACATAAGCCATATGTTTGGTACATGGCTTACTAATCGAATAAAAAGATTAGAAACTTGATTTCGGTTAGCGTCCACAGCCTATATGTTGGGCCATTTGGCCGTCGAAACGATATTATCTTTAACAAAATAAAAAGTTTTCTGGTTGTCGGCTGGTAATTTTCAGATGAGCCTATTGGTCTGATGCTTGAGCCCGATTCGCGACAAGATGAACAAGACAAGAACACACTCTCGCTAATTAGCGTAAAAACTAGAAGTGTTTACTTTGGAGTTTCCCTATAGAGGGTGGAAGCACATTTATCATTTTCTTTAGTTCTTTTTATCTGTTTTTAGAGAGTTGTTTTGCTCTACCTTTTTATCCGGTACTTGTAATAATCGGCTGTGTACATCCTCGGATGTAGAGGCCGGATGTTTTTTCTCATCCATTATCTAAAAAAAAAAAAAGCTTCATCGCCTGAACAGATTTGAAAATTTCATCACCGAAATTAGCAAGGCCCTAATATTATACTGATTCAATTCTGTAATAGGCGTGCAGTGAGGTCTACACAATCCACGAGGCACAGATCACAAAAAATTGCACTCCCCGCCGTTCCAAAGCTGTAAGTCGCTTTGACTTTTTGGTTCGTCCATTTTGCTATATATCCGGCATATTATTGTATCTAGATACATAGCTAAATGGATGTACCATAAAAAAGTCAAAGCGACTTTACAAACTCAAACGTAAGTAGTTCAGAATAGAGGAATATAAACAACCTGTAGTTTAGCAACAAATTCGTTTAGTGGGAAAATTTTTGTAAGACAAGATAGTAGTAGTACTCGGCAGGTTCTCAAGCTTGTGTATTCATCTATGAAGAAAGTAAGCGGCAGAATTATCACCTTTCCTCACTTCCTGGCGCGCCCGAAAAATTCAGGCGACACCGTTGATGCTGGGCTGTTGGATGGAAATCGCTGAAGTAGCTTGGTCACTGAGAAGAGGTCCCAAACCCCGGTAAAGGAGGAGGGTTGCGTTAAGTTTGGAGAACCAAAAAAAAAATAGCCACTCTAATGGACGTACGCCGGGTCACAAAAAATTGCACTCCCTCCGTTCCAAATTGTAAGTCATTTTGACGTTTTTGGTTCGTCCATTTTGCTATGTATCCGTGCATATTATTGTATCTAGATACATAGCTAAATGGATGTACCAAAAAAGTCAAAGCGACTTACAAACCGAAAGCGGAGGAAGTAGTTCAGGAATAGAAGAATATAAACAAACCGTAGTTTAGCAAATGGGTTCGCTTAGTAGGAAAATTTTTGTAAGATAAGATAGTAGTAGTACTTTCGACCAGCAGCGTCAATGTTCTTTAAGCATGTGTATTCATCTATGAAGAAAATAAGCGGCAGAATTATCGCCTTTCCTCACTAGGAAAAACTGGAAAGGAAGCCGTGGGGATCACTCTGCCCCTTCGCCTTCGCTATCGGAGATAGCGGGAGGAGGGGCGAGGGCTTCCCACGAGAAAGGAATGACAAGTATGAACCAACGAAATGAGTGGGCAGCGAGAGGGGCCTCCCGCCGGTCACGCCCGCGGGAGTTAAGGAGGGTGGGAACTAGCGGAGGTCGGCATGAGTATGAAGCGAGTGAATAACGAGAGGGGCCTCCGTCGGTCCCACCCTCACTGGAGTTGCCGAGGGTGGGGACTAGCGGAGGTCGGCACGAGTGTAAAGGACAGAACTTGCGAAGCTATCTAAGACTGTGATTTGATTAGATGGCAATGAATTCTGCCACCAACCGACCCCCTTCCTTGGTGCCCCTACCCGGGTATTTATAGGAAGCTAAGAGGGGTCGGGTGGTCGCTTTACAACATGGTACATGGTAGGTAGGAATTTGTACACGCTGATGAGTGGGCCCATGCCGGGGCAAAGAGGTATTTTACCCTCGTAGGGGTATAATGGTAAACACACACGACTCCCTAGGCCGTTGCCGCCGATAGGGTTTCTCTTCCCGCCGCCCGGACTCCATGGCTCGGCGGCTCGGCCTTCTCATGGCGCCCGCCCTTCGGAGATTGGTTACGTGTCCTCGGCTATGCTGACCCTCTGCTTGGGTCCTCGGGATGACGATCGGGCCTTGACCCTCGTATTGATGATTGACGGAGGCCTTGCCTGGGAGTAGAGCCCCGCGGTCGCTTGGGTCTTCTTATGCCCTCTCGATCTTGCGGAGGCCCCTTTGTTGGGCCCGCGATGACGTTGTCTTGGCTTGCGGGTGAAA
The DNA here is from genome assembly GCA_015847255.1 of Hyparrhenia diplandra. Taxonomy (NCBI): domain Eukaryota; kingdom Viridiplantae; phylum Streptophyta; class Magnoliopsida; order Poales; family Poaceae; genus Hyparrhenia; species Hyparrhenia diplandra. Next base: position 565,505 of record JADLZK010009433.1, on the reverse strand, counting down.
GGTTGACGGAGGCCCCTTTGAAGAGTGGAGCGGAGCTCGGCGTTGTTTGGGCCCTCCGGCCGCCTTTTGGCCTAGCGGAGCCCCCTCGCTAGGGCTTGCCTCGTGATGTTCAAAGAGTTAGTCATACAACAAGTTGCTTGGCCCGCCCGAAGCGAGGCCTGCGGGAGAGCTGCAAGGGTCTGGCGGGGTCGCCCTCCCCAACAAAAGCCATAAATGTGTTGGTTGTAATATGAATGAGACCATCCAACACCTTTTCCTAGATTGTCCGTATTCGAAAATGGTATGGAGGATCATCTTTTTATGCTACCGCCTAAACCAGCCTAGATCTACATAAGCCATATGTTTGGTACATGGCCTACTAATCAGAATAAAAGGATTAGAAACTTGATTTGGGTTGGCGTCCATGACTATATCTTTGGGCCATTTGGCGCTGTCGAAACGATATTATCTTTAACAAAATGAAAGTTTTCTCGTTGTCGAAGGTAATTTTCGGATGAGCCTATTGGTCTGCGATCGAGCCCAGTTGCGGCGTGATGAACAAGATAAGAACACACTCACTAATTAGCGTAAAAACTAGAAGTGTTTACTTTGGAGTTTCCCTATAGAGGGTGGAAGCACATTTATCATTTGCTTTAGTTCTCTTTATCTGTTTTAGAGACTTGTTTTGCTCTACCTTTTTATCCACTACTTGTAATAATTGGTGTGTACATCCTCGGATGTAGAGGCGGATGTTTTTCTCATCCATTATCTAAAAAAAAAAAAAAAACTTAAATCGCTGAAAAGATTTGAAAATTTCAGTCACACGGAAATTAGCAAGGCCTAATATTATACCGCTCAATTCACGTAATAGGCGACTGTGGAGGACTACACAATCCACGAGAGGCCTGAGATCACAAAAATTGCACTCCCTCCGTTCCAAATTGTAAGTCGCTTTGACTTTTTGGTTCGTCCATTTTGCTATGTATCCAGGCATATTATTGTATCTAGATACATAGCTAAATGGATGTACCAAAAAGTCAAAGCGACTTTACAAACAAAAGAAGTAGTTCAGAATAGAGGAATATAAACAACCCGTAGTTTAGCAACAGTTCGTTTAGTGGGAAAATTTTTTGTATGACAAGACAAGTAGTAGTACTTGACAGAAAGCGCTTAGTGTTCTCAAGCTTTTGTATTCATCTATGAAGAAAATAAGCGGCGAAATTATTACCTTTCCTCACTTCTGGCGGCGATGAAAAATTCAGGCGACACCGGATGATGCGTTGATGCCCCGCTGTTGGATGGAAATCACTGAAGTAGCTTGGTCACCAACGAGGTCCCAAACCCGGGTAAAGGAGGAGGGTTGTGTTAAGTTTGGAGAACCAGCGTAAAATAGCCACTCTAATGGACGGAGGCACGGATCACAAAAAAATTGCACTCCCTCCGTTTCCAAATTGTAAGTCTCTTTGACTTTTTGGTTCGTCCATTTTGCTATGTATCCGGGCATATTATTGTATCTAGATACATAGCTAAATGGATGTACCAAAAAGTCAAAAGCGACTTTAAAACTAGCGGAGGAAGTAGTTCAGAATAGAAGAATATAAACAAACCGTAGTTTAGCAACGTTCATTTAGTAGGAAAATTTCAGAAGACAAGATAGTTGTACTCGACAAAAGCGGTTAGTGTTCTCGATCTTGTGTATTCATCTATGAAGAAAATAAGCAAAGAGAATTATCACCTTTCCTCACTAGGCAAAACTGGAAAGGAAGCCAAAAATGTGTTGGTTGTAATATGAATGTGACCATCCAACACCTATTCCTAGATTGTCCGTATTCGAAAATGGTATGGAGGATCATCTTTTATGCTCTTGGCCTAAACTAGCCTAGATCTACATAAGCCATATGTTTGGTACATGGCCTAAACCAGCCCCGTCTCGGTCTCCTTTGGCGGAGTCGTGCGGAGGTGGGCGGAGAATAGGCTTCAATGGGATCTAGTTGGTGAGCTTAGCGGGTTCCCGCTCATCGGTTTGTCCTGGCTGCGGTCTTGCTCGGGTGGTGGAGGCGCGGACCAAGAAGGATGGTGATAACTGCGGCCGACTCTACTTCAAGTGTGCTAGGAAATGGGGTGAGTATTTGGTTCGTAGTGTTGACGTGTTGTCCCGGCCTCCCCTCGCCTAGTTTTGCACTAATTTGTATGCCTGTTTTTCAAGTACCTAATAAGCGGCAATGTCATTACTACCGATTTGAAAAGGAATACTTTGAGGTCTTGAAGGATCTTGGCATCATAGCTGTTAAGCCCTTCAATTGGAAAGAGGAGTCTTTGGATGAAGAAGAAGCTTCGGTGGGCGGTCCCCAAGTGGTGACACCAAGAAGAAAAAAACTTGGAGCAGATCTTTGGAGGACTTGATGAGGAAGACGAACATGTTTATTATTCTGTCTCTTTGTCCGTGTTGTCATTGGATGTGTTACGATGTATGTTTGTAAACATGTAATGCCCGATGCAAATGTTATTATTGTGGTAATTTGCGAATATCACAACGTGTCGGTCAATGAATGCTTGGTGTCAAGATTCTGCACTGTGAAAAGTCAACCGAGTGGAGTGGATCCACATGTGCTTAATAGGGATGTCATCCGCTGACCCGCGTTGTGTAAAGGCATGAGTGATACTCCCTCCGTTCATAAAAAAAACGTAATTTTGACCTTTTCAAAATCTAATTTGACTATACATTCGTCTTGCTCAACATATTTGTGTAAATTCCAAAATAAATTAGCTATTGTTATAATATCTTTAATGATCTAATAAGTCATAACAAAATTGATAATATTTATATACATTATTCAAATAAAACGAATGGTCAAATTAGATTTTGAAAGGTCAAAGAATTTCGTTTTTTTGGTTGAACGGAGGGAGTACTCCACGTTTGCCGATGCGTGGGTTCGCAACTAGTCTGAACCGCATTGATACTAAAAAGCGTGAGTGATAAAGCGACGCCTATGCTGAGTCTGCTCTGGCGTCGTCGCCACCTCTCTCGCACTCACGCACTGGGCGCGGGCGCTCACTTCGGCGCCCCTACTACATCTATCTCGTCGTCGCCGTCGCCGCTATAAACGAGCTTCGCGCGTCGCCTTCCACGCACCACCACCGCCCCGCGCCGCGTGGAGTCCCGCCGCGCACCATCGCGCTTCCGTCGGAGATGCTTTGCATTGGTTGCCATCCGCGTAAGCCAAGGAGGCGAGGATCCCCATGGGCGACCTCACCAATCTGCGCCGCACCTGAAGCGGATGGCGAGAGGTGTCTTGGCGGCGCCATGGTGGGGCGGGCATCCGACCGAGCGTTTTCCAACGTAACGAGGAATGGCGTACCCTCGTCACCAATCTCGCCATCGCCGGCAACCCGGGCGTGCTTCGTGAGCGAGCGATGCCCTGTTCGTCGATGGTCAGCAGCACGTCGCGCCCCTCGCTCGACATGCGGCGCGCCGCCGATGCGCGGGCATGAACTCGCCTCGTACACACATGCCCTTGCTCTCCTAAGGATGAACACGGCGCCGATGACGGCGACACCGCACGAAAGGTGTTGCGGGGGGATCGAAGGCGACGCGGTGGCGGCAAATGACATGGGGCACCCGAATCGCGGCACGCCTCCGCGCGCGAGCAATAAGCGGTGTTGAGCGACGAGCTGATGGTGGCGCCAGATCCGATGGGTTTTGGTTTCTCTGTCTCCTTTCTGGCCCAACCGGCCGGTGCCTCGCCAACACGGGCATCGCCGATGCGGCGTGCGGGCTGTGGCGACATTGCGGGTGGTCGGAGTCGGGCGTGGAAGTCAACCGTGGGGGAAATGTACTGCAGCGGCGGTCTGCGGGATCAGCTGACGAGTCTACTTTGTTCTTCGTTGATGGCTTGTGGGCATGAGTGTACCGTTCTTCCAATGCGGGGAGTTGCTCACGGTTGCGGTGGCGCCTAGCTAGATATAACAACTTTTGGTAGCTTTTGGAAGTGTGCACGCGTCGTAGGTGATGCATATATGGTGTGCATATGTTCGATCCTTACCTAGCGGTGATGTTCAAGAAACATAGATCTGGATGGAGCGAAGACCGAGATGTTTTAATTAGTTGTAATATAATCCGTGTGTTATAATGCTCACTTCTGTTTCGGTGTCTACCATTAATTCTCGCCCGGCCTGCAGCCCATGGCGCCGCGAGCACCCCCAGCCCGGCATGGCTATAGTTAGCCCTCTCGGGCTGAACTCTCTCCCTTCTTTCTTACCTTGCCACCTCGAGGCTCGTCGGCTTGAAGGCGCGCTATTCCCCGTGCCGTTGAGGTCACCTTTGGAACGCTGCCATGTCCGCCGGTTCACACGCCCGGCCGGCCGCGTGTTCGAAGCTAGCGTTCACCACGATGGCAACAACCCCTCTGCGACCCGTCCCCCGCCTCGACCGAGTTTTGAAAACCGTTTTCGCCGCACTCCCGATGCCTCCATATCCCGGCCATGTAACCTCGGCCTGTCCTCGGTCGCCGGAGAGTGTCGCTCCCCCCGCTTCGCCAGGCGCCCCCGCCCGCCAACGTCGGGCGTCGAAGCTCGCGGTAGGCGGATCCCATTCAAACCCGCTCATCCGATAGCATAGATAGGAACGCTAGGTTACGGGGATCACGGTGTTAGCCCCTCCCGTCCGCTAGAGACATCATCATCTCCCGTGTGCCGCGCCATGATGGACTTCTCCTCGAAGGGTGATTCACCGTTGGCGCGGTTTCTAAGACGAGGGAACAGTAGAACGCAAATGACGTAAAAAAAGATTGACACGCATCATATTAATTAAACCGATACAAGGAAACAGCTATAGCGGAGCTAATAGCGGGCTATAGCGAGCGGCTAAATTGTACTTACATGAACAGAAATAGCGGCACCCCCCCTCGAAAGGCTATAGCGGGCTATTTAAAACGGGTAGTGTACAGGGCTCAAAAACTCTAATTTTCCTTTTTAATCTCCGGTCAAAACTTGTAACTAGTCTTTCTCCCTCATAGTAACTCCAAAATTGATGGTTTTTCTTTCTAATTTTTTTTTTTAAAATCATGCTCTATCGGCGATTGTATTATTATTACTTGTATTACTATTTGTCATGTTTCATCAATAACATTTGAAATTTGAATTTCAAAATTACAACTTCAAACAACATTTTTGGAGCATCTAATGATTTCAGCAGAAGAAGTCATGAACATATAAAAGTTGTACAACTTCTTATGATGTACACCTTTTACACTGGTCATTTCTTCACCCGACGACGTCCGCGGTAACATTGTTCACAAGATTTACACATCCACATATAGTTTATATGAAACTACGAGAGACATCTCTAAGATTTGTGAACAATGTCTAACACTATGTCGGATGGGGAAACAACCAAATTAAAATAAGAATTAGTGAACAGAGTCTTTGGAAAAAAAAAAAAAGTACGAACCCGTCTTTGAAACATGGAGTGCAGTGGTAGTGGGCGTCCGTCCTTAGTTCTCGTCGGCCCCTGCGGTGCCCCTACCGGGCCGGTGCTGATTTGTTGTGTGAGAAAATTACTGGCTGGCTGGGCCGGCTTTTGTGAGAGAAAAAGCACTTTGGCTGGTGGCTGAACCAGCCGGCCGAAATCTTATCGATCTGCAGTCATCTGCAGATCACACCGCGCGGCGACTGCAAAGAAAGATGGATGGAACGACGGTGGCGGGACGTGGGCCCCATTCTGGCCGAGGTGTGTAGGATACGCAAAGGATTCACATGCAAGGGTGTGTATAGACGCTTTGTGTAAGTATAGATGAGTTTGTAGGAAAAGGCGCCGCCCCAATTTTTTTTGCAACGCGTCATGTCGCCATTGCGCCGGAGTGCACCGGCCGGCCCGATCATTAAGGGCGTGTTTGGTTGCCCGTGTGGCATCCCGCATCGGCTCACATGGCTCGGCCTAGCCAGGTTAATTTGGCCATGCCAAATGCATGCAACAAGCCCCTCTGTTTGGTTGCCTGCATGAACCCAACCAGGCTAGCTAGAGCTGTTGTTTGGTACCGTGCATTTGCGTGAGATTTAAATTTGTGCATGCATGGTTGTTGTTTGGTTGCTGCATACATGCTAGTTGCGGCACATTCAAATTGTCACAAGCTACAAGCCGATCACAATAAAAGTAACTAGTCTTTTACCATAGCTTCCAAACTAAAAACCCTATGACTACAACAATAATTAGGACTACTACGAGCACTAGTAAACAAATGCCATCGATCTCCAACAGGTTGGTTTACGGTGGATTAACAAGTGGTAGTAGTAGGGTGGGGTGGATCCACCTGGTCCACGACCGCCTACAAAAAGCTTGCTCGGCCTCCACTTTTGTGTTATATTTCCTGTAGCAATTTCCCTGGAACCTATGTACTTGCTCGTGTGCTTCTTTCCAGGTTGAGTACACCCCAGGTTCCCTGCCATGATGAACCACATACCATGCCATTGCTGCAAAAGAAACAAATTGTAGGAAACATAACACAGCATGGCTTATGTGTGCTCAGAGTTCATGTAGAAACATCATTGGCTAGGTCATGTGCTCAGATTATAGGAACAATGATCACAGCCCTAAGGCATATGTGCTTAAAGTACAGGAAAAACATCACATGCATATAGGGCATGTGCTCAAATTTTATGAAAAAAACATCACAAAGAATAAGGCATTGTAATCCCGGGCTAGGGTTTTTCGAAGAACAAGGAGAGAGGAAAAAAAAAAATCACCCGAGAGAGGAGAGGGCTCGGATCCACTTTGCAACACAAGAGAGAGAGAGAGAGAGAGGCCTCGGATCCACGATTCACAAAGAAAGAACAAATTGAGAGGGAGAGAAAAACCGACCGGTGGCGAAGAACTTCGAGCGGCGGAAAGAGTAGGAGGAGGGAGGGAGAGGGGGATATATAGGCGAGATTGGCGCGAAGATAGGAGGAAACCCTAGAGAGTTGTCATCTCCAGCGGCCGAAATCGCCGGCGCGCGCCACGAGGGAGGAGCCGCGGAGCGAGCCCGCCGGGGAGGAACGCTCGATTCGGCCGCTCCTCTCGAGCCCGGCCGTGGAGCACTTTTTGCACGAAAGGGGAGCCCGCTCGGGACGAGCGGTAACCAAACACTTGGGACACACGCACAACGGGAGCCCGGCTGGGGGCATATCCGGGGCACCAAACACGCCTTAAAAATCCCACGTCTGCACTTCTGCATCTGCAGACCTGCCGACTGGGTTTAACTCACCATCGCCGGCTCGCCAATCGAAGGCTGGATGTGAGCGGACTGCATATGGAGACATGCTTGCGGGGCCTTCGGACTCAAGAACTCTGATTTTTCTTTTTAATCTGTGGCCAAAATTGTAACTAGCCTTTCTCCCCTCATAGTAACTCCAAATGTGATAGTTTTTCTTTCTATTTTTTTAAAGAATAATGTTGTATATATCAAGATATTGTATTCTTCTTTGCTATTACTTTTGTCATGTTTTATTGAGAACATTTGAAATTTGAATTTCAAAATTACAACTTCAGACAACATTTTTGGTTCATCCAATGATTTCAGCAGAAGAAGTCAAGCACGTAAAAGTTGTATAACTTCTAAAGATGTAGTACACCTTTTATATTGGCCATTTCTTCATCCGACGATGTCGTGGTAACATTGTTCACAAGATTTACACATATCTCATATATAGTTGATGAAACTATGAGAGAGATTTCTAAGATTTGTGAACAATGTCACTAGCACTACTATGTCGGATGGGGAAACAACCAAAAAAAAATGTAGATCTTGCTAAGTTCTGAAATCTCTAGTTGAAAACTTTTTGGTTTGACATTACCTTGTAAAGGAAATCTAGGTCTCAATTTCAAAAAAATGGAAATTGAAATTTAAATGTTTTAAGTGACCTCGGATAGACAAACCACCAACATGACGATTGTAACTCTCAATTATCCATGAAACTTTGTAGTTTACAACGTTTTGATTTGGCATCATCTCTTGTCATGGAAAAACATGTAAATGTTTGAAAACATTTAGCTTAGAGATGCGCATTGGGATATATAGTTTCGTCTAAAGAAAAGGCGTCTCTGCCCATTTCCTTGGACGTGTTCCGCGCTCCGCGGGTCATGTCCGTCACTCGACCGTTACGCCGAAGCGCCAACTTTTGTTCGCCTCCCCGCCACGCCCAGAGCTTCCAACAAGAACCCTAATTTTTCTTTTTAATCTATGGTCAAAACTTGTATAACTTCTTAAGATGTACATCTTTTATGTAGGTCATTTATTCATATGATGATGTCGCGTAACACTGTCCCACGAGATTTACACATGTGTCATAGAGTTTATGATACTAGAAGACAAATTTCTAAGATTCGTGAACAATGTCACTAGCACTATGTCGGATGGGGAAACAACCAAAATAAGAATTTTAGGTCTTGCTAAGTTGTGAAACTCTCTAGTTGAAAACTTTTTGGTTTCACATTGTCTTGTAAAAATAAACTATATATATATATAGGTCTCAATTTCAAAAATTGGAAATTGAAATTTAAATTTTTTAAGTGACGTCGGATAGACAAACCACCAACATAATGATTGTAGTTCTCAAATATCCATGAAACTTTATAGCTTACAACATTTTGATTTGAGATCATCTTGTCATGGGAAAACATGTAATAGTTTGAAAACATTTATCTTACTGACGCCGCTCTCGGGATAGTTAAATCGCCCATTTGGCTCGACACCTCCGGCCGGAGTGCACCGCCCGCGCGACCCGCCCATAACCCACACCCCCGCACCGGTCTTCACACCCGCATTATTGCTGCTGACCAACTCTTCGCCGCACAAAACATAGCTAGAAGCGCGCCAACAAAAAGCTCCAGCCACGCCCGCCCGCGCCATGGAAAACCTTCCGCGTGACATGCTTGTAGAGATTGCGATTGGTGTCGCCAAGGTCTCGGCCCGAATCCCATGGAGGACCTCCACAATCTGCGGGCCACCTGTTCACGGATGAAAGCGGCGTGCGGCGACCCCCTGTGGGGCGGAGCATCCGGCTGGACCGGTCTTTATCCGGCAGCGGGGGCTGGTGGCGTACTACTCGCTCAAGTATCGAGAATCTTATCACCAAGCTCGCCGCCGTCCGCAACCGGAGGCGTGCTTCAAAACGGCATGTATGCCGTCTTCGTCGGCGTCACGCAGACCGCCACGCCGTCGCTCGAGAGATTTGCGGCGCGCCCGCCGCATCGAACATGAAACCGCCAAGTATGTTCTTGCTCTTGTGCTCTCAGGGGGCCAACACCGGTGCCGCGAACGGCGACTATCTTGCGGCGGGTGTTGCGCGTGAATCGAAGCGACCACCGGCGGCGGCCGGGCCGGACATACGCCGAACCGCAGGAACGGAACTCTCGCCGAGCGGCCCCGGCGACATGCATGGGATTTCTTGAGGAGCGACTTGATGACGGCACATATACCGCCAAATTGGAGTAGAGAATACCGTCCTCCAAAGCACCACCGGTGCCTCGCCATGACGGGCATCGGTGCAGGGGGGAAATGGTTGTAATACCGGTTTTAAGGACAAAACCGGATACACACCATATGTGAGCCCAGGAAGTCAAATCTCACATATAGTCACAATTAAAAGTAATATCAAAACATAATGCTTAATAAATAACGAACTTAATATAAAAATATAACCTCAAAGCGCGAACAACGGAAAGACACTCCGATCCCGGGATGAAGCCTCCATTCCACGAGGGGACAAACCGACTGGTTGATCACAAGCCTGACTTCTCCATAACTCTAGCACTCAGGCAAACTTCCTGGTTTGAGTGAAAAGTTGCAAGGATGAGTCCATGTCGAACTCAGCAAGAATAGCAAGGCAATACCTTACCAATAACCCCATGATCATTATAACATAATAATGTAGAGCATAAACAATAAATTATGAGTTGTTAAACAAGCATAGGTCATCATCTTAATGCAAAGGTTCCAAGGCCGCTCATGACCGTGAGCACGGCTGATATACCAGTTTTACTCTGCTTGAGAGGTGTACACTTTCACCGCGTGAGCCGTGGAATTGCCCTTTCGCCCGGTGATCGGCCCCTTAACCCTCTTCCTAGGGCCGGTCGGCAGGGTTCACTATGAAGTCTTTCAAAGGTTCATCTAACATGCTAGGGCCGCTAGGTATCTTCCGTCAATCCGTGCGATACACCGCAGCGATCCACGGGTGCGGCAGTTCCGTGTGATACAACCCTCCACGGGGATCCACAGTCTGTTTTACCCTAACGCCTTTCGGTAACCACTAACAAGTTAAACAAGGTCCTCATACTGAACTAAAACCAGAGCCCATTAGCCCTCACAGTTGTACTGTTTTCCCGGAGACTCTAGTACAGACAAGTCCACATGTTGCTAAACAATTCACATTTAACGTTCAATGCATTAACATTAATCAAGTTATATGATCATGATTTAAAGTTAACATATCCCAAAACTATACTTGCCTTAATATCGATGCTTCTTCAAGTCCAAAACTCCAAGAGAAATCCTTCTTCACTTCCAAAGCTCAAGACAAATCCTTCTTGACAGCAAACTTCTTCTTGATCGCAAACCTCTTCAAGATCGACAATGTAAAGCTCACCGGTCTATTTGATCGATATAGCAACAACACGCATCCAAAGACAATCATGCACGAAGCAAATAATAGAATTATATTAGAACAGTACACCAACATCAAGAAAACAAGATAAAAGGTTTATAAAACAATTCTACGCGTCGCTACGATCACATCGACGTAAAGATCACCGAAATCAGAGCTAGAACGGCGAAGATACGAATTAAACAAGCTAAACTTTAAGTTCACAAAATAAAATAATATGAGAGAGAGGTCCAACATGTAACACGTCCATGATAAAGGTGTATATGGAGTGTATTTCAGGATTTGTTTGCCAAAAAAAAACCGGCCACAAATTTGCAAGTGACGTGATGATGGTGTCAACAAGCTAATCAAGATCAAAACTGGGAAAGGTACAGGCGGGCTGCCAAGGTTCCTCGATTGCTGGTGATGTACGTATATGTTTGTTTATCATGTATTTTCAGAATCGGCCAGGGAAACGTATGCATGAGGTCAGCTAAGGTATAATTGATGTCACCAAGCTAGCTAGCAATAGAATGAATCGTGGATCAGCTAGGAATTGTTAGCAAGGCACATCACTATACGAGCATACGTGCAGAGGGCAGCGCTAGCAGCTGCGAGCATGCTGCAGCAGGAGCTGATAGGTGCCGGCCGGAAATAGTAGTGGCCACGGCGGCAGACATGCATGGCCGGCGATGGCTCTATTGCGATTCGCACGGCAGGAAGCAACATGCATCACGGCAAGGGAAAGAATAATAGTGAACCTGGGCGTTCTTGACGGCAGTGACGGCGAGGGCGTGCTGCTCGATCGTTGGCCAGACGGTGGATCGCAGGACGATGGACAGCTCAAAACGGCGGACGTCGATGACCTGCAAACGGCGGTGTTGCGATTTAAGAGGAATCAGGCGCAAAGAAAAACACCGACGCGCTCAGGATGTCAAGGCGAAGCTCTTGCAAGGGTTTACCGCGAGAACGACGAAGCAGAGCGGCGGAATCGACGAAATTGACACCGGCGGCGACGCCTAGGGTTCCAAGGCGGCGCTGCTGTGTTCACTGGACAAGGCGATGAATAGGGAAACGGACGCGGCATCAACGGAAGCCGGTCTCGTGCGATGCTTCATCTCGAGGACATCGACGCTGAGCTGCGGCAAGGTGCTGCTTTCAGCTGGATTGGGCCAGAGCGTGGCGCTAGTGCCCAAGATGAAAATGGCCAACAGGCCAAAACTGCCACCCGGGCTTGAGCAAAATAAACAGCGAGCTGGGCCAAATCAAGAAATGCCCACTCGGGCTTACATGACGGGAAGCAGACCAGGTAAAGGTCACCAGGCCAAAATGTTGCAAGCAGCTAGTGAATAAAAAGAATTTCTTTTTATTTTCAACAGATTTCAAAAGAGCTTTTGCAAATTGATTTGAATCCATTTCTTTCATTTAAACAACTTTCAAATGAACTTTTCAATAGAATTTGAATTCTTTTGAACCTTTGGTCAAAAACCAGTCATCACATAAATAATTATGTAGCAGCATGAGTGCACAATACATGTTTCTAAACCTTATGATAATTTTTAATTTAAAAAAATTATTTATTTCCCTATGTTTCATGAGCACAAATTACAAAAATAAATCATTTAGCTCTATTTTCAAAAGAGACAAAATTTGGGGTGTTACAATTCTACCCCCTTAAAATGAATCTCGTCCCGAGATTCGGAAGAGACTTCGAGTCACTGGAGAGAAACAAGAAAGGATCTTGATAACACTTTCCAACTTCACAACTTATATTTATATAACCGGTTCGTTCGACAACTCAGGTCTCATGATTACAACTTGTGAACAAAGACTCCATTGAACCTAACAACTGTTACAAATTATTTATTTAAACATCCTCTGGATAGTGGTACTTTGCATATGCCCGATTGTTTGATTCTCTTGTTGGCATCCTTAGTGCACATTATTCCAAGCAGATCATCAATTTCCTCTATCAAAGTGGAGTACCATGATACTCTATCCTTTTCCCGGACAGTGCTGTTAGGAGCATTGTGCATTGGCTGCCATTAATCACTCCTTTGTGCGCACATAACCATCCATTTCCAAAAACCACGGGGATTTCCATTGAATCTAGAACAATGAGTGTTGCGGTGAATTCTTCCTTGCTTATGACAAGACTAACCTTTGGACACACATGATCAGCCGGTATTTCACCCATTGGAGAATGAACTAGTAATGGTCTCCTTGTTGGACATTTGATAATCTTGTATGATTCTACCATGTCAGCGGAGATGAATGAGTGAGACGCACTTGGATCGAACAGAGCAAAAACTTGAACGTCACCTACTTGAATATAACCACCCACTTTCTTCATAGCTCCATGAATGTTTGTGCTGACCATATTGTTTATTCTTCCTTTAACATAGTTCTGTTGCATTGTATTTCCTTGAGCAGGCTTCTTCGTGCTTTCCTTTTTTGCTTCCGGCGTTGTGGATTCTGAATTGGATCAAATGGAACTTGCTCTTCAAAACTGTTGTTGTGATCATGCTCATCTTCATTATTCTTATAACATCTCTCTCTAGTAGGAACACTATTCTCCTCGAACGTGTCGGGGTGCCATCCTTCATCACCACTTCCAGTTCCCGACATCTAGTAGTCAACAACAATAGCATGAGCAATGATAGCTCAAAGCGAGAGCAATCCAAGAGATGAACTCACAACTTCAAGGTACACTCGTAACTTAAAGATAGAATGATAGAAACAAACATGTGAGATCAAGGCTCTACCCTTATTAAGATAAGATTGATCATGTGACACTAGAGTAGAGTAGTTTTCATAACGTTTTAAATATCTTAACCATCACATAGACATTCCAATGATCATCATGACTAACTCGTAGATATTCCAAAAATTTACCAATCTTAAGCAAAGACACCTATGGTCAATAATGACTTCTCAATAACTGATATTTCAAGCAAAACATTGAAACTTATGAAACATCTTCCTTGTAACTCCCATCACTTGGCTACCCCCCCTTAAGAAAGTCACTTAGGGGCACCAAAAGATAGCTTATCTTCTTGTAACTTTCATAATTCCCAAACTTTAACAATTATCAGGTTGATTCTTGCGCTCAGAGTGATATCTAGAAGTGTACTATTGTCCAAAGTTTTCCTCATGATTTTTGGTTGGTCAAGAACGGTGGTATATACCAAAGAAGATAGAGTACTCCAAAAGATTGATTAAGACAAACAGGAGATATGCAAAACCCAACTATTTACTTCATTAATAAACCTTATACCTTAGGCCTATAATCTAAATGACATTGTGGTCAAACACCACAAAATCATTACACTCATTACAAAAGATCCAAAACAAACATTAATCATAAGCACAAAGCAACTAAGCACTTAAAGTTCACAACCACACTCAACTTTCGCTACTAACGTTTCACATTGCATAGGGACCATAAGCTCCTATTCCCTAACCTCTATATGGTCGTTGATCATACGTGGACAAAAAGTAACGATATGCCTTTCTCCGGACTGATGATAATGAAAACACCTTCTTTTATCCAGATCTCTTATGACATTAGGCTCCACTGAATTGATGCTTGGTGTGCCACTATCTTACTTCTTAAGCGCTTGACCCTTTCTCTAGTTTTTGCTCCTCTATAAGGTCTTCTCACAATGATCCGTCTAATTAGATAGATAGGATAGGAAGATGGAGTCAACATTTTATAAAGAATAGAATCTAGATTTTGCAAATATCAAGGTCACAAAGGAAGCAAGAAATAGGCAAAGGTAAGACAAGCTAATACGTTCGAGTTCTAACTAGGCTTGCGTCCTACGATTCGGCATTGCTTTGATACCAATTGTAATACCGGTTTTAAGGACAAAACCAGATACACACCATATGTGAGCCCGTGAAGTCAAATCTCACATATAGTCACAATTAAAAGTAATATCAAAACATAATGCTTAATAAATAACTTGAACTTAATATAAAAAATATAACCTCAAAGCGCGAACAACGGAAAGACACTCCGATCCTGGGATGAAGCCTCCATTCCACGAGGACAAAACCGACCGGTTGATCACAAGCCCCGACTTCTCCATAACTCTAGCACTCGGGCAAACTTCCGGTTTGAGTGAAAAGTTGCAAGGATGAGTCCATGTCGAACTTCGGCAAGAATAGCAAGGCAATACCTTACCAATAACCCCATGATCATTATAACATAATAATGTAGAGCATAAACAATAAATTATGAGTTGTTAAACAAGCATAGGTCATCATCTTAATGCAAAGGTTCCAAGGCCGCTCATGACCGTGAGCACGGCTGATATACCAGTTTTACTCTGCGCAGAGGTGTACACTTTCACTGTGAGCCGTGAATTGCCCTTTTCGCCGGGGTGATCGGCCCCTTAACCCTCTTCCTAGGGCGGTCGGCGGGGTTCACTATGAAGTCTTTCAAAGGTTCATCTAACATGCTAGGGCCGCTAGGTATCTTCCGTCAATCCGTGCGATACACCGCAGCGATCCACGAGTGCGGCGGTTCCGTGTGATACAACCCTCCACGGGGATCCACGATCTGTTTTACCCCTAACGCCTTTCGGTAACCACTAACAAGTTAAACAAGGTCCTCATACTGAACTAAAACCCGAGCCCATTAGCCCTCACACGGTTGTGCTTGTTTCCGGAGACTCTAGTACGACAAGTCCACATGTTGCTAAACAATTCACATTTAACGTTCAATGCATTAACATTAATCAAGTTATATGATCATGATTTAAAGTTAACATATCCCAAAACTATACTTGCCTTAATATCGATGCTTCTTCAAGTCCAAAACTCCAAGAGAAATCCTTCTTCACTTCCAAAGCTCAAGACAAATCCTTCTTGACAGCAAACTTCTTCTTGATCGCAAACCTCTTCAAGATCGACAATGTAAAGCTCACGGTCTATTTGATCGATATAGCAACAACACGCATCCAAAGACAATCATGCACGAAGCAAATAATAGAATTATATTAGAACAGTACACCAACATCAAAGAAAACAAGATAAAAGGTTTATAAAACAATTCTACGCGTCGCTACGATCACATCGACGTAAAGATCACCGAAATCAGAGCTAGAACGGCGAAGATACGAATTAAACAAGCTAAACTTTAAGTTCACAAAATAAAATAATATGAGAGAGAGGTCCAACATGTAACACGTCCATGATAAAGGTGTATATGGAGTGTATTTCAGGATTTGTTTGCCAAAAAAAACCGGCCACAAATTTGCAAGTGACGTGATGATGGTGTCAACAAGCTAATCAAGATCAAAACTGGGAAAGGTACAGGCGGGCTGCCAAGGTTCCTCGATTGCTGGTGATGTACGTATATGTTTGTTTATCATGTATTTTCAGAATCGGCCAGGGAAACGTATGCATGAGGTCAGCTAAGGTATAATTGATGTCACCAAGCTAGCTAGCAATAGAATGAATCGTGGATCAGCTAGGAATTGTTAGCAAGGCACATCACTATACGAGCATACGTGCAGAGGGCAGCGCTAGCAGCTGCGAGCATGCTGCAGCAGGAGCTGATAGGTGCCGGCCGGAAATAGTAGTGGCCACGGCGGCAGACATGCATGGCCGGCGATGGCTCTATTGCGATTCGCACGGCAGGAAGCAACATGCATCACGGCAAGGGAAAGAATAATAGTGAACCTGGGCGTTCTTGACGGCAGTGACGGCGAGGGCGTGCTGCTCGATCGTTGGCCAGACGGTGGATCGCAGGACGATGGACAGCTCAAAACGGCGGACGTCGATGACCTGCAAACGGCGGTGTTGCGATTTAAGAGGAATCAGGCGCAAAGAAAAACACCGACGCGCTCAGGATGTCAAGGCGAAGCTCTTGCAAGGGTTTACCGCGAGAACGACGAAGCAGAGCGGCGGAATCGACGAAATTGACACCGGCGGCGACGCCTGGGGTTCCAAGGCGGCGCTGCTGTGTTCACTGGACAAGGCGATGAATAGGGAAACGGACGCGGCATCAACGGAAGCCGGTCTCGTGCGATGCTTCATCTCGAGGACATCGACGCTGAGCTGCGGCAAGGTGCTGCTTTCAGCTGGATTGGGCCAGAGCGTGGCGCTAGTGCCCAAGATGAAAATGGCCAACAGGCCAAAACTGCCACCCGGGCTTGAGCAAAATAAACAGCGAGCTGGGCCAAATCAAGAAATGCCCACTCGGGCTTACATGACGGGAAGCAGACCAGGTAAAGGTCACCAGGCCAAAATGTTGCAAGCAGCTAGTGAATAAAAGAATTTCTTTTTATTTTCAACAGATTTCAAAAAGAGCTTTTGCAAATTGATTTGAATCCATTTCTTTCATTTAAACAACTTTCAAATGAACTTTTCAATAGAATTTGAATTCTTTTGAACCTTTGGTCAAAACCAGTCATCACATAAATAATTATGTAGCAGCATGAGTGCACAATACATGTTTCTAAACCTTATGATAATTTTTAATTTAAAAAAATTATTTATTTCCCTATGTTTCATGAGCACAAATTACAAAAATAAATCATTTAGCTCTATTTTCAAAAGAGACAAAATTTGGGGTGTTACACTGTGCGCCGCCATTCACGGATGGACAGATTCATTTCAGGCGTGGAGGATGTTACTGCTTCAAATGGAGGAGTGTAGGATCCGTAAGTGTGAAAGTTTCTTCTGTGGTGTTGTGTGGGCACTATAAGCAAGTTTTAAATTGGGATTGATCGATCTATCGATCACATGCGTGATGAAAAGTTGGATGTTTTGTTAGTCGTAACCATGCATATTTTCCAAAAGTGACGAAAGGCCGGATTCCTAACAAATTTTCGTTTTGGGGCCAGATTCCCAAATTCAAAAAAAATGGTTCCAGATTCCTAAGACAAACTTATTTCAGGGCCAAATTCCTAATTCTCCCATAGTCCTTCCTATTACTCCAAACAATGTTTGAAATTTCAAAATAGCACACAAGTTACAGTCGCCCTTTTACATTAACCGTGAGACCATGGTGTCTGCATCGAACACTCTACAGTTGCCACCTCGGATTCCTTTATAGTGCTACTATGGGCAGTTTTCTCTCGCAGTCTCTCGTCTCTTCCTTCTCCCATACTACACCTACTGTACTAGTTAGTACTCTTCTCACCTCTTCTCCGTCCTGACTTTCCAAACTCATCTCAACCAAACCTGAGTACAAAGCGGTCCGACACAGGGGGTCTACCTCGCCTTCGCCTTCATCTCCATCCCAGGCAGGTGGTGCTCTTTATCACATCCATGCAGCTAGATATGGTTTTCATGTGGTTTTGAAACAGCAAAATCTGAAGTTTTTTTTTTTTTTTGGTGGTTGCGGATCTGGATCGAGTCCCGGCCGTTCAGATCTCGACTTCATGTGGTCTCTAAAGTCCCGGCCGCTCGATCTCTAGTGTTGTGTTGGGAAGGAGGCCGAAGAAAATGTCGCAAAAGAAGCACATCTTCTTGGGTAAACACTGCTGAGATCTCTGAAATGCACTTCTTTTTTGAAGTTTTTTTAGTGGCTCTAAAAAGGTTTTGTTTTGTCTTGTATATTTGTGTGATTCATGCTATAGCTTGTACAACCACAAAGACCTACGCGGGGAGATTATAAAAGTATGGGTCTTTGGAGGTCGCCGGCGGGGCCACTCCCCTCTCCTCGCCGAAGTCGAGCATTTTTTCAAGTCGCGCTTCGACTCGGCTCAACAAGTTTGGCAAAGAAGCTTTGGCTCCGGCTCCTCCCTGCACCGCACTTTGTAGCTAGGAGCCACTTTTCTCTCTCCCTCCCTCTCCCTCTCACTGACATTGGGCCATGTCGCTAGGAGCCGGAGAAGCTCGATTTTGGGGCTCCCCGGCTCCGGCTCTTCTGGCCTTCTGATGCCTTGCCTTCAGAGCTTATAGGTCTTGCTTCCTCTTTTTTTGACGGTGTTAAACTTGCTCTTGCTTCATCTTGTTTTAGCTTGTTGTGTCTCACGGAATACTATTAAATCAGCCAAAATCAGGCGTTAGTAAAACAACCTGTTCTCCGTAATGTTGTTATATTTTATCAAAAAAATTGTTAAAATTTGGAATGCTCTGGCTCTCCAAGAATCTGCATCGAACTTTGTATTGCTAGTTTGTGCATTGTGGCTCAACAAATGAATTCAGCTTGATTTGTTGCTTAAAGAGGCAAAATTTTGGCTGTTGAAACAAATTTGGCATCGAACACTCACCTCATTCTCTCTCTCTCGATCGATCGAACAGGCATGTGAAATGACTCCATACGTGACCCCTGATGTACAGTACACCTACTGTACACAGTGTTCAGGCATGTCAACATCATCATGATTACGATTCTCTGCACCGTCTTTGGATGAGCGGCCCCGCCGTGGCAACGTGAACGCTTCGGTTCCTTGTCGCCGAGGCGTCGAATTATAGACGAGAGAGCATGGCCACCGGCGGGCCCCACAATTTAAACAACAACAACAGTCATGGTTCAGCATGTTGAGGGCCCCACAATTTAAAATATCTAAAAAATGTTTTAACCCGACAAACCAAAAATCTAAATTAAATTCCGATGTATACCGTAAATTTGTTTCAATTAATTCTTCAAAACAAGACATCACATGGATATACTAGTATTTAGATAAAATTAACAATTGGGCCCACACGATGGTAGTTGGGATAGAGTAGGACAAACTTTTTTTTTCGGCCAATTCCTACTCCCTAGTCCTATTACTCCAAATAATGTTTGAAATTTCAAATAGCACACAAGTTCTGATCGCCCTTTTACATTAACCGTGGGACCATGGTGTGCGCATCGAACACTCTCACATTTGCCACCTCGATTCCTTTAGTTGCATCGAACACTCTGATTGCCACCTCGGATTCCTTTATAGTGCTACTATGGGCGGTTTTCTCTCGCGATCTCTGTCTCTTCCTTCTCCCATACTACACCTACTAGTACTCTTCTCACCTCTTCTCCGTCCCCGACTTTCCAAATTCATCTCAACCAAACCTGAGTAGTCTGAGCTGTTCGACACGGGGGGACTGCCTTTGCCTTAAGCCTTCCCATCTCCATCCCAAGCGGGTGGTGCTCTTTATCACATCCATGCAGCTAGATATGGTTTTCATGTGGTTTTTTTAAGCGGCTAATACAAAAGTTTTTTTTTTTTTTTTTTTGGTGGTTGCGGATCACGGGGTCCGTCGGGAAGCACATCTTCTTGGGTAAGCACCGAAATCTAGATTGTAAAGTGCATTATCCTTCCTTTTTTTGAAGGGTTTTTTTGAATGGCTATAAAAGGTTTTGTTTTGTCCTCGCATATCATTGTGACTCATGCTATCTACTAGCTTGTACAACATTGCTCAATAATTTTGCTGTCTTATACCTTTTCGATTCTTCCTAGGTACAAACACAAAAGACCTACGCGGGAGATTATAAAAGGATGGGGAGGCGAAGAAAATGTCGCAAGAAAAGCACATCTTCTTAAGCTGGAGATCCTTTTCCACCTCTCAACCTTCTTCTTGGATGTTATCGGTGGCCTCGCCTTGCTTCCGCGTGGATTCATTTGCCGCGTATCATGTGCATGGCTAGAGCTTAAGGGGTGTCGGGGATCACGCCCCAACTTCGCTGCGTAAGATTAGGCATGCCACGGACCCAAGGCGGTGTTTGGTTCGGCTTTTACTGCGGTGGCCGCCACACCACGCATGCTTCGTTGTTTTTCTATTTTTGCTCAGTATGCTCGAACCCGTATTGCTAGTTTGTGCATTGTGGCTCAAAACAATTCAGCTTGATTTGTTACGTAAAGAGGCAAATTTTGGCCCGGTGTTGAAACAAATTTGGCATCGAACACTCACCTCCTTCTCTCTCTCTCGATTGATCGAGCGGGCATGTGAAATGGCTCCATCACGTGACCCACGATGTACGGTACACCTACGTACATAGTGTTCGAGCATGTCATCATCATGATTCTGATTCTCTGAGACCACGTCTTTGGTGCGGATGACACCTGCGAGGATGGGCCGAACGGCGAGTTTTTATATTCCTAAAAAAGTTTTGACCAAAACCTTTTCCAACAATCGTATATGGGGACTCGCTACAAATGCGGCCGGCGGCGGGCCGCCCGTGCCCGGCCCGCGTGAACGCTTCGGTTCCTTTGTCGCGAAGCGTCGGATTAATTATAGATGAGAGAGAGCATGGCCGTGAGCCCCCACAATTTAAAATACCTAAAAAATGTTTTAACCCGACAAACCAAATATCTAAATTAAATTCCGATTTACACCATTAAATTTGTTTCAATTAATTCTTCAAAACAAGATGTCACATGGATATCACGTATTTAGAAAATTACAAGTGGGCCCACACGATGAATCTGAGAACCGGGAATCTTGATGACTAGGACCAGAATATTCCTTCTAAAGGAAGCAAATAGAGGAACGTGAGTCAATTTTTTTTTTTTGTTTTTGCAAACATCCAAGGATGGTAGACTAGTTTAGCAAACTCTTGGAGACGCATTGTCATTTTACTTTTAATTGTGAGAAATTGTGAAATTTAATCCTGCCGCTAGAAATATGACCACGAATTAAATTGCTTTCTTTTACTTAAATATGACCCATGTTGTGCGATTTGCTATGAAATCTAGCCTTTTCAAATTTTCAGATTTCAATAATTACGAGGGGCCGTTTTTCAGCATTTTAGGGCATCGGGGCCGCCTACCAACGCGCCCATGCGTGTCGGTCGGACTTGCCGCCGCGGCCACCCTATGGATGTGGGTCGGGCAAATGAGGCGAGGGAGGAGCGAAGGAGAGCGCGTGGCGTGTAGACTTGGGGCAGCGGGCCGGGCGGTTCGACGGCGACGGGCGCTATCGCCGCACGCCAGCGGACTCAAGACGAAGGTCGTGCTCGGTCCGACTCTCCATGTGCCCGGCCGACGGGCTCAAGAGGAATTGAGGAAAGGGTAATAATGTCCTTTCCCATTCTCAAACGAGTTAAAGAAATTTTCTTAATTTATAGAAAATACAAAAATCGCAAAAAAATCAGATTTCATAAGAACTTCGTAGCGACAAGGGTCATATTTCATAAGGCATGCGAATTCCGGGTCATATTTCTAGCGGCACACGATAATGGGTTAAATTTCATAATTTCTCGTTAATTGTATAAATGAAGCTGCTAGGAAGCAATGGTTTAGTAGCTCCTCCCTGTCGTAGTCATATCTTGTTGGCTACTCTACTAAGCGACTCCCTTTAAGTAGTCATATCTTGTTGGCTACTCTACTACAAGGCGACTCCATCGTATTTTTTAGGGCGAAAATCTAGATGAAAAACTTCGATACTAACACTCCTGCCCACACCTAGGGTGGCCTTGTCATCTGTCTTACCAACCTCATGATCTTTGTGGATGCAAACCATGTGGGCGACCTTGAGGCGAGATCCGGCACGGATCTAAGCGCAAACGCTTAAGGCAGTGCATTTAATGTCGCCTTACAAAGCTACTACGTATGTGACTCAATCTAACTTGTACAAAAATCGTGTTGTCTTAAATATCTTTTTTGGGTTGATCCTCGCACAACCACAAAGAACTAGTGGGCGGGGAAATTATAAAAGGATTAAAGAGAAGATCATATCCATCTATCTATGGTGCTCGAGCAATTTGAAGATAATAGTAGATCTTTGTGGTGCGGTCTAAGTGAATAGTAGGAGTAGGTGTGCAGATCGATGATGCCTTTGTGCAAATGGAGGGTGTTTAGTTCCCATGCAACCCAAAAAGTGCTACGATGCGTGGCACATAAAATCTTTGAACGCATGCATGGAGTATTTAAATATAGAGAAACAAAAACTAATTACACAATTTAGTCAAAAAAGAGAGATGAATCTTAAGCCTAATTACTCTATGGTAAGACAATAAATACCAAATACTCCAAAACGAAAAGTGCTACAAATCGTAATATTTCACCAACTAGTAATTGTGTAAATAAACAAATTTGGCGACCCTATATCAAATGGAGATGCGGGAGCTTGGCCAAACTCTCTCTCTCTCTGTCTCTATGCGCCTCTCGTCTCTTCCTTCTCCCAATCTTTGCATCGAATACGGGCTGTCAAATGACTCCATATGTGACCCTACAAGCGGTCATGGAAAAAAGGAGTCGGTGTAGGTGCGAATGACAGCGGCGACACTTTGCACCAAGGATGGGCCGGAACGGCGATAGGCGGCGTGGGCCCTATTGTACTCGGAGGATTCGCATGCACGGTATCTGAGTACTATACTACTCCCAGGGGCCTGGGCCCCTGTCCTCCGGCTCCTCGCTCGACTCTTCACGAAAAGAAAAAAGAAAAAAAATGATTTCTATTTTTAATGCGGGAGTGCCGCCAAAAGCCTAAAATACGGAGGACCAAGCGTAGCTTCGGTTGGTTAGCTCGCCAGTGAGCGAAACAACCGGCCGCTAGTTCGATTCGAGGATAGTGTGTGTACTAGTTGTAGTTAGGTGCGGTTGTAGTACGGGTAGTGTGTGTCGTGTGCGTGTAGTGTGTGTGTGTGAGTGTGTATGAGCGGATACTACAACTGTGTACCAGTAAGAGGCAACTCAAAAAAGCCTAAAACTTTGCAGTTTTCTCCCTCCTATTAATCCAAACTCTATTTCAAATTCGAAATAGTACACAAGTTCTGATCGCCCTTAGCAAGATTTAAGAAGCAAAAATGTGTCGCCCTACATTAACCGGTGCCCGTGGGGCCATGGTGTCGACATCAAACACTCTCAAGATACTACTACTACATATTGAATATGTTAAATTTGATTTTGGCTGATTGAATAGTATTATAAAAATTTGAAATTAGATAAGCCAACTTTTTTTTTTTTTTTGCATAAAATCCAAGGATGGCAAACTAGTTTAGCAAACTCTCGTAGATGCTATGTCATTTTACTGTTAAATGTATACATGTGTAGTACAGTACACGTGCTACTAGTATTTCCAGCCTTCGTTTACCTCTTCTCGTCTGTTCTGTTCCCATGTATACGATAGATGGGCCGTCCACTAGGCACTAAACTACCTCTTCTGGTTGGAGCCAAGTTTTTTTTTTCTTTTTTTGCAAAAATCCAAGGATGGCAAACTAGTTTAGCAAACTCTAGGAGATGACTCCGCCCGCAAAATTAGAGGCGCAACCAAACACGGCGGGGAGATCTTTGTCATTTTATTGTTAATTGTAGTACATGAAGCTGCTACGAAGCAATGGTTTAGCAGCTCTCTATCATACTCATATCTTGTTGACTATATTTTTTCAGGGCGAAAAACTCGATGAAAAGCTGGAGGAAGGTGAAGAAAATAATTCTTCCATGTTCAGCTGATAATATTAACACTCCTGCTCACACCTAAGTACTACTGCCCCATAATGGGGGAGGGAGAGGCCTTGTCAAGGAGATGACACCCTCATCGTCTTTGTTGATCGCGGACCATGTGGGCGACCTTGGAGGCAGTATCAAGCATTATATCCCGCGCGAACGCCGGGAAAGGTATCTTCTTTTTGTTACAAATTTATGTGATTCACGCCATCTAACTTGTATAAAAATTGTGTTGTCTTAAATACCTTTTTTTTTTGGGTTGATCCCGGTACAACCACAAAGAAGATTTTAAAAGGATCAAAGAGAAGATCATATACACATCTATCTATCCTCCCGGAGCAATTTGAAGATAATAGATCTTGTGTTGTGGGCACAAGTTGTGGTGCGTCCAAGTGAATATACAGCAAAGTAGTAGCTCTCTATCGTCCCTTTTAACATCTAAGAGGGGGGCTCGTGGTAGTAGGACTATAATCTCCGTGTAGGTCTCGAGCCCTGGTCATGGCCATGGCTAGCGCTTAAGACCTACTGGCGGAGATTATAACCCTAAACCCTAAACCCGAGGGATGTCCATATTTGTCTTCATAGCTTAGGTCTTTCGGCTAAATATGTAGTGCAAACCACCATCTTCGTGTAAACTGTGTAAACCCACGGCAAAAAAAATTATGTAAATTCATCAAAAAAATCACACATGTTGAGGGTCACAAGGCGTCTCGACAATGTTCTTGCTTCATCTTGTTTCATCTTATATTGTCTCACAGTGGTACTATTAAATCAGTAGAAATCGGCCTTTAGCGTAACAACCCGTTTCTCTGTAATGTTATTATTATCAAAATTTAGTTCAAATTTCTCTAGCTCTCCAAGAATCTTGAAATAAATAACTTAAGATCGACAGTATTTATCTATACAAAGTTTGGCAAATTTCCTAATTTGAATATATTTTGAAGTCCAACCCACGCTCACTACAAAAACTCATTCGGTGCGGTGTCCCTGGCTTGGAAGTGAAACGAAACAAAACAACTCTCGCTTTCTCCACTCTCCTCCGCCCTCCGCTCAAAATTGAAATACGGGGAGCACTGGCGCCAATGTCCTCGGCTCCTCGCCGACCGTCACAAAAAAAAAAAAAACCCCTGATTTCTATTTTTTAATGGGGGTGCCGTAGTGCCGCCAAAAGGCTAGTCTTTCTCCCTCCTAACTCCAAACTCTGTTTCAAATTCCAAATACTAGTAGTACACAAGTTACGATCGCCCCTACTAGCAAACTTGCGTGCGAAAAACCGGTGCCCGTGGGGCCATGGTGTCTGCACCTTGAACAATCTACATACTAGTAGTATTGTCTGTCTCTCATGATCTCTCGTCACTTCCTTCTCCCATCTTTGTACTTTACTAGTACTAGTAGTGCCCCTCTTCTCGCCACTTCTGCTGACTTCCAAACTCTTCTCACCAAACAAAGAGAGTAGAGAGCGGTTCGACCACCAGGGGTCTACTTAGCCCTTGGCGCCCTCGCTTCTACATCCTTGGCGGGTGCACCTCTTTATCACACCCATGGATCTAGATATGATTTTTGATGTCGTTTTTGAAGCGACAAATCTGAAATTCTTGGGTGGTTGCGGTCTGGGGTCCGTGGGGGCCTCGCGGGCGGCTACTGGCGAGATCGCGCCATCGTCTTGACTTCCTCACCCGGTGATCCCTGCCGGCGTGGGGCCCTTGGCGGAGAACGAGGCGTTTATCGCGGCGTTCCGGCAGGATTGCCAGCGCAATCGTCTGCGAAGTCCCGCTTCGAATATCGGTGTTTTACTTGTGGGTTGGGGCGGCGAAGAAAAAGTCGCAAGAAGAACATCTTGTTGGGTAAACACCTAAATCTAAATTGTAAAGTGCATTACCCTTTTTGAAGTTCTTTTTGAATGGCTCTAAAAGGTTTTGTTTTGTCTTGCATATACAATGATTCATTTTATCATCTTAAATACCTTTTTACGATTGATTCGGGTATAAACACAAAGATCTATGCGGGAGATTATAAAAGTGTGGGAGGAGGCCTAAAAAAACGTGGAAAAAAAAACACATTTCTTCCTAGGTAAACCCCCAATCTAATCCCAAAGTGCATTTCATTTTCACTAACCAACCAATCCCGGATCTATAAACTTCCCACTTTAGCAAACTTGCGTCGGGAACCCCGAGAGTGAAACTAAATTATATTTCCACCCTTCGTTTACCTCTTCTCGTCACATTTTTTTTTTTTTTCGGTGTTCCCATGTATGCGATAGATGGGCCGTCCAGTAGGCTATAACTTTGCTAAGAGCGATGTAACTTGTGTAGTACGGTACATGTGCTACTAGTATTTCCACCCTTCATTTACCTCTTCTCGTCTATTCGTTTCCCATGCGATAGATGGGCGTCCACTAGGCACTAACTACCTCTTACGGTTGGAGCCAAGTTTTTTTTTTTTTTACAAAAATCCAAGGATGGCAAACTAGTTTAGCAAACTCTAGGAGATGACTCCGCCCGCAAAACGCAACCAAACACACGGCGGGGAGATGCTTGTCATTTTATTGTTAATTGTAGTACATGAAGGCGCTACTGAAGCAATGGTTTAGCGACTCTCTATCATACTCATATCTTGTTGACTATATTTTTTTCGGCGAAAAACTGGGCCGAAAAGCTGGAGGAAGGTGAAGAAAATATTTCCTCCATGTTCTTGATAATATTAACACTCCGCTCACACCTAAGTACCACTTTGCCCCCATAATGGGGAGGGAGGCCTGTCGGGGAGATGTCTCACTCATCGTCTTTGTTGATGCGGACCATGAGGGCGACCTTGGAGGCGGGATCTAGCACGGATCCAGTAGCGAGCGCCGGAACATGTATCTTGTCTTGTGTTACTCCCTCCGTACCACAATACTTGCAATTCTTTGACTCATATAAAAGTGTGTTTTGACCTCTCGTCTTATTCAACTTTTTTTAATAAATATTACCACTTTTGTTATGACTTATTACATCACTAAAGATATTGTAATGACGTTTTCTTTGTTTTATAATTTACATAAAAAATATTAAATAAGACGGCGATCAAACACAGTTTATATGAGTCAAAGAATTGCAAGTATTGTGGAACGGAGGGAGTACAAATTTATGTGACTGCTGCTATCTAACTTGTACAAAAATTGTGTTGTCTTAAATACCTTTTTCGGGTTGATCCCGTGGTACAACCACAAAGAACTACGTCCATATTTGTCTTCGTAGCTTAGGTCTTTCTTTCTTCGACAATGTTTCCTTGTTCTTGCTTCATCTTGCTTCATCTTATTTTGTCTCACAGGATACTAATTAATCAGCCGTTAGCAGAACAACCCGTTTCTCTGTAATGTTATTATTACCAAAATTCCTTGCATTGTAGTATGATTGTATCTCTTGCGTCTAAAATAGCTTTTCAACTTGGCTTAAACCTATGTTTCACAATTTGGTACGGTAGGGTCTTTTATTGTTTTCTCAAACCACGGAAGAACATACTTTGCACGGCAGGTTATTATTTATAGAAATGCAGTTTCTAGTGGAAGTGACTGAAGAGATCTCAGCTGTGCATTTCAGCTACTGAGGATGACCCCATTACTAAGAATGTTTACAGCTCGATTCACCCGTACTGTGCATAGCAACCAAAAGAATAGCCATCACAGGCACTTTCTAACAGCCTACAGTTCACCAAACTCTGAACCATACAAAAAACATCCATTTTGATCTCCCAACTCGCCCAATTTCTTTCTCACCTCAGGTTTTGTGCACGGGTACTACAAACTAAGCATCTCCCTCGTTGATAAGGGCGTCGATGTCGACCTCGCGGACCACCGCGTCCGCCCGTGGTAGGCGCGTAGCCGTCGAGGAGATTTGCGTGGTTCGCCAGTGCTGCCCGCGGGAACCCCTCCACCACCGTCGCCTCGCCCTGCACCATCGACTCCGCCATCGCCCGATGCCATCCGCGGCGCCCGCGATGAATCGCGGCGTACCACGCCGCGGCAGCGTGCGGATTACGCTCGCCTCCAACTCCACGGCGTAGTGCTGGCGCTGCGGCTCGTGCCGAGGATTAGGAAAACCGGCGTAAGCACAAGGGCAATCAGCGACTCACCCGGCGAGGTGGAAGTCGGCGTTCTCCGTGGATCACGAAAGGAGCGCCATCTCACCCTCCCATACCGGCGACCGGGTCATACATGGAATTCAGGTCTTGGCGAAGGCGCTCACTCGGAGTGGGAGGGAGGAGGAGGCGGGCGGATCGGGGAGCACGTGGAGCGGGGCCTGGCCCGCATGCATAGTCCAGCGGCGGCGGGGGCCGGGTTGCGGTGACGAACCCAGAACCCCGGCTCGGCTCCTCAGTAGTAGAACCACCATCCATCGTGCTCACAAGTAGGAGTGGTACAAGATGAGGGGTGTGGAAGAGGAACAGAACAAAAGAGTGGAGTGAACCCGTGCGCACGGGAGGGGGGGCAAAGCCTGAACTCTTCCCCTCCCTTTTCGAAAAAAAAAACCAAAAGGTGTGGCGGGCGCCGTCGGAAAAACCCTTCCCCTCCTCCCTTAAACCCGCGGTTGGCGGTCGATTTTGCCGCCGCACCCCATCCGTGGCGCCTCCTAGAATATGTATTTATTCTTCTAAAAAAATAATATATATATTTATTGGTTCTAAGAAAAAGAATATATATTTATTCATGCTTGTAATATTGTTCAAACATGTCGGGTTGTCACGATTTGTTCATGTAAAATATTGTTCCATGGGAAATGGGGACTCGAGTCCTAACCGACCTTGTGGGGTTGAGATTTATTTGAGGTGTCCAACAAAAAAACGCAATTCTTTGACCGTCTATCCCAATTTTTTTGGACCGAGAGGATCGAGGGTTCAATAACTCTTGATATTTTTTTATATACTTCCGACCGTGTTGGATACATGCGTAAAAATGCCCGCGTCGTAGCCTATAATCTTGCTTGAACTCCTTCCCTCCACTGCCTTCAACTCCTTCACTTCCCGCGCCCGGGCGTGCCGCCGCTGCGCTCCTATCCTCTTCCCCGCCCACCCGCAGCGCCCGCCTCCATTCCTCCCTCGCCCTCTCCCCTCCCCCGCTGCCGTCGAAGATGAAGTGGCACGGGGAGAGGGACCCAAACGACGGGGAGGTTCGCCCCCCTTCCTCATCCCCGGCGATGTCGACGGAGGTGAAGACGGAGGTGACGACACCGCCAAAGGTTCAACAAGGGCGTCCCGCGCCTCCCGCGGGTACAACAAGCTAGACATCTATGCCACTTCGTCCTTGTCTCAGTGGAAGACTATTCCATGGGAAATGGGGACTCGAATCTAACCCGGACGCGACGGGGTTGAGATTTATTTGAGGTGTCCAACAAAAAACGCAATTCTTTGACTTTTTAAAATCTAATTTGACCAAATTGCATGCTTGTGGCGTAATTTTGACGCTGGCGTCTTAGTCTATCCCAATTTTTTGGACCGAGAGGATCGGGGTTCAATAACTCTTGACATTTTTTTTTCATACTTCAGACCCGTGTTGGATACATGCGATTTGTAAAATGCCAGCGTCATAGCCTATACGTCTTGCTTCAACTCCTTCCCTCCACTTTGCTTCAACTCCTTCACTTCCCCGCCCGGGCGTGCCGCGCTGCGCTCCTAGCCTCTTCCCCGCCCACCACGCGCCGCCACCTCCATTCCTCCTCGCCCTCTCCCCCCCCCCAGCTGCCGTCGAAGATGAAGTGGCACGGGGGAGAGGGACCCAAACGACGGGAGGTTCGGTCCCGGTTCCTCATCCCACGGCGATGTTGGCGGAGGTGAAGAAGGAGGTGGCGACACCGCCAAAAGTTTCAACAAGAGGGCGTCGGCCGCCTCCACGCGGGGTACAACAAGGCTGGGCATACGTGCCGCCGGTGCTTGTCTCTGTGGAAGACTAGAAGCTCCGTGGCCACTCATAGGCATCAAACCCTAGCGGCGATGATGGAGAGGCGGAAGTGGCATGCGGCGAAATGGCGTTGGAGGAGGATCGTCGGCAACACCCCAGTTGGGCGCCACCCCAGCCGGGCACGACATCTGGGTGATGCGGCGGCGCGCGGACGCCGCTACCGTTGTCGAGGCCTTGTACTTCGCCTCCGGCGGCGGCGTCGTTGGAGGCGGCTAGCGGCGGGAAGGGGCGGCGGGCGGGCGGCGGAGAAGTCAACAGCGACGGCGTCGCAAAGCGGTGAGGAAGGCGGCGGGGCGGCCCGAAGGAGAAGGAAGTGAGCTCGTCGTTGGCGCGGTAATAATGCCTCGTTTAAAACTTTTTTCCACTCGGGGATGACCCCATTTCCATTACTTTTGATTACGGAACACAAGCATTCATTAGAAGTTTCTGAGAAGAGAAGCTACAAAAACGCGAGGACATGCCTAAGAGACTCTCGAGCTTAAAACTGAACACAACGTAACCTCCCTTGAACCCATATATCACGGGCAATCGGACAACGACCTTGGCGGTTCAAACGGTAACGACAAACACCAAAAGTAGACTAAGCCCTCTACCCGAGCACCAAACTTAGCATAACAACTCCCGGCTTCTAATCATCTAGCCTATTAACATGGCCTCACGTCATATATATAGATTATAGACCTTTTCGATTCTTGCGTAACATGTTACTTGCGGTATCCTCATGATTTCCAGATCTCCTTTTCCTGAGCACTTCTCAGTCTTCCATCCCGCCATCTTCCTGTATATATATATATACTTGTTTAAAACTTAAAATTGTGGAAACCAATAGCTATTTTGGCATATATATATAGTTACGTGAATGGTGCGTAGTAGTTCTCTAACCACCGGTTTTGGCATAGTTCACTTTTCTTCATTCATTGCGGTTTACGAACGTGATTTAATTTGAGGATTGTGATTTGTTTTTTTTGTTGACACGATCTCATCGGACCCCCGCATATAATTGTTTCTTGCATATATATATATATATATATGTAGTGCTTGGAGGTGGTGGTTGTGAAACCCATCATCGCGGAAGCTCCGGGGAAGTTTCGGGGCTATTGAGGATCTCAACAAAGGGAAGGCCGAGAAGGAGAGGCTCATGATGCAAAGGCTCGATCAAGTCTTCGGACTGTCGTTGAGTACGTGCGTGAATGAAGAATTAAAAGGCTGAGAAGGTACCGTGCTCGGACGAGGTGCGGTGCCATTAGTCAATGTCGACACCACACTAATTAATGTGATCAATCTTATCTTTGTCTTGACCACTTTTGGTGATGATGTACTATCTAGCTAAGCTAGTATTAAAAGTATGTGTGATGATCGATGCAAACTCGATGACCGCTTGCTCAATTTGATAAAATATATGATGCTAGTAGCTTGTTCGTACAAATTGTTGACCACACATACATATGCACATAATAGCTAGCTATTTAATTTTCGGCATAGACCATGTTCGGTTTTACAAAGATCGGAAGACCATGTTCAGTTTTACAAAGATTGAGAGATGGTATACCATCTCAAATCAACCTCAAAGGCCAATATGTCACCACATAAAGCCGAGAAAATAAAAAGCTAGAGGTACTTTTATAATAAAAGAACAACAACCAGTTCAAACACTCAAACCACACCATAAACCTGCACATGTCACATGAGCTTTAACAACAGCAATAGCTATGCATACTCATTTGCGCACTGGCTTTTTTCGGCGCCTTTTTGCCACGGGGCCCTCCTTCTCTTTATGTCCATCTCGAGGTATGGAGTCAGCTCGCTCGCGGAATCTTAGGGATGATTTTTGCATCAAAAGAAGGGATTTCACTGAACTCATAGATACCTTCCTCTTCCACTGGATTTTCAAGTCCGATAACCCGCTTTTTCCCAGGGAGAGCCACTTGTAGGTTCTTGCTTCTAGTGTCGCGCACATAGAAGACTTGGCTAACCTGATTTGCGAGTACAAATGGCTCTTGCGTGTGCCCGCCTATCAAGGTCAACGCAAGTGTAGCCGTATTTGTCTTTCTTGAGACACCTTTGATTATCGAACCCATCTACACGGCGGCGTACTTCATGTCTCCCGGATCACGAGTTCCCATATCTCTTCAATCACGCCGTAGTATGGTTTCCGCACCTTCTCGAGAATCGGTTGCAACAATACGAACACCAGAGTTCGGTACACACTTTTCTTGTCTTGATCGGCGATTGTAAAAGGTGTAGCCATTTATGTCATAGCCCGATAAGTTGTGACTATGAAGAAAGGCCCCTTTGCCCGGTTGTCGAGCTTTTTCGTTGTCACAAGAGTTATGCGGCCCGGCAAGTCGGTCTCGATCCGGATGTTGAACCGTCTAATATGCGCCCTTGTTAAGCGAGACTCGGTCCAATCCGGTTTTCTTCACCGCAACAACTGATAATGCTCTGCGATGTAAGGATCTATCTACATTTCGTGTAGCATCACAAGAGAGTGGGGCTTTGTCAAAGTCGTCTTTCTTGGAGTAATTTGCTTCTCCCCAAGAAACCACTGTCCCCCGCTAGCCTTCCGTCATGGCGAGACTTGGAGATGCCGATTGGATTATCGGGGTCGAGTATAACGGAGACACCAATCGACCACCTCCTCGGTAGAATAGCACCGTGCCATGCTTCCCTTAGGGTGAACCCGACTCTTTGAAAACCTGTTCAGAGTACTCATAAATCTCTCATACGGATACATGTGGTGGAGGTACATCGGTCCAAGATACCTGATCTCCTTAACGGGTGGACCATGAGATGGACGGATATGTCAAAAGAAAGTCGGCGGGAAGTAAGCCTCAAGGAGACACATCGTGTCACGCATGTTCTTTTCAAGATCGTTCAGTTTTTCGTTCGTCGATCACCTTCCGAGATTGCATTAAAGAAGGCGCGGGTCGATGATAGCCTTTCGCACCTTTTCGGCAATATGTTTGGGATCCCGGCGCAAGCATCGTCGTGAGCATGACATCGCAATCGTGAGCCTTCATCGGAAGCATTTTGTTCTCTTTAGCGGGCACAAGTTTCGGACCTGGGCTGCGTATCCGGAGGAAGTTTGACACTACGAAAGATGTCGCACAACTCCTGCTTCTCTTGGCGGTCGGGTTTACTTGCGGACAAAGGTGGACGGGCACTGGTTTCGTCCTTAGGAAGGAGCTTCGGGCCTTATGTCCATCTCCTCTAGGTCAGCTCTTGCTTTATCATGGTCCTTCGATTTCCATTTGTCATTGTTGACGGTCACCAACGACATATTTTTAACGTCAACATTCTACCAATAAGGGGGTGAAACTATACCTTACTCCACACATATACATTTATTATTGACATAATTCCACTTGTAGTGCCAAATAATGTTTTGCGGGATTTATATAAAAACCAAGTGGAAAAGGCACCAAAAGGCGCCTCCCCGAAAGCGCATTCCCGAGAACATCAAGCCCAAGGGAGAAAAGTCCATAAAATACCAATATCCAAGCACAAGCCCAAGAGGTCGAGGCCCGAGTCCAACATGAAATGATAAACGGGCCGCAGGACATGGGTTCAATATTTTGGGCATAACTTTCTCATACGAAATCGGATTTCAGCGAACAAATACTCGAAACGAAGCTAACTCCGAGGCCCACGTGCTCATGCGAAGTTTCAGGCCAAATGGACAAAATATTGGTGCGGGCGCACCAAGTGGTGCGCGCACACCCTCCTGGAGGCCAAATCGGCCCATCTTCGTCCTGGCGGCCCATCTCGACCTGAAAAGTCTGGAGGCGGTGTTTGCTTGCCCAGAAGACGGTGCGGGATTAGTACCAAATGGCTTAGCCAAGAGAGGATCCCATGGTGAAAGTCCTATAAATAGATGGGCACTCCGTCCCTTGTAACACACACCACACAATGTAGCCTCTCTCTTCTTCTTCTTCTTCCTCTCCCTTTCTTCTTCTTCTTTCTTCTTATTCTTTCTTCTCCTTCTTTCTTTCTTCTTCTTCTACTTCTTCTTCTTCCTCCTCCTAGTAGGATGTGGAGCTAGGCAAAGCTACCAAGGAGGGCTTGGCTCCTTGGAAGATGGATTCCGGGAATAAATCTTTCTATGGTATTCTTCCAAAGCCTTGCTCTTATCTTATCTTGGTTGTGCATTAGGATTAGAGTCTTCATGTTATTTCTTTACCTCGTGATTTATCCTATGATCTAACATGTTGTTCTTGACATGATCATGACACATGAACTAGTCTATAGTTTCTATGTTGTGATATCGTCATATAGAACTTTATGCTTAAACCATTCATGCAATATAATTGGGTAGTGTCGGGATTGTCTTTGAATGGCGGTTCGTTGTGTCCTTCGGGGCTTGCTCGTGTCCTATTCCGTCCATCCGTAGGGTGGGGGCCATGGGGACATGAGTAGTGTCCTAGTATGCGGACGTGGTGTCCGGATGCCGGGTATCCTTCGAATATGAGTGCATGCCACGGTTGAGGGGGTAGGCGGCTTGGTCGTGACAAGCCTTGACCGCCCTTGAAATCTCCCCACGTTAAAATGTCTTTGTAGGAGTTCGTAAATGCCTTCCTTTAGGGCGGGATGCTCGGGAGGTCTCCCCGTCCATTTCATTCTCAGCTCCGACCTCCCCGCTCATGCGTGTTGCCCGACTATCAACCGGTTCTATGCACAACCATGACTAGAATCAGTATGCTCCACTTAGAACTTTCTTTATTCCTTATTTATTTTTTATCCTTGAGATTGGCTTAAGTGTGTGTGTCAAGTTATCCTATTACCTATCTTATTATATCCCTTTTATGAACATTGGTCTATTATACATTCGTGTTATCTTGACCATGTCCAAATTAGAGACTTTTACACCATGCCTTCCTTTGGGAAAATATAAATAACGATACCCCTGAATACTTCCGGAAAGTGAAATGCTACAATGATAGATCCGCGGCGCTTTGCGGATGAATATCTTATTTGGCAAGATCTATCACCATTGATGTACCTAGTGTTATCACCGACACGGTGGTTTCACTTAGGAATGTCAACGGCGCATTTAAAGGGCGCCGTTATTAGAGATGGGTTCTAAACACATTTCTAGTGATTAAGCTTTAAGAAATGCAACAAGCATTTAAGGCGCCGTTCTTGGGAAGGCGTTGGTTAAAGGGATGATCTATTAGGACATGTTCTGATAATATGCATGTGTAGTGATCTTTGTTCATCTTAGGGTTATCTAAAAAAAAAAAAAAATCTTTTATATATATATATAAAAAAAACTCTTATAAAAAAAATCTTATAAATAAAAAGCAAGGACTTGTTATCAAGTTAGTATGCACCTTCGGGTATTCTTGTCACTAACCATTTCAGGTGGAGACTAAGAAGAACAAAGGGGCACGCGACGCTTGAAAACATGGGGGCTACATCAAGAAAACGTTGATGCTCTTGGGCGGAGGAACACACTCAAAAGGAGACCACGACTTTTCACACTTGACTTTTTCACGAAAAGTCCAAGTGTGAGAGGGAGGACGGTGATAATATCAAGTTCCACGTACAAAGGGATCATAAAAAGAGAGAAGTAAAAAAAAAAGAGAAGAAAAAAAAAAGAGAGATAAATAAGAGATTAGCCTCCCCTTGCTATAAAAAAAAAAAAAAAAAAAAAGGAGTTGAAAAAAAATATATATATAAAGAAAAAAAAAGAAAGCAAAAAAAAAAAAAAAATAAGAGGAGAGAGGAGCAAAGTTGGCCCCATAAAGGCACCTCGACTCCACCCGACATTGCTCCCATGTAAGCAAGAAGGGATCTTTCTCTCCCAAGACACATGTTGCACTTTCGAGTGAATTCCGTATGCCTCCCTCTACTCCTGTGTGAGGAAGTCATTACCAAATCAAGATCATCACGCTACCGATGCAGCAATTATGAACTCTATCCTCAAGCTGCCGGTCCAAGTACACTTTCAGGTATGCAAAGGTCCAAAAAAAAAAGAGAGAAAAAAAAAAAAAAAAAAAAAAGGGTAAAGGAAAGGAGAAACATCCTCCTTTACACCTTTGTGACCACTAAGGCCCATGGTCCATATACATTACATGTGTGTATCACCTAAGCCTTGTGGCCCGCCTGAGATGGATCATCAAGCTACCACCGCGGAGTCTCAACGTTCTTTCCTTCATGCGCGGATGGTACACACACACTTTCAATATACAAAGGTAATAATTCACCAATTCTTTTTACTCATACTTATCTCCATAAAAAAAAATCATGTTTTCTTTGTTTATGAAATATGATCTGGGTTTGGATGTGTTTGCATGGCGCTCATGCGATACATCCATAGGTCTTTTTAAATCAAGCATGGTGCTTGGGTTAAAAGCGGTCTTCTTTAATCAAAATTTCACATGGTGTTGATATTTGATTAATGAACCTAGGGCTGACATCACAAACAAAAGAATTACTTACTCTTTGATGGGGATAAAGCAAGGCTAGACTTACATTGCATCTTTATCTTAGTCTTGTTTGAGTATGAAAAGTTTGGTGAAATTTTTATGTGTTCTCCCTTGATAATAAAATCCTAAAATAAAAAGTCTTTGAAAAAAAAAACAAGCTGCTCTTTTGCTCCTTCCTGCATATGTTTCAAATTTGGTAATCACGAAGGATGGTAAATCCACTCGTGAATCTACCATATACTAACCATGCGGGGAAAAATAAAAAAGCACGGGGGTAAAACCCCGATCCAATGGGCTTTGAGCTAGCTTGGGGAGGACCAAAACCAAGGTAATGAGAAACCTACACTCTCATCCTCTGTCCATTACCTTCCAAAAAAAAAAAGTGTTTTAAAAAATATATTTTTTTTATCAAAATAAACAAAAATAATTACTACAAAAAAAAATCTATAAGTAATTATTTTTAAAAAAACTAAGATAAAAATCTTTATAAATAAAATAAATTCTTCTATAAAAAAAATATAATCATTTCGTTCGCCTTGCAATGCCTTTTTCTCCGTTGGATGAATCTTGTTTTTTCATTTCATGCGTTCTTTTTCTATGATTGGCATGTTTTGGTTTGGAAGTTTTGGTTATTCGAATGATCATACTTCCATAGGCGTTTTGAATTAAGCATGGTGCTTAGGTCAAAAGTCTACCCTAATCAAATTAGACATGGAGTCGAGTTTGATTATTGAATCGAAATTGCTAGTGTAGAATTTGATTTCGACCATATGGACTAACCCCTGCGGGAATTTATCAACATCATGAGAGTAAGTCCAAGAGATGACAATGGAGATCGGAAGTTGTTTGGTGAACCAAAAAAAATAAATAATGATAATGATAAAATAATAATAATAATAAAAAAAAAACCTTTGAAACCCCAAGAATGGTTGTCCCGCTCTTCCAAGATCATCACAAGACCAACTTGGGGGAGTCTCTGGCACGCTTAAAAGGCGATGTTAATCAAAGATCCATTCATAGCGTTCACAAGCTAGCAACGTTCATAAACCGAAGGTAAGTCAAAAGCTAGCTTGGGGAGGACTCCCACAAAGGTAACTCGTATCTCACATTCCATTCAGTTTATTTTCTTATCTTATATGAATGATGAGGTATGAGAATAAAAAAAAAAAAAAAAAGGGAAGAAGAAAGAGAGAGAGGAGATTTATTCAACTCCATATATATGTGATGTAGAAATGTTTAGTTCTACCCCTGTTGAAATGATGAATAGTTGCTCTGTCTTATGATTTACACATTGCCTAGTTTATAATTCGAATTTCTCTAAAGTTTGGGTTTAGTGGCTAAGTCTAAAAACTCATCCTGAAAAACTTTGATTCATGTGGGTTGCATAAGCTCTATCTAGTCTAAGTTGTTGCCAAGTATGATATGGTACAAATAGATTTGCTATGACTTCATCCAAAAAGAGAAACTTGACATCCGGGAATCTAAATTAAAAAAAAAAAGAAGAGAAATGATATGGGTTATGCTAAAAAAGAGAGAGAGATGAAAAATGGACATGTGTCCTGGGGCAAGTAGAGCCCACATCTCAAAAAAAAAAAAAAAAAAAGAAAGAGAGGAAATAAAAGACAAAAGTCTAGGGCGAGTAGAGCCCACCTCTCCAAAAAATATATATATATAGCAATAAAGCCCATACTTTCTCGAAAAACAAAATAGAACTTAAATAAATAAATCCCTGGATGAGAAAGATGATCAAAAGGATGAATGAAAAGTATTTACATTATAACCGTTCTATCGGCAACCGCCCAAGGCTTTGAGAAAAGCTAAAAAGCCCCGCTACGATGAAAGGTAATAAAGGGTGAGCAAAGGCATGCCATTTTATTCAAACTCTAGTAGAAAATCTTATTATAACCACGGCACTTGTGAAACATAATCGGCATAGTAGCAACTCACGATCAACAACCAAGTACTTATCTTTTGCTCGAGGGGCGGCGCAAAGGGGTAGCTTGGGGAGTTTGTTGATGGTCACCAACGACATATTTTTAACGTCAACATTCTACCAATAAGGGGTGAAACTATACCTTACTCCACACATATACATTTATTATTGACATAATTCCACTTGTAGCGCCAAATAATGTTTTGCGGGATTTATATAAAAACCAAGTGGAAAAGGCACCAAAAGCGCCTCCCTGGAAAGCGCATTCCCGAGAACATCAAGCCCAAGGGAGAAAAGTCCATAAAATACCAATATCAAGCACAAGCCCAAGAGGTCGAGGCCCGAGTCCAACATGAAATGATAAGCGGGCCGCGGGACATGGGTTCAATATTTTGGGCATAACTTTCTCATATGAAATCGGTTTCAGCGAACAAATACTCGAAACGAAGCTAACTCCGAGGCCCACGTGCTCATGCGAAGTTTCAGGCCAAATGGACAAAATATTGGTGCGGGCGCACCAAGTGGTGCGCGCGCGCACCCTCACGGAGGCCAAATCGGCCCATCTTCGTCTGGCGGCCCATCTCGACACGAAAAGTGCGGAGGCGGTGTTTGCTTGCCCAGAAGACGGTGCGGGATTAGTACCAAATGGCTTAGCTAAGAGAGGATCCCATGGTGAAAGTCCTATAAATAGATGGGCACTCCCTCCCTTGTAACACACACCACACAATGTAGCCTCTCTCTTCTTCTTCTTCTTCCTCTCCCTTTCTTCTTCTTCTTTCTTCTTATTCTTTCTTCTCCTTCTTTCTTTCTTCTTCTTCTACTTCTTCTTCTTCCTCCTCCTAGTAGGATGTGGAGCTAGGCAAAAAAGCTACCAAGGAGGGCTTGGCTCCTTGGAAGATGGATTCGGGAATAAATCTTTCTATGGTATTCTTCCAAAGCCTTGCTCTTATCTTATCTTGGTTGTGCATTAGGATTAGAGTCTTCATGTTATTTCTTTACCTCGTGATTTATCCTATGATCTAACATGTTGTTCTTGACATGATCATGACACATGAACTAGTCTATAGTTTCTATGTTGTGATATCGTCATATAGAACTTTATGCTTAAACCATTCATGCAATATAATTGGGTAGTGTCGGGATTGTCTTGAATGGCGGTTCGTTGTGTCCTTCGGGGCTTGCTCGTGTCCTATTCCGTCCATCCGTAGGGTGGGGGCCATGGGGGACATAATGATTTTTGTTGTAACACTTTTCTTTCTACAGTAACACTTGTTTAGTGTTACAATGATTTTTATTGTAACACTTTTTTTCTTTCTCTAGTAACACTTCACAATATGATAGAGTACATAGTTACGCAACACATTTATTTATCTATTGGAACATTAAGCCTTGTGTTACAGGGGATCTCGGTTGTAACACTTTTTTTTAGTTCTAGTAACACATGTATGTTATGTAGAGCACAATATGGTTTGCAACATATTCGATTCTAACATATTTTTATATCTATTGTAACACTTTTTTTTATTTCCATCGTAACATATTCGGATTATGGACCAAATATTTGTTTTAAGCCTATACCACATGTAGCACACGGATTATTATATAATCACACAAATATGACACATTGTGAAGTCACATAAACCACACATTTCCATAATCATACATGATCCATGTATTATAGAAATGATTTCTATCATATAGTTCTTGTTCAAAACAAATCATAGTATATGTACATAACGATGTGGTTCTAGAGAGGAAACACACATAGTTCATACTAGAAAGAAAATTCAAGAACTAGCTAGGATCCCTAAAGTCCATTTCTCTAGCTAGGATCCCTAAAGTCCATTTCTTCTTCTTGTACACATTGATGTAGGAATTCAACCATTAATCATTTCAACCTTTAAAAGAAAATGTAAGTTGTAACACTACAAATTAAGCCACAAATATACATGGATGCAAAGTTAGGAAAGGTAGTTTTCAACATACAAACATCAAAGGCCAAGCAATTGGAACTCCTTTAGCTTGAGCATCACCAATATTGTTGCACCCGGGCATAGGCCTCACTAATGGCTCATCTTTTGATACAGCATGATTGATACGCACTTTGTAGAATTGAGTCCCTATCTTGACTCCACCAACAATGTCTTCTGGATTAGTGCTCAAGAGAGTTGCATAGGCCACATTTGCCTTATTAGGATATTTTGAAGTCATTAGTAGCACCGTGGACCCAACCTACATTAATTTAACATAATCTCTTAGTGACCAACAACCCTCAGCTGCACATCATGATCATGCAATTAGAACTAGTGATATTATGTTCATCTACCTTCATTAGAAAAGTTGTTTAGGGGTTTGACTCCTGTAGCTTTGTAGCCTTGTCATTAGCTACCTCCTCGGTGTGCAATGGTTCTAGTCTCTCTAGGACATCGGTGATGACCCTTAAATTACAAATTAAATAAAGTATGAAATAACAGGACAAAAATTCTAATATTTTACAGTAAAGTGTGGTTCATAGATACCTTTTGTTTATTTGATATTATTCTACTTGTGGTGGAACTCCTTTGACAAGAATCAAACTGAACCAAAGATAATTTCAATTGTATTTATACATTGTTACAATATTAGACATCTTGAATAAGTGGCATTACAAGTCTAATATATTTCATTCAAATGTACATTGATAGTGTGTACCTCTATTGGTCTAGAATCATTATTGAGGCGTCGTTCCAATATTGCTGTGCATCTGCTTGTTCTATTTTCTTATCATTATTGTCACTTTGGCCCCGATTCCAATTCAAATTCATTCAAATGATAATCACTAGGTAAAGTTACTAACATGTAATAAACTAAGAGTATATTGTTGTTATTAAATACAAAGAAACTAACCTTTTCTATCGATAAAAGTAGATTGTCATCATCACTAAATTCAGATTCATATGTTTCTTTATTCTAGTAGACAGAAAAGAAGTAGCATTAGTTGATACAAAAATCCTTTATGGATGAATAAGTATCAAATAAACAAGCTAGTGACTTTACCAATCCATCCATGTGTTTGAGGAATCGCCCATTACGGTTGGTTGCGGAAAGACACTGAACTCTCTAAAATTTTGAAACAATATTAAAGCCAAAAGACAATATTAGGTGAAAACATAGAAAGT
The DNA here is from genome assembly GCA_015847255.1 of Hyparrhenia diplandra. Classification (NCBI taxonomy): domain Eukaryota; kingdom Viridiplantae; phylum Streptophyta; class Magnoliopsida; order Poales; family Poaceae; genus Hyparrhenia; species Hyparrhenia diplandra. The sequence goes on along the minus strand of JADLZK010009433.1, from coordinate 524,127 downwards.
AGAGCAAATACCTTTCTTTTAGAATTCACTATTTGATTCTGTGAATTGTTATGGTCACTCCTAGCACAATTTTCCTAGAAAAGATATAAAGTTAGAGTGATACATTTCAATATGGAGTTCCAAATTAAAACGTACATTCTTACCATTGTTGCTTCTTGATTCTCATTGTGCCTCCCGATTGTTTTTATTCCTTCAATAACTTTGTCTTGCATACTACAATGCTCTTTGAGTTGCCTTATTTCTTCCAACATGTGAGTCTCTACATCAACGGATGAGCCACCTACTGAAACTATATCAATGTCCTTAAAATGCTTTGTTTTTCGACCATAAACTTGTTTAGGAACCGGAAGCAACCCCATGCCATGCACTTGTCCAGCTTTTTCTTCTCCCAACACGATGTAATCGTCACCTTCCCATGCAACTCTTCCCTCACTATTTTGTGCTAACTCCGGTTTGTGTGTCTAGGAGATTTTCCAATTGTACCTAAAACCAAGAAATCCACTCATTATAAAGCGAAAATAATTGCATATTGCATAAAAGTTCCTATGTGCATGTAGCATACACGGCTCATTTATCCCTTTTCCCCCTTTTCTGTGAGTGGCTAGGTAAACCTTTCCTCTATGTGGCTGTTTTTTTTTTTCAGGATCAGCTTGCCTCTGTAGAAATAGTAGTAAGTTAAATGTAAGAAGAATCATATATACCTTTTTAAGAATAGATGACTCACCATATCCTCGGACCAACGAGCATAACTCTTTGTACCCATGTATGTGTTGTCTTCCTCATTTCACGACTTAATTTGTTCTTTTCACTAAGGGTCTACAAGAAAAGTAAATTAATGAATAATGAACCATTATACTTGTACAAATAAACAATAGTATAGATAATGGTAGTAAAAGTATCAAACAAAATAAATAGTGGTGCCTTACTTTTCCTTCTTTGGACTTCCAATAGCTTACTAGGGCCTTCCATTCATCTTCAACAATATCATCCGGACAACGCTTGTTCAATACGGACCTTTTCTTCTTTGGATTAAATAGTGTCTTTTTTAACGTTGCCTTGTACTTTCTCAATCTCTTCCAATTGATTTGAATATCCATTTCTCACATGAACGAGGATATAGGAACTTTGTCTAAAATAAATAGGAAGTCACCAATTAATGAATTTGACTTCATGACATGATAACAAGTACTTAAATTCACCACGTTATATCCTCGGAAAGCTAACCTGTACAAATTGAATGATGGTGTCCCCATTGTCTTTCTTAATTTTTCTCAATCTTTGGTACCAACCGGACAAGAGCCACCATTTCTTGCTATTGTGCCCAAAAATTGTCCTAAAAGTCCACCTTCTTTTCCTATGGGCTGTCAAGCTTATTACATTTTACCACTATTTTATCTCCATCGTAGATCCCAAATATGTGTTAAAACAGTCCCCTTTAAGCCTATTCGGTACTTCATCACCATCACCTATTAAAAATAGAATGATAGTGATGTCCAAGAACTAAAGATACAATCCATATGAATGAAATTGATCTAACTACATCTGTACCTGATGTGTTCTGGTTCTCATCATCGCATTGCTCAACCTCATTAGCATATGGTGCTTCAAGATGCATTAAGTTTAATCCTTTCTTTTCTTCTTTCCTTCCTCTTCTTCCTAAACTAAACAAATGTTGAATATAATAAAGCACATATGTAATCTTTATATTAAACAAAATATCGGTATCATATTGTCAAGGTAGTATTAATTAAGTCACTTACGGGGTGGGGGTGAACAGGCTAATCCTAGATGAAAATAAAGCATTGATGACTATTATGACTTGGAATAGTTAAGTTGTACTTGAATAATCGACATAGATATAGAAGAGTAAATTATATGTTCATTCTAATACCTTTAGGTTTTTGGTTCAGATTTGGATGGTTCTTTGTTGGACCTGGTAGGCGCTAAAAGTGGCCAGCCTCTCCTTTGTCACAAACAAGCTAATCATCTTTTTTAGCTCACACTTTCGTTAACTATCTTCGTCAGTTCATGATCTTGTTCTATTACAACCAAGCTATCTTTTCTCTTGCTTGCGATATATAGTCGATTGATGAGTACCCATACTTGCTCGATCAAACCAATCAAGTCAAAGTAGCAAATCTTATCTCTATCCATTTCCATTTGTACATGTTTCTCTCTTTTTCAGCTGCTCCATGAAATTCAAGATTTATGGTCCAATTATCCACCGCCATGGTTGCTCAATCTAAATAAATATAGCAGTAGTAGAAAATTAGAATAAAGATAAATGAATAGTAACTTGATTAGACTAAAGTGCCATAAGGATAAATAAGTTCACAGCCCATATGAGGCAAGCACCACTTTGGTAGGTTCATCGGACCATATGTACGCTTGTCGGGTTCTTCGTATAACACAATCGAGTACACATATCTTTAGCCAATCGCTATGAACGGAAAATTTTATATGTACTTTGACTTGTTGAGTAAATTAGCCAGCTATTCATATGACACACTATAACCAAAATCTCTATTCACTTCGAGCAGTGAAATATTTGCCTAACGGACTCAATAATCCAGGTAAAAACAGAATTAAGTCATATATTACCTCAAGAGTTGCGCCACAGCTGCAGTCCGCCCGATTGATAGTGAAGAGACCGAAGAAGAAGGGGGCAACAACATTGAAGATGGCTGGAGATATGGAAACAATGATGATGAGGAAACACCAGATGAAAATTGACCTCTACTTAGGTTTGGACATGTAGATAGATGAGGTGGTCTGTTATAGTTTCTGCAGACTCTAAATCAATTCAGTCATGGGGAATTTCATTTTTTACCTTATGTAGTAGTTCATTCAGATGGTGCATCGATATATTGTACTCAGTTATCTGCTCCTAAATGTTCACTCCCCTATGTTGCAGAGTGACTTCGTTGCCACTCTATGTGATAGTTTGAATATTGTTTTCCTTTGGAATGAATTTTCATTTGAAATGTTACTCAATTCATTATTTTATTAGATGAACTAGGTTGCTGGAAACACCATCCATGCAACATGCAATTTAGCCATAAACATGTTTTTATTTACTACAATCTACATATTTTTCTGGAAAATGTCAGAGTGTCACAACATTTTAGCATTAAACATGCATCGATGTATTGTACTCTTTTCTCTGCTCCTGAATATGCAGTTCACCATGTGACAGGATGACTAAGTGCCACAGCTATGTGATTCTGTTTGCTTGATATATTCAGGTTCTCATTCGAAACGTTGCATAATTCAGTTCAGTTGTATTATCTGACGAACTATGTATGTTGTTAATGAAAGATGGTGCATCATTATATTGTATACTTTATCTGCTCCTGAACATTCGGTTCCCTATGTGACAGAGTGACGGCAACATCGCCGGGAAGAACTCTGTCTTCAGCGATTTGCCGGTTTTGCGGGCTGCGGTTCGCGATGGGCGTGGCAGTGGCCGTGGACGGGGATGGTCTGCATCGCGAGTCGCGACGTGCCAGAACCACGGCCGGGGCTTCGTGCTGCTGTCCTGACGTGTACTCTGATGGCCGAGGGCGAGGCATGGGTAACGTGGGGGTTGGGTTGCGCCACAGCTGCAGTCCGCCGGAACAGCTGCAGTCCGCCGGATCACACCGGAATCACAGGAGCTAGGTAGGTAGTATTTAGGCGGCCGGCAGGCAGGCAAGCACATCGGCATCGGACCTCTGGTAGGCGGCGCTGTACGTGGAGTGGACGGAGGGAGGCCGGCCATTAAATGCGTCGAGAAAGGGAACGAACAAGCAGACGAAGAAAGAGACGAGCAGCGGCAGGTGCGTACCTAGCAATCCCGGCTGGACAGACGAACTGATCCGGACACCAAGAGCATGGATCACCTGCCGGCGGTCGGTCCTCTCCGCATGGATCGGTAACTCGACGAGCTAGCTCGGCCGGCAGTTGGCCGCTTCGCCTCCGTTCCGTTCGCCGCCGCGCCGCCTGCCTTAGAGGAGTCAGTTACTCAGTCCGTGGGAATAGATCCGATTTTTGGTGGGATATGACCGAGTCACAGAAAGCGGATTGTTTTGGCGGCAGATGTATGTTAGGAGGGAATTTTTGGTGGGAAATATTTTTCCTGAATTTTTTAGGGAAACTAATGAATTCTTTATTAGAATCAATTTTCGGTTATATTCAGTACGAGTAGTTAAAAAGATTGATGACATCCGATCAGTCCTTATGTTTAAAAAAATACTAATCAATTTGGCTACGTAAAAATTACATTATGAGTAGTGACATGTATATTGCAAATAGTTTTTTGATACGAGTATTTGGGATTGTAAAAAATCAAATGAAACTATTTTGCATAACTTTTCATGATCTATAATTTTTGTTTTGATAGTTTGTCCATCTGAGGTAATTTTTAGGTAATCGATGTGTTGGGCGCCTGAGGCCCGATTATTGGGCGGCCGGCTTGGCGCAACACGCGTGCGCTGTGTTCACCACTTTCGCACCCCCGGTGCTCCTTGCCACTCGCATGTCTCGTGTCATACCCGGTTTCTGCGTTTACCACTCGCACCCCGGTGCTCCTTGCAACTTCGCCTGTCTCGTGTCATACCCGGTGCGCTTCCACGCCCCGCCACCCGATCTCATGTTACACATTGTTCACATATGGTCTTGGCTACCTCCATTGATAATATGACTTTGTGAGAGATGCAACTATTTGTGATGGGTCCGTAGTCTCACTTCATTGAAATGGCTTGAAACTTTTTTGGCATGCTTACGGACCTAAAATATGTTGTTGTGTGAGTTTACGGAATTATCCGACTTCATTTAGATATTGTTATAATTTTTTATCGAATTACCATCTAATAAACTATAATAATATGTAGATTTGGTCAAAAAATCTACAAACTTGCAGGATATCATGATTTTCATGTACGATCATTCAAAAAAAAAAATTCATAAGGTTTCGTAAAGTAGCGTTACACATTGTTCACACAAAATGGTCATGTTGCCTCCATTGACAATGGGACTTTGTGAGAGATGCAACTATTTGTGATTGGTCTGTAGTCTCACTTCATTGAAATGGCTTGAAACTTTTATGGCATGATTATGGACCCAAAACATGATGTTTTGTCAATTTACGGAATTTTTTCAACTTGATTTAGATATTATTATAATTATTTGTTGAATTACCATGTAATAAACTGTAATAATATGTAGACTAGGTCAAAAATCTACAAACTTGCAGGATGTCATGATTTTCATGTACGATCATTCAAAAAAAAAATTCATAAGGTTTCGGCAAAGTAGCGTTACACATTGTTCACAATGATCATGTTGCCTCCATTGACAATGGGACTTTGTGAGAGATGCAACTATTTGTGATGGGTCTGTAGTCTCACTTCATTGAAATGGCTTGAAACTTTTTGGCATGCTTACGGACCTAAAATATGTTGTTGTGTGAGTTTACGGAATTATCCTACTTCATTTAGATATTGTTAGAATTTTTTGTCGAATTACCATCTAATAAACTGTAATAATATGTAGATTTGGTCAAAAATCTACAAACTTGCAGGATATCATGATTTTCATGTACGATCACTCAAAAAAAAAATTCATAAGGTTTCGCAAAGTAGCGTTACACATTGTTCACAGCTGGTCATGTTGCCTCCATTGACAATGGGACTTTGTGAGAGATGCAACTATTTATGATGGGTCTGTAGTCTCACCTCATTAAAATGGCTTGAAACTTTTTATGATGGGACTTTGTAAGTCGTCCTTTCATGTAGCATAATCATTTATGATGGAAATAATATTTTAAAAATGATATAAAAACTCAATACCGATTGTAGACCGAAAGTGGTGGAAGAGATAAGGTACGGTATGGACTGTGACCATTGCTGGTGGCTGGTATTTGTAGTGTAATCAAGATTTTTATTTTTCAAAGGAAAATGTGGTATACGACGTCATCTTTATGACACGCTGACATCAGGCAAGATTAGGAAGTTTGTACCAGGTTTGTTATCCCAGCGCTATGCACGACTCGCACCCGTGGCCCACCCACTTCTGCGCCCAATTCGCACCCCGCCCTGCTCCCCGGTCCATCGGCTGATTTCCTACTCTCCATCTCGCCGCCGCCGCCGCATAGTGCTCCGCATCGCCTAGACCGCTCTCCATCGACGCCGCGTGGAGCGCTGCCCTCGTCCAGACCTGGCCGCCTGCCCTTCACCAGTATAGGCCGCACCACGCTCCACGGCCGCCGCTGCACCCAACGCTGTGTGCACCTCGACGCCCCGGCGCCGCAGCCGACACCGACGCAGCCGCCGACGCCGCCGACAACCGTGGACAACAACACCGGTGCTGCCCAGTCGACACCGACATAGCCGCCGACTCGGCCGTCACGCAGGCCCACACCGCCCGATCCTCTCCATCACCACCGCCGTCACAGTCCACCGGCCGTCGCACAGCTCAACACCAACACAAACCTACACAGCAGGTACCAGCATCATTTCTTTTATTTAGTTTATTACTTCCTAATTCATGCCTGCTTCGTGCAATGCCAAAGTGATATGTTAACATGTTCCTGCATTTCAGTTCATGTTTGCCCCTCTCGAAATTCAATTTACAGTGAACTACAATCCTGTCGGCTCTGCTTTTATTTGGGTAGTTCGTGTGCAATTTCAGAGTCCATAAAATAATCAAGGAATCACTTCCCACGTATATGAAAATATTTCTATAGAATGCTTTATGATTCCCCATTAAAAAAAGTTCCCTCCCTAACTGAAATAGTTTGCTTCCCTTCCCAAAAGGCTGCAGGAATTCAGGATACAGTCCATGTCGATAGAAAATAAAAGTCAGAGCAAGACATTCAAGTCGAATTCATGACTGAATATGAACAACTGAACACTAGTACAAATGCACAACAATCTCTGCAGCAATCCTGTTGGAATTCCGTTTACTGCCGTCGCCCGTCCACTCTTTTTCATTAATTCACGGTTTCATTAAGAGGAAGAGAAGTGTACAGTGACCAAACCACTGGACCTGACACCTGTGTAACCATCCTCTGAACTGAACTTGACAACAATCATAGTGGTCAAGGTGAGCAAATAGAGCTACACCTGTGTTACCATGCCTCCAGAGGTGACATTATTGTCATGTCATCCTCTTTCTTTGCCTTTTTCTTTTCTTTTCCCACCAAACTAAGGACTCAATCTCATCACTTTTGATCTTAATTTCTACTGCTACTGATGGCATGATCAGCCCTTCTCAGGAAAAATCTGAACTTTTTCTGTACCAGCTGCACAAGAACTCTCAAGATAAATTGCATGTACTGAGTCCGGTCAGGTAGATCTATGTGAAGTAGCAAAAGGAAAGGCCATGTTAACATTCCTAAGATTCAGAAACACAATATTGTATTCCTTTGAAGATGACATGATCTGAACCATGTCTATTTGTTTCAGGCTGACATAATCTGAATCATTTTTGCTTGGCCAATTAAATTTTCTTGTCGTCCTGTTTTTTTTCCCACTACCACAATTCAAATACTATTTTATATGCAACATATCTAACACCAGTAAAACAGGGTGTGCGGTGTCATTTCATCACCAATCATAATCGGAATAATCCCATCTGAAGGCTATTTTGGTTCTTAAAGTTCAAACAAGGTGAACGATTCGAATATGTTTTCTTATTGCTACTGTTTATACATTTTTCATCACTCATAACAAGGATAAACAAACTAATGCATTGATAGTATTTCTGGTTTTCAGTCAATTAATGGACTTAAGTGCCATTAAGAGGTTGTTACAATCTGAAAGACCAAGTGATGAATACATAGCTGGAGTACATGGTTTTATTGAGTTTGCCTATAGTGGGAAAAAGGTCTGATGCAAAGATTCAATGCCCATGTGTCAAATGTGTCAACAGAAAGTTACTGTGATACAAGAAAGCAGATGTATGATCACTTAGTGTGTCATGGAATGTTGCGTGGATACACTATATGGGGCTGTCATGGGGAAACAGCATCTTATATCTCTGCTAACAAAGATTCAGAGTCATGTCCAAAAAGAAAAAGAAACAAAGGCTCAGAGCCAGCACATCCAAGTTTAAACAATAATATGCGTCAAGTAGTTCATGAAGCCTTTGGATATATAGAGACCGGAGATCACACAAATGGACCTCATGCATCACCTGAAGATGGACCAGATGCGGAAACAGAAGCTTTCTTGGATTTGCTTAGGGATGCCGATATACCATTATGGGAAGGATGTGAGCTATCAAAACTTTCTTTCCTTGTCTTATTGTTTCATGTGAAGTCAACCAACAAGTGGAGTAATAAATCAGTTAATGATCTACTTCAGATCTTACAGCGAGCTATCCCAAATGGTTCAAAGATACCAAAAACTTTCGTGGAGGCTCGAAAGATTGTTGGAAAACTTGGCCTTAAATATGAGAAGATTCATGTATGTCCAAATAATTGCCAGCTCTATCGGAAAGACAAGAAAGATGATGACTTCTGTTCAAAATGCAAAGCTTCAAGATGGAAAAATAAGCCAGATGAAACAATATTAACAAAAAAGGAAAGAAGAAAGGCAACCCCAAATAAGGTATTGCGTTACTTTCCAATCAAACCTAGACTTAAAAGGCTTTTTATGAACAAGGAAACAGCCAAGTTAACTAGATGGCATGATGAGGAGCGTATAAAGGATGGTGCTTTTAAATCCTGGCTGGTCGAAGCTTGGAAAATCACTGATTCTCTCCACCCTCACATTGCATCAGATTCTCGAAACATGAGATTTGCAATAGCAACAGATGGTTTCAACCCATATGGGAACTGGAATTCTAAACATAGTTGTTGGCCAGTAGTATTAGTACCATACAACTTTCCACCATGGTTATGCATGAAAGCTTCTTCTCTTATGCTCACTCTAATAATTCACGGTTACCACGGAAAGGACTTCCATACATTTATGCGGCCAGTTTATGATGAGCTAAATGAGTTGTTTGAGGATGGTATGTCTACATATGATGCATCTAGAGAGGAGAGATTTCAGCTTTATGCTACTGATGTGCATCTTTGTGGTGACTACCCCTCGACAGGGTTACTAGCAAAGTACAAGGTGTTATGGGGACAGTGGGTTGTGTGTCCCGTGATGATGAAACAGGTTCAATGCGCCTAAAACATGGTTTCAAGCAATGTTTCATGGAACACCGACGATTTCTACCCCGACCGACCATGAGTTCCGTTATGATGCTAGTTCATTTGATGGAACCAGAAGAGCATCGGTCTAGGCCTATTTCTTATTCGGAGAATCTCTTTTGGAAAAGATAAAATCAATTAGTGATTTTGAGAAGTCTAAAACACGGAAGGGTGTTAGTGGCCTATATTGTTTGTCTTCTTTGAAGTATAATGCGCTTTCTGACACAATCTTGACTTTATGCACATATCGAATGTGTGTGAGAATACTGATTGGGACACTTTTAGAAATAGAGGCTAAATCAAAGGACAATCTACAGGGCAAGGAAAGACTTGGAAGAAATGAACATCGGGGCCAGATCTACATCCACAAAAAAAGGCTAATGGTAAGTATTACTTGCCTCCTGCTTTGTACAACATGTCTAAAGAGGAGAAGCAACAATTCTGTAAAGTCCTTCATGACATAAAAGTTCCAGATGGTTATTCTAGTAACATCTCTAGATGTGTAAATGTTGGTCAAGCAAAAATTTCAGGCTTAAAGAGTCATGACTGCCACATACTAATGCAACAACTCATGCCACTTGCTTTGAGAGGTCTTCTTCCAGATGAAGTTAGATCGGTCATATTTGATCTATGTGGATATTTTAGAGAACTGAATGCAAAAGTTCTCCACGTTAATGAACTTGAGAAGTTAGAGGAACGAATCATTGTGACATTATGTCGGATGGAGATGATATTCCCACCTGGGTTTTTCACTATCATGGTGCATCTTGTTCTTCACTTAGCAAATGAGAGGCAAAAATAGGTGGTCCTGTATGTTATCGGTCAATGTATTTTGTGGAAAGGTATGTTCTCCTTATAAAAATTAAGATCCATGTTTGGTACCTTCTCTTTGCATGCTAAATTATATTTTTATTAATTAATACTAGTTTGTGCAGGTACCTTGGTGTTTTTGAAGTCAACCGTGAGAAATAGAGCTCATCCGAGGAGGGCTGCATTGCAGAATCAGCTCTAGCAAGTGAGGCTATGCACTTTTGTTCAACATTTCTTGATGGTTTTCAGACCACTGTCTAATAGTCTTTCATGGAATGAAGACAATGATGAATCACCTCAATGCTCTACTAGATATGCATCAACTCTTTTTTCCTCATCCTCGGGGAACCACTTGGAAAAGCCACGTAGTTATGTTGCGAGAGGTTTGGCTAAAGTACAAGCACCTGAGATATGCGCTATTCAATTGTTCTCATGTCCATCCATACCTTAGGTAATATTTCAAAATTAGAAACATAAATTTATTTTGATGTCTCCCATAATTCTTCCTACATGTAAATTCTAGGGCTCATGCCAAGAGATCATCGGAAAAGGTACTAGGCGTAGAGCGGTCAAAGAGATGTTGAGAAAACCCAAAATGAGATCTTCCATAAATGGTTTTAGAAGTCATGTAAGTACCTTAACTCAAAATGCTTTTACATGTAGCACTAATGTGCAAACTGAATGTGTGTATAATTGTACGTGATAATGCGGTTAGAGAGTGAAAAAAAAGCATTCATAGTGTTATAGATGACATTAGGTGGCTAGCTTCGTGGCCCCGGTGAAAGCTGCAAAAGGTATCGTGCTTTCAACGATCGAGGTTTCCGTTTTAGGCCTAAACGATTGGATGGAGTGACACAAAATAGTGGTGTAGTGGTAACTGCAAAAACATCCGATTATGCGATTGCAAGTGATGGCAAGCCGGAGTTTTAGGTGATGTGACTTACTATGGGAGGATTATTGATATTATTGAGCTAAACTACTGCAGGAAATTTTTACGTGGTACTTTTCAAATGTGAATGGGTTGATGTTATTACCAAAAAGAGGAATAAAGAAGGACAAGGATGGCTACACACTAGTTAATTTCTCACACTTGATACATACTGAGAGAAAATATTAGTCATGAACCGTACATTTTTCCTAACCAAGTGACCGGGTATTTTATTACAAGATCAAGACAAAGAAAATCCTGGGTGGTCTGTAGTCATGAAGATGAAACCAAGAGATATATATGATCTGAGGTTTTGATGAATGGGAAGATGATGTAGAAAATGAGCCATTCCATGTCACACACCTTGGAGATATGTTCAATAATGCAAATGTAAGACATCAATGGACGAGAAGTGACATTGAGGGAACCACGGTGGATGCTAGTGATGTTGCGGATGCTAGTGGCAATGAATTGAATGACCAATCTTAGTTCATGTCGTGCAGCACCTGACTCTTGAAGTGCATGCTCATTTATTGATGGTCCACAAAGGGTCCCTAGAAGGTAATGAAAATTAACACATTTACCATGGCAATGAAATATAAAAGTTGTTAAGTTCTTGACTTTGTGCGAGGTGTCAAATCATGTACGCCCATAGCCCTATACACGTACTCTTGGTGGTGGTGGTGGGTGGTGGTGGTCTCTTTGGGCCTATGTGCCCCTGTGTGCACGATGGCTGATGCCTTTGTCTATCTATGAGCTATTGCAAAATGCATTATTGCCTTTGGTCCTATGCTCTTGTGATATCTTGATACACTCCATCGATAAGTGATAACTTGTTGTGATAATATAATTCTGGAAAAGCTTTTGCTTATGAACTAATTAGTCTCCGGCCTTGCTTTGTGGATGAAATTGTACTGTAAACTTAAAACAAGACAATATTTCTTATTTTTATGTACATGTACAGTTATAAGAAATTGAGAACTTGGCTCTTGATGTAGTATTTCGATCTCTACAGGCATATAAATGTTTTACTTGCTAGGATGTCACCGCTCACGGTCTTTGCTTCCTACTCCATGATTGCCGTTAGGCTTACTCTTCCACTGTAATTGCATTTCTCTTGTCATCAACTAATTTTGGCATGTTGTGCACTGGTACCTGCTGGAGAGGCACCCATCAGTCAGTTACCCATTGGATGCTCAATGACCGAAGCAACTGTATAGTTTTTCCTACAAGTGAGAATTACTAGAGTCCATCTATTAATCGGATAGTCGATTAATCCTCACAAGTCACTAGTGCAGCCCTGCTTGCCATGTTTGAAAGATTTAACAGTTTATTACAAGATGCATTTCAAGTTCTTTTTCTACCTTTACGTATTGGTTGAGTTTGAGGAACTGTGATGATAAGATAATGCTAATTCATTATGTTTTGTTTTTGGCGGGGCCACGTTGTGCTGAATTGGAACCTCATGCTTTCATAGTCCAAAGCTTTGTGTAAGAAGATCTAGCCTAGTTATGTAAGCCAAGTAAATGGGTCGTGGACAGGATTCTAACATGTGTGTTTTAATTCGCATTACTATTGGACATGTAAACATGTTAAGAACTTTTATAGATTTATGATGTATGCAAATGGCGATGGAAACAACTATTATGTGACAACTGTTTGAATTTGCTTGGTCCATAGGTAATTGGGACACGAGAGATTGTACCTATGGTCTATTTAGCTTGAGTCTATATCATGATTCATGCTACATTAAATATCACCTTTGGTGTTTTTAAAATCACCAGATTCTTTTGTGAAGGCATATTTCAAAATTGCTTCCAATATTGTTCTAAGATCGTATTCAAATGCCTTCTAAGGCAAATTTTTTAAAAAAATTGTTTTTGGTCAGTCAAAATTAAATATAAATCATGAGACATTCTATTTAATATGTTCTGACTAGTTTAGTCTTGTGACAAGTTAGTGACAGCGTATCAATGGCAATGTCCACTAGTGGTCATAGAATCAATTTGGTTAGTGAGGCACCTTGCGTGATGACATTCACTTCATAACTATGGGTTGTCAGTGGCAGGAAATAGGTACTCTTCGTCATTACCTAGCTGTCGCAAAAATCTAAGATTCTTATAGCGTCTCCCTAATAAATTGACAATAGGCTTTTGAATCAAACTAACCTTTTTAATGGCGTATTCATTTCTACTTGTTCTCAAGTGATGACCACAACATAATTGACTAAGAGTCTTGGTGACACCTAAGTGCGATGCTCATGTCGCCTATGGATAGGAAGACGGTGCACATATATATGTTTCTTTGTAACACTTCAACTGTAACATTATTTTGTGTTACTACAAGGCATATATTTGTAACACATTTCATATGTTCCATCTATGTGTTACAATATAGTACACTTTTTGCAACACTTTGCTTGTAACATTAATTTTGTGTTACTATAATTATTGTCGGAACACATTTTTGTAGAAAAAAAGTATTTTGTGTTACAATCGAAGTTAGTAACACATCATTTGTGTTACTATGAGATTTCACAGGAACACATTGATGAATATGTTACAGGAAAGTGTTACAATATCCCTGATGTGTAGTAGTGAGGCCATGAAGTGTAAAGGGTGCACTAATGGGTGATAACTACTGGAAGAATGGGATACTAAAACAAATTGGAAATATTTTAGCGGAACACATGGCTCTATATAACACTACATGTATCACTTCTTAGAATGAAATTCTTTGGTAGCCTGCACCCTGAAACCGATAATCTGGATACATGTGAAACACTCTTCATCCCGTAAAACTCTGTTAGAGTAGGAGATCGGAGACGAGGAATTGGGGAAAGTTAGAGGAAAGAAAAACCAAGACAATAGGGCAGACTACGTGACCCAGCAGTGCAGCGTGCATTCCCATCTACACTGAAGTGCAGGCATGTCTCGACCACGCTGGTCCACTCATTAAACGCTAGGGTGCCTCTCGCATATGCGGCTTCAGGCTTTCACTTCTTCCAGGGCTCACTTCCTGGCGCATGGGCGTCAGTTCCAGCCGGCCAATGGGTCCTCTCCTTCAATTCTCTAATTATGGTGGGGTTTCAGTAGCGTCTCTAACTTCCCTCGCCTTGTGGATTGTGCTTTCCTTTATGCAGGTGCACGAGGAAAGCCCTGATGGAGTGCTTGAAAATGTTAGCTACATTACTGCAATAGTCCTAGCTCAATGTAATCTAGACAAGAGTACATAGATGTAGCTCAAAACGTAAGTGAATGTTGTACTCACATTTGTGGAGTGTTGTGGAGCGCATGAATGCCAAGAGGTTTCCAGGATGGGCATGTTAGACATTTGTTTTATTACTATCATGATTGACCTAACACATAAACTCCTAAACTGACCTGTTTTTTGCTAGTGCTATAATCGAAGTCGTTGATTGGACATGCAAATAGGTCGATCGTTAGCATGCTTGATGCAGGCATGTTGCTGAGCGTCGCTGGTGTAGACCCATGTGTGCTCATAGAACAGCATCATAGGGTTATGGTTGTCAACTTCTAGGCTTTTATGGCCATCCGATCCGACACAATTGCCGAGACTGCTGACAGGTATACTAGAGGAAGGAGAAAAGCAGTGTCCAACATGGAAATCCCCTTGAGTCATTAGTAGGGGTTGGTCCTGGGATCAGACCATTAGAAAGTTATGTAGTTGTACGCTATCAGAGCATGGTCCAGGTTTACTATGCCCAACCAAGTCTGAGATCATTACAAACAAGGGAACCTGTAACAGAACACACGGAAGGACATTTCGAGGGACCTTGCGCCATATATATATTGGAGTTGTTGTTGCTTCCCTTCTACCTCCAGATTCAACAGAAGTATCTAAAAACCAGAAAACTAAAAAATCCACGGTTATCATATATGATTTTTCTGGAGAGTTGTTTGTTATGGATCCTGTTTACTCTAAGCACTGGGCATGGGAGGTATTAGGAAATGTGAGATCACAGGAAGTTATGGTTCGTCGTTCATTTGCTTCTTTACATTGCTGCATGCACGGAGGGGCTGTTAGATAATCCACGCTCAATTTGCTGCATTCATCCTTCTAGCTATAGATAGAATAAGAACATGCAGAGGCGTAGCTTGTTTCCTGTTTCAGTAGACTTAGCAAGTAGTGGCTGTAGTGCCTGCTGTGAGCTCATCCGTGGGATGGCACGGACCAGTCCAGGTCCATAGCTTGTGCAAATTTGTAGGATCATGTCTTGTAATTGTTTCCTATATATTCATCAATAGAAGCAACAGAAAAGACGTGACATTCCAGCGCAAGTTACAGTGTTCACAAAGGTGTGCGCTCGTGTGAGTCTTTGCGTGCGTGTGGGAGTGTTCATCAGTCATCTTCCTCGTCTCCGGTGATCATCACTGGCGAGAAGAAGGCAACAAGTGGCATCAGAGCCGGTTTCATTGTCGTATGTGCGACTGCGCGATCGCAGCGACGACCATGGATCTTCGGTCCAACCGTTCCCTCTCGCCGCTGCGCAGAAACGGCAGCGGCGGCAGGAGAAGGGGCGGGAATGGAGAGCGCGACCACGACCGGGTGGTTCATCAGGTTGTGCGAGAGGAGACTGGGAGTGGGTCCCGGTAGCTCAACAAATCGAACTACTACTGTGGGCAGCCCTCATGAAGCTGAAGCTTCAGGCGCTAGCGAACTGTGGCTGGCCGTCAACGGCGAGATCGTGGACTATGTCGACGACCGCAGCACGCTAGAGATCATCACTCTTGGCATGCCACCGAGATGCATGGCACCACTGCCAGGCAGCCCACGGTGAAGGCGGAATTGGAGTCCCTGAAGAAGATTCTTCTCGAGGTGGATGGCGTCTGCGGCAGGTGAAGGCGAACATGCTCCGTCCGAGAATTTGAGGCGTTGCGGTTCAAGGTAGGGGAATCGGTGGATGATTTTGCCCTTCGCATCTCCAATCTGGCGAACCAGCACAGCTCGAGGTGCTCGGCGCCGGGTACACCGAACATCAGATCACGGTTTCTTCAGGCAACACCGGCAAGGTGTTCCCAGATCGTCATGTCAATTGAAACTTCGCTTGATCTGAGTGAACTGTCGCTGGATGATCGACCTCATCAGGAGACTCAAGTCTGTCAAAGAGTGACACAATCTCGACGGCAGCGGTGGTGAATTCCTGGCGCAACTCAACCTCACTGAAGACGAGCTGCTGGCGTGTGTGATGACGCGCCTGAAGGTCTCAGGTGAGGGATTGTTAGGCGGAGTCGGCAACAAGAACTTTTCGGGAACATGCATCGCGGTGGAGGAGGTGACTGCGGTGCAAGCAGTGGAGGCTAAAGACCTCCCTATGGCGGAGGCAAAGGGAAGAAGGAGAAGCCCATGCTCGCCAAGGATGAGTGCGCCTATTGTGGCAAGACGGGCCATTGGGCTCGCGAGTGCCGCAAGAAGAAGCGCGACGCCCGCGCACATGGCTCAGGCGGAGGAGGACGTCGAAGCTGCACTCAACTACGCCGTGGTGTCGCTCGATGCCATGCTAGAGGAAAATCCGGCCGTTCGGTGGGTGTTCGAGGAGTAGGACTTCGGCACCATGTCGGACTTGCCAGCGACACAGTGGGTTCTCGAGGAGGAGGAGGCCAATGTCACGTCGCTCATGGCCCTGGCAGAGCCCATCACCACCAAGTTGACATCAACATCATCCGGTGCGCCCCAGTCTCCGTTGCACATCGACGAACACAAGCTGTTCGTGCAGCTCGGAGAGAAGGGCGACGGCGGGAGCACTCACTAGATCCTCGACACGGGGGCCACGAACCACATGACGCTAGACGAGTCGATCTTCTCCGAGCTTGACACTGGCATGCGTGGGACTGTGCGACGGTGACGGCTCAGTCGTGGCCATTGAGGGGCGTGGCACCATCATTTTCAGGCTCAAGAGTGGTGCACACCAGGAGCTAGCCGGCGTCTACCTCATCCCGAGGCTTACGACCCACATCGTGAGTCCCGACCAACTCGAAAAGCAAGGCTACAAGATGCTCATTGAACATGGCGTCCTGAGGATCTGGGATCAGCAAAGGCGTCTGCCGGCCAAGGTACCGTGTTCCATGAATCGTTTGTAAACACTCATCCGCAGATGAATGTTAAAGGTCATTAATAATAGCACATGTTCTCTTGCGCAGATGAATGTTAAATAAGTATGACAACATGGAAGTTAGCTTAGATACAGCATAGTTCCACAACGGAAATAATTTTCATGACAGAATCTTTTGAGACTTGATGATTTTGAATAATGAGAGAAGGAATGGCATTTCTCGTAATTAAGCAGTTCCTCTTCCTTCATGGTATTGAAGATTTTATTTTTAGCAGTAGCTTACCATATCAAGTTTAGTTAGCGTTCCCACGGTGAGTGCTCCATCGATGCGGGCGGCTTCACGCTCGTGATGAGCGGAGGCGCGGACATCACGCCCTGTGCCGCCCGCACCGCCCGCGGGCGGCCCATCCCGCGAGGAGTTCGGCCGGGCGTTGCTTCAAAAACCTATCGAGGAGCATGTGCATGCTCTCTGCACCCGTCAGCGCTGCTACCTCTACCACCCCGATGGTCACCGTCTTGTCGCTACGGCGTCGGTGCCGATGTTAACCCGGCGGCGGCCTTCGCCCTCGTCCTCATCGGGACTGCGCCCCGGGCCCTCACGCGGAGGCGGATGTGGTGACCTGCTTCCCACCTCTCGCCTCCGCCCGCGGATCGAGCCTCCGCCATAGCTCGGGCTCGGGCAACTTTGTCGCTGGGGTGGGCCCCGGTGGGTGGCTTCCTTTGGCCAGCCACCACAGGCGGCTACTTCTGTTGCTCACGGGGGCTTGGGCCGCGTGATCCTCGCTTTGTTCCTTCTTCGGGCCCGAGCGGAGATGGTGCCCAGCGGGACCTTCGGGGTGGTCGCTCGTTGCAGGGTTGTGGGCGGGCGTGGCCGTGGGCCCGGTGGGCGGACCGGGCCCTCGCCCGGCTTCGCCCGTTGACAACGTCAGCGCCGCCACAACCTACCCCCTCCGCCCCCTTCAGCGGATTGGTGGGCCGACCTTGTGGCCATGGAGTTTGAGCTCCCTTTCGCGACCGCCTCCGGTGGCCTTGGTGCTCTCGGCGACCAAGCTTCCCATGCGAGCGGAGCGTTGGGTCGTCTCTCCACGGTCAGGGGCTCTGCGGGTGCAGCCAAAAGCGCAGGCTGGTGGAGCAACCCGGTGGACCGGAGCTTGCGGCCCGTGCGGGGGAAGCGGATGCGCCCCCCGTCCGTGGGGAGGGGGGTGGTGGGGTCACGGCGGCCTCCCGGGACCCTTGCAGCGTCCTCGCCAGCCACGTCTCCTGCGCACCATACTCCCTCCCTCGCTGCCATCACCGCCTTTGTTGACTCCTTCAAGCTGCCGCTGGAGGAACCGCTGATTGCGTCGCCACCCCGGCTCTGCACCTCGGGGGTCCTAGGCGACTGGATCCCAAATCGTAGTGCACGCCTAGCAGCAAAGTCCGTCTTCTCTGATCCGCAACCGGAGAGGCGGGCTCGTCGCGTCATACTAAACAAGTGGGAGGGCCTAGATGATGTGCGACCTCGGGAACCCCAGACTTCGACGGTCGCGGCGAGGCTCCTCAACCACTTTGGGGGTTCTATCCCGCATTTTTATGAGATTTTATTTTTTTGAACACCATAAGTGCAAAACAGCTTCTTGCTTAAATGTCCCGTTTGAGAAAAGTGAAAAAATATTACCTTGGTTATTACATTCAATTTCAACAGCTGATCCAAAATAAATAGATAGTTTAGTTAGGCATCTGAACCTAAATTTCATTGTCTTTCATTATACAAAAGTACATAAAGGTAGCCCGAGACATAAGTGTGATGTACTGATGTCTAAAAAGTGTACTGAAGGAAATTAAATATACTGTTCAGCCAATGATAATTACTAGAAGAATGGGATACTCAAACAAATTGGAAACATTTGAGATGAACACATGACTATATATATCAGTCTAATCGTTGGTTCCCTTCAGCACTGAAGTTCTTGGTAGCCTGCAGCACCTGAACCCAACAATCCGGAATACACTTGAGATCCACAGCTATAACATATGGACTCCCAAATGTGGTGTTCATCCATCAAAAATCCATCCTGATCTCACCGAGAGCAGTGGCCTGAGTTTGGGAGGTATCTGGAAATTTGATTGGTCTACAGCTTGTCCCTCAAGTGTCAAGAATGTAGGTGAGCGTGCTATGGGCTGTGTTGATGGTTTCCTACACGTGGCTGTTCAACTGCTCGTGCCACAGCCTCGTTGATTCAATCTCACAATGACGTTCTGCTACCTAGAGAGCCTCATGTTGACGCTGACAAGGATGACGTTGAGGTGATCATCAGAGACTAGGTGGAAGCTTCATTCCATTTTTGCATTGATTGCAATGTAGTAGTTTACCTAGGTTATTAAATACAACCAGTGATCCTAATGAATGATGTACTAGTTTCAGTTTAGCTATCTGATCCTAATGTTTAATGCCTGTACACACTCTATTAGACAACAGTACATAAAAGTAGCTCAACGCATTTTTTGTACTCACACTGTAGGATGCAAAGCCTTTACACACTCTGTGAGGAAACTAAAGGAAATTACATTCTATTCAGTCCTCAATAACTACAGATAGAATCGGAGACTGATATTCACATAATGACATAACACTTTTGCTATAAAAGTTACTAAAAGATTATTAAACAAATGTATCTGCCTCTTATGAAAGAATCAATTTTTTTACTAACCCTTTGCAGGTCAAGGTACAATATATAACTGATGAGTTGATGAATCAAGTTAGAAAATTAGTCACGGCTTCAAGGTTGAGCTGCAAAATATACCATATTATCGTGTGTCCATGTTGCAGAAATAATGCTGACGATAGATCATCACACTGATGTTGCAGACATTATTCAGCCATTGAAAAGGCTACAAACCATAAAGACTGCACATACACAGGTTCTTGTCAAAAAGAGAATGCACCACTTCAGTTTTGCCAGATATTGCTTGTCTGAAACGGTAGACATGAGTGGACATGGTATGTTTGTATACCAGGTTTTATTAGACTTGTCGGAGTACCATATTCTAGTATGAATCGATTAAGACAACCAGTGATTAAGATTACCAGCAGGCACTTGCTCGAAGGCATAAATGAAGCAAATAGTTAGTACATATCTGGTTTAAGTCACTATGTGGTGACTGCACGGCTGCTCTGCTCTGTTGTGTCTGTTGACCTGTGTCAAACATCAAACCCAAAGCAATACAACATGGAGCTTACTTAGAGAATGGTACGTGGGAAGCAAGGAATAACACAGTTATCTCGAGAGAAAATAGTCACCAATATTGGCAGCACTACCGGATTTCTGCACGTTCCCGTGGGCATACTCTTTCCGTGAGCTAACAGGACAAAATCACGGGAAATTTGAAGCTATCCCGTGAGCCAGGACAAATCATCACGGGAAAGAAAAAGATCACGGGAAAACATATTTCCCGTGAGAGCGGGGCTCACGGGAAAGGTAACACGCCGTCGCCCCAAAGACCGCTCCGTCCCCTCCGTCTCCCTTTCCCCGTGAGAACTCCGTCTAGCTCACGGAAACTTCGTTCCGATGGCGAGGCTTTCCGTGGGCCAAACGGTGGGCCTCGGCAAAGGGCCCCTTTCCCGTGAGTGGTTTATCCCGCTCACGGGAAAGAAGCTCACGGGAATTTTTTTTTGGAATTTCATCTCCAAACTTTTTCTACACTTGTTGCACATCATATGGCACTCAATATTAAAGTTTGGTGAATTATTGACTTTATTTGATATATTTAGTTAATTATTCTCTTTTATGGGAATTTATGAAATAAGGCCAAATTTGAACTACAAGTGCTTCAATTTTTGAAAAAATTAGTAGAAAATTTATATTCCTCATACTCAACACAATGTAAGACCTTGCATTTAAAAAAATAACAAAATCTGGAACATCTTAATACGAAATCATGAACGTTAATCCTGTTCGAGTGGTTTAAAAATTCTAGAAAATAAACTGATGTGCAAAAAATCATGAAATTTGATAATATGTCATGATATCTTATGCGAGAGCTATGATAAAAAATTGGGAACGTTTAAGCACAAGTTGGCACGTCACGATGTTCACAAGCTCCAACATCTACGTAGAAGTTTCATGTTTGTTGAGAATGATCCATTGTGATTTCATGTGGATATGGCGGTCAAGTTGTGGTTTGGCTATGAAACTTTTTCTATATGCAAATGCACCTCGAGATATTGTGTCATGTCTATTTTCGAGAATTTTTGGATTGTTTTGGTAATTATTATAATTTTTTTGTTGTAGTTAAGTAAATACAATTTTGAAAAAATGAGATAGAACCACATGAA
Source organism: Hyparrhenia diplandra (assembly GCA_015847255.1). Lineage (NCBI taxonomy): Eukaryota > Viridiplantae > Streptophyta > Magnoliopsida > Poales > Poaceae > Hyparrhenia > Hyparrhenia diplandra. The sequence continues at coordinate 502,817 of JADLZK010009433.1, read as the reverse complement.
ATAATGGCCATTTTTTTTCGCGCAAGGATCAATTATGTATGGGTGAGTGTATGTTATAAGGTATTTTTGAAGTAATCTTGATCAAAGTTTGAAAAGATATATGTTACAAAAGAAAGGGGGTAATAAATTTAATTTAAAGAAAATTATCTTTCCATGAGCAGCCTATGGGAAAGGGATGAGATATCCGTGAGCTTATCACTGTGCTCACGGGAAAGAAGTGGGACCCGCCTCCACGGGGGAGCTTGCAGTCTTTCCCGTGATCCCCCGGATCCATCACGGGAAGATTTTTTTAAAAAAATGTAGTCAACCTCGAGCCCCAGCCACTCCAGGGCCACTCACACACTCTCCACACACACACACACTCCACGCCCACGCCCGGGCCGCCGGCGCCGCCTCCCGCCGCCCGGCGCCGCCGCCCGGCGCCCGCCCGCCGCGACGCGCCCGGCGGCCCGGCGCCCGCGCGGCCCGGCGCCCGGCGCCCGGCCCGCGCGCCTGCCCCAGCCCCCGTACAGCGCCGGCGCCCACCCGCGCGCCCTTTTCCCCCTACATAGCAGTGGGGCCCGGGAGGGGGGGGGGGGAGGGGAAGGGGGGAGGAAGGAAGAGGAGGAGGAAGGAGGGAGAAGGGAGGAGGAGGAGGGAGGAGGAGGAGGAGGAGGAAGGAAGAGGAGGAGGGAAGGAGGGAGAAGGGAGGAGAAGAGGAGGAGGAGGAGGAGGAGGAGGGGGAAGGAAGGAGAGGAGGAGGAGGAGGAGGACCGCCCACCGTCGCCACCACCAGTGGTGCACGAGGAGGAGGAATGTTCATAATTATGTTCTATTTAATTTTGCATTTTTACTAATTATCTACATCTAATTGCAGGTCATTCAAAAAGATGCCTCGAACGAATGTCCTCAAGAAAATAACCAGGTTGACAAGGAAATTCAGAAGTGTATCCGAGCTAGGGCAAGGGCAAGACGAAGGGGAAGCGTCAGAGCCAGCACCACCGCCACGAGGGTAAAGGCGGGGCACTATGTAAAAAGGCTTCTGACAGTCGCGTTGAGGGCATCTCCATCGGCGGCGCGTGCCCATTAGGGTCTCTAAATGTCGACTTTACGTATCTGTCCCGTGGCGAAGTCAGTTCGGCTTTAATACAGACGGGATTTCGTGCGTATCAAACTTCCCCGTCTGTAGTGAGCCCTTGTTACACACGCGCCGTGGAACGTCGCGTCTCGAGGATTTGCTCGATTGTGGTCTCACGGTATCTACTGCACATGATTTCTAAGATGCGGCTGCACCTCGAAACGTCACGCACCGCGGCATCGATGTCCGACCGTACCGCGTCAAAAGTAGTGACGCCCGTTAGCGAGATACGGCGTAGAAGCTTGGACCGCATTGACCCATTTACAAAAAAAATCGCTCAGAATGGACGGCGCATGTCGACGCTGCGGCGTCTGGCGTACCACGCAGAATGGTACATCAGCACGTACGCCGGCGGCCGGTGAACCGTCTGTAAAGCGTAGTAAAATACGAACCACGTGCGGACGATAACCAACCGTAATCTGGGCGATTCGTACATACGCCAAACCCATAATGCGTGGTTTTACGCTTCATTTACGTAGCGGCGTGCGATTGCCCTGTCTGTGGTTCCGTAACCCTTTTCTGAGCGTTCATTTTGTCGCCACGCCTGTAGCTTTCGCTTGGTTTATAGACGCGGTTTTTCGGTATACACATCCGCATTTTCAGGCGGCTCGTAGCGGATGCCGACCGTAACTCCCTAGGAAATACGGATCGTGTCGCTTTCGGCGTGTCTGCGTCGAGGTTTCTATTTGGTAGCGTTTGCGGTGCTCGGCAAACCGGCGCGAGACTACGAGCGTTGGTTCACGCAGACGCGCCGAAAACACTGCGCCGCTAATAATTTAGATATTACGTGGCCCAGTTCACGCGGCCGAAACTATTCGAAACCCACGGGCGCGCTCGTTAGCCGCGGTGGTACGGCCTTATTCAGTTATTACGAGGCGGGTTAAGATAGGTGCATCTTTGTGCGAACTGAGACGTACATACGGTCCGATCACAAACAAATGGCGAACGCTGCGGCATGGAAAATTCATGTGTATTTCTTAAAATTCATGTGTATCTCTGAAAATTCATGTGTATCTCTCAGAATGTTCTTCACACGTACATACCCGGGGTTGTTCGGGGCACGCCACACGCATTGTTCACAACACAAATAACACAGTTCAAATGCATGTATCCACCTGATCGTCATGCGGCAAAGGGAAATGAAGGAACTCACGGTTCCGCGAAAACGAATACTGTAACCGAGGCTGATGATCTCTTCCATAACAAACTTGGCGATCTCCTCTCTAATATCCTCCAAATTAATCGAATTTCCGGACAAATCAAAAATCCTAATACAAAGAAAGGTAGACATAAGTGTTCGTTGTATACATGGTCTTTATTGCCAAACAAAGGTAGGCACATGATGGAGCTGCACTTCGAGTTACCTCGTGACGGTCCAGATGAACTTGTTTCATCGCAGCCAGGAAGTGGTGGGCCGTGTAGAACCCACATGTCTTTTCATCAGTTTGCGACTGGCACTGCAAACATATGAAACACAAAGTGGTTATTCAGCGCATGGAAACACGTACGAGTGCAGAACTCCAAGTGAAGCACTACTTACTGTACATTCTTGTTTGGACCTCCATGCTTCTTGCCTAAAACATGCTTGTTTGGACCTTGCCGTCTGTCCTGCCGTTGAGCCACGTTTGATTCTCGGCACTTGCACTGAGAGGCACTCTGGACATTCTTGTCATGCGAGCCACTCCCCGCATTCTCAGCCCCTGCAGCCTGCGAGGCACTCTGGTCATCCTTGCCTTGCGAGCCAGTTTCCACATCGTTAGCCGATGCACTCTGCAAGGCACTCTGACCGTCATTGGCATGCGAGCGAGTCGCGCATTCCCATCCATTGCGACGAGAGGGACTCGATCATTCTTGTCATTCCCATTTAAACTGCGTGTCATACAGTCCTTTAGATTGACTTTCATTGAGGCGCGTAAGTAGGCACGGGAGGTTTTGGGGCGGTAAAAGAAGAGAGCTTTAGGAATGCTACGATAAGGCGGGCTCTGCTCCCATTTGGATCCTCTTACACATAGCTTTGTCCAAGAGCCTTAATCTCACCTGCGGCGGATCCAGTGGTGTAGCCTCAAAACCAGGAGTTACATGATCAATAAAAACAATAGAATGTCCTTCCAGTATTGGTTGACCTTTAAGATGTAGTTGATTCGGGTATACCATTCCCCTTGCTACCTCAACCAGATAACCTCGAGTCTTCACTGCAAGGGTACATGGTGCTGATGTGGAAAGTATCTCAACTGCAGCATCCGCCGAATCGGCTTCTCGCACGCAGCTGCTCTTCACACCACCTACACGGCTAGGGGTGTTGGCGAGGCGATGAACCATGTCCTCCCCGATTCCAACGCCGCCACCTTAGGCGTGAGCTCATCTAGTTGAGGTCCAAACTCTTCTCTATATGCTTCGGCCAACGCACCTGGAGACATCCTCTTTCTGTACATGTCGACGCAAGCCGGCCAAAACTTCCAACCAGTCATACTAGACATACCACGCACACGCCCTGTCTGCTCTGGGGTGCCCAGGACCTCTGTGAGCATATCTCTTTCCCTTACACCAGTGCCCTCAGAAGAAGCATGGGCGGTCTTTTCTAAAACCTTCTCAGATAAAGACCGAGACTCTTCACCTGACCAAACAATTGCAGCCTTATTACCTGACACAGCCAGACTGCACCGTGCACGCAAAAAATGCCGAGCGCGGTTCACTGGAAATTCATGCCAAGGATTCTTGATGCTATTGTGGAGTAAGTAAGTGTCCTCCTTCTCCCACACTTCGAACTTTGCCTCATAACCTCCTGTACCCAGGCAGTGGTCATGCTTGTTCTTCTCCCTAAGCCGCTTGTATCTCTCACTTGTTGCCAGTGCCTCTTTGCTGCTCTTCGCTTCAACGAAAGCTGCCCAATCGTCCTTGGTGATGTACGGGTGCTTCACCGTGGCATCCAACCCCTTCATGACGTAATTCCGCACTAGATCGCTTTTGAAGGTCCTAAAACTTTTGCCTACTGAGTGCCACAGCTTCATATATGCTATGCGCCTTAAGTTGCCTACAAACTCCAATGAATTCGGACACGCTCAAATAACAATTCCTTTGTTGCGGCTTTAAGGAAGAGACTGAATATGTGAGCAAGGGGACCTTTTGTCTAGCAATCAGACCAGCAAGTCTCTTCATTCTTAGCATGGCCACCTTCTCAGTGGGAAACCCATTCGGCTTGAGCGCCGTGACAACTATCTTGCCTTCTGGCCACCTTGTGTGTGTCCTGACCCTCCGCTTTCGCACCGGAAAGCCAGATGGCTGCCCCTCTCCAGTAAAAAATCCCGAACGCCCCCCTGTGGTACCATCATCTCTCTCTTGCCCCCCTGTGGTACCATCATCTATCTCTTGCTCTGTCTCTTCATATGTAGCTCTCCAGCCATCCTCTAGAGAATAAGTTGTTTCGTTGCCAGATGATGTTGTAAATGTGCCAACAGACACCTACATCAAACAGATTTAGGTTACACAGAGAAGTCAACAGCTAGCACTAAGCAAAAAGCTAACAATAAGTAGGGTTTGTATATCACATAGCTGCAGCTTACCATTTTTCGTCGTCAACAACGGCCGACACACGACAAAGCTTCACCGGTAGTTCTAGGGGCGAGGAAAAGGTGCAGTCATTGTTCTATCTTGAGCACGTATATTCAGGAATAGAGGAATATAAACAACCTGTAGTTTAGCAACAGTTCGTTTAGTGGGAAAATTTTTGTAAGACAAGATAGTAGTAGTACTCGACAGTTCTCAAGCTTGTGTATTCATCTATGAAGAAAGTAAGCAGCAGAATTATCACCTTTCCTCACTTCCTGGCGACTGAAAAATTCAGGCGACACCGTTGATGCCTGCTGTTGGATGGAAATCACTGAAGTAGCTTGGTCACCTGAACAGAGGTCCCAAACCCGGGTAAAGGAGGAGGGTTGCGTTAAGTTTGGAGAACCAGCGTAAAAAATAGCCACTCTAATGGACAGAGGCACAGATCACAAAAAATTGCACTCCCTCCGTTCCAAATTGTAAGTCGCTTTGACTTTTTTGGTTCGTCCATTTTGCTATGTATCCAGGCATATTATTGTATCTAGATACATAGCTAAATGGATGTACCAAAAAAGTCAAAAGCGACTTTACAAAACCGGAGGAGGAAGCGGTCAGGAATAGAAGAATATAAACAAACTGTAGTTTAGCAACAGTTCGTTTAGTAGGAAAATTTTTGTAAGACAAGATAGTAGTAGTACTCGACAGAGCAGTCAGTGTTCTTGTGCATGTGTATTCATCTATGAAGAAAATAAGCAGCAGAATTATCGCCTTTCCTCACTAGGAAAAACTGAAAAGGAAGCCAGAAATGTGTTGGTTGTAATATGAATGAGACCATCCAACACCTTTTCCTAGATTGTCCGTATTCGAAAATGGTATGGAGGATCATCTTTTATGCTACTGGCCTAAACCAGCCTAGATCTACATAAGCCATATGTTTGGTACATGGCCTACTAATCAGAATAAAAGGATTAGAAACTTGATTTGGGTTGGCGTCACAGCTATATCTTTGGGCCATTTGGCGCTATTGTCGAAACGATATTATCTTTAACAAAACGAAAGTTTTCTCATTGTCGAAGGTAATTTTCGGATGAGCCTACGGCTGCGATGCGAGCCCGATTGCGGCGTGATGAACAAGACAAGAACACACTCTCGCTAATTAGCAGAAAACTAGAAGTGTTTACTTTGGAGCTTCCCTATAGAGGGTGGAAGCACATTTATCATTTGCTTTAGTTCTCTTTATCTGTTTTAGAGACTTGTTTTGCTCTACCTTTTTATCCAGTACTTGTAATAACTAGCTCTGTACATCCTCGGATGTAGAGGCCGGATGTTTTTCTCATCCATTATCTAAAAAAAAAAAAGCTTCGTTGCCTGAACAGATTTGAAAATTTTAGTCACCTGAAAATTAGCAAGGCCCTAATATTATACTGATTCAATTACGTAATAGGCGTGCGTGAGGACTACACAATCCACGAGAGGCACAGATCAAAAAAAATTGCACTCCCTCCGTTCCAAATTGTAAGTCGCTTTGACTTTTTGGTTCGTCCATTTTGCTATATATCCAGGGCATATTATTGTATCTAGATACATAGCTAAATGGATGTACCAAAAAAGTCAAAGCGACTTTACAAACCGAAAATGGAAGAAGTAGTTCGAGGAATAGATGAATATAAACAAACTGTAGTTTAGTAACAGTTCGTTTAGTAGGAAATTTTTGTAAGACAAGATAGTAGTAGTACTCGACAGTGCGTCGGTGTTCTTGAGCTTGTGTATTCACCTATGAAGAAAAATAAGCGGCAGAATTATCGCCTTTCCTCACTAGGAAAACGGAAAGGAAGCCGTAAATGTGTTGGTTGTAATATGAATGAGACCATCCAACACATTTTCCTAGATTGTCCGTATTCGAAAACGGTATGAAGGATCATCTTTTATGCTACTGGCCTAAACCAGCCTGGATCTACATAAGCCATATGTTTGGTACATGGCTTACTAATCAGAATAAAAAGATTAGAAACTTGATTTCGGTTGGCGTCCACAAACTATATCTTTGGGCCATTTGGCGCTTGTCGAAACGATATTATCTTTAACAAAATAAAAGTTTTTCTCGTTGTCGAAGGTAATTTTCAGATGAGCCTATTGGTCTGCGATGCTTGAGCCCAGATTGCGGCAAGATGAACAAGACAAGAACACACTCTCGCTAATTAGCAGAAAACTAGAAGTGTTTACTTTGGAGTTTCCCTATAGAGGGTGGAAGCACATTTATCATTTTCTTTAGTTCTTTTTTATCTGTTTTTAGAGAGTTGTTTTGCTCTACCTTTTTATCCAAGTACTTGTAATAATCGGGCCGTGTACATCCTCGGATGTAGAGGCCGGATGTTTTTCTCATCCATTATCTAAAAAAAAAAAAAAAAGCTTCATCGCTGAACAGATTTGAAAATTTCAGTCACCGGAAATTAGCAAGGCCCTAATATTATACAGTTCAATTCTGTAATAGGCAGTCTGTGAGGTCTACACAATCCACAGAGGCACAGATCACAAAAAATTGCACTCCCGCCGTTCCAAACTGTAAGTCGCTTTGACTTTTTTGGTTCGTCCATTTTGCTATATATCCGTGCATATTATTGTATCTAGATACATAGCTAAATGGATGTACCATAAAAGTCAAAGCGACTTACAAACCGAAAGAAGTAGTTCAGGGAATAGAGGAATATAAACAACCTGTAGTTTAGCAACAGTTCGTTTAGTGGGAAAATTTTTGTAAGACAAGATAGTAGTAGTACTCGACAGTTCTCAAGCTTGTGTATTCATCTATGAAGAAAGTAAGCAGCAGAATTATCACCTTTCCTCACTTCCTGGCGACCGAAAAATTCAGGCGACACCGTTGATGCCTGGTTGTTGGATGGAAATCGCGAAGTAGCTTGGTCACCTGAGCAGAGGTCCCAAACCGGGTAAAGGAGGAGGGTTGCGTTAAGTTTGGAGAACCAGCGTAAAAAATAGCCACTCTAATGGACAGACGCCGTGTCACAAAAATTGCACTCCCTCCGTTCCAAATTGTAAGTCATTTTGACGTTTTTGGTTCGTCCATTTTGCTATGTATCCAGGCATATTATTGTATCTAGATACATAGCTAAATGGATGTACCAAAAAAGTCAAAGCGACTTACAAACTGAAGCGGAGGAAGTAGTTCAGGAATAGAAGAATATAAACAAACTGTAGTTTAGCAACAGTTCGTTTAGTAGGAAAATTTTTGTAAGATAAGATAGTAGTAGTACTCGACAGAGCAGTCAATGTTCTTGCGCATGTGTATTCATCTATGAAGAAAATAAGCAGCAGAATTATCGCCTTTCCTCACTAGGAAAAACTGGAAAGGAAGCTGTGGGGATCACTCCTGCCCCTCTGGCCTTCGCTATCGGAGATAGCGGGAGGAGGGGCGAGGGCTTCCCACAGAGAAAGGAATGACAAGTATGAACCAACGAAATGAGTGGGCAGCAGAGGGGCCTCCGCTCGGTCACGCCCCCGCGGGAGTTGCGGAGGGTGGGAACTAGCGGAGGTCAGCATGAGTATGAAGCAGAGTGAATAACAGAGGGGCCTCCGTCGGTCCCACCCTCACTGGAGTTGCCGAGGGTGGGGACTAGCGGAGGCCAGCACGAGTGTAAAGGACAGAACTTGCGAGGCTATCTAAGACTGTGATTTGATTAGATGGCAATGAATTCTGCCACCAACCGACCCCCTTCCTTGGTGCCCCTACCCGGGTATTTATAGGAAGCCAAGAGGGGTCGGGTGGTCGCTTTACAACATGGTACATGGTAGGTAGGAATTTGTACACGCTGATGAGTGGGCCCATGCCGGGGCAAAGAGGTATTTTACCCTCGTAGGGGTATAATGGTAAACACACACGACTCCCTAGACTGTTGCCGCCTGATAGGGTTTCTCTTCCCGCCGCCAGACTCCATGGCTCGACGGCTCAGCCTTCTCATGGCGCCCGCCCTTCGGAGATTGGTTCTGTGTCCTCGGCTATGCTGACCCTCTGCTTGGGTCCTCGGGATGACGATCGGGCCTTGACCCTCGTATTGATGATTGACGGAGGCCTTGCCTGGGAGTAGAGCCTGCGGTCGCTTGGGTCTTCTTATGCCCTCTGATCTTGCGGAGGCCCCTTTGTTGGGCCTGTCGATGACGTTGTCTTGGCTTGCAGGTGAAAGGTTGACGGAGGCCCCTTGAAGAGTGGAGCGGAGCTCGGCGTTGTTTGGGCCCTCCGCTGCCTTTTGGCCTAGCGGAGCCCCCTCTGCTAGGGCTTGCCTGTGATGTTCAAAGAGTTAGTCATACAACAAGTTGCTTGGCCCGCCGAAGCGAGGCCTGCGGGAGCTGCAAGGGCTGGCGAGGGTCGCCCTCCCCAACAAAAGCCATAAATGTGTTGGTTGTAATATGAATGAGACCATCCAACACCTTTTCCTAGATTGTCCGTATTCGAAAATGGTATGGAGGATCATCTTTTATGCTACTGGCCTAAACCAGCCTAGATCTACATAAGCCATATGTTTGGTACATGGCCTACTAATCAGAATAAAAGGATTAGAAACTTGATTTGGGTTGGCGTCACAGCTATATCTTTGGGCCATTTAGCCCATTGTCGAAACGATATTATCTTTAACAAAATGAAAGTTTTCTCGTTGTCGAAGGTAATTTTCAGATGAGCCTATTGGCTGCGGTACTGCGAGCCCGATTGCGGCGTGATGAACAAGATAAGAACACACTCACTAATTAGCGTAAAACTAGAAGTGTTTACTTTGGAGTTTCCCTATAGAGGGTGGAAGCACATTTATCATTTGCTTTAGTTCTCTTTATCCGTTTTAGAGACTTGTTTTGCTCTACCTTTTTTATCCACTACTTGTAATAATTGGTGTGTACATCCTCGGATGTAGAGGCCGGATGTTTTTCTCATCCATTATCTAAAAAAAAAAAAAACGTCGCTGAAAAGATTTGAAAATTTCAGTCACACGAAATTAGCAAGGCCCTAATATTATACCGTTCAATTACAGTAATAGGCAGACTGTGAGGACTACACAATCCACAGAGGCACGAGATCACAAAAATTGCACTCCCTCCGTTCCAAATTGTAAAGTAAAGCTTTGACTTTTTTTTTTCGTCCATTTTGCTATGTATCCGTGCATATTATTGTATCTAGATACATAGCTAAATGGATGTACCAAAAAGTCAAAAGCCTACTTACAAACCGAAATGTAAGAAGTAGTTCAGGAATAGAGGAATATAAACAACCTGTAGTTTAGCAACAGTTCGTTTAGTGGGAAAATTTTTGTATGACAAGACAGTAGTAGTACTTGACAGAGCGCTTAGTGTTCTCAAGCTTTTGTATTCATCTATGAAGAAAATAAGCGGCCAGAATTATTACCTTTCCTCACTTCTGGCGGGCGAAAAATTCAGGCGACACCGGATGATGCGTTGATGCTGTTTGTTGGATGGAAATCACTGAAGTAGCTTGGTCACTGAGCAGAGGTCCCAAACCCCGGGTAAGGAGGAGGGTTGTGTTAAGTTTGGAGAACCAGCGTAAAAAAATAGCCACTCTAATGGACGAGAGGCACGGATCACAAAAAATTGCACTCCCTCCGTTCCAAATTGTAAGTATCTTTGACTTTTTGGTTCGTCCATTTTGCTATGTATCCGGGCATATTATTGTATCTAGATACATAGCTAAATGGATGTACCAAAAAGTCAAAGCGACTAATTTACAAACTGAAGCGGAGGAAGTAGTTCGAGGAATAGAAGAATATAAACAAACGTAGTTTAGCAACAGTTCATTTAGTAGGAAAATTTACGTAAGACAAGATAGTTGTACTTTCGACAAAGCGGTTAGTGTTCTCGATCTTGTGTATTCATCTATGAAGAAAATAAGCAGCAGAATTATCACCTTTCCTCACTAGGCAAAACTGGAAAGGAAGCCAAAAATGTGTTGGTTGTAATATGAATGTGACCATCCAACACCTATTCCTAGATTGTCCGTATTCGAAAATGGTATGGAGGATCATCTTTTATGCTACTGGCCTAAACTAGCCTAGATCTACATAAGCCATATGTTTGGTACATGGCCTAAACCAGCCCGATGTCTCGGTCTCCTTTGGCGGAGTCGTCTGGAGGTGGACGGGCGAGGAATAGGCTTCAATGGGATCTAGTTGGTGAGCTTAGCGGGTTCCCGCTCATCAGTTGTCCGGACTGCGGTCTTGCTCGGGTGGTGGAGGCGCGGACCAAGAAGGATGGTGATAATCTGCGGCCGACTCTACTTCAAGTGTGCTAGGAAATGGGGTGAGTATTTGGATTACGTAGTGTTGACGTGTTGTCCCGGGCCTCCCCGCCCCTAGTTTTGCACTAATTTGTGTGCCTGTTTTTCGAGTACCTAATAAGCGGCAATGTCATTACTACCGATTTGAAAAGGAATACTTTGAGGTCTTGAAGGATCTTGGCATCATAGCTGTTCGCCCTTCGAATTGGAAAGAGGAGTCTGGTCTTTGGATGAAGAAGAAGCTTCGGTGGGCGGTCCCCAAGTGGTGACACCAAGAAGAAAAACTTGGAGCGAATCTTTGGAGGACTTGATGAGGAAGACGAACATGTTTATTATTACTGTCTCTTGTCCGTGTTGTCATTGGATGTGTTCTGATGTATCTTTGTAAACATGTAATGCCCGATGCAAATGTTATTATTGTGGTAATTTGCGAATATCACAACGTGTCGGTGCAATGAATGCTTGGTGTCAAGATTACGCACTTTGTGAAAAGTCAACCGAGTGGAGTGGATCCACATGTGCTTAATAGGGATGTCATCCGTTGACCCGCGTTGTGTAAAGGCATGAGTGATACTCCCTCCGTTCATAAAAAAAAAAACGTAATTTTTTGACCTTTTCAAAATCTAATTTGACTATACATTCGTCTTGCTCAACATATTTGTGTAAATTCCAAAATAAATTAGCTATTGTTATAATATCTTTAATGATCTAATAAGTCATAACAAAATTGATAATATTTATATACATTATTCAAATAAAACGAATGGTCAAATTAGATTTTGAAAGGTCAAAGAATTTCGTTTTTTTTGGTTGACGGAGGGAGTACTCCACGCTTGCCGATCGTGTGGGTTCGCAAACTAGTCTACGACACGTGATACTAAAAAGCGTGTGAGTAATAAAGCGACCCCTATCCGAAGTCCGCTCTACGGCGTCGTCCGCCACCTCTCTCGCACTACGCCAATTGAGCGAACTCACTTCCGCGCCCGGCTACATCTATCTCGTCGCCGCCGCCGCCGCTATAAGCTTAGCTTCACGCGTCGCCTTCCACGCACCACCACCGCCGCCGGGCGCCGCGCCGCCCCTCGCCGCGCACCATGCGGCGACTTCCCGGAATGCTTGCATTGGTTGCCATCCGCGTCGCCAAGGAGGCGTAGGATCCCATGGACGACCTCCCAATCTGCGCCGCACGAATAAGCGAGATGGCGGGTGTCGCGGCGGCGCCATGGTGGGACGGAGCATCCCACCGGAGCGGGTTTTCCAGCGAAGCGAGGAATGGCGTACCCTCGTCACCAATCTCGCCATCGTCGGCAACCCGGAGCGTGCTTCGAGCGCGAGCCGCTCTGCCCTGCTCGTCGATGGCCGCGGCACCGTCGCGCCCCGCGACGACATGCCGCGGCGCGCCGCCGATGCGGGGCATGAACTTCGCCTCGTACACACATGCCCTTGCTCTCTGGGATGAACACCGCGCCGATGACGGCGACACCGCACGAAAGGTGTTGCGGGGGATCGGCGCGACGCGGCGGTGGCAAATGCGACATGGGGCACCGATCGCGAATCGCGCCTCAGCGCCGCACGGGCAATAGCGGTGTTGAGCGACGAGCCGATGGTGGCGCCGTATCCGGTGGGTTTTTGGTTTCTCTGTCGCCTCCCTCTGCCGCCCAACCGCCGGTGCCTCGCCAACACGGGCATCTTCGATGCAAATGCGGGGCTGGGGCGACATTGCCGGGTGGTCGGAGTCGGAGCGTGGAAGTCAACCGTGGGGGAGTGTATCTTGCAGCGGCGAAGGGGGATCAGCGACGAGTCTACTTTGTTCTTCGTTGATGGCTTGTGGGCATGAGTGTACTTCGTTCTTCCAATGCAGGGGAGTTGCTCACGATTCTGCGGTGACGCCTAGCTAGATATAACAACTTTTGGTAGCTTTTGGAAGTGTGCACGCGTCGTAGGTGATGCATATATGGTGTGCATATGTTCGATCCTTACCTAGCGGTGATGTTCAAGAAACATAGATCCGGATGGAACGAAGACCGAGATGTTTTAATTAGTTGTAATATAATCCGTGTGTTATAATGCTCACTTACGCTTCGGTGTCTACCATTAATTCTCGCCGCCGCCACGCGCGAGCCCATGGTCGCCGCGAGCACCCCCAAATGGCATGGCTATAGTTAGCCGCCTCTCGGGCTGAACTCTCTCCCTTCTTTCTTACCTTGCCACCTCGAGGCTCGTCGGCCTTGAAGCCGCGCTATTCCTGTGCCGTTGAGGTCACCTTTGAACGCTGCCATGTCCGCCGGTTCACACGCCGGCCGGCCGCGTGTTCGAGCTAGCGTTCACCACGATGGCAACAACCCCTCTGCGACCCGTCCCCGCCTCGACCGAGTTTTGAAAACCGTTTACGCCGCACTCCTGATGCCTCCATATCCCGTCCATGTAACCTCGGCCTGTCCTCGGTCGGCCGGAGAGTGTCGCTCCCGCTCCGCGCGCGCCCTGCCCGCCAACGCCGGGCGTCGAAGCTCAGCGGTAGGCGGATCCCATTCAAACCCGCTCATCCGATAGCATAGATAGGAACGCTAGGTTACGGGATCACGGTGTTCGCCCTCCCGTCGCTAGAGACATCATCATCTCCGTGTGCCGCGCCATGATGGACTTCTCCTCGAAGGGGTGATTCACCGTTGGCGCGGTTTCTAAGACGAGGGAACAAGAGAACGCAAATGACGAAAAAGATTGACACGCATCATATTAATTAAACCGATACAAGGAAACAACTATATAGCGAGCTAATAGCGGGCTATAGCGGAGCGGCTAAATTGTACTTACATGAACAGAAATAGCGGCACCCTGCCTCGAAAGGCTATAGCGGGCTATTTAAAAACAGTAGTGTACGGGGCTCAAAAACTCTAATTTTCCTTTTTAATCTCCGGTCAAAACTTGTAACTAGTCTTTCTCCCTCATAGTAACTCCAAAATTGATGGTTTTTTCTTTCTAATTTTTTTTTTAAAATCATGCTCTATCGAGCGATTGTATTATTATTACTTGTATTACTATTTGTCATGTTTCATCAATAACATTTGAAATTTGAATTTCAAAATTACAACTTCAAACAACATTTTTTGGAGCATCTAATGATTTCAGCGAGAAGAAGTCATGAACATATAAAAGTTGTACAACTTCTTATGATGTACACCTTTTACACTGTCATTTCTTCACCCGACGACGTCCACGGTAACATTGTTCACAAGATTTACACATCCACATATAGTTTATATGAAACTACGAGAGACATCTCTAAGATTTGTGAACAATGTCTAACACTATGTCGGATGGGGAAACAACCAAATTAAAATAAGAATTAGTGAACAGTCTTTGGAAAAAAAAAAACGAACCCGCTTTGGGGAACATGGAGTCTGTAGTAGTGGGCGTCCGTCCTTCGTTCTCGTCGGCCCGCCGGTGCCCCTACCGGCCGGGTGCTGATTTGTTGTGTGAGAAAATTACCGCCGGGTCGGGTGGCTTTTGTGAGAGAAAAGCACTCTTGGTGGTGGTGAACCAACCCGGCCGAACGATCGGTCGCGTCAACTGCGGATCACACTACTTGCGCCTGCAAAGAAAGATGGATGGAACGACGGTGGCGACGTGGGCCCCATTCTACGAGGGTGTGTAGGATACGCAAAGGATTCACATGCAAGGGTGTGTATAGACGCGCTTTGTGTAAGTATAGATGAGTTTGTAGGAAAAGGCGCCGCCCCAATTTTTTTATTTGCAACGCGTCATAAAACGCCATTGCGCCGGAGTGCACCGGGCCGGCCCGATCATTAAGGGCGTGTTTGGTTGCTGTGTGGCATCCCGCATCGCTCTCACATGGCTCGGCCCTGCCGGGTTAATTTGGCCATGCCAAATGCATGCAACAAGCCCCTCTGTTTGGTTGCCCGCATGAACCCAACCAGGCTAGCTAGAGCTGTTGTTTGGTACTGTGCATTTGTGTGAGATTTAAATTTGTGCATGCATGGTTGTTGTTTGGTTGCTGCATACATGCTAGTTGCGGCACATTCAAATTGTCACAAGCTACAAGCCGATCACAATAAAAGTAACTAGTCTTTTACCATAGCTTCCAAACTAAAAACCCTATGACTACAACAATAATTAGGACTACTACGAGCACTAGTAAACAAAGTGCCACCGATCTCCAACGAGGTTGGTTTACAGGTGGATTAACAAGTGGTAGTAGAAGGGGTGGATCCACCTCGCCGTCCCACGACCCAGCTACAAAAGCTTGCTCGGCCTCCACTTTTGTGTTTATATTTCCCGTAGCAATTTCCACGAACCTATGTACTTGCTCGTGTGCTTCTTTCCGGGTTGAGTACACCCTGGTTCCCTGCCATGATGAACCACATACCATGCCATTCTTTGCAAAAAGAAACAAATTGTAGGAAACATAACACGGCATGGCTTATGTGTGCTCGAGTTCATGTAGAAACATCATTGGCTAGGTCATGTGCTCGGATTATAGGAACAATGATCACAGCCCTAAGGCATATGTGCTTAAAGTACAGAAAAACATCACATGCATATAGGGCATGTGTTCAAATTTTATGAAAAAACATCACAAAGAATAAGGCATTGTAATCCCAGGCTAGGGTTTGAAGAACAAGGAGAGAGGAAAAAAAAAATCACCTGAGAGAGGAGAGGGCTCGGATCCACCGCTACAACACAAGAGAGAGAGAGAGAGAGGCCTCGGATCCACGATTCACAAAGAAAGAACAAATTGAGAGGGAGAGAAAAACCGACCGGGTGGCGAAGAACTTCGAGCGGCGGGAAAGAGTAGGAGGAGGGAGCGAGGGGGATATATAGGCGAGATTGGCGAAGATAGGAGGAAACCCTAGAGAGTTGTCATCTCCAAAGGGCCGAAATCGCCGGCCGCCGCGCCGACGGGGAGCACGGAGCGAGCCCGCCGGGGAGGAACGCCGATTCGGCCGTTCCTCTCGAGCCCGGCCGTGGAGCACTTTTTGCACGAAAGGGGAGCCCGGCTCGGGGGACGAGCGGGTAACCAAACACCGGGACACTCGCACAACGGAGCCCCGGCCGGGGCATATCCGGGGCACCAAACACGCCTTAAAATCCCACGTCTACTCGCACTTCCGCAGCGATGCGCATGATCTGCACTGGGTTTAACTCACCATCGCCGGCTCGCCTAACCGAGCGCGGATCGTTGGCGCGGACTGCATATGGAGACATGCTTGCGAGGGCCTTCGGACTCAAGAACTCTGATTTTTCTTTTTTAATCTGTGGCCAAAATTGTAACTAGCCTTTCTCCCTCATAGTAACTCCAAATGTGATAGTTTTCTTTCTATTTTTTTAAAGAATAATCTTTGTATATATCAAGATATTGTATTCTTACTTTGCTATTACTTTTGTCATGTTTTATTGAGAACATTTGAAATTTGAATTTCAAAATTACAACTTCAAACAACATTTTTGGTTCATCCAATGATTTCAGCAGAAGAAGTCAAGCACGTAAAAGTTGTATAACTTCTAAAGATGTAGTACACCTTTTATATTGGCCATTTCTTCATCCGACGATGTCGTGGTAACATTGTTCACAAGATTTACACATATCTCATATATAGTTGATGAAACTATGAGAGAGATTTCTAAGATTTGTGAACAATGTCACTAGCACTACTATGTCGGATGGGGAAACAACCAAAAAAAAATGTAGATCTTGCTAAGTTCAAATCTCTAGTTGAAAACTTTTGGTTTGACATTACCTTGTAAAGGAAATCTAGGTCTCAATTTCAAAAAAAATGGAAATTGAAATTTAAATGTTTTAAGTGACCTCGGATAGACAAACCACCAACATGACGATTGTAACTCTCAATTATCCATGAAACTTTGTAGTTTACAACGTTTTGATTTGGCATCATCTCTTGTCATGGAAAAACATGTAAATGTATTGAAAACATTTAGCTTAGAGATGCGCATTGGGATATATAGTTTCGTCTAAAGAAAAGGCGTCTCGCCCATTTCCTTGGGCGTGTTCAGCGCTCCGCTGGTCATGTCCGTCACTTCGACCGTTACGCCCGAAGCGCCAACTTTTGTTAGCCTCCCCGCCACGCCCGAGCTTCCAACAAGAACCCTAATTTTTCTTTTTTAATCTATGGTCAAAACTTGTATAACTTCTTAAGATGTACATCTTTTATGTAGGTCATTTATTCATATGATGATGTCGCGGTAACACTGTCCCACGAGATTTACACATGTGTCATAGAGTTTATGATACTAGAAGACAAATTTCTAAGATTCGTGAACAATGTCACTAGCACTATGTCGGATGGGGAAACAACCAAAATAAGAATTTTAGGTCTTGCTAAGTTGTGAAACTCTCTAGTTGAAAACTTTTTGGTTTCACATTGTCTTGTAAAAATAAACTATATATATATATAGGTCTCAATTTCAAAAAAAATTGGAAATTGAAATTTAAATTTTTTAAGTGACGTCGGATAGACAAACCACCAACATAATGATTGTAGTTCTCAAATATCCATGAAACTTTATAGCTTACAACATTTTGATTTGAGATCATCTTGTCATGGGAAAACATGTAATAGTTTGAAAACATTTATCTTACGACGCTCTGGGATAGTTCGTCCGCCCATTTGGCTCGACACCTCCGGGCCGAGTGCACCCGCCGCGCGGCCCGCCCATAACCCACACCCCCCGCACCCGGTCTTCACACCCGCATTATTGCCGCCGACCAACTCTTCGCGCACAAAACATAGCTAGAGCGCCCCAAAAAGCTCCGAGCCCGGCGCGCCATGGAAAACCTTCCGCGTGACATGCTTGTAGAGATTGCGATTGGTGTCGCCAAGGTCTCGCCGAATCCCATGGAGGACCTCCACAATCTGCGGGCCACTCACTCACGGAAAGCGGCGTCGCGGCGACCCCCGGTGGGACGGAGCATCCGGCCTGACCGGTGTACCGGGCAAAGGGGGCTGGTAGCGTACTACTCGCTCAAGTATCGCGAGAATCTTATCACTGGCTTCGCCGCCGTCCGCAACCCGGAGGCGTGCTTCAAAGCCGCATGTATGCCGCTTCGCCGGCGGCCGCCGCACCGTCACGCCCGTCGCTCGAGGATGCGGCGCGCCGCCGCATCGAGGCATGAAACCGCCAAGTATGTTCTTGCTCTTGTGCTCTCTGGGGGGCCAACACCGGTGCCGCGAACGACGGCGACTATCTTGCGCGGCGGGTGTTGCGTGAGATGAATCGGCGACCACCCGGCGGCGGCTGGCGGACATACGCTGACTGCGAGGAACTGGAACTGTTGAGCGGCCCTGGCGACATGCATGGGATTTCTTGAGGAGCGACTTGATGACGGCACATATACCGCCAAATTGGAGTAGAGAATACCGTCCTCCGGCACCACCCGGTGCCTCGCCAAGACGGGCATCGGTGCGAGAGGGGGAAACTGGTGCGCCGCCATTCACGGATGGGCGAATTCATTTCGGACGTGGAGGATGTTACTGCGGAGGAGTGTAGGATCCGTAAGGAGTGTGAAAGTTTCTTACGTGGTGTTGTGTGGGCACTATAAGCAAGTTTTAAATTGGGATTGATCGATCTATCGATCACATGCGTGATGAAAAGTTGGATGTTTTGTTAGTCGTAACCATGCATATTTTCCAAAAGTGACGAAAGGCGGGATTCCTAACAAATTTTTCGTTTTGGGGCCGATTCCCAAATTCAAAAAAATGGTTCCGCATTCCTAAGACAAACTTATTTCGGGGCCAAATTCCTAATTCTCCCGTAGTCCTTCCTATTACTCCAAACAATGTTTGAAATTTCAAAATAGCACACAAGTTACTGATCGCCCTTTTACATTAACCGTGAGACCATGGTGTATGCATCGAACACTCTACGCTTGCCACCTCGGATTCCTTTATAGTGCTACTATGGGCAGTTTTCTCTCAGCCTCTCTCTCTCTTCCTTCTCCCATACTACACCTTTGTACTAGTTAGTACTCTTCTCACCTCTTCTCCGTCCCCGACTTTCCAAACTCATCTCAACCAAACCTGAGTACGAGGCGGTCCGACACAGGGGGTCTACCTCGCCTTCGCCGCTCGTCTCCATCCCGGGCGGGTGGTGCTCTTTATCACATCCATGCAGCTAGATATGGTTTTTCATGTGGTTTTTGAAACAAAGAAATACGAAGTTTTTTCTTTTTTGGTGGTTGCGGATCTGGATCGAGTCCCGCCGTTCGGATCTCGACTTCATGTGGTCTCTAAAGTCCCGGCCGCTCTGGATCTCTAGTGTTGTGTTGGGAAGGAGGCCGAAGAAAATGTCGCAAAAAGAAGCACATCTTCTTGGGTAAACACTTCTGAGATCTCGAAATGCACTTCTTTTTGAAGTTTTTTTAGTGGCTCTAAAAGGTTTTGTTTTGTCTTGTATATTTGTGTGATTCATGCTATAGCTTGTACAACCACAAAGACCTACGCGGGAGATTATAAAAGTATGGGTCTTTGGAGGGTCGCCGGCGGGGCCACTCCCCTCTCCTCGCCGAAGTCGAAAGCATTTTTCCAAGTCGCGCCGACTCGCTCAACAAGTTTGGCAAAAGAAGCTTTGGCTCCGGCTCCTCCTGCACCGCACCGTAGCTAGGAGCCACTTTTCTCTCTCCCTCCCTCTCCCTCTCACCGACATTGGGCCATGTCGCTAGGAGCCGGAGAAGCTCGATTTTGGGGCTCCCCGGCTCCGCTCTTCACGCTTCTGATTGCCTTCGTAGCTTATAGGTCTTGCTTCCTCTTTTTTGACAAGGTGTTCGCTTGCTCTTGCTTCATCTTGTTTTAGCTTGTTGTGTCTCACGGAATACTATTAAATCGGCCAAAATCAGGCGTTAGTAAAACAACCTGTTTCTCCGTAATGTTGTTATATTTTATCAAAAAAATTGTTAAAATTTGGAATGCTCACGGCTCTCAAGAATCTGCGATCGAACCTGTATTGCTAGTTTGTGCATTGTGGCTCAACAAATGAATTCACTTGATTTGTTGCTTAAAGAGGCAAATTTTGGCTGTTGAAACAAATTTGGCATCGAACACTCACCTCATTCTCTCTCTCTCTCGATCGATCGAACAGGGCATGTGAAATGACTCCATACGTGACCCCCCGATGTACAAGGTACACCCTCATCGTACACGGTGTTCGGCATGTCAACATCATCATGATTACGATTCTACAGACCCGTGCTGGATGAGCCGGCCGGCCGTGGCAACGTGAACGCTTCTGGTTCCTTGTCGCAGAAGCGTCGAATTATAGACGAGAGAGAGAGCATGGCCACCGGCGGGCCCCACAATTTAAACAACAACAACAGTCATGGTTCAGGCATGTTGAGGGCCCCACAATTTAAAATATCTAAAAATGTTTTAACCGACAAACCAAAAATCTAAATTAAATTTCGATGTATACCAGTAAATTTGTTTCAATTAATTCTTCAAAACAAGACATCACATGGATATACTAGTATTTAGATAAAATTAACGGTGGGCCCACACGATGGTAGTTGGGATAGAGTAGGACAAACTTTTTTCAGGGCCAATTCCTACTCCCTAGTCCTATTACTCCAAATAATGTTTGAAATTTCGAAATAGCACACAAGTTACTGATCGCCCTTTTACATTAACCGTGGGACCATGGTGTCTCATCGAAACACTCTACGATTTGCCACCTCGGATTCCTTTAGTTGCATCGAACACTCTACGATTTGCCACCTCGGATTCCTTTATAGTGCTACTATGGGCGGTTTTCTCTCAGCTCTCTCGTCTCTTCCTTCTCCCATACTACACCTACTAGTACTCTTCTCACCTCTTCTCCGTCCTGACTTTCCAAATTCATCTCAACCAAACCTGAGTAGTACAGAGCTGTTCGACACAGGGGACTGCCTTGCCTTCGCCTTCGTCTCCATCCTGGGCAGGTGGTGCTCTTTATCACATCCATGCAGCTAGATATGGTTTTTCATGTGGTTTTTGAAGCAGCTAATACAAAAGTTTTTTTCTTTTTTTGGTGGTTGCAGATCTGGGGTCCGTCGCGGAAGCACATCTTCTTGGGTAAGCACCGAAATCTAGATTGTAAAGTGCATTATCCTTCCTTTTTTTGAAGGGTTTTTTTTGAATGGCTATAAAAAGGTTTTGTTTTGTCCTGCATATCTGTGTGACTCATGCTATCTACTAGCTTGTACAACATTGCTCAATAATTTTGCTTTGTCTTATACCTTTTCCCGATTCTTCCTAGGTACAAACACAAAGACCTACGGGGAGATTATAAAAGGATGGGGGGAGGAGGCGAAGAAAATGTCGCAAGAAAAGCACATCTTCTTCGCTTGGAGATCCTTTTCCACCTCTCAACCTTCTTCTTGGATGTTATCGGCTGGCCTCGCCTTGCTTCACGTGGATTCCGCTGCACGTATCATGTGCATGGCTAGAGCTTAAGGGGGTGTCAGGATCACGCCCCAACTCGCCTGCGTAAGATTAGGCATGCCACAGACCCAAGGCGAGTGTTTGGTTCAGCTTTCTGCGGTGGCCGCCACACCCTGCATGCTTCTGTTGTTTTTCTATTTTTGCTCTGTATCGAACCTGTATTGCTAGTTTGTGCATTGTGGCTCAAAACAATTCAGCTTGATTTGTTCTGTAAAGAGGCAAATTTTGGCCTGGTGTTGAAACAAATTTGGCATCGAACACTCACCTCCTTCTCTCTCTCTCGATCGATCGAGCGGGCATGTGAAATGGCTCCATACGTGACCCACGATGTACGGTACACCTCACTGTACATAGTGTTCGAGCATGTCATCATCATGATTACGATTCTACGAGACCGTCTTTGGTGCGGATGACATCGCGAGGATGGGCGGAACGGCGAGTTTTTATATTCCTAAAAAGTTTTGACCAAAACCTTTTCCAACAAGCGTATGGGGACTCGCGCGCGGCCGGCGAGAGGCGGCCCGGCCCGTGCCAGCAGCGTGAACGCTTACGGTTCCTTGTCGCGAAGCGTCGGATTAATTATAGATGAGAGAGAGCATGGCCACCGGCGGGCCCCACAATTTAAAATACCTAAAAATATTTTAACCGACAAACCAAATATCTAAATTAAATTCCGATTTACACCATTAAATTTGTTTCAATTAATTCTTCAAAACAAGATGTCACATGGATATACGTATTTCGAAAATTACAAGTGGGCCCACACGATGAATGCTGGCGGGAATCTTGATGACTAGGACGAGAATATTCCTTCTAAAGGAAGCAAATAGAGGAACGTGAGTCAATTTTTTTTTTTTTTTTGCAAACATCCAAGGATGGTAGACTAGTTTAGCAAACTCTTGGAGACGCATTGTCATTTTACTTTTAATTGTGAGAAATTGTGAAATTTAATCTGCCGCTAGAAATATGACCGCGAAATTAAACTTGCTTTACGAAATATGACCCATGTTGTGCGATTTGCTATGAAATCTAGCCTTTTCAAATTTTCAGTTTCAATAATTACAGGGGCGTTTTTCCAGTTTTAGGGCATCGGGGCCGCCTACCAACGCGCCGATGCGTCGTGCGACTTGCCACGCGGCCACCCTATGGATGTGGGGTTTTGGGCAAATGAGGCGCCGGGAGGAGCGGGAGAGCGCGTGGCGTGTAGACTTGGGGCAGCGGACGGCGGTTCGGCGGCGGCGGCGGCGCTATCGCCTTTACACTTCGCGGACTCAAGGCGAAGGTCGTGCTCGGTCGACTCTCCCATGTGCGGCCGACGGGCTCAAGAGGAATTGAGGAAAGGGTAATAATGTCCTTTCCCATTCTCAAACAGTTAAAGAAATTTTCTAAATTTATAGAAAATACAAAAATCGCAAAAAAAATCCAGATTTCATAAGAACTTCGTAGCGACAAGGGTCATATTTCATAAGGCATGCGAATTCCGGTCATATTTCTAGCGGCACCGCGATAATGGGTTAAATTTCATAATTTCTCGTTAATTGTATAAATGAAGCCGCTAGGAAGCAATGGTTTAGTAGCTCCACTGTCAGTAGTCATATCTTGTTGGCTACTCTACTAAGCGACTCCCTTTCGTAGTCATATCTTGTTGGCTACTCTACTACAAGCGACTCCCTGTCGTATTTTTTTTTAGGGCGAAAATCTAGATGAAAAACTTCGATACTAACACTCCTGCCCACACCTAGGGTGGCCTTGTCATCTGTCTTACCAACCTCATGATCTTTGTGGATGCAAACCATGTGGGCGACCTTGGAGGCGAGATCCGGCCACGGATCTAAGCGCAAACGCTAGGAACAGTGCTGTTGTGTCGTCTTACAAAGCTACTGCGTATGTGACTCAATCTAACTTGTACAAAAATCGTGTTGTCTTAAATATCTTTTTTCGGGTTGATCTGTACAACCACAAAGAACTAGTGGGCGAGGAAATTATAAAAGGATTAAAGAGAAGATCATATCCATCTATCTATGGTGCTCAAGCAATTTGAAGATAATAGTAGATCTTTGTGGTGCGGTCTAAGTGAATAGTAGGAGTAGGTGTGCGGATCGATGATGCCTTTGTGCAAATGGAGGGTGTTTAGTTCCCATGCAACCCAAAAAGTGCTACAATGCGTGGCACATAAAATCTTTGAACGCATGCATGGAGTATTTAAATATAGAGAAACAAAAAACTAATTACACAATTTAGGCGAAAAGAGCGAGATGAATCTTAAGCCTAATTACTCTATGGTAAGACAATAAATACCAAATACTCCAAACGAAAAGTGCTACGATCGAAATATTTCACCAACTAGTAATTGTGTCCGAAACAAATTTGGCGACCCTATATCAAATGGAGATGCGGGGAGCTTGGCCAAACTCTCTCTCTCTGTCTCTATGCGCCTCTCGTCTCTTCCTTCTCCCATCTTGCATCGAGCGGGCTGTCAAATGACTCCATATGTGACCCTACAAGCGGTCATGGAAAAAAGGAGTCGATGTAGGTGCAGAATGACACCGGCGACCTGCACCAAGGATGGGCCGGAACGGCGGTGCGAGATGACACCGGCGACCGCACCAAGGATGGATGGAACGGCGATAGGCGGCGTGGGCCCTATTGTACTCGGAGGATTCGCATGCACGGTATCTGAGTACTATACTACTCCCCGGGGCCCCGGGCCCCCGTCCTCCCGGCTCCTCGCTCGACTCTTCACGAAAAGAAAAAAAAAAAAAAAATGATTTCTATTTTTAATGCTGGGGAGTGCCGCCAAAAGCCTAAACGATGAGGACCAAGCGTAGCTCGGTTGGTTAGCTTCGCCCGTGTGCGCGAGCAACCGGACGCTAGTTCGATTCCCGGATAGTGTGTGTACTAGTTGTAGTTAGGTCCAGTTTGTAGTACACGGGTAGTGTGTGTCGTGTGCGTGTAGTGTGTGTGTGTGAGTGTGTATGAGCAGATACTACAACTGTACCCAGTAAGAGGCAACTCAAAAAAGCCTAAAAACAGTCTTTCTCCCTCCTATTAATCCAAACTCTATTTCAAATTCGAAATAGTACACAAGTTCTGATCGCCCTTAGCAAGATTTAAGAAGCAAAAATGTGTCGCCCTACATTAACCTAGGGTGCCCTGTGGGGCCATGGTGTCGACATCAAACACTCTACAAGTACTACTACTACATATTGAATATGTTAAATTTGATTTTTTGGTGATTGAATAGTATTATAAGCTGAAATTAGATAAGCCAACTTTTTTTTTTTTTTTGCATAAAATCCAAGGATGGCAAACTAGTTTAGCAAACTCTCGTAGATGCTATGTCATTTTATTTATTAAATGTATACATGTGTAGTACAATTACACGTGCTACTAGTATTTCCGACCTTTCGTTTACCTCTTCTCGTGCGTTACGTTCCCATGTATACGATAGATGGGCCGTCCACTAGGCACTAAACTACCTCTTACGGTTTGGAGCCAAGTTTTTTTTTTTTTTTTGCAAAAATCAAGGATGGCAAACTAGTTTAGCAAACTCTAGGAGATGACTCCGCCCGCAAAATTAGAGGCGCAACCAAACACACGGCAGGAGATCTTTGTCATTTTATTGTTAATTGTAATACATGAAGTCGCTACGAAGCAATGGTTTAGCGACTCTCTATCATACTCATATCTTGTTGACTATATTTTTTTCGAGGCGAAAAACTTCGATGAAAAGTTGGAGGAAGGTGAAGAAAATAATTCTTCCATGTTTAGGCGATAATATTAACACTCCTGCTCACACCTAAGTACTACTTGCCCCATAATGGGGGAGGGAGAGGCCTTGTCAAGGAGATGACACCCTCATCGTCTTTGTTGATGCGGACCATGTGGACGACCTTGGAGGCAGTATCAAGCATTATATCCCGCGCGAACGCCAGGAAAGGTATCTTCTTTTGTTACAAATTTATGTGATTCCCGCCATCTAACTTGTATAAAAATTGTGTTGTCTTAAATACCTTTTTTCGGGTTGATCCCGTACAACCACAAAGAAGATTTTAAAAGGATCAAAGAGAAGATCATATACACATCTATCTATCCTCCCGGAGCAATTTGAAGATAATAGATCTTGTGTTGTGGGCACAAGTTGTGGTGCGATCAAGTGAATATCGACAGCCAGTAGCTCTCTATCGTCCCTTTTAACATCTAAGAGAGGGGGCTCGTGGTACGTAGGACTATAATCTCCGTGTAGGTCTCGAGCCACGGTCATGGCCATGGCTGGCGCTTAAGACCTACGCCGGAGATTATAACCCTAAACCCTAAACCCGAGGGATGTCCATATTTGTCTTCATAGCTTAGGTCTTTCGGCTAAATATGTAGTGCAAACCACCATCTTCGTGTAAACCCAGTGTAAACCACGGCAAAAAAAAAAAAAAAATTATGTAAATTCATCAAAAAAATCACACATGTTGAGGGTCACAAAGCGTCTCGACAATGTTCTTGCTTCATCTTGTTTCATCTTATATTGTCTCACGGGTACTATTAAATCGGTAGAAATCGGCCTTTAGCGAGAACAACCCGTTTCTACGTAATGTTATTATTATCAAAATTTAGTTCAAATTTCTCTAGCTCTCCAAGAATCTTGAAATAAATAACTTAAGATCGAAAGTATTTATCAATACAAAGTTTGGCAAATTTCCTAATTTGAATATATTTTGAAGTCCAACCCACGCTCACTACAAAAACTCATTCGGTGCAGTGTCCCCTGCTGGAAGTGAAACGAAACAAAACAACTCTCGCTTTCTCCACTCTCCTCCCGCCCTCCGCTCAAAATTGAAATACGGGGGAGCACAGCGCCAATGTCCTCGGCTCCTCGCTCGACCCGTCACAAAAAGAAAAAAACCCCCTGATTTCTATTTTTAATCTGGGAGTGCCGTAGTGCCGCCAAAAGCCTAGTCTTTCTCCCTCCTAACTCCAAACTCTGTTTCAAATTCCAAATACTAGTAGTACACAAGTTACAGTCGCCCCTACTAGCAAACTTGCGTCTGAAAACCGGGTGCCCGTGGGGCCATGGTGTCTGCACCGAACAATCTACAGTACTAGTAGTATTGTCTGTCTCTCGCAGTCTCTCGTCACTTCCTTCTCCCGTACTGTACTTTACTAGTACTAGTAGTGCCCCCTTCTCGCCACTTCGCTGACTTCCAAACTCTTCTCACCAAACAAAGAGAGTAGAGAGCGGTTCGACCACGGGGTCTACTTCGCCCTTGGCGCCTCGCTTCTACATCCTTGGCGGTGCACCTCTTTATCACACCCATGGATCTAGATATGATTTTTGATGTCGTTTTTGAAACAAAGCAAATACGAAGTTCTTGGGTGGTTGCAGATCTGGGGTCCGTGGGGCCTCCGTGGCGGCTTCTGGCGAGATCGCGCCATCGTCTTGACTTCCTCACCCGGTGATCCCGGCCGGCGTGGGAGCGCGGGCGGAGAACGAGGCGTTTATCGCGGCGTTCGACGACAGATTGCCGACGCAATCGTCTGCGAAAGTCCCGGGCCCGATATCCGGTGTTTTACTTGTGGGTTGGGGCGGCGGCCAAGAAAAAGTCGCAAGAGAAGCACATCTTGTTGGGTAAACACCTAAATCTAAATTGTAAAGTGCATTACCCTTTTTTTGAAGTTCTTTTTTGAATGGCTCTAAAAAGGTTTTGTTTTGTCTTGCATATCCGTGTGATTCATTTTATCTGTCTTAAATACCTTTTTCGATTGATTCAGGTATAAACACAAAGATCTATGCGGGAGATTATAAAAGTGTGGGAGGAGGCCTAAGAAAACGTGGAAAAAAAAAACACATTTCTTCCTAGGTAAACCCCGAATCTAATCCCAAAGTGCATTTCATTTTTCACTAACCAACCAATCCCGATCTATAAACTTCCCACTTTAGCAAACTTGCGTCGGGAACCCCGAGAGTGAAACTAAATTATATTTCCACCCTTCGTTTACCTCTTCTCGTCTGTTCTTTTTTTTTTTTTGTTCCCATGTACGATAGATGGGCCGTCCAATGAGGGCTATAACTTTGCTAAGAGCGATCAGAATTTGTGTAGTACAGTACATGTGCTACTAGTATTTCCACCCTTCATTTACCTCTTCTCTCGTCTATTACGTTTCCCATGTACGATAGATGGGCCGTCCACTAGGCACTAACTACCTCTTTCTGGTTGGAGCCAAGTTTTTTTCTTTTTTACAAAAATCCAAGGATGGCAAACTAGTTTAGCAAACTCTAGGAGATGACTCCGCCCATAGGCGCAACCAAACACACGGCAGGAGATGCTTTGTCATTTTATTGTTAATTGTAGTACATGAAGTCGCTTTCTGAAGCAATGGTTTAGCAGCTCTCTATCATACTCATATCTTGTTGACTATATTTTTTTTTCAGGCGAAAAAAATGGACGAAAAAGTGGAGGAAGGTGAAGAAAATATTTCCTCCATGTTGCGCCGATAATATTAACACTCCCGCTCACACCTAAGTACCACCGCCCCATAATGGGGGAGGGAGGCCTCTGTCGGGGAGATGTCTCACTCATCGCCTTTGTTGATGCGGACCATGAGGGGCGACCTTGGAGGCGGGATCTAGCACGGATCCAGGCGAACGCCGGAACATGTATCTTGTCTTGTGTTACTCCCTCCAGGTACCACAATACTTGCAATTCTTTGACTCATATAAACGTGTTTGACCTCTCGTCTTATTCAACTTTTTTTAATAAATATTACCACTTTTGTTATGACTTATTACATCACTAAAGATATTGTAATGACGTTTTCTTTGTTTTATAATTTACATAAAAAATATTAAATAAGACGAAAATAAACACGGTTTATATGAGTCAAAAGAATTGCAAGTATTGTGGAACGGAGGGAGTACAAATTTATGTGACTTTGCTATCTAACTTGTACAAAAATTGTGTTGTCTTAAATACCTTTTTTTTCGGGTTGATCCCAGGTACAACCACAAAGAACTACGTCCATATTTGTCTTCGTAGCTTAGGTCTTTCTTTCTTCGACAATGTTTCCTTGTTCTTGCTTCATCTTGCTTCATCTTATTTTTGTCTCACGGGATACTAATTAATCAGCCATTAGCGAACAACCCGTTTCTCTCAGAATGTTATTATTACCAAAATTCCTTGCATTGTAGTATGATTGTATCTCTTGCGTCTAAAATAGCTTTTCAACTTGGCTTAAACCTATGTTTCACAATTTGGTTGGTAGGGTCTTTTATTGTTTTCTTCGAACCACGGAAGAACATACTTTGCCTGCAGGGTTATTATTTATAGAAATGCGGGTTTCTAGTGGAAGTGACCGAAGAGATCTCACCATTTGTGCATTTCAGCTACCGAGGATGACCCCATTACTAAGAATGTTTACAGCTCGATTCACCCGCACCGTGCATAGCAACCAAAAGAATAGCCATCACGGGCACTTTCTAACGACCTACACGTTCACCAAACTCAACCATACAAAAAAACATCCATTTTGATCTCCCAACTCGCCCAATTTCTTTCTCACCTCAGTTGTGCTGGGTACTACAAACTAAGCATCTCCCTCGTTGATAAGGGCGTCGATGTCGACCTCGCGGACCACCGCGTCCGCCGTAGGCGCCAGCCGTCGAGGAGATTTGCGTGGTTCGCCAGTGCTGCCGCCGAGGGAACCCCTCCACCCGGCGAGGTCCGCCTACACCATCGACTCGCCATCGCCGCTGCCATCACGGCGCCACGATGAAGTGCGCGCGCACCACCGCGGCACGCTGCGTGCGGTTACGCTCCGCCTCCAACTCCTGGGTGCGGCTGCGCGCAAACAAACAACAGGATTAGGAAAACCGGCGTAACACAAGGGCAATCAAGCGACTCACCCCGGCGAGGTGGAAGTCGGCGTTCTCCCACGGATACGAAGGGAGCGCCATCTCCCCGCTCCATACCGCGCAGCCCGGGTCATACATGGAATTCAGGTCTTTGCGGCGGCTCACTGGAGTGGGAGGAGGAGGAGACGGAGCCGGATCGGGGGAGCACGTGGAGGAGGGGGAGCCACAACCCGAGCATAGGTCCGCCGGCGGCGGCGGGAGCCGGGTTGCGGTGACGGACGCCCGGACCCCCGCTCTACTCCGGCCAACCAGTAGAACCACCATCCATCGTGCTCACAAGTAGGAGTGGTACAAGATGAGGGGTGTGGAAGAGGAAACAGAACAAAAGAGTGGAGTGAACCCGTGCACGCGGGAGGGGGCAAAGCCCAACTCTTCCCCTCCCTTTTCGAAAAAAAAAAAGGTGTGGCGGACGCCGTCGGAAAAACCCTTCCCCTCCTCCCCGCCAGCGGTTGGCGGTCGATTTTGCCGCCGCACCCCATCCGTGGCGCCTCCTAGAATATGTATTTATTCTTCTAAAAAAATAATATATATATTTATTGGTTCTAAGAAAAAAGAATATATATTTATTCATGCTTGTAATATTGTTCAAACATGTCGGGTTGTCACGATTTGTTCATGTAAAATATTGTTCCATGGGAAATGGGGACTCGAGTCTAACCTGGACGCCGCGGGGTTGAGATTTATTTGAGGTGTCCAACAAAAAAACGCAATTCTTTGACCGTCTATCCCAATTTTTTTTGGACCGAGAGGATCAGGGGTTCAATAACTCTTGATATTTTTTTATATACTTCGGACCGTGTTGGATACATGCGATCGTAAAAATGCCCGCGTCGTAGCCTATACGTCTTTGCTTGAACTCCTTCCCTCCACTCTGCTTCAACTCCTTCACTTCCCCCCCCAGCGTGCCGCCGCTGCGCTCCTATCCTCTTCCCCGCCCACCACGCCGCGCCGCCTCCCATTCCTCCTCGCCCTCTCCCTCCCCCCGCTTTGCGTCGAAGATGAAGTGGCACAGGGAGAGGGACCCAAAGACGGGGAGGTTCGGTCCCGTTTCCTCATCCCCTGGCGATGTCGACGGAGGTGAAGACGGAGGTGACGACACCGCCAAAAAGGTTCAACAAGGGCGTCCCGCCGCCTCCACGGGTACAACAAGCTAGACATCTGTGCCACTTCGTCCTTGTCTCTCGTGGAAGACTATTCCATGGGAAATGGGGACTCGAATCTAACCGGACGCGACGGGGTTGAGATTTATTTGAGGTGTCCAACAAAAAACGCAATTCTTTGACTTTTTAAAATCTAATTTGACCAAATTGCATGCGCGTAGCGTAATTTTTTTTGATCGCGTCGTGTCGTCTATCCCAATTTTTTTGGACCGAGAGGATCGGGGTTCAATAACTCTTGACATTTTTTTTTTTACTTTCAGACCGTGTTGGATACATGCGACTGTAAAATGCCCGCGTCATAGCCTATACGTACTGCTTCAACTCCTTCCCTCCACTTTGCTTCAACTCCTTCACTTCCCCGCCAGGCGTGCCGCCGCCTGCGCTCCTAGCCTCTTCCCCGCCCACCACCACCACGCCGCCACCTCCATTCCTCCTCGCCCTCTCCCCCCCCCCGCGCCGTCGAAGATGAAGTGGCACGGGGGAGAGGGACCCAAAGACGGGGAGGTTCGTCCCCTGGTTCCTCATCCCCGGGCGATGTTGACGGAGGTGAAGAAGGAGGTGACGACACCGCCAAGGTTCAACAAGGGCGTCCCGGCCGCCTCCACGGGTACAACAAGCTGGGCATCCGTGCCGCCGTGCTTGTCTCGTGGAAGACTAGAAGCCCGTGGCCACCATAGGCATCAAACCCTAGCGACGCTGATGATGGAGAGGGCGGAAGTGGCATGCGGCGATGGCGTTGGAGGAGTTGCGTCCCGCAACACCGGGAGTTGAGGCGCCACCCCGGGGGCACGACATGCAGGGCCGATGCGGCGGCGCTGACGCCGCTACCGCTCGAGGCCTTGTACTCGCCCGCCCGGCAAATGGGGCGCCGTTGAGGCGGCTAGCGGCCGTGAAGCCGGCGGAGGCGAGGGCGGCGGAGAAGTCCTGGCAGCGGCGCCGAGGCAAGCGGTGAGGAAGTCGGGCGCGGAGGCGACGCCGAAGGAGAAGGAAGTGAGCTCGTCGTTGGCGCAGGTAATAATGCCTCGTTTAAAACTTTTTTTCCACTGGGGATGACCCCATTTCCATTACTTTTGATTACGGAACACAAGCATTCATTAGAAGTTTTACGTAAGAGAAGCTACAAAAAACGCAGGACATGCCTAAGAGACTCTACGAGCTTAAAACTGAACACAACGTAACCTCCCTTGAACCCATATATCACGGGCAATCGGACAACGACAAATAGCTCAAACGGTAACAAAGAAACACCAAAAGTAGACTAAGCCCTCTACCCGAGCACCGAAACTTAGCATAACAACTCCCAGCTTCTAATCATCTAGCCTATTAACATGGCCTCACGTCATATATATAGATTATAGACCTTTTTCGATTCTTGCGAGAACATGTTACTTGCGGTATCCTCATGATTTCCGGATCTCCTTTTCCTGAGCACTTCTCGCCTTCCATCCCGCCATCTTCCCCGTATATATATATATACTTGTTTAAAACTTAAAATTGTGGAAACCAATAGCTATTTTGGCATATATATAGTTCTCGTGAATGGTATGTAGTAGTTCTCTAGCCACCGCTTTTGGCATAGTTCACTTTTCTTCATCCGCTGCGCTTTCGAGAACGTGATTTAATTTGAGGATTGTGATTTGTTTTTTTGTTGACACGATCTCATCCGGACCCCGCATATAATTGTTTCTTGCATATATATATATATATATATGTAGTGTGCTTGAGGTGGTGGTTGTGAAACCCATCATGCGGAAGCTCCGGAAGTTTCGGGGCTATTGAGGATCTCAACAAAGGGAAGGCCGAGAAGGAGAGGCTCATGATGCAAAGGCTCGATCAAGTCTTCCTGGACCGTCGTTGAGTACGTACGTGAATGAAGAATTAAAAGGCTGAGAAGGTACCGTGCTCTGGACAGGGTGCGGGGTGCCATTCGTCCAATGTCGACACCACACTAATTAATGTGATCAATCTTATGCTTTGTCTTGACCACTTTTTGGTGATGATGTACTATCTAGCTAAGCTAGTATTAAAAGTATGTGTGATGATCGATGCAAACTCGATGACTTGCTTGCTCAATTTGATAAAATATATGATGCTAGTAGCTTGTTCGCACAAATTGTTGACCACACATACATATGCACGCATAATAGCTAGCTATTTAATTTTACAAAGATAGACCATGTTCGCTTTTACAAAGATCGAGACCATGTTCAGTTTTTAAAGATTGAGAGATGGTATACCATCTCAAATCAACCTCCAAGGCCAATATGTCACCACATAAAGCCGAAAAATAAAAAGCTAGAGGTACTTTTATAATAAAAGAACAACAACCGTTCAAACACTCAAACCACACCATAAACCTCCGCACATGTCACATGAGCTTTAACAACAAAGAATAGCTATGCATACTCATTTTTGGCTTTTTTTTTCCTTTTTTGCCACGGGGCCCTCCTTCTCTTTATGTCCATCTCGAGGTATGGAGTCAGCTCGCTCGCCCAGAATCTTAGGGATGATTTTTGCATCAAAAGAAGGGATTTCACCGAACTCATAGATACCTTCCTCTTCCACTTTGGATTTTCAAGTCCGATAACCCGCTTTTTCGGGAGAGCCACTTGTAGGTTCTTGCTTCTAGTGTCGCGCACATAGAAGACTTGGCTAACCTGATTTGCGAGTACAAATGGCTCTTTGCGTGTGCCCGGCCTATCCAAGGTCAACGCAAGTGTAGCCGTATTTGTCTTTCTTGAGACACCTTTGATTATCGGGAACCCATCTACACCGAAAAACGGCGTACTTCATGTCTCCCCGGATACGAGAGTTCCCATATCTCTTCAATCACGCCAGTAGTATGGTTTCCGCACCTTCTCGAATCGCTTGCAACAATACGAACACCGAGTTACGGTACACACTTTTCTTGTCTTGATCAGCGGTGTAAAAGGTGTAGCCATTTATGTCATAGCCCCGATAAGTTGTGACTATGAAGAAAGGCCCCTTTGCCAGCTGTCGAGCTTTTTCGTTGTCACAAGAGTTGTCTGAACTGGCAAGTCGGTCTCTGATCCAGATGTTGAACCGTCTAATATGCGCCCTTGTTAACCGAGACTCGGTCCAATCCGGATTTTCTTCCCCGCAACAACCGATAATGCTCTGCGATGATGTAAGGATCTATCTCTGCTTTAGGTGTAGCATCACAAGAGAGTGGGCTTTGTCAAAGTCGCCTTTCTTCGAGTAATTTGCTTCTCCCCAAGAAACCCTGTCCCCCGCTAGCCTTCCGTCATGGCGAGACTTGGAGATGCCGATTGGATTATCGGGGTCGATATAACGGAGACACCAATCGACCACCTCCTCGCAGAGAATAGCACACGGTGCCATGCTTCCCTTAGGGTGAACCCGACTCTTTGAAAACCTGTTCAGAGTACTCATAAATCTCTCATACGGATACATGTGGTGGAGGTACATCGGTCCAAGATACCTGATCTCCTTAACCAGGTGGACCATGAGATGGACGGATATGTCAAAAGAAAGTCGGGGAAGTAAGCCTCAAGGAGACACATCGTGTCACGCATGTTCTTTTCAAGATCGTTCAGTTTTCGTTCGTCGATCACCTTCTGAGAGATTGCATTAAAGAAGGCGCAGAGGCTGATGATAGCCTTTCGCACCTTTTCCGGCAATATGTTTCGGATCCCGACTGCAAGCATCGTCGTGAGCATGACATCGCAATCGTGAGCCTTCATCGGAAGCATTTTGTTCTCTTTAGCGGGCACAAGTTTCCGGACCTGGGCTGCGTATCCAGAGGGAAGTTTGACACTACGAAAGATGTCGCACAACTCCTGCTTCTCTTGACGGGTCAGGTTTACGGCAGACAAAGGTGGGCGGGCACTTTGGTTTTAGATCCTTAGGAAGGAGCTCGGGCCTTATGTCCATCTCCTCTAGGTCAGCTCTTGCTTTATCATGGTCCTTCGATTTCCATTTGTCATTGTTGACGGTCACCAACGACATATTTTTAACGTCAACATTCTACCAATAAGGGGGTGAAACTATACCTTTACTCCACACATATACATTTATTATTGACATAATTCCACTTGTAGTGCCAAATAATGTTTTGCAGGATTTATATAAAAACCAAGTGGAAAAGGCACCAAAAGGCGCTTCCCCGAAAGCGCATTCCCGAGAACATCAAGCCCAAGGGAGAAAAGTCCATAAAATACCAATATCCAAGCACAAGCCCAAGAGGTCGAGGCCCGAGTCCAACATGAAATGATAAACGGGCCGCAGGACATGGGTTCAATATTTTGGGCATAACTTTCTCATACGAAATCGGATTTCAGCGAACAAATACTCGAAACGGCTAACTCCGAGGCCCACGTGCTCATGCGCGGTTTCAGGCCAAATGGACAAAATATTGGTGCGGGCGCACCAAGTGGTGCGCGCACACCCTCCCTGGAGGCCAAATCGCCCATCTTCGCCCCGGCGGCCCATCTCGACCGAAAAAGTCCGGAGGCGGTGTTTGCTTGCCCGTAAGACGGTGCGGGATTAGTACCAAATGGCTTTAGCCAAGAGAGGATCCCATGGTGAAAGTCCTATAAATAGATGGGCACTCCGCCCCTTGTAAACACACACCACACAATGTAGCCTCTCTCTTCTTCTTCTTCTTCCTCTCCCTTTCTTCTTCTTCTTTCTTCTTATTCTTTCTTCTCCTTCTTTCTTTCTTCTTCTTCTACTTCTTCTTCTTCCTCCTCCTAGTAGGATGTGGAGCTAGGCAAAGCTACCAAGGAGGGCTTGGCTCCTTGGAAGATGGATTCCTGAATAAATCTTTCTATGGTATTCTTCCAAAGCCTTGCTCTTATCTTATCTTGGTTGTGCATTAGGATTAGAGTCTTCATGTTATTTCTTTTTACCTCGTGATTTATCCTATGATCTAACATGTTGTTCTTGACATGATCATGACACATGAACTAGTCTATAGTTTCTATGTTGTGATATCGTCATATAGAACTTTATGCTTAAACCATTCATGCAATATAATTGGGTAGTGTCGGGATTGTCTTTGAATGGCGGTTCGTTGTGTCCTTCGGGCTTGCTCGTGTCCTATTCCGTCCCATCCGTAGGGTGGGGGCCATGGGGACATGAGTAGTGTCCTAGTATGCGGACGTGGTGTCCTGATGCCAGGTATCCTTCGAATATGAGTGCATGCCACGGTTGAGGGGGTAGGCGGCTTGGTCGTGACAAGCCTTGACCGCCCCCTTGAAATCTCCCCCACGCTCGTGTGTGTCTTGTAGGAGTTCGTAAATGCCTTCCTTTAGGGCGGATGCTCCGGAGGTCTCCCCTGCCCATTTCATTCTCAGCTCCGACCTCCCGCTCATGCGTGTTGCCTGACTATCAACTGGTTCTATGCACAACCATGACTAGAATCTGTATGCTCCACTTAGAACTTTCTTTATTCCTTATTTATTTTTATCCTTGAGATTGGCTTAAGTGTGTGTGTCAAGTTATCCTATTACCTATCTTATTATATCCCTTTTATGAACATTGGTCTATTATACATTCGTGTTATCTTGACCATGTCCAAATTAGAGACTTTTACACCATGCCTTCCTTTGGGAAAATATAAATAACGATACCCTGAATACTTCCGAGTGAAATGCTACAATGATAGATCCGTGCGCTTTGCTTATGATGAATATCTTATTTGGCAAGATCTATCACCGTTGATGTACCTAGTGTTATCACCGACACGGTGGTTTCACTTAGGAATGTCAACGGCGCATTTCTGGCGCCGTTATTAGAGATGGGTTCTAAACCTGTTTCTAGTGATTGCGCTTAAGAAATGCAACAAGCATTTCTCGGCGCCGTTCTTGGGAAGGCGTTGGTTAAAGGGATGATCTATTAGGACATGTTCCCGATAATATGCATGTGTAGTGATCTTTGTTCATCTTAGGGTTATCTAAAAGAAAAAAAATCTTTTATATATATATATAAAAAAAACTCTTATAAAAAAAAAAAAAAATCTTATAAATAAAAAAGCAAGGACTTGTTATCAAGTTAGTATGCACCTTCGGGTATTCTTGTCACTAACCATTTCGGTGGAGACTAAGAAGAACAAAGGGGCACGCGACGCTTGAAAACATGGGGGCTACATCAAGAAAACGTTGATGCTCTTGGGCGGAGGAACACACTCAAAAGGAGACCCTGACTTTTCACACTTGACTTTTTCACGAAAGTCCAAGTGTGAGAGGGAGGACGGTGATAATATCAAGTTCCACGTACAAGGGGATCATAAAAAAGAGAGAAGTAAAAAAAAAAGAAGAAAAAAAAAGAGAGATAAATAAGAGATTAGCCTCCCCTTGCTATAAAAAGAAAAAGAAAAAAAAAAAAAAGTTGAAAAAAAATATATATATAAAGAAAAAAAAAGAAAGCAAAAAAAAAAAAAAAAAATAAGAGGAGAGAGGAGCAGGTTGGCCCCATAAAGGCACCTGACTCCACCCGACATTGCTCCCATGTAAGCAAGAAGGGATCTTTCTCTCCCAAGACCTGTGTTGCACCTGAGTGAATTCGGTATGCCTCCCTCTACTCCGGTGTGAGGAAGTCATTACCAAATCAAGATCATCACGCTACCGATGCAGCAATTATGAACTCTATCCTCAAGCTGCCGGTCAAGTACACTCAGGTATGCAAAGGTCCAAAAAAAAAAAAGAGAATAAAAAAAAAGAAAAAAAAAAGAAAGGGTAAAGGAAAGGAGAAACATCCTCCTTTACACCTTTGTGACCACTAAGGCCCATGGTCCATATACATTACATGTGTGTATCACCTAAGCCTTGTGGCCCGCCTGAGATGGATCATCAAGCTACCACCGCGGGAGTCTCAACGTTCTTTCCTTCATGCGCGGATGGTACACACACACTCAGGTATACAAAGGTAATAATTCACCAATTCTTTTTACTCATACTTATCTCCATAAAAAAAAATCATGTTTTCTTTGTTTATGAAATATGATCTGGGTTTGGATGTGTTTGCATGGCGCTCATGCGATACATCCATAGGTCTTTTAAATCAAGCATGGTGCTTGGGTTAAAACGGTCTTCTTTAATCAAAATTTCACATGGTGTTGATATTTGATTAATGAACCTAGGGCTGACATCACAAACAGTAGAATTACTCTTTGATGGGGATAAAGCAAGGCTAGACTTACATTGCATCTTTATCTTAGTCTTGTTTGAGTATGAAAAGTTTGGTGAAATTTTTATGTGTTCTCCCTTGATAATAAAATCCTAAAATAAAAGTCTTTGAAAAAAAAAAACAAGCTGCTCTTTTGCTCCTTCCTGCATATGTTTCGAAATTTGGTAATCACGAAGGATGGTAAATCCACTCGTGAATCTACCATATACTAACCATGCAGGAAAAGCCAAAAGCACGGGGGTAAAACCCCGATCCAATGGGCTTTGAGCTAGCTTGGGGAGGACCAAAACCAAGGTAATGAGAAACCTACACTCTCATCCTCCGTCCATTACCTTCCAAAAAAAAAAAAGTTTTAAAAAAATATATTTTTTTATCAAAATAAACAAAAATAATTACTACAAAAAAATCTATAAGTAATTATTTTCGAAAAAACTAAGATAAAAATCTTTATAAATAAAATAAATTCTTCTATAAAAAAAAATATAATCATTTCGTTTTCGCCTTGCAATGCCTTTTTCTCCGTTGGATGAATCTTGTTTTCATTTCATGCGTTCTTTTTCTATGATTGGCATGTTTTGGTTTGGAAGTTTTGGTTATTCGAATGATCATACTTCCATAGGCGTTTTGAATTAAGCATGGTGCTTAGGTCAAAAGTCTACCCTAATCAAATTAGACATGGAGTCGAGTTTGATTATTGAATCGGGAGAGTCGCTAGTGTAGAATTTGGTCGACCATATGGACTAACCCCTGCAGGAATTTATCAACATCATGAGAGTAAGTCCAAGAGATGACAATGGAGATCGGAAGTTGTTTGGTGAACCAAAAAAATAAATAATGATAATGATAAAATAATAATAATAATAAAAAAAACCTTTGAAACCCCAAGAATGGTTGTCCCGCTCTTCCAAGATCATCACAAGACCAACTTGGGGGGAGTCTCCTGGCACGCTTAAAAGACGATGTTAATCAAAGATCCATTCATAGCGTTCACAAGCTAGCAACGTTCATAAACCGAAGGTAAGTCAAAAAGCTAGCTTGGGGGAGGACTCCACAAAAGGTAACTCGTATCTCACATTCCATTCAGTTATTTTCTTATCTTATATGAATGATGAGGTATGAGAATAAAAAAAAAAGAGGGGAAGAAGAAAGAGAGAGAGGAGATTTATTCAACTCCATATATATGTGATGTAGAAATGTTTAGTTCTACCCCTGTTGAAATGATGAATAGTTGCTCTGTCTTATGATTTACCTGTGCCTAGTTTATAATTCGAATTTCTCTAAAGTTTGGGTTTAGTGGCTAAGTCTAAAAACTCATCCTGAAAAACCTGATTCATGTGGGTTGCATAAGCTCTATCTAGTCTAAGTTGTTGCCAAGTATGATATGGTACAAATAGATTTGCTATGACTTCATCCAAAAAGAGAAACTTGACATCCGGGAATCTAAATTAAAAAAAAAAAAGAAGAGAAATGATATGGGTTATGCTAAAAAAAAGAGAGAGAGATGAAAAATGGACATGTGTCCGGGGGCGAGTAGAGCCCACATCTCAAAAAAAAAAAAAAAAAAAAAAAAAAAAAAAAGAGAGGAAATAAAAGACAAAAGTCTAGGGCGAGTAGAGCCCACCTCTCCAAAAATATATATATATATAGCAATAAAGCCCATACTTTCTCGAAAAACAAAATAGAACTTAAATAAATAAATCCCTGATGAGAAAGATGATCAAAAAGGATGAATGAAAAGTATTTCTTTATAACCGTTCTATCGGCAACCGCCCAAGGCTTTGAGAAAAGCTAAAAAGCCCCGCTACGATGAAAGGTAATAAAGGGTGAGCAAAGGCATGCCATTTTATTCAAACTCTAGTAGAAAATCTTATTATAACCCTGGCACTTGTGAAACATAATCGGCATAGTAGCAACTCCTGATCAACAACCAAGTACTTATCTTTGCTCGAGGACGCGCAAAGGGTAAGCTTGGGGGAGTTTGTTGATGGTCACCAACGACATATTTTTAACGTCAACATTCTACCAATAAGGGGGTGAAACTATACCTTACTCCACACATATACATTTATTATTGACATAATTCCACTTGTAGCGCCAAATAATGTTTTGCAGGATTTATATAAAAACCAAGTGGAAAAGGCACCAAAAGGCGCCTCCCTGGAAAGCGCATTCCTGAGAACATCAAGCCCAAGGGAGAAAAGTCCATAAAATACCAATATCCAAGCACAAGCCCAAGAGGTCGAGGCCCGAGTCAACATGAAATGATAAACGGGCCGCGGGACATGGGTTCAATATTTTGGGCATAACTTTCTCATATGAAATCGGATTTCAGCGAACAAATACCGAAACGAAGCTAACTCCGAGGCCCACGTGCTCATGCGAAGTTTCAGGCCAAATGGACAAAATATTGGTGCGGGCGCACCAAGTGGTGCGCGCGCACCCTCCCTCGGAGGCCAAATCGGCCCATCTTCGTCCCCGGGCGGCCCATCTCGACCAAAAAAGTCCGGAGGCGGTGTTTGCTTGCCTGAAGACGGTCGCGGGATTAGTACCAAATGGCTTAGCCAAGAGAGGATCCCATGGTGAAAGTCCTATAAATAGATGGGCACTCCCTCCCTTGTAACACACACCACACAATGTAGCCTCTCTCTTCTTCTTCTTCTTCCTCTCCCTTTCTTCTTCTTCTTTCTTCTTATTCTTTCTTCTCCTTCTTTCTTTCTTCTTCTTCTACTTCTTCTTCTTCCTCCTCCTAGTAGGATGTGGAGCTAGGCAAAGCTACCAAGGAGGGCTTGGCTCCTTGGAAGATGGATTTCGGGAATAAATCTTTCTATGGTATTCTTCCAAAGCCTTGCTCTTATCTTATCTTGGTTGTGCATTAGGATTAGAGTCTTCATGTTATTTCTTTACCTGTGATTTATCCTATGATCTAACATGTTGTTCTTGACATGATCATGACACATGAACTAGTCTATAGTTTCTATGTTGTGATATC
The DNA here is from genome assembly GCA_015847255.1 of Hyparrhenia diplandra. Lineage (NCBI taxonomy): Eukaryota > Viridiplantae > Streptophyta > Magnoliopsida > Poales > Poaceae > Hyparrhenia > Hyparrhenia diplandra. Next base: position 462,195 of record JADLZK010009433.1, on the reverse strand, counting down.
GTCATATAGAACTTTATGCTTAAACCATTCATGCAATATAATTGGGTAGTGTCGGGATTGTCTTTGAATGGCGGTTCGTTGTGTCCTTCGGGGCTTGCTCGTGTCCTATTCCGTCCATCCGTAGGGTGGGGGCCATGGGGACATAAGTAGTGTCCTAGTATGCGGACGTGGTGTCCGGATGCCGGTATCCTTCGAATATGAGTGCATGCCACGGTTGAGGGGTAGGCGGCTTTGGTCGTGACAAGCCTTGACCGCCCCTTTGAAATCTCCCCACGTTCGTGTGTGCTTGTAGGAGTTCGTAAATGCCTTCCTTTAGGGCGGATGCTCGGGAGGTCTCCCCGTCCATTTCATTCTCGGCTCCGACCTCCCGCTCATGCGTGTTGCGACTATCAACGGTTCTATGCACAACCATGACTAGAATCAGATGCTCCACTTAGAACTTTCTTTATTCCTTATTTATTTTTATCCTTGAGATTGGCTTAAGTGTGTGTGTCAAGTTATCCTATTACCTATCTTATTATATCCCTTTTTATGAACATTGGTCTATTATACATTCGTGTTATCTTGACCATGTCCAAATTAGAGACTTTTACACCATGCCTTCCTTTGGGAAAATATAAATAACGATACCTGAATACTTCCGGTGAAATGCTACAATGATAGATCCGTGCGCTGCTTGGATGAATATCTTATTTGGCAAGATCTATCACCGTTGATGTACCTAGTGTTATCACCGACACGGTGGTTTCACTTAGGAATGTCAACGGCGCATTTCTCGGCGCCGTTATTAGAGATGGGTTCTAAACCTGTTTCTAGTGATTGCGCTTAAGAAATGCAAATATCATTCATGAGTGTCCCAAGCAAACTTCCAAAGACGTTTTTTTTCGTGCATGATATCTATCTTTGTGGCGAACCGCTATGTCTTTCCAAAGAAGGTAGCTCCCATAGGATTGACATTTTCTTCCACCTCTTCTTATCGGGGGGCTTTTTTTTGCGGTTTTACGGCTCTTCGAGCTGCTTTCTCTTTCTCTTTCTCTTTGTTTCCTTTGGTTCGTCAAAGGCGTGGCGGTCGTATCCTTTACCACCGCTCGTAAACACGTTCCCCATTGAAATGCCTTGGTCTTCGCTTGCTTTCTCCTTCGTCCCCATCAAACGGCGTTTCATCTCACGGGTATGGATGCTTTGTAGGAAGGAAACGTCGGTGCTTTACATAAACCCTCTTCTTTGAGTTATTCACCAAAAAGGTCTCGGTGTCGTCTAAGCAATGAAAGCGTCTTTCTCTCCTTTGCTCTGCCCGGACACGCTTCGGTTGTCTGGAATATCGATGATTGTGGTGAAGAGCGGGGGCACATAAATTGAAGCGCTCTTTCTTGTAAGCATCGTTACACACCGACACCACCCTCTTTCGAGCTCCTTGAGATCGTCAACAAGCGGCCTCGGTACACATCGATGTCAATACCCGGCCGATGAGGACCGAGATCAAGACCCGACATCATCATGTACCTCCTCGTGTTACCGCGACCACGGTGGAAGATTGTAGATAGTTAATAGCACCGCCGGACACTATGTGTGCTACTCATGTTACCAAAGGGGTTCATGCCATCCGTGCTCAATGCAAACCGAATATTCCTTGGGTCATCGAGAAAAAGTTTTATGTTTGTGATCAATGTCCCGCCACCGAATACCATCTGGCTGGGTGCCTTATATAATCATCACGCTTCCGGCCATCCGAAAAGCCATGTCATCGGTCGTGCGTCCTCGGAGGTTTTAAAAAGACGTTTTAGGCGGGGAATTATTGGAAAGTACCATGCAACCTTCCGAGGAACTTTACGGCGCACCTCCCCCTTCTTCACCATCATCGGTTGTTCGCTTGTAACGAGAGGTTTTACACTTGGGGCATGCAAAGAAGATCTGCATAGTCACCCCGAACGGGGATGCGATCATACATGCAAGCATGAATTTTCTCGAACTTCAATCCCAAAGGACAAACGATCTTTTTTTGGCCTCATATGTCGTCTTTGGCAACACATTACGTGGGGAAGCATATCCCCAATCACCCCTAGCAATTGTCTAAAGCTCTTGTCGGTCAATGGTTCTCTGCCTTGAGTTGGAGAAGCTTTAGTGTACCGAATAGCTTGGAAAAACTCTTTACGCTGGCGAAGAGAGTGGTGTCCTCATATCTTTCAAGAGCTGTTCCGGCTTCTTCAACTCGTCGGCCGGTGTATTTATCGTAGCCCATGCCATCACGCACAACTTGTCCATATCCTCAACAAAAGAGGGACGGGGCTCACAAAGAAGCTCCGCTACTTCATCATCGTAATTATTTCCTCATCCTCAAATGTCGCTTCTTCCTCACCACACGGCACCACTTTCGAACTTCCGCGCTTTGTTCTCCGTCGTTGACACCTTCTCCATGCTTGTTCCAACTTGTGTACCCAGCCATGAAACCTCAAAGGATTAGGTGGGCATGGACTGTAAACGAACTTCGAGTATTGCATCCGGTTCCTGCAGTCCACACATGGGCACCACAAACCCGGCATCCGGGTCTCCAGCGCATATCGGCCTCCGCAGCGACTAGGAAAGATTGCAACCCATCTATGTACTCCCACGGCATCACGTCTCACCCGGTACATCCAGTGGCTTCGATCCCCATCGTCTACAAAATTAAGCATGGTGGAAATGGAAGAAATCCTCGGCCAATTTAAGTCAAGATATTGTTGCCAACAACTAGATGCTTTAATTCTATCTCAGCCATTATGCATTAATCGATCGCGAAGCACTATTGTATTTTAATTAGAAGTGTAATGCGTAGCTAGGTTTGCTCACCTACGATTCGAGAGATCGGCCCCACCGTATCGGCGACCCCCTCGCAGAAGCCGGGCGAACACGGCCCGCCACCGGCGAAATCCCTGCGGGGGTTGGCGAGACGCCTCGACTGCGAGATGGCGGCGAGACACAGTCTGCGCCCTTCTTGCGTCGCTTGCACGGGAAATGCACGAGCACCAATATAATGCCGGAGAGAGGAGCAGCGGTGACAAGGAGGAGAGCTCTAAGCACGCCGCGGTATACGGCTCGATATGGCGAACACACACCAAACGATCGCCGTCTGTGCGTCGGCTCCTCTGCTGCCCCCTCGCGGTGTCGCCGCCATGCTAGAGAGACGGTGCTCAAGTGTGTGGCAGCAACGCCTTATATATATCCCTTGATGGCCCGACGCACATACAAAGTACGGGCGCACGTACTAAAAAGAATCGTCGCTAACGGATAACCCCTAGCCCGATGCGACACAAGCGCATATACGCTTTACTAGGTAGGAAGTACTATAGTTCTGGACACATGGTACCACATACGCGCTGTAACCTAAGCGAGCCGTGCGGCGCGTCGTGACAGGCCAGTCACTTACACACGCATGCCGACATCCATCGTCTCTAGTCGAGGCGCTGCGTGCAGTAACTATGTAGCGGGAAACGGCCCGGCTCGTTGTACCACAAGAGAAACGGGCCTAACATCCAGTCAAATTCAGGCCCAAAGGAAGGCGGTGACAAAGGAGGAGAGCTCTAAAACACGCCCGCGAGTACCTACGACTCGATATGGCGGTGGCGGAGCACAAACCAACGCAGCCGCTGTCGTCGTCGGCGCTCCTCCGCCGCCACCACCCGAGAGAGAGAGAGAGACGTGTTGAAGTGTGTGGCAACGCAGCGGAAAAAGCGGCCCGGCTCGTTGTACCACATGAGAACGGGCCTAACATTCACCCCCAAAGAAAGGCCGCCGGCGAGGCCGTTCAAAACCGGATACGAGCCCGGCCAAATTCAGTGCATTACGCACGCGTGTCAACATCCATCGTCTCTAGCGGGGCGGGCGACCCCGTAAGACTCCGACAAAACAAAGGCGTCTGCGGCGTGGCGTCTGTTTACTAATACGTGTCCATAATACACCGAAGAAATGTGAGCGGTAAATACAACACACGTCTGTAAATGACCGTAGCGTCGGTAGCGGTTATGACATGTACAGACACCGCTACCACATCTCGCCCGAAACTATACGCGCGTCGGTAGTGGCTAAGACATGTACGCACACCCGATAACACAACTCGTCTGAGAAAATAAACGCCCCGTCGGTAGTGGTTGCGACATGTCTGCACACCTTCAACACAACTCGTCTGAAAATAAACGCGACTTTAATTTACGTGGCCGTTACGGACCCTGTATCTTTGTTCCAAGCGTCGGTATCTGGCGACGCACGCTGCCCGTGCGGTGTCCGCAACACGGACGGTGTATCGACCACACGAAGTGCGTGAATCCACGCCACGTGCGTAATACTCAACGGGTATTGGTGGCGCCGAAAGGTGTCCGTAAGCAAAAACGCGTCTAAATTGGGGTTGCATCCACGCCGAATGGTCGAAAATCGTGTGATGAAACGCGTGTGAGATACGTTGGATTCTGCGACAGACACTTTGGTTTCAAAAAGCGTCTGCCGTGGCCGCCTGTACCCGACCAAGGAAACGCGGCGTGCGGATTAAGAAAAAGCCGACGTGTTACATGAACACGCCGCGTGAATGACCTCCTATTATCGACGCGTATTGGTCCCGTGGGACCATCCGGCGCGCCCTACCGACGCTCGCCCGGCCAGCGGCGTCGGTAATGTCACAACACGAGCCTTCGTTATTAGCGGCGTCTTCGGGCTCGGCGGTTATTAGCCTTTTTACATAGTGAGGGGCGGGCATCGTGCACCCGACCCGCGCCGCCACCACCGGTGGTGCCGCGAGGAGGAGGGGGCGGCCGAGGCGAGGCGGAGGCGGAGGACGGACCTCTCGGCGTCACAAAGACGCGGACCCCTGGCGTCGCGGCACGCGGACCGCTTCGGTCGCACCACACCTGAGGGGACTGGCAGTACGGGAGGGTTCCTCTTCCTCTGCTCAAAGGCATGTCTACTTGCGAGGCCCCTCCGGACTCCGGATCGACTACTGGCGAGGACCCGAAACCCGACCATAAGACCCGGTCTGACCAAGGTAATTTACTTTACACTTTAGCACTACTTTCTTATTTTTCGTGTTTCAAAATCGTAATAGGAACTAATAGCTATTCTTGATCATTTGGGCGGGGGTTTTGTTGTCACCGCGAACTTCGGTTCAAGGGCGCCTTCCCAATGGCATTCTTGGTATTACGGTCAAGAAACACTACCACGGCCTTGTTAAAATCGACGGAGAAGAGTATCCTGTCACGTCGTTCCACCCGATCACGTGGACTTTGAGGACAACTATGATGACGATGGCATAAAATATAGTAACAAGGCAAAGCGTGTGATCAAGGAGTTTTGGGTAAGTCTATGTCGCCTTTGTAGTGTACAAATACATAAACTTCAAATTCTAATGTTAGAAATAATGACTTATTACATTGCTTCTATGTGTAGAAATACTTCAAGGTCGAGGAGGGATTCGAGGTCGAGAAGGATGAAGTGGCTCTAAATGCCTGTTTTCAAGCTTGTGTCGACATGTGGGTACGAGGCACGCGGCCAGGCCGTCGGGGCGTGGTACGCAAACATCACGATAAAAAGGAGGCTCGATAAGGAGGAATGGAAAACGGCGAATCGACCAAAGAACAATACATGCAGGTAAATATTGAATGGTCATACTAAGTTTAATTATGCTTAATGTGATTTTTATAATATGTTTATACTTGGTGTCCTGTAGGTGATTCCGTAGTGGTTCTTGTTGCATAGGCGTTCTTTGGGAGATTCAGGTGGACAAGTGGGTCGATTCAAATTATCGGGAGGTCCACAACGACTACGGGAACGGCATGCCATGATGCGGGTGTACCACACCATCAAGGCAGCCTTAATCTCGCGACCTACTAAGCTAGATATGTAAGTGTTATCCAATTCTTATTTTTCGATATGCAACTCAATACTTTCTAAGCATTCTAGCTACTTTTCTTTTTCTCACACGGGGAGGCGGACACATGGCGTGCCAATCAAGACGCTCGAGGTCTTTGCTTGCTCCCACACCTGCAAGTTTAAAGATCCCGCGATCGTCTTCAACCCCGAGGCCGGGCCCGAAGCCTACACCAACCCGACCGCCCTACGAGAAGATCGGTAGGTACACCGAAGTGGCGAGGGAGCAAGATGGAGAGGACTTGATCCCCGGCCACAACATTGAGGGGACATCGCCATGATCACCGGAGGAGGCAAGAAGCACGGGCGGTACTATTTGGGACATAGCGTTATCAACCCGCACAACACAAAGAAGCTATCGAGCTCGAGCACGCCGGGGGCCGGTGGATACGTGAAAGGCCAAGCACTTACCAGGCTCGGTCTCCGGACTTGAGGTTTATTTATTTTTATTTAAGGTTCATTTATCGTTACATACTCTTTCACCGTGTTCTAACTTTGTGTTGAAATAGGCCCAGATAGAGGAAGAGAGGAAAGCGGCGGGAGGAGGGCCGAGGAGAGGGAGCGGCTAAGGGCTCAAAACGGAGCAAGAGAGGGCTCGAGCCCGGAGCAAGAGAGGGCTGAGCAGCACCGAAGAGCATGGAAGCTCTCCTAGCGCACCTCCTCCAATGTTGGTGGCTAGGTTGGTGTGCAGCCGCCACCGGAGATCGCCTTCCCGCCACCGCTGTCTTCATCCCACCGCCCCGTCGTCGGTCAGCCGTCGATCTTCCCTCCACCGCATGGAGCCTCTCCCGTGAGTTTGTCTCCCATAACTCGAAATATGCATATATGAATGTGAATGGATATGATCTGAGTTTTGAATGCACCATGAGATGTGCACGTGGACATGTGGTTGTCGGCCATCGAGCCGTTGTTTTCTTTGCAGGTTGGAAACCCCTCCGTGCGGGGAGGTGCTGCGAAATTTCTAACTATTTATCTTCTTTTTCAAGTTAATAGAATCTACCTTGAATTTTGTCTCACAAATTTCTAACTATTTATCTTTGCCTACGTGCAGGGATCAATCTCATGCCTCGAACCCAACTCCGAACCAATCTCAACTGGGCGCTTGGGAACGCAGCTTCGAAGGTTGGAGGCCATGGCTGTAAATTTGTCATGATTTAGGTTCAAAACTTGTGCACTTGAACTTGTGAACTTGGATTTTATGTTTGTGAACTTGTGGTTGCACTCATGGACATGTGGTTGAACTTGTAACTTTGTTGGATATTATGTAATATATGTGGTATTATGGATTTATCGAGCTATATATGTGGTATTATGGATATTATGCAATCTGTGTATGTATATATATATTTATATGTGTCAATAATGAGCTGGAACAAAAAAAAAAAAAAAAAAAAACTCAATTTCCGTGAGTAGCACACGGGAAAGAGACAAAATCTTTCCCGTGAGTGGACACGGCTCACGGGAAAGAGACCAAATATTTCCCGTGAGTGGACACGGCTCACGGAAAGAGACCAAATATTTCCGTGAGCGCGATATGACTCACGGAAAGGGAGTGGATATCCCGTGAGCTGCACCGCTACGCCACGGGAAATCACTCAAAACGCCGTTTCATGTCACAGGCCACGTAGGCCATAACGGGTTTCACCCTCCCCGTTGACGGCGCCACCCCGTTAAGTATATTGAGCTATGGAGAATCACGGGAAAGGATATCCCGTGAACATGCTCTGTGTTCACGGGAAAGGGAGATTTCGGTCGTTTTTTTCCGTCCAACGATATCCCGTGATTTACCCCGGGAAAGCCTTTCCCGGGGTAAAAGAACCTATCCGTGAGCTTAGGGCTCACGGGAAATCTCCTATTTCCGGTAGTGCAGGTAGCGGAGACTGAACAAATCAGCAGGCTTACTTAGAGCACAAGTTGCAACCTGATAGTTGATGGTTGTGTTTGAGCACGGCAAAAGTGAATTGTTAAGACAAATCCTTGCTATGTCAGAGAGATTTCGTGTCTGAAAATAGGATCATCTTAAATGTGAAATGAACATGGAGTAGTGACAACAGCTTGAATCATCATTCGTTCACTACAGCTTACTGAATTCGCTAACCACAAGATAATATTCACGTTTCCTACACTAAGTATTAGATGATAATAATATTCAATGTTGTAAATAAACTAAATAAAAAACGTACTAATAAGAGTTCAAATAAAAGCATGCTATCAGATGGGTTGACGAAGCTTTGAATTCATCCATCAAAATGTTCGATGCTGTCTCATCCCCATCGTGGAGTAGAGCGAGGGCATTGGAGTGGCGCCGTCAAAATTGCCAGAGCTGCTGTACGCGCCTCCATCCTCAGGAAACATGGCAAAGAGATGAGGACATGCATCTAGGGTCTGGTGAGCAGCTGGGAGGGAGGGAGAGGTCCAGGGCCTGCGCCGTCCGCCACCAGAGATTAAACTACAAATCTCCCTGTTTAGGCACCAAAAGCTGGTGCGGCGATGTAGCCGGAGGTCGTCGCCGCCGGGGCGCACGCGCGCTTTAGACGAGGGCGCCATCGCCCCGGAGTGCGTGCTCGATGAGAAGGCCACGCTGCTGGAAGAGCAGGAGGGAGAGAGGGGAAGGGCGCCTGCGCATGGCACTGTCGGCGTCGCCCCGTGTGCTGCCGCCGGGGAGAGATGAAACGGAGAAAGCGTGATTTTTTTAACACAGAGGGGACGATTATATATTTGTGGCGAGCAGCCGATCTGGGCCGTCCAGCCAGCCGATCCGACGACCACGAATGGCCCGTGATGTGGGCAGCTTTTGGTGCCTAAATCGTTTATAGAGATTTACGTGGAGTGGGGTAGAGCTCTTGAAGGAAGTTGATAAAAGCAAGCAGATGCTGAAGGTTGTCAATCGCTTGGACGAGTGGATCATGCAGAAGGATAATGTTGCAGACATGTGTGTTGACGTAGTCTTTCTGTGATTGTCTTGCTATCGGTAGCAGTCTTCTGGTCAAGAGCATACATGTGAGCTGTTTTGCTGTCTAGAGTTACTGTTAGTGTTCTTACTGTTTGCATACATGTGTCGCTTATGGTCGCTGGTATTCTCAGCTGTATGCTTTGTAGAGTAATAATGTCCTTTTAAAGATGCAGTTCCTCAACCTTTATGTAATTGTAGATTTTGTTTTCATCAGTAGCAATTTACCATAAGTTTAAGTGACATTTCACAGGAATTTTTGCAACTATGTAAATGCAGAACAGCTTCATGTTGAAATGTCCACTTTGACATAATAGAAAATAATTACCTTTTTATTAGTTTAAAATTCAATATCTGATCCCAAAAATAAAAAAAATGCACTAGTTTAATTAGGCATCTGTACCTACAATTCAATGTCTATACACAATGCAGTAAACAGGAGAACACGGTACACAATGCAGAAAGCATGATCTCTAAATTAAAAGGCGTACTGAAGGAAATTACAATATACTTTTCAGCCATTGATAACTACAAATTGGAAACGTCTGAGATGAACACATGAGTATATATATCAGTCTAATCGTTCGTTCCCTTCAGCACTGAAGTTCTTGGTAGCCTGCAGCCCCTGCAACCAATAATCCGTAATACACTTGAGATCAATAGCTATAACATATGGACTCCCGAATGTGGTCTGCATCCATCAAAACTCCTACTTGACCGCACAAAGAGCAGTGGCCTTGGCAGGTATCTGGAAATTTGATTGGTCTGCAACTTGTGCTTCAGGTGACATGATTGTCGGTCAGGGGTGCTCTGGGCATCCTATGGTAGAGAATGCTGGTGATTTGTGTCGATGGCGCCCTACCGGTGGCTGTTCTAGTGCTACTGCCACAGCCCCATCCTTGGCTGGATCTCACACTATGAGGTTCTGCAGGACAGAGAGACTTCGTCGACTCTGACAAGGATGACGATGATGTGATCAACATAAATTTGGTGGAAGGTTTATTCCATTTTTTAGTGATTGCAAAGAATCGGCCCTTCATGTGGATTCTACCTCTCGTAGGCATACTCATATGCCGATGAGAAGTGTGATACCAACAACCAGGCCAGATGAAGCCCATGTACGTCCTTCAAAGAAATATGGAGGAATCGATTATATTGTATAAGTTTTGCTTAGCAGCAACAATACGAATCCAAATCCTAATAGCCGTTGTATAAGTGCAAGAAGGTAAGAACCTAACTTTAGGGCAGCTCGATTATAGGAAAAATAGGAGAACAGATTATTGCAGTGTAATAATTATTTTCATGATTATGAGCAATGAGAGAAAAATGACACTTCTCATGACTAAGTTGTTCCTCTGTCTTTTTTCGATAATGGATAATAAAATCCGCCTCTACATCCATGGATGTACACAGCCACTTATTACATAAAATGGAGAAATGAAATAAAAAGAGCAAGGCTATTGTCTGTAACATAGACATAGGGACTAATGCAAACGGAAAAGATGCTTCCAGCCTCTATTGGAGATTTCTAAAGCAACCATCTCCAATTGCTTGCTCAATGCAACGAGGGCGTCCTTTTGCTTGCTCAAAACGCTGCAACTGGTAGTTGTTCCTCTGTCTATGTGGTAGTGTAGAATTTTTGTTAGCAGTTTGTCATATGATGTTTAGTCGCTTCACAAGAAAATGTGTTTTCAACTATATGAATGCAAAAACAGGAGTCTCAAGAGTGCTTAGGAGTTTGGCGCATGTATGATGGCAATGAAAAATACAACTTTGAAGCAGACATAACTTTTCTCTAAACAATCCGACAAAATGGAAAAAATATGCTTATTTGGGATACTTGTTTCAACTTCAACAACTGATGCTAATAGATACTGTACTAGTTTTAGATTAGGCATCCGATCCTAAAATTTACTGGCTCAGACACTCCAGTAAACACAAACCACAAAATGTAGCTCGAAATATAAATGAATGTTGTACTCACTCTTATTGAGTTGTGGAGGACGTGAACTCCAAGAGGTGCATGCCTACATATACGAGGCTAATTGGTTCCTTTCTACAAGTTCTTGGTATCATGATGCAGTAAAGAATCCGGATAACCCTTAGCTGTAACATACAATGGGCAGCCAACTGTTATCACATCCAGCAAAACTCTTACGGCCTTGATCAACTAGTGGTCATAGGAGGTATCAGGAAATTTGTATGGTTAGGAACTTGACCCTCGCCTGACTTGACCTTGGGCGGTAGTTGACCTGCTCTTCACTATATCTCATTGTGCTGCTTACCACGAATAGCATGTCAAGTTTCTGAAGCCGGTAGAGCACAATCCTGAGGATTGAGGTATGGAGCTGATGGCTCAGCAGATTAAGGATGCGTTTCTCGGCTGAGGCATCTGGTTGAATGTTGCTGTGGAAGATTGAAAATCATGGAGATATTGCTTATTGCAGCGGACATCATTGATTTCTCCAGGTTTTTGCAAGGGTGTCCCAGGTCCATGGTGAGCAGCAACTGACGTCAAGAGATTGACCGCATCACATGTCCACACGCATGTAGTACTTAGCATATAGGACTGCTACATTCAAAACTAGTGGTTAGAAAAAAAAAATTGCAGTTCTCTCTCTTACTGTGAGTAGTCTACTAAGCAGGTTCGTTTGATTTGCTTTAAAATTACAGCTCCCTCTCTTCTTGTGCGTCCTGTCTTAATGGTTGAAAACAGCCATTTAGAACCAATTTCCGTGAACAATTTCAGATCATGCACATCGTCCCCTCAATTGCACTCTGTTTTTTTTTTTGGTGGCTGAGGAAAACAGAGGCCCTAGAACAGAGCCACCGAGGGGGATTAGCTTTTTTTTTTTTGGGGGCCTGGGTGGGGGTGTTTTCAACCATTCATGACTCCTGCTGTACAAAACCTTGACAATCTAGGATTATATTTTGTCACAGAAAATATTTCACTGAAGTTGGACAGGTCAACATAATTTGCATCCTTCCACCATGGTCAATACATGTCCCAAAAGTTGTGCAATGTATTCTGCAGATTCAGTGCATCTGCCTGCGTTTCTCAGGATTTCGATGTCAAAGACCCTAGCATCTTGACTCTTGAGGCAGCCATCCCTTGTGTTTTCATGCATACAAAGACAGGTACTCCGATGCCTCAGATTTGCAATGAGTCACTAAAGACTATGAGCAGATGAAGGTTAAATAAGTATGATGACAACAGGGACGTTAGCATAGATACAGGTAGTTCATCAAGGTTTTGTAGACTAGCATGTGGTAGACCAATTCTTCTGTTGTGTTTTATTTCTTTGAGTTGCACAAAAAGGAAAATAATTTTCATAACAGGATCTTTGAGAATTGATGCTTATGATAACTGATAGAAGGCATGGCATTTGTCGTGATTAAGCGGCTCCTCTGCCTTTATGGTATTGAAGATTTTATTTTTAGCAGTAGCAGTTTACCGTATGCAATTTGGTGACATTTCACAGGATTTTTTTGAACTCCGTATGTGCAAAACAGCTTCATTCTTAAATGTCCTTTCCCAGAAAAGAAAAAAAAATATTACCTTGGTTATTAGTATCAATTCCAATAACTGATCCAAAGAAATAAATGTACAAGTTTAATTATGCATGTGAACCTAAAATGTAATGTCTTTACACACTCCAAGTTAATATGAGTACGTAAAGGTAGCTCAAAGCATAAGTGAATGTGGTCCTCACATTTGTGGAGTTGCAGAAGACGTGATGTCTGAGAGGTGCACTGAAGGAAATTAAAATATACACATTTGTGGAGTTTCAGCCATTGATAACTACTAGAAGAAGAATGGGATACTAAAACAAATTGGAGACATTTGAGATTAACAGTGGCTATTGCCTATATATATATCGGGCTAGTCGTAGGTTCCCTTCAGCACTTAAGTTCTTGGTAGCTTTGCAGCCCCTGCACGCAACAATCCGGAATACAATTGAGATTCATAGCTATAACATATCGACTCACAAATGTGGTGTTCATCCATCAAAACTCCTACCCTGATCGCACCATGAGCAGTGGCCTTAGCTTGGGAGGTATCTGGAAATTTGATTGGTCTACAGCTTGTCCCTCAAATGACATGAATGTTTGTGATTTGTGTCCATGGCGTCCTACCTGTGGCCACACACTCCTTCACTGCATCTCACTATTCTGTCAGATAGCGAGCCTCCTGTTGACGATGAGGTGATCAACAAAGACTAGGTGGAAGGTTTATTCCATTTCTGCAGATGTATCTAAGGAAACATAGGGACACAGATTATTGCAGTAACAGTTTATTGTATACCAATAGTCATATGCCATTTTGAGAAGTTGTAGTTTCAGCGTTAACGCATATAAAAAATCACAACTAGCATGCATAGTGGTCTGCAGGCTATATTGGAACTGAGAGCAATAATATTTTAATTCGATTTATATAAAGATTAAACTACATCTCACTGTTTTACTTGATTTCGACATTTTCTGGGTGATGAGATGCAATAATATTGATCATTGCTTTTCTCTTGGAGACTCACAATAAGAAAACAAAGAACACCATTATCACGATAACTCCCAAAAAAAGTGCCTCAATATAAGGTACATGACCCAAATTACATTAAGAAGTGTGACAAAGTACAGCCCCTTTTTGATTTTACAGAAAATATGAAGTTTCTTTTGTTTATTATTGCATATATTTTTTATTCCGGTGGGTTTCGAAATGTGGGTATGAGATTCAAATAATGTGAGAGCTCTGTGGGGGTGGCGATTGTTGTTGTTAGTGATTTTGGAGCTGCTTCTTTGGTTGATGATCAGAGAAGACCGTCAACTTGTTCTGCTTGCTAGTGATGGATTCCCGTGAGCAGAGTTACAAAACCTTGTCGTGACTTGTTCTTTAAGCCACAGTGTTCTTACATTGGCTTGTACAGTACAGGCTCACTAATGTCTCCAGTGGCAACTCAGAGATCAAAAGGACATGCATGGATGGACAGTTTCCATGCCATCGTGGTTGGAGTTGATCTCTGCTGCCACCGTAAGCATGGGTATGCTACGTGGTACTCCCTCTATTCTAAATTGTAAGTCATCACAAGTTTCTTAGAGAGTCAAACATCTTAAGTTTGACCAAATTTATAGACAGAATTTCAAATAGTCTTGACATCAAATAGATATGGTACAAAAACATAATTAATGCAGAATATCACAATACTCATTTGATATGGGAAATGTCATTATTTTATCATGTAAACTTGGTCAAATATGAAATGCTTTTGACTCTTCAAGAAAGTTTGAAGATACAAACTGGGGAACCTGAAACAGAATAATTATAGCAAGAATGACACTTCTCCTGATTAAACTGGAATCCCGCACTTTGCCTTCGTAGTGAATTTTTTTGTATTAGCAGTTTACCATATGATGTTTAATCATATTCCATAAGAAAATGTTTTTTTTAACTCAATGAATGTAAAAACAGCCTCATGCCAAGGAATTTGGCAAATGTATACTCGCAATGGAAAATGTAACTTTAAAGCAGCCTTAACCTTTCTCTATAAAGGTTTTTTTTTGACAAATTTGTAAAAGTTATGATATTAGTTTTAAATTGAACAACTTATTTTAATAAATATTGTACTAGTTTCATATTAGGCATCCGATCCTAAACTTTTCTGCCTTCACACACACTCCATCAAACAAAAGTACAAAAAAGTAGGTGGAGACATAAGTGAATGTTGCACTCGCATTTGTTGAGTTGCATAACGTGTGAACTCTGAGGGGAGCACAAGTATATATATCAGGGTAGTTGGTTCCCTTATACACTGAACTGTTCTTGGTAACACCTAAAATCCCTAGCTATAACCTACAATGGACTGCCAACTCTTGCCTTCAACCAGTAAACTCTTGCCAACCTTGGTTGAGCAGTGGGCTTAGGGAGGTATCTGGAAACTGGTGTGGTATACACATATTCATAGTGGAGGACTGGTTTGGTTTCTCCAGATTTTAACACGGAGTGGGAGTGGGAGTCTGTAGTTTCTGAGATGGCCAACCCACCACACAACACCTGGTTGTTCCATTCCATGCTGGAGGTCTACACCATGGTGTGGAGAGACTATGATAGCACATTGAACACATCACTTATCAATCGTGGGAGAGGGAAGTGACTACAACCAAGGAAGGTATTCAACAGCAATTGTGAGTCGGTGAAGGTTTGGAGCAAGCAGATGCAGATCTAAACATGGATGGACATAGGTATCCCAATGTTCATGCAATTGAGAGCCTCAGCCATGGGGGTCTGGCTATCTCTGTGATTGTTCTCTCCACCTTGTGCAGTTATTCAGAACTACGTCAAGGAGGTCTGTGTTCTTGAAGCACACATCTGATATGCTCAGAGTTCCCGGCATTGCATCATGGTACTTACAGGCCGGAGAGACGAGATATGGAGAATACTCAGAGTTCACTAGGTACGCAGTTATTTCTTCTCCCTGTCACTAGCTCCATATCAAGAATACTGAAGGTAAATACGTGAATGGTAATGATTGAAGGGTCACTGTTTCCCACTGTAATGATGATGATACTCTTATGAGTGGTTCTACAATTTTGCCACCATGGAAGGGTCGAGATATGTGAATTTCCACTGTTGAATGTTTCTGCAGTTTCAACTTCCACTTTGAGGATGAATGACAGTGGAATTTACACTAACTTAACATGGATGTCTTTGCTAAGATATGTATAACAAAGACCATTAATGCATCATAAAGTAGTGATGTTCCTTTTGTAACTAAAATGTGCATCTGATCATAAAGTACGATGTTCCTTTTGTAACATTAATGTTTCTGCAGTTTCCACGTTTCCTTTGGTAACCACTATGTACAGATTGAATACAAACCCGTAGATTTTGCAACACTGCATCGCATGTCTGCAGACCATGTTTACTATAATGTGCATATAAACAAGCAGCGCATGCACTTCCATACTAACAGCACATGACAACCAAGACTGCTCCCTATCAGCCTTGAGTGTGTGAGGCTAGAGTGGGCTTGGTGAAGCACGATAGCCTACCTATGCTTCAGATTTGGCATTTGATCCTAAAATTTAGTGGCCTTAGACACTCTAGCAGACATGACTACATAAAAGTAGTTGAGGAAATAAGTGACTTTTTTTTTTTTTTTTTGAAATCTATGGCTGGAGCGCTGCCTTTCAATTAAGAAGGAAGGAAATAAGTGACTACCCTGCTCACATTTGTAGAGTTAGTGTGTGCAACTTCCAGACCTGCAAGTGCATTAAAAGAAAATTACAGTCTTCTCTTTAGTCATTGGCAGGTACTGGAAGGACATGAGCCTACAACAATTATCGACGTTTCACAGGAACCAATGACTATATATACTACTCTAGATGGTTCCAATCCACACGGAAGCTCAGGGTACGTAGCCTGCATCTAAAAATCTGGACAGCACCTGAATCTTGGTATAACATATAATGGACTGACAATGTTGGTTGTTTACCTAGCTAATCTCTTCGCCGTACCTTCCTTCATGAAGCAATAGCCATGACAGGCATCAGGCAAAATAGAAACAGCTTGAGAGTATAAAGGAGCAGAGTGCTCCTGACGGTAACATGGACCGACTTGAGCCCCACAGAACCGGCAGGAACTGCCTCTCAAATCCTATTTTCAGCTCGTTCCTATCCTCAGCCAAGTCCGAATCTGACCACTTGAAGCCGCCATCGTCCACCACATCTGAACACCGCCCTCCGCCGCGGTCGCTGACATCCACCACATCATGACCCCCGCCCTCCACCACAAATCCTGCAGGTGTGCTGCTACGTTTGGAATGAAGATTCTTGCTATGTTAGAACTGATTTCAAGGGTAACATAAACGTTGAGAATTGAGGAAAGCTGCAGAAGCAAACAAGCACAAATTGACTGGTCTGATGGTACTCTTGCTCTTGTTATGCCCTTTTTTAATATGAGGATTTACAATTGACATGTCATGTTCTCAATGTGTGGACAGATTATCTCTGTAATATACTTGCAGATAAGTGAACAACCTTGCAAAAACATGACATACTTCCAGATTTGTATAGTATGTAATTCACTTCTGTTATTTTAATTGTTGCATGCTCTGTTCGGTGTGAGTGTCATGGATTTCTTCAGTAATGACAACCATGAGGAAGAAATCGTGAGCTTCGACAGTGTTTTGATTAGTATGTATTGCAGATGGCTTCATTTGTTTTTTCAAGTATGGAAGAAATGTACAAAATATTTAATTTTTGCAATGAGGCAAATAAAAGAACTAGTCAATACTCGATCTATTTATACTAATCTTGCATCTGAGAACCAGAATCGTTTTACATTTATAAAAAAAATGTTTATGTTCTGAGTTTCTTTACTTACGTTTTGCGGATTTGTTTTCTCACCTGATGTTCTAGTGCAAGTCACAGCTGCCCTCAGATAGTAGTGCCAATTTTTCTGATTAAGTTATTCCTCTGCTTCAATTCAAGTGCAAATTTTATAGTACCGTCACCTTCTGATGTTCAGTCATATGTCACAAGAAAATGTTTTTTTCATCTCCAGGAATTTGATGAAAACACCCTAATGCTGAGAAGTCTGTTACATGCATAATGACAGTGAAAATTTGAAAATACAACTCTGAAGCAGGCATGACTTTCTCTCAATAATTTTTAGAAGGGGCGGCAAAAGTTTTGCCGCGATTTCTATTAGACGAAAAAAAGGAAAAGGCAAGTGCCAGCCCAGTTTTTTGACTGGAAATCGGGCCAGAAAAACCATACAATTGTGGAGGGTACCCTACTCCAACTACACACCTAGGTACCAAATCAACTCAACTCGCGCCACAAAAGCGCCCACTCAACTACAACTCCACGACTCAGCTTGGTCAAACCATCGACCACTACTAACCACTCAACTTGGTCGAAACGACCCACTAGACACAACTAACAACAACTTCGGATGGGAGAAAGTAAACATGGCGCTCCGCTCGGTTGGATTGGGTCATCAACACAAGCCACCATCCACAACTACATGTTGGATTGGGACGTCGACATAACTTCGCACAACACAACTCTACACCACCACCACGGGAGAGGAGCCAAAAGCAGGCCGTCTAAACCTGCGCCCGTCGTAAATAACGCGATGTGCCACGCCCCGAAGCCGCAGCCCGCTACAAGCCCAAATAGCTACCAAAAACTCCTCCACCAGGACTATCACCCTCAAGCCGCACACCCACGATCATCGATCCCCGAGCTCCAGCGAAGCATCAGCAGAACAATCCCGTCGCGGCAACACCGAAAACCATCGATCACGGCTACTCGGCGTGGGGGCCTTGCCTCACCCACGCCTCACACTCCACTAATCCACTTTGCCTAGGACTCGGACATCTGAAACCGCTCAGAGGCGTCACTTCCGCCAGCCGGCACCGAGATCACCACCACCATGCGCGCGCCAACTCGAAGCCTCTAGCACCCATGGGCCCTCTGCACCTTGCCGCCAACCCAAGGACCACTGCACACCTTCTTTGCCGCCCGCCGCGCGGACCAACCAGGGCCAACCACCTTTGCCACGGTGAGATGAGTCTCCGTGGCGGCGCCTCCAAGGAGGACCGCGACCCCAATGGCGTCGTCGTCGCCGCCGTCCAAAAACTGGATCGGGCTTTCACCCCAAGACTCCATGCACAAGGCCGGTGTTCCATAGTGATGTCCTCAACGGGAAGAACGGCGACCCAAAGGCGCCGCCACCACTACCACCAACATGGATGTCGGTGAAGGCTTTTCGCATGTATCCACACACGCGCGCCTAACGCCGCGCTCTCGGACAAGCAGCGATCACTCCGCCATCTCCGCAACACCTCCGCGATGAAATGGCTCGGTACCTCCCCACCATGCCGTCATGGCACCGCGAGCAAATACCAGCGCTGGCGAATCCCAACGCAAGCCACCCAGCCCCCGCCACCAAAGGCGGCGCTGGAACAACGCAGCACATACGTCCGAGAAGGAAGGGGAGCACCGCCAACTCACTACTATCCCGCTGTCCGCCGCGCAGATGTCCGCCCGGCAACAAATCCCGACCACCATGGCGAGAGGTGCTGGCCATGAGGCCCCTGCACGGGCCCCACAGCGAGAAGAGCCACGCTCGCCCCCTCGCGAACCGCCACCGTCGCGGCGCGTCGTCCAGCGGGGGCGCACTGGCGCCCACAGATCCCAAAGTCTCCGGCCTTCAACACCCGGCACCACCACTACACCTCACCACACCTCCGTGCTGCACCACCACACCACCAGCACACAGCACCACCACCAACCCGAATGCGGAAGAGGTGCCGCTGCGGAATCGCCCGGATTGATGCTGCACCTGCTCCACTTCCGGAGACCAGCGGCGCCGCCAACGCCGTCCCGCACCCGCAAGGCCAAGCGAGCCACTGGGCGACACGGGGCGCGGATCCGCGCGCCCCAAAGCGCTGCCGGAGGCGGATCCGCCCACCGGAGGTGACGCCGCCCTTAGCCAGTTGGACTGCAAGCCGGCATGGGCCTCCTCGCCAGCCAAAACTTCGAGCACACGGAAGAAGACCCGCCGCCGCCTTCCTCGTGGTCGGCCGGGCTTCCGCGTCCCGCCGGGCGGGCGGCGGCGGCAGGGTGGCGGCGGATCTTGGGGTGGCGGCGGTTAGGTTTTGGAGGCCACCGTGCCGCTCGGGAGGAGGAGCGGCGCGGGGGTGGGGAGCTGGTGTTTTTGCATGTGTGGATAACTGCTGCGCTTGTCACCACTTTCTCTCAATAATGGAACAAAGATATTTTGTTTGACAACATGGGAAACCGTCTACCTTGGTGTTGAGGGGCACTCTTGGTGCATCCAGAGGTGAAGAATGCTGGTGATCTGTTTTGGTGGTGTCTTACGCTAGGGCCCTGCAATTGATTGAGCAAGAGCGTCCTCGTTGACTAGTTCTCATTTTGATGTTCTACGCGATGGAGAGACTCATGCTAAGCCTGCAGCTGACGGAGCGTTGTTGGAATCTTCATTGGGTTGCTATGCTGATCTAGTCCACAGAATCCTTCAGGCTGCATTAGACATCATAAATCCAAATCCTAATAGCATGTCGATTAGAGCAAGAAGGCAAAAACCTTGCTTTTTGGGCAGCACAAGCCATTTTCCTCCTCGCTCTCTCATGAGTATAAATGTAGACCAAATTATCACAGTAATAGTTATTGGGGGTGATTGTGTGTGCGTGTTGAGCGTATGCGTTGTACTGTGTAATCTCAAAAAAATTATTGAAAATAAGTTTTAATAGTGAAAGATCAAAATAGCACCGCTGAAATTCGTTCTTACAAAAAAATCGAACACAAGAATCAAGAACCTGAGTGCTACTACCTAGACCACTCAGCTAGATTTCCGTGTGGAAAACAAACTCAGCTAGAGGCCCATTCGCATTATAGAGTCTTACGACATTTTTAGAAGTCGAAGTTCCTGCATTAACGTATGTAAAAAATGACAACAGGCTATATTTGGAATCGTCTTTCAATTGATAGGTTTAATTGTCCATTCATTATTTTTTTTTTCCCATTTTTGACTTTTGTCTAGCTTATGCAAAACAAATATTCACCACACCATTTTTATTATATTTTAGCTAATTTATAGACATCTAAATTATACTGTGTAGATTACCATTTCGTATGAAATGAAGAATACTAAGTGGTCATTGTCCACTTGCTGCTCTATGCCTATATTCTGCAGGTAGCCAACATGGCAGCAGAGATTGTAATGTCGACATGCCTCTAGAATTTGCTAGAATCTATTGCTCAATGATATTCAGTCTCACGAAAAAACATGCTGTCAGCAGCAATAACAGAGAAGCCACCACCTGATTAATCTGTTCCTTTGCCTCAATTGTAGTATAAATATTATAGCTGTCCCAAGATTACTGAACATCAGTGTAAATTTTATAGTACCGTTTACCTTCTGATGCTCAGTAATATTTCACAAGAAAATGTTTTTTTTTCAACTCCATGATTTTGAAAACTGCCTCATGCTGAGAAGTCTGGCACATGCATAATGCCAATTAAAATTTGAAAATACAACTCTAAAGCAGCCATGACTTTCTCTATATAATGAAACAAAGATATTTTGTTTGACAAAATGGGAAAAATGTCTATCTTGTTTTTAATATTATTGCTTCAAGAGAACAACAGATCAAAATACATGAATGTACTAGTTCCAGTTTAGGCATCTCACACTCCAGTAAACATTAGTACATAAAAATAGCTCAGAACAGAAGTGAATGTTGTACTCACAATTGTACAGTTGCAGTCTCAGAGCCTGTGAAGTGTAAGAGGTGCAATAATGGGTGATAACTACTGGAAGACTGTGATACTAAAACAAATTGGAGATCTTTCAGCGGAACACATGTCTCTATATAAGACTACTTGGTTCCCTTCTACACTGAGTTCTTTGGTAGCCCGCAAGCCTAAAACCCATAGTCTGGATACCCATGTAATCTTGTCTTCTACATGAATATGCACCATGGTAAAACACTGTCAGAGTTGGGGATCAGAGAAAGGATCGGAATCGGGGAATAGTTGGACGAAAGAAGAACTTGGGTATCAGCACCCGGAGGATGCGGTCGGAGCGGACCAGCAATGTGGACGGGCGGCGCGATAGAGGCCTCCAGCGCGGGGAAAGCACCGTGGTGGTGCCAGCGGCATCCTTGGCCAGGGGAGGCGGAGATGATGTCATGGAGGAGCCTGTCGGGAAGGAGACTGAGGTGGTCGAGGAGCATGCCCTCGGCTGTGACGGTGGCGGCGCGCTTCTCCTGCTCTACGCGCGTGACGAGTTACTCGGAGCACTCGGCCACCTGCTTGAGGACCGTCTCGACGTGGATCCGGTCGGTGGGGGAAGCCTCGCCGCCTGCCGAAGGTGATGATGCAGCCGGTGGAGGTGGTGTCGAAATGCGGGAAGCGGGCTCGTGGTCGATGTCGGGTAGCGCGGCGGGGGCGTTGGAGCGTGCGGCACGTCCGCACGTAACCAAAGGCGGCGTCGATCCTGCCTACCCCAACTGTCGGCGGGCATTGATCGCGTCGAAGCACTTGTTCATCTCATGGAGGAGGATCCTCATCTTGGGGTCCATGGTCTACTGACAATGGATCGGCCGAGGAACGGTGGAGCTGATACCACTTGTTATTAGCTTCACTTGTTATCAGCTCTAGACCTAGAGGAAGAGGCCCGAGGATGAAGAGGAACAGTGGCTGCTAGAAGGGGAATTATGTTCATCTGATAATTGATTTGATGCCTTCCCGGATGCTGCTGCCCTGTGCTCATGTAGGAGATGCAGGAGATCTAGGCAACTGCTTCACTAGGCCGAGGTCCAAGACCCATGGTCCATTGGACAGCCCAACCATGAGTGATACTGTTAGACTATATTTAGCATTTGTAATGGGTCGTAGTGCACAAGATCTCTCCCCTTCTATGTAGGCATGAAGATTATAACTAGTGGCCCATAGTGCTTCGGCCTTTGCTGCTATATGTACCTGCGTACTCTGAGTAATATTCATCTACGCATTCAGTCTAGTATTCCACCGTGTTCACATTCTCTCATGGTAATCAGAGCATAGGTTCGACCTTGATTTTTTTTTTGGCTTCCGCGCCGTGCGCCCCGGCGCAGAGATTGATCTCCACGGGGGCAGCGCCATATAGTCATCGTCAAGCGGTTGCTCCTCGCGGTTACGGTGGTGCCCGTGGGCGGCCTGTGCACCCGCATCAATGAACCAGCGACCTGCGCGCGTCGTGGCGGTGGAGTGCGGCTCGCTCTGGATCCCGCGTGGCCTCGCCGAGCCGTTTTCGGCGCCCTCCACGGCCCCCACGCGACCTCGGCTGCCCGGCGGCCTGCGGCTGTCCCATGGGCCACACTACGGCCGGCCGCACACTACCGCCGCGGCGGCGGCGGGCGGCGTCGTGACGGTGGTGAGCGTCTTGGCGGCTGGGCCCATGCAGCGCCCGCGCGGCGCGATTTTACCAGCGACCTCACGCGCGCGCCGTCGCGAAGCGGCTCCAGCGATCGATGGCGGCGGCCCGATCCGGCGAGCGACCCGGTCGGCGACATCGGCACTTCGGCGCAGCATCGTCGGTCCTCACGCCGGTCCTAGCTTGGCAACCCTCGGCGCGCGCGGCCTCCTCCTGCCCCGCGATTGCCAACTCGCCCGCGCGGTCTCGCTCTGCCGACGTGGTCCGCTTCCTGCCCCACGCTCGCACGTGAAACGCGACTCCACCTGCATGCTCCACCTCCTTCATGCAAACACCCACCACGGCGACCACGCATGCAACCATCCACGAGCGGACCAAACGCCCTTCGATGCCGTCCACTCGTTGCTCCGTGCCGTGTTGCCCACTCCGCATCTCCTTTCCTTATTTTAGCCATTTTATTACGCGCCGCTTGCTGCTTTCCCTTATTATAGTATAGTATAGCATAAACTTTGCCGCTTGCCTTTCTTTAGCATCGCTAGCCGCTTCTCCTTTTTGCACATGTCGCCGTCGGCTCTGCATGCCTCTTCTTCGACACCGTCACCGGCGGTTCATCTTCACCACCGGTGTTGCCGGGCTGGCGTGGTGCGTGTAGGGGCACCACCATAGCGCCGCTAGACCCCTCCGCAGCACGGTCACCACGCCGGTTGTCCTCGACATCTCCGCCATCACTCCAATCTGCGCGGCCGTGATCCATCGTCACGTCGTGCGCCCCCGGTCTGATCAGCCCGACCAGCGTGCGCTTCGCGACCGCGTCGCGGATCATGGGCGGATGTCCTAAGTATGGCATGCACCACCGAGCAATAGGGCTGCTGCTGTATGCGCCTCTTCGGGCGCGGCACCGTCGCCCGTGTGTCCACCGCCCGTTGCCTCTACTTTGCTGTTCCATGTGCATCAACGGATGTGTTGCATCTCGCGTCATCGCTGGGCTGTGCTTTCGCTGGCGGCGTCCGCCTCCGTCTGCACAAGGTCTTCGTCTTGCTGATTGGGTCTTTGTCATCGAGCTGCCACCTACCTTGTCGTCGCTGAGCATCGCTCGCCGGCCCTCGCATCGTCGCTGAGTCACACTCGCCGATGCGTCGCTACCACTGCTTGCTTCTTCTTCGTCCAGCACAACCACATGGTTGGGGCCCTGTCCCTTGTATGCTCGGTATTTGCAACACCGGCCAGCGTGCCTTCGTCCCGAGGCATTGCTGGATCGGCAAATCCAGCTCCGCCTCGGCGCCGCGGCGACTTGACTGCATCGACCGGCGCATCGACCCTCCGTTCCGCCCGTGCGCGCCGATGCGTCGTCGCCTTTCTTCTTCGTCCACGATGGCCTGACGGCGTCGACCGGCATCGCCTCGTCCCACTATGACTGCCTCGACGCGTCTCCGTCACCACCATGGCGCCCCTCGTGCGCCTGCAGCTCCATTGACAAGGCAGCCCGACCACAACTACGTTGACCGCGGCATCTTCGGCACGGCTTCATCGACCACGGCTTGTACGCCCTCACGCTCGGCTACGTCGACATTGGCACCAAGGAATATCATTTGCATGAGTGTCGCAGGTTTTCTCTCCAATCGTAACGTCTGCACCGTGCCAACTTGTCACTGTGGGGGGGAGTCAGTTTAACTTCTTCTCCAGTCTCATTGTTTGCGGTGCTCCCGCTACGATTGCGGGGGAATGTTAGACTATATTTAGCATTTGTAATGGGTCGTAGTGCACAAGGTCTCTCCCCTTCCATGTAGGCATGAAGACTGTAACTAGTGACCCATAGTGCTTCGGCACTGCTATATGTACCTGCGTACTCTGAGTAATATTCATCTATGCATTTAGTCTAGTATTCCACCGTGTTCACATTCTCTCAGATACCTGACAGTGAGTAACTGGGATTACCTGAATGCAACTTCGACATAGCCATAACTTTTCTCCAGACAATGGAACACAAAACATTTGTCTGTGACACACTGAAAAAAGAGTTGTTTTGTCACACCCCAAATTTTCGAATTTTGGGTTGTGAATAGATAACACTAAATTAATATTTGAGCTTTCCTAATTCGATGGGTTGTTGCTTGATGTGACGTTTGCATGTTACTTGTGTTGATATTTTTCAAGTGTGTGCCAAGTTTTCAAAGTGCAGTTCGTGCGACAATTGTCTCCCTCCAATATGTTTTTTTTCCTTCACCAATCTTTAATCTTTCATTATGAGTTGCTCGAAATCCTTAGACCTCAACCTCAAATCACTTCTCTATGCTCGAGTAACATCAATCCGTCACTCAAACCTTTTCGGGAATTTTTCTGGCTTTTCCGGAGCTATTTCCCGCTTTGTTGTGAGCCTTTTTTTTTTTTTCTAGATCATCTCAAATAACTTCTTATGAGCTCCAAATACTTTATCTAGCATCATCATGATTCAAATTATCTCTGGGAATTTTCCCTAAATTTTTGGAGCCTTTCGGTTAACTTTCATGGTTTAAATATTAATTCTAGACTTTTCTAGAATTATTTTAATCCTGAAATTAGTAATTCCGAGAATAATAAAATCTAATCCTATTCTAATTCCACTCAAGCCCTGCCTATATAAGAATCAATTGCTTGGTTTCCCAACTTAACTCTTTCGTTGGAAGTTTCCCAAGATCTCCTTCTTTTGCTTTAAATAAATATTTTATTTGAGCTATTTTGCTTGGACGTGATGATCCAAAGAAGCAAGCCATCGGACCAGGATCGGCATCTTCGAGTCGTACTCGATCCCGACTTTGCCGCACGCTGCCGAAGCACCCTATAAGACTCGGAGGGCCCTGACGTCGCCTTTGTTTCGCATCTAACCCTTCTTAACCCTAGCCGCCTATTGCTCGAGCTCCGGTTTCTCCGTCGATGGTGGCAAGTGCTGAGGAACCAACGAGCAGCGCATCCTCACCGTGCCTTCACTGCCGTCAACCAGCCCATGGGTGAGTTCGCTAGCTGTTATGTACATAGTTGTCGATCAGTGCTTTCCGTTCGTCCAACCATAGCCCTAGTCATCGTATGTTTCTTGCCAGCAAGCTCTCTTGCCGTCGTCAGCTGAACCGAGCCGACCGCCGTCGTCGAGGTGGTGCTCTCCCTTCCACTGCAGAACCGTCATCGTAAGCTTTCTTCCGAGCTTTGCATAGCGTTCGTAGAGTTTGCAGATCGATTTATTTCTTTACCTCGCTCCGTTTTGCCTATCCTGCTTCGCCGGACTTTACAGCGCCGTGCATCCATCGAGCCTAGTGTTACTGCAGACTTGACGAGTTCCAAAAGCTTTGAATGTCCATATATATCTTTCAGCTATATCTTTGTTTAGTCAACCTTATTCTCACGTTTGTAGCTAGGCTGACATGATATTAGTGTAGCGATCGTGGACCCGGCTTTATAAATGTTTCAACTTGTTTTCTCTATTGGTGTAGTGTTTTAATTTAGTTCTATTGTTTGCTTCATGTATGATTGTCGGATGCTTGTGTGGTGCTTGCTACGAGTAGAACGAGGTCTGCTTGTGAGTGTTGAAGATCAGAAGATGATGACCAGAAGCAAAGTATCAGAAAGTTTGGAGCAAATATGAGAGGCAAGTATAGCTTGGGAATTTCTTATCGTATTTAACATGATCATATAACTTAATGAATGTTTATGCCATAAACGAAAATATGCTTGTTAGTAACATGGGGATTTGTCTGCTTTAGCGAATCCGGGTATTACAGTACAGCTATGAGGGTTATATGGCTCTGACATTAGTTCCCTAGAGATCATTTTTCTAGCAACTTGGAGGAATTGCTGAATTGGATATAGTATGCCCCCTATCCCGTTAATATGTGAGTATAGGCTGAGAGTTATGTGCCACATAGGAAGGGTGGGTTCTATGTCTGACGACTTAGCTGCCCCAACTTGTTAGACGAACCTTTGGGGGGCTTCTTAGTGGTTCCCGGTTTTTGGGTCTAGCTAACCCTTGCATTTGGGGATCACGACTCGTAGTGAAAGTGTACACCTCTGCGCAGAGTTTGAAAAACTGGTATACTAGCCTTGCCCAAGGTCACGGGCGGCCCTGGAACCATAGCACTAAGGATGATGACTTGTGTTTATTATCATTCATGTTTATCGTTTTATGCTTTACATTACTTATGTTAAGATGATCATGGTTTAAAGGTATGTAAATACCCAGCTATGCTTGTTGAGTTCGACATGGACTCACTCTTGCTATTTCACCCCACCTCAGGAGATGTTTAGGCTTGTGATCAACCAGTCAGTCGGTCCCTGTGGAGTCTACCTAGAAGATCGAAGTGTTTTCCGCGTTCTGCTAGCTGAGGTTATATTGTTTTATATTGTGTTTGTTATATTTCTAAGCATTGTGAATTGATACTACCCTTTTACTTGTGGCTATATGTGAGATTTGACTTCCAGGGCTCACATATGGTGAATACTTGGTTTTGTCCTTAAAACCGGGTGTTACATGTTTTCCTAGGATTTTACTTTTAAATTCAACAGTCGTTCATAATACATACTGTACCAATATCAGATTAGGCACCTGATCCTAAATTTACTGCATTCACACACTCCAGTAGACAAGAGTACACAAAAGTAGGTCAAAACGTAAGTGAATGTTGTATTCATATTTGTGAGTGTTGCAGAGCACTTGAATTCCAGGAGGTGCACTAAAGAAAATTGCAATATTATGCTCAGCCCTCATTGATAACTAGTGGAATGAGTGGGTGATAGAAACAATTTGGAGACATCTCAGAGGGACTCATGGCCATATATATCAGGCTATTTGGTACCCTAGTACACTGGAGTTCTTGGCAGCATCATGCAGTGTGAGCTAATGGACTGCCAAATGTTCTTTTCATCAAGCCAATTAACCTTGGTCTAGAAGTGGCCATGGGAGGTATTAGGAAATTTGACTGATTACCTGTTTCTCACGCGACATGACTAATGGCACTAGACCTGCTATGCAATCTCTCTCGTGCTGCTTACCTCAACTAATGTGCCAACATTCTGAAGCTAGTCTGGTTCTAGTTGTCCATAACTGGAGCAGACTACTTATTAGGAAGATGAGGCTTTTGTTGCTAAACTCTTGCATCATGTACAATTTGTGGCAGAGTGGAAATCACGGAGGGGTTGTTTATGGCGGTGGATTCATGTCAGAGGTTGCAAAGGTGACCCATGAAGCTTGTGTGTGCTTAGTGATGAATGGATTAATTCTGTAAAGCGCTTGATGTATCCATAAGTAGATCAGGGGGAGAATACTTAGTCATGTTGGATCACAGGGTAAATGGATCTTAGATTCATCTGCTTTTTTGGATGGACAATTAGACTTTTGATTTCTTCTGCAGAACATAGATGGATTCCAGAGAAAAGAGTTATAACACCTTGTCAGCAAGCATCTTGGATTGTCAATTTGGTTCCAGTCAGTATCAAAGTAAGCCAAATTAGTAATTCAGGCAATCGTTGTGTAATGACTGTTACTTACGATCCTCTGTTCTCTAGTATAACGCTGTATATAAGAGTAGTTTCATCCTTTGTACACCGCCAGAAAATGTAGTATTTTCCAAAACAACAACCAGACCATGCAACAACCTGATGTTATCACGTATACTTAGTTGTCTTTGAGTGCTTTCCATTAATCTATGCATTTCAGCGACCCTTAGGCTTTGAACAGCGGGCTTGGGACGTACAAGGAAATTTGATAGGTTAGGACATAAAAACTAACAATATAATACCTAGAATCCATTAAGGTAGGCTATGAGCAGCGGGCTTGGGACGTACAAAGAGTGCAATTTATTCTGCAAATGCATTGGGCCGGCCTCTGTTTCTCAGATATCTTTTGATGTCAAAGAGCTAAACTTGTATCGGTTGACTCACGAATTCTTATATTTCGATGCATCTGATTTGCAATAAGTCATTAAAAGCCCACCAGAATGATGGGGAGACGGTCTAGAGGTGCTTGAGTGAGAGCAGATGATTGTCAAAATTGAGACCAATAGGGATACAAAGGATAGATATATAAGAGTGCACAATTCCTATTTGCTCTCTTTTACTTTTTCGATATTCACGAGAAGATATTATTTTTCATAACAGAATGTTTAATTTTGATGATTATGCACAAGGATAGAAAGAATGAAACTTCTCTTGCTTAAGTTGTTCCTCTGCCTATACGGCAGTGCAGCTTTCATATTAGGATTTTACCATATCATGTTTAGTCATGTTTCACAAGAGAATGTTTTTTCAACTCCATGAATGCAAAACGGCCAGATGCTTAGGAGTTCGGCACATGTATTGGCAACTAATGGAAAATGCAACTTTAACAACAGCCTTAACCTTTGTCTGAACAATGGAACATAAAAGTATTTTTCTTTCACGGTGGAACAGGGTTGTTTACCTTGATTTTAAATTCAACAATAGATCCTAATGAATATCTTACTAATTTCAGATTGGGCATCTGATCCTAAATTTTAATGCCTCCACACACTCCAGTAGACAAGAGTACTCAAAAGTTGCTCGAAACATAAGTGAATGTTGTACTCACATCTATGGAGTCGCAGGGTACAAGAACTCCAAGAGATCGATCATCATTGATAACTAGTGGAAAAATGGCAGACAAAAGTAATTTGGAGACGCCCAAGTGGCACACATGACTATATATATCAGGCTATTTGGTTGCCTTGTACACTGAAGTTCTAGATAGCATCATGCACTGAACAAGTTCTTGGGAACATATAATGGACTGCCAAGTGCTGTCTTCATCCAGCAAAAATCTTACCAACCTTGGTTGAGCAGTGGCCATGGGAGGTATCAGGAAATTTGACTGGTTAGAAACTTGTCCCTCACGTGGACGTGACAGTTGGCAATTGACCTGCTCTTCACCATCTCTTCTTGTGCTTCTTACCTTGATTGACATGCTAAGATTCTGAAGCCGGTCTGGTTCTAGTGGTCTGGTATTGGAGCATGTGGTGCAGAACCATAAGGACCTGTAAGACGTCACTGTGGGAGATTCGAAATCATGGAGCGGTGTCCAACATTCGAATTGATAGTTTCATAGCTTGTGACGCCCACGTCCCACACCTGGTTGTTTCAAACCTTTCTGGAGGTCTATGTCATCATGAACAGCCATTGTGATAGGTGATTTGGCGGCATCATGTATCATTGATGAATGGATCAACACTAGAGAGAACTTGATATATGCATAACAAAATCAAGTGAGAATACTTATGTTAGATTATAGACATGGGATGCAATGGAAAATTTGCCCCAGCTTCTCTATCTTCCATTGAGAGTATACAAAATAACTTATATATTTGTGAGGTATGCACGCTGAAATGCAAAATATACCATATATTTGTGCAATTACTCTTTTTGGGCTACCGTTCAAAAAAAAATTACTCTTTGGGCTGTGCTATGGTATTCTCAAATCACCGTCAACATTGATGCATGCAATTACTTATGTTAGACAGATTGTCCTAGATTGTGCAATTAGACAGATTGTGCAATTACTCTCAGGAAATGTTATGACAACCTATTACCACATAGGAGGTAATAGGTGAATTATTTATTCATTTATTTTGCAAAATATGACAAACAAAGAAACTTTTAGATTAAAATATATAATTTTTTTTCTAGATATGATTGATGCATGCATGATCTGCTAATATTGTAAATCCTGATTGTTTTTACAATATTTATTTACTTATATATTTGGTTTAATTAATTACTTATGTTCCTAGTTTAATTAATTATACAAAAATCAAAAAAATAAGTACACTGATTTATTGGGCTACTTATGTTCCTGCAGACAGGCACATAACAGCCGTGAAAATCTACCGACCTTGGCACAAGCTCTATGATGGAAGATGAGCGAGGGTCTGAACACCTCTTCCCTTGACAAGTTCAGTTGTCGTCTCCAAGTAGCTCCTGCTCCCGTCGACATAAGCTGAATGTAGGGACCTTCCCAAATGACGGTGTCTCTGCCGAGCAATGACATTGATCGATGGACGGTCCATTGGGATCTGCTGGACAGAAAGCAGTCCGATGATGTTCCCTCCATGTATTTTCAGAACAATGGCCATGGGGTAGTGGCGTATTACCCAAACTAGGGTCTGCTGTCCTGTGCTTCCACCATCACGAGGAATTAGTTTGATGAGCATCATTCAAGAGAATAATTATGGACGGAAGACTGAAGCATTCATGCAGCTGAGGAACTTACATTTGCTAGCATTGTATGCATGGTACTTAGAAGACAGAAGACGGTTTGGAGAGTACTCAGAATTCACTGCATATTCGGTTTCTTTCCCCTGTAGTTATCCCCAGGACAAGTTCACTGGAGGTGAATATGTCCAGCTTTGGTGACTCACCCAGCATGATGAAGATGATGCTCGATTAATGCTTCTACGATTTTTCCACCATGCAATGTTTATTGCTTGCCGATTCATGAATTTGCATTGATGAATTTTTCTGTAGCTTCAACTCGCTCTACGTGGATGAATGATAGTGGAAGTCACACCAACATAACATAGATGTGTTCGGTAAAATCTATGTAACTAAGCATATAATGCATCACATGACTCCACATTGTGTTTACTATCATGGGTACAATAACCAGCAGCACATGTGCTTCTATCCTAACAACAGAAGAAACAATCAAGACAGCTCCAGGCTACCAGGCATGAGAGTGTGAGGCTAGATAGGGCATTGTCAAGCACGACAATCTACCTATGTTCCATATTATGTTTGTGATCCCAAAAATCAGTGGTTTTACACACTCTCTTACACAAGGGTACATAAAAGTAGCTCAAAAAATAAGTGACTGTCCTACTCACATTTAGTGTTCCAGTGTTTGAACTAAAAAGAAGTGCACTAATGAAAATCCACGTTTTAAATAGCACGCTATAGCGGCTAGAAACAATTGCCGCGACGCTATTGCACTTTTTCGGCTATTGGCGCTATTGGCGCGCTATTCGTGCCGCTATTGGCGCCACTATTCACGCTATAGCGCCGCTATTCGCGCTATTGCGCCACTATTCATGCTATAGCGGCAGCGTAGCCTGGCGCTATTGTGCATAGCTGCCGCTATAGCGCCCAATAGCGCCAAGAAAAGCCTAACGCTATTTTTCATAGCAAGCTATTTGAAACGTAGTCTTCTCTTCATCATTGGCAGGTAATGGAAGAATGTGAGCCCAAGAATCCGTCCGGTTTCGCAGGACCACATGACTGTCACACCCCAAATTTTTGGATTTTGGGTTGTGAATAGAAAACACTAAATTCATTTTTTAGCTTTCCGTTTAATCTTTCATTATTACACCCCCCCTCAAAGGACTCGACGTCCTCGTCAAGCGCCAACTTAACCAGGACCTCCCCTCTTGGCACACGGGCACGTGCGGGCTAGAGGCGCGGACATGGAGGTTCATTGCGCGTGTAGGCTCAAGGAGTGCACGGCATGGCACATGTGCCGGCCACTGGGCGCACGGTCGCGTGTGCCAAGAGGGGAGGTCCTGGTTAAGTTGGCGCTCGGCGAGGGGCGTCGAGTCCTTTGAGGGGTGTAAATTGTCACACCCCAAATTTTTGGATTTTGGGTTGTGAATAGAAAACACTAAATTCATTTTTAGCTTTCCGTTTAATCTTTCATTATTACACCCCCCCTCAAAGGACTCGACGTCCTCGTCGAGCACCAACTTAACCAGGACCTCCCCTCTTGGCACACGGGCACGTGCGGGCTAGAGGCGCGGACATGCAGCCCTTCCGAGGGGCGCGCACGCGTACACATAACACCTTGCTTACACTTTCGTCCTCGCTTCGTGTAAAAGGGTTAACCCGAAGGTGATATGGCTGGATGGCAAAGGCTTATAAGTTGGCTCCACCCTTACTAAACATGTGCGCGCAGCACTCATAGGCCCCTACTGGGCCGCATCCTTATTGGGCCGGGTGTTACAATGACTATATAAACGACACTAGGCAGGTCCCATTCACATGCAAGCTCATAGGTCACTGCATCCAACAATTTGGATAGCACCTAAAGCCTGCTGGTATAACATATAATGTGCTGCTAGTAGGGTCTTTATCCAAATAATATCACCTAGCGTCGTCAAGCAAAGGCCTTGGGAGGTATCAGGAAAATTGACCGGTAAGATGTTTATCCCTCCTAAAGTAATACTTCCTTTGCAAAATAAGTAATGTTAGTAATAGTTTGGACAAACAAAAACAATGTGAAGACCAATTAGCGATACTTTGCAATTTTTACACTTAATCAACTCAATACTATTGAAGCATTCCTCTAACTAAGTCTGGATTGGTCACACAGACGCTTGCTAGCACCCCAAACATGATCATTATTGTCCATTCATCATCCTCCCTAATTTCATACATATCAAATTGTCTAAACACAATAGATAATGATCAAGCTAGTAGGGGATGCATGCTTTGGACATGGATTAGTCCTTAGTTTACAGGGTGCTCGTAGCTATACACAGCATATCTTAACCATTTCTTTTATGTACATGTTTGTATACGTATATCCTATCCATTTGATGTTGATGCTAATGTTAGGAGGGTGTGAATTCCTTCTTAGCATAATGATCAGAGCAAACCTTCTGACTTTTCTGTAGGCCAGGGATGGATTCTGTTGAGGATGCCTACAACACATCGTTGGTACACATCAGGTGGCTGGATTAGCTTGTGGAAAGAGATTGTGTTGTTTCGAGGCTATCTCCATGCCGTCACCAAATTGGAGCAAGAATATGTTGACCAATGGAAACAGGAACATCAGCAGTGCCTACAATGTTGCATTGACTGGACATTGAGAGTTAATCTATCGTCAAACATCAGGATGTATGCCTTCTATGCATGGACAGTTTTTGTGTCAACATATATGGAGTTCATCTGCTGCCACTGGGAGAATGGATATCGTATAGCTGACCACTAGCAGCCAAGTCCTTTTGTTTGTGTAGTGCTTACTTACAAATATTGAATCATCAAATTTGTTGAATCACAGATCTCCAAGAAAGTATTGAGTAAACAACAAAATTGTATTAACACTCTCAACAAATTTTAAATAAAAAATATTCAAATAAAAATAGTGGATTCACTATTTTTTTTTGAGTCAACAAGACATTAAAAGAGACAAGCAACATATGAGTTTTTCTTTGACAAATTGGTAAAAAGATGTTCACCTATGATATTAATTTTATATTCAATAACTTATTTTAATAAATAATGTACTAGTTTCATATTCGGTATCTGATCCTTAAAGTTTTCTGCCTTCACACACTCCAGCAGACAAAGGTACAAAAAATAGATGGAGAGTACATAAAATGTTGCACTCACATTTATTGAGTTGTAAAACCTGTGATTAGTGGAAAGGGAAAAAGCTTAGTCTCCAACATGGAAATACCTTGGGTCTTATATAGTAGGCCAGGGTTGGTCCTGGGAGCAGGGATGCAGGGGAACTAGAAATAGTGGGACATTTAGAGGCACCTTGGGCCATACATATCAGAGTTTCGTTGTTTCCCTCCTACCTCCAGATTTCCAAGAACTATATATAATTTTTTTTTTTTTTTTTTTTTCGAACCGGGCTCGTGCAAGAAGTATATATAATTACAACCAGATTGCTAAAAAAGGCCACGTATGTTTTGGCAAAGAGTTATCATATATAATTGGTTAACTGATGCTTTTCTGCATTATTAGGCTTGGGAGGTATTAGGAAATATGAGATCGCATTGTTCTGGGTTGGTGGTTCATTTGCTTCTTTACTTTGTTGTACGCATTGGCCATCCTTGTCAGGAGGCCTGACATTGGCTACCTACCACAGTGCTACACTCAGCATCACTTGTCCAAAGATCACGGACTTCTGCTGCAGCCAGTGACGGAGTCTGCAGGATAGGAGGCCTCGGCATTAGATTCTTGATGGAACGAATACAACCGCATTGGCTTCCGCAGGCAGCGTCAGTTGTCTCTTTGTATGCAGCAAGTAGGATTGCCAGTTTCTATGATAACGCAGTCATCTAAAATGCTGCAGGGAGACCAACTGCATCACCGTCACCTTTAGCAACACTGTGCATCTACGCTTAAAGGATTAATGTAAAAAATTCTCCAATTAGTGAGCTGCAAGTTCTTGCTTTACAGATTAGTCTCGGCATCAAGAAACAATGTTCCACAAAACAAAATGCACGCTAGCTGCAATAAAAACAGTAGACACTTTACTCCCAACAGATAGATAATTGAATTAGATTTTACCATTTTATTTTTAAATACAACTTTTCCCCATGCCAATATACAGAAGTGCACACAAGGTTTTGTTTACAGTTTAGTCTTGGCTTCGACACAGATTGCTCCAAGAAACATAGTGCATGCTGAAACCACACTAGTCACTTTATTCCAAAGCAGGTGGATCATGGAATTATTGTTATACACTTATTTTAAAATTGACTTTTGCCCACTCTAATATAACAGAATTGCACCCAAGAGTTGCTGCAAAACATAAGAAGAACTTTTAATAGATGCAATGCTTTTGTATTGACTGTCAGTTAAGATCCTCTGTTCTCATACATTTTGAGAGGCAGATGACTTACATATCAGAGTAGTTGCCTCCCTCCACTGCAGACATCATAGTAGCATACAAAGCTACAAGTAGACAGTCCAAAAGGCTTATGATATCTGTTATCAATTATAATTTAGCTGTGTTGTGATGGATCTCTAGTGACTATGTGCGCTAGGCCTGGTCAAGGGTCATTAACCCTAGCTAACCAAGTCTAAGATAATTTGTATTAAGGGAACCTAAAACAGAACACAGTAGGCAATTTTTAGGAACCATTGGCCATATATATCCGAGCAGCTGCTGCTTCCTTCTACACATGGTTTTCAATCACATAGTTTGGTCTATATGAAAATCCCTTTTCGAATGCATTAGACATTATATGATTTCAATACGTACTCATTGAACAGGCCACATGACAACTGTTGGCTAATCTTCAAACAAAAAAGACTACTGTCGGCGAACAGAGACCACCACAAGTGGTTGTGCATCTGGCCGCATGAAGATAGGGAACACAGCACAGCAGAATAAATTTGTCATGCAATTAATGAGCTTGTTCAAAACTAGATCTCCAGTCCTCTTGTCACGGCTTGACATTATATATACTATATGTATTGAATAACCCATGTTTCTTACTGAGAGAAACAAGATGACTACTGGGATCTCCTTTATGGTGTTGTAAGTGATCTGCTTATATTACGAGAAAGATCTCGAAACCCTTGGATACGTATAACATGGGTCTACTCTATTCCATGGTCTCCGGGACCCTTTAGCGTTCAGGGAACAATTTTTCTCTGGTATATATCCTATGCATGTTGAGTGATCCTAGGATTAGGCTGCATCATGAATTTGGCAACGTAGCCACATGCACCACTGATAAACCATACCAAAGCCACCATCACCAACTATGTTATCGCTGGTGGACAACCAGCCTAGAGCCAAGCTCCTAATGGCATTTTCACACGAAGAACAACTATGCCGCACGCTGCATTGTCAGGAGCTCTTAGCCGCGCTGCGCAGGGAGCCAGCATGCCACAAGGCACAAGCTCTCACCAGCTGTGTCTACACCCGTGATGCCCACACCCAGGCAGCCAAGCACCTGTTGTCAGATGCTCAGTACTACGGGCTCCACCACCTGCCTCGAATCTAGGCATTGTTGTTGCCAAATCAAAACCTAACTGTGCAATCTCATCAACTTGATTTGTGGCAACGATAGACCTAAATGGGTGGACAGGAAATGAGAAGCAAAAAAAAAATTGGTTTCACAAAGTGGTTCACGGCTAGCCAGTGGCAAACACAAGAGACAAGAACTTCACTGGTTGATCATATTATGATTCGACAATTGATACTGTCAATTTCTTGAAGAATGTGTCAATGATGTATTTTATTCAACGAACTGGTAACAGCATATGGCTCTGGTTGTGCAGCAGCGATAACATAATTGGTGATGGTGGCATTGCTATGGTTTATCGGTGGTACATGTGGCAACATTGCCAAATTCATGATGCAGCCTAATCCTACGATCACTAAACATGCATAGGATATTCACTAAGTTCAGTGCAACGGCTTGGTCTACAAAGCTTAGCCCCACTGTTAGATGATCATTCTTTTGATGACTGGTGGGATCGGGTGACCACAAGGGTGGCTGATCGTGCGAAGCAGGGCCTGAACTTTGTTATAATCTTGGTGGCTTGGTCTCTCTGCAATCACAGGAATCGTTGTGTTTTTTTGATGGTCGCCAGCCCAATGTAAATGGACTTCTATCCTCCATTAGGGACGATATGTTTCTGTGGGAGTTGGCTGGGGCTAGAGGGGATTTCTCATCTTCTCGCCTTGCAGCCCGCCAGCTAGATTGAAAGGTCTCCATGGTCTTGGGTTGTCCTTCCTGTAACAGGCGATTGATCTAGTGCATGTGTTTTGTGGGGTTTCAAACCTCCTTTTGTATTTTGACTGGGTTCTTCACCCTTTTTTCTCCTACTTAATATATTGATATGCAGTCCTTCTGCGTGTTCGAGAAAAAAAAACATATTCACTAAACTTGAGTAGTATTTTTTTTATTCACGATAAGGAAGCAAACAAAATAGATTTAACTTCTGGACTACACAAATTTAACCGGAAATTGTGTTATATATTTTTGTTTTAAATATTAAACCTTTTTCTTTTCTTTGTCACTTATGAAGATACAGAAAGCATAAGATGGAGCTTTAGTGAACACTATCCATGCGCACTGAAAGTAACAAATGATCCTCTCTATTCCAGTATGTATAATCTACAGGAGACGACCACAACAGAGGAGCACATTCTAGGTACAGGGTTGGCACATATGTTATATACGAGTGTAGTTGCTTCCCTTCTACCTCCAGACTTATTAATAGTATCTACAAGGGTTGCTACCTTTCTAGTGTGCATGGGAAGCGTTGGGAAGTCTCATCCGGCAATGTGTTTGAGATGTCGAAGTTGGCAAAAAATTATAAGGAACTAGCAGAGACCTCGTCTGCTGCCGAGGTGCAACATAGC
Source organism: Hyparrhenia diplandra (assembly GCA_015847255.1). Taxonomy (NCBI): domain Eukaryota; kingdom Viridiplantae; phylum Streptophyta; class Magnoliopsida; order Poales; family Poaceae; genus Hyparrhenia; species Hyparrhenia diplandra. The sequence continues at coordinate 424,332 of JADLZK010009433.1, read as the reverse complement.
ACGTTCGAAAAAAGCAAGCCGTGTGGTAGTAGTGCAAACTTTGAGGACTGAAATGTTTGTAAGCTGTAGGTTCTATCAAAGTTGTAGGAACTAGCAGAGGACTCAAAACAAAGACCTCAGAAGTGTCGTGCGAGCCACAGTTCTCACTATGCTACAAAATCAGTTCTTATTATGTAGAGCATGCTATGTTCTAGTGTCTATACAACTTTGCGTTATGGCATTTCCCCATCCATGGTTGTTTGAAAAATTGCAACAAATCAAATTTTGAAATCAGATAACATAAGTGGCCCTAAATTATTTTAAACAAGAAATTTATCCATGACAAAGCCGTTGATATCCTCAAGGACTACAAAAATAACATAAATATTGTCTTCACCCAGCCTGAGATGGAAAAAAAAAGTTATGAATCTTTTTGAGATACACCCATTTTTAGTGGTGATTAATATTGCCTAGTGGTCAATTTTATATATAGACGGTGTTTCTAGCCACCACTAGAAATCCGATTCTTTTTAAAAGGAGGGTAGAATTTTTAGACATGATCCGAGACATGTACCATATTTGAAAATCAATTTCTAGCAGGGTGCTGGCTTGGAAACACCAACAAGCAAAATCCTCCCAAAGAAATGCATTATATGCAAGTGGTAGATCTGTTGCGTTCAGAATGAATATCCTGGATCCAGATGCATTGAAGGCTACTGATATCGAAGCAAACAAGTAAAAGGACACCTGTTTTCTTGCGAGACCCAGTTTATGATGTATATAGTTATAGAAACACCTTTTTTGTGAGACCCAGTTTATGATATTGCAGAGCAACTAAAGTACACTAATTTAAAGGCATTCCAGGATATAGCAAAGTAATCATTTAATAATATGTGTGAGATCTAGAAGCCCTTGGATGCCTATATATAGGCCAGTGCACTCTGTTCTGTTTATAAGAAACCGTGTAGCTTTGAGAGAAGAAGTTTACTGAGCTATACTGTATAGAGACTATGGATGATCGTTGGATTGGGATGCATCATGAAATTGGCTATCTTGACACATTTACCACCGATAAACCATACCAATGTTGAGCTCAGCTCCCATTATCAGGGTAGAAGTAGTGGATCCAGCAGGCCACCAAGCACCACCAGGGTGTTGCTAAGTTCAGACAGCTCTACCACCCGCTGCTCCATACAGACAGCGCTGTGCCTCCAACATTATGCTCAACAAGATTTCACTGTTCAGCTAGATGTTGATAACTGTCAGCATTTTGTTGGTTTTAGACACGGCGCAGTCGGAGATTCAGTGATAGTAGAAAGCACTTTGGGTACAATATAGGCACACCAGAAACATTTGTGCAATGAGTTTGTTATTTGTTTCAATCAGGTATCATTTATGTGAGGTCTCTATTACATAGTTCGTTCAGAAAAAGAATTTCTTGAAACTCAGCTAACTAAATAATGACACAAATAGGAACAAAACTGGCTCAACACATTTCAATGGCACGATCCAATTTGCTAGAGCCTGTGCATGGACTGCAATGTTGGGTATGAGATGGATGCCCTCGTGTGTCATCAATGGCGGTTGTATAGGAGATGGTCTCAATGCTACATCAACTTTTCCTCCGTTTCAGCAAGTGAAGTTGTCATCTTGTAGTCGTTTGATGTTATTAATCTGTCACAACCAGACACATCCAAAATGGATTGGTGGCTTTCCTTTATTTTGTTGTAACAGTTGTTGTGTAAGATGATTATGTAAACTAGAGCGTCTCAGTACCTCTGATGTTTCATGCTGTAATCATTTCTAACTATAGAAAGTTTCTTGTTCAGCCAAACCACTATGGGGATGAAATGTGTCATGACTTATTTTGCATTAATATACTAGTGATACACAACCCACAAGGCCACAAGAAAGTTTAATATGCCTGAAATTCAAGTTTACAAACTGACACTTAATAATGGTTACAAGTAGGAAGTAGGAACAACAATTGGATTGGGGAACAGAACAGAGGGTTCAGGTTTCGGTAATATTCAATCGATGCCTTCCCAATTAGTTACAACGCCTTATATATGGCACACGCCTGCCATCATGGCTCACACTAGACATCAGACTCAACTGCCTTTCGTAGCTAAAGCCTGCTTCCTTCGCCGCCACCACAACTCAACCCACTACTGATAGCTTGTCACGCTCCACTTCTTCACAGAATTCCCCAACATCCTGGCAATCCTTGCCCACAAAGTTCTTGAGATGACGAAGCAGTTGATGGTGTCATCCTAGGCTTGTAGTAGTGGGCACAAGTTGCGGACATCCTCATACTGACATCTCAGGATGCACTGAGTGCCACACACGAATATCATGGTTCCCTTTGCATGATCCAAGATGTAGTGGTTGATCCAAGGCAATCAATAGTCTTCGCAAGTGTGGGCCTCTCCATCTTGTCCATCTACCGTAGGATTGAAGATCACTGTAGCATTGAACAGCTCTGTGTAGCATGCAGAATGACCCAAGAAACGTTGTTGCCGAAGCTTTCCAGTCCAATCTGCCTCCAGCCGGCTGCATCCAAGCCAAGACAAGGTGAAGCGAGCGAGCCTGCATACTGACATGCATGGTAATATGTAGGTCACTGGCACCTACTCCGGTGGACCTCTTTTTTTAAATTGGAACGAATCTTAAAGCATAATTAAAGGAAATAATTGTTTTTTTTTATTCCCGGCTGAGTCCTGCTGGGTTCAACCCGTCCAAAGGCCAGCCCGAGCCCAGCCGCACGTAACTAATTCAACGCAGTCAAGTTCTTCTTCTATTTTTTTTTTTTCACTAGGTGAGTGTCCGTGCGTTGCAACGGAGAACACTCATACATACAAACAAAAGAAAATCATTAAACCCATGCGTTGCAACAGGAAAAAATATGTATGAACATGTTGTACTATTACAAAAAGAATATTACGAGCATGGTGTTGACAATATCAATATTGTGCGAGCACGACAGTCTTGAGGGAGACCATTGGATGAAACTAAGAGATTAATTACATCCTGAGTCTTGACCGCATCCTTCAACATCCACATTTTCCATTAACCATTATAATGAGACCATTGCATGAAACTAAGAGATTAATTACATCCTGAGACTTGACTGCATCCATGACAACATCCACATTTTCCATTAACCATAATAATTTCACAGCACCGAATTAGATATTGATTGGGAACCCACCTGTCTCCACGAAGTGGAATTCTACCGTCTGCTAGATCACTTTGTAATCTCCTGTATTGTTGAAGCATGATGAGGTAAATATAAAACATTAATAGAAATCGAACGAATCATAAAAAAAAAAACAGACCTGCAATCAGGACTTGTGCAATCTAATTTGCAGCCAATACCAAAATGAACAAGTATATTCATAGGTATAAAATAAACAATTGGATGAAACAATTGACCATATATGCATCATTGACTGAAGCTAAAATGGAATTGAAATAAATTCGTGTTTTTGTTAAAAAAGTAGTTCACTCAGCCACATAGTCAATACAGTTAAATATGTACCTTACAGTAACAGAGGACAAAATGTTTATAGAAGATTGCTAGGTGATGATGACACCGGTTCGAAATTGCTGAGCATCTAAATAGCTAGCTCGTTTTCTTTAGGCAGAAGTTGTAGATCTGCAGTCTTCACCACATAATAATGCAAATGCTCCTGAATAAGGAAAAAAAAAAAAAAAGCATAAAAACACATGCCAGCTTACCTATTGCCAAGAAGGTGCCCCATCCCAGTATATTAACAGCTTGAAACGTTATTTTTCTAGGATTGAGTAACCATGTAGTCCAACACTGGGACAATATACTCATTTTTTACACAATGCCACAAGTAATGCTAGCAGGCAGTCCTAAAGTTGAAGTGTCTCAACAATATTCCTCTAGGCAGTCCTAAAACTAAGGTGTTTCAACACATATTCCGTTTGGCATTATCTGCTCTAGCAAAACTATCAGGTAGTAACCTGCAACGATGATCATATATATGAACTATAACACAATGTAGCTATAAAAATGATGTTCCGTAAGTGTACCTCCATTGGTTGTGTGGGTCTTGTCACTGAATGGGGTACGTGAACCCTTGTTTTCCATTTGATCAAACCCTATAAAAAGTTGACTTATACTTCTGAATGAAGAAGATAAATTCCTTGGTTTTATGCAATGAAATTGATGCTATCTGATAGGAACAACACATGATAACATTCCTTCATTTAAATGTTTGAGAAATCAAAGTTGGCTTTCATAAGCCAGAGCAGATAGACTAATATGCCCAAACGAATAATTGGTTCACCTCCTACACAGAAATCAAAGATGGCTTTCATCAACACATGATAACAGACAATGAATAATATTGATGTGGTTCACCTCCTACGCAGAAATTGGTTCACCTCCTACGCAGAAATGAATAATAGAAGTAACGGTCAGTACGGGCAATGCAAAGAGGAACATGCCAAAGCGGACCTGACAATAAATTGCATGAACAATCTGTGATCTCTTTTCGAATGTTAGCAAACGAACCCGGTTAGTCAAATCTAGCTATAAAGCTTTTATGAAAGCACTTTGTAATGCAAGATCACCAAAAGGTAGTTGTATTTTTATAATTATTTTTTCTATCCTCCAAATTCAGTACCACATCTCCTTAAACCTGCTATAAGATCTATTTTTAACATTTTTCTATGAAAAACATTGTGTTATTGTTAGACTTGCTACTTAGAGGTTAATATTCAGGGAAGCAAAAAAGGGTTAAAAAAAATGCAGAACAAGAATCACACTTTTGGGTTGATAAAAAAAAATAGTTTTCCACCTCCAGACTTTGGAGGAACCTTGATGGGATGCAGTCCTAGCTGGTGAATAAATTAGAACCTGACAATTCACAAGGATAAGCTGACCAGTTGTGAAGAGAACTTAAACATATCCCATTCGTTGAATGCATATTTGAAGAGTCTAACTAATTTATCTTAACAGTAATGTCTAACTAATTTATATGAAGAGCAGAATTAAACTTCATTCAGTTTCATATCTGAAGAGTAATGTGTAACTACAGGTAGGCACAAACCTCTTAGATGCCGAAAAGATCAGCTAGAGGCAAGAAGGTTTACTACATAGTAGATTACATGTCATTGCTAGATGGTTGTACTCCTGAGAAAGATAGGTAGGAGGAAAAAAAATAGAAAAAAAAGTTAGAAGGAGTTCTTTGTATTTACCTACTACCAGCTAAGAGCTCTGGTAGACCACCCCAAAAATTCAGCGAGCCACTATTCACTTCTACAAGAAGTTGTGTAAAGGATGGGGCAATCAATTCCATGGTTAGAAGACACTACCCAAAGATGGGGGTAATATTATATATATATATATATATATATATATATATATATATATATATATATATAGGGTAAATTTTTTTCACTACACCCTAGGTGTAGTTACACCCATGTGTATATCTCAAGATTTATGGTATATATGACCGAACGAAGTGCATGTGGATGAAGTATATGATCATACTAGACCATCTATGGTGGTATATATGTTAAGTATGCATTCATACTTTGAGTATATGGATATACTTTTTTTTTATACAGCAGTAGTGGCATTTTATGTAATATATTAAAAATATGGGTTCCATCGAATTTTTTTTTCGCGTAGTAAGATCTAGAGTATCTTAATATGAGTATCTAAACATACTCAAACCAATAAACAGGTATGAATACGTACACAATGTGTTTTTAATATGGGTGTAACTACACCCGGGTGTATAGAAAGTGCACCCTATATATATATATATATATATATATTGATAAAACAATGGGGTATTCATGGAACTCTGTCAGCCTCAAGTAATTGAGAACTAAAAACCAAAAAAGACACTACCCAAAGTTGGCATTGCACTATGGGATGACACTGCATTAGTGCAGAATGATTGGTATATTTGTTAGTTTTGTGCCAGAGAATTGCAAGTGATTACAATGGAAGAGGCAATATTCACAAAACAGCTCTCATAAGATAAGTAGAATTGCAAGAAGTCAGGTAGCTGTTTTGCGAATATGGTAATTTCTATAGGCTGGCTCTCAATACATTAATGTGCTTACGATTCTGGGCATATGCAATGCCAGTAAAAATCGTTTATTTGGTATTAAGTAGCAGAAGATCAGTTCTAGCCTAATCTCAACCATGAAAAAAAGGCATAGAAGAGACAACATGATAATTGTAACAAATTCAGATATAACCAAATGCTGAGTATTGCATAGATAGCAAACTGGCACGAGATTACGGAACTAGAGTCTCCGGGCTGGGCTTTGGCTGGCCTTTGGACGGCTGAGCCCAGCGGGACCCAGGTCGGAATAAAATAAAAAAAAATAATTCCTTTAATTTTGCTTTAAGATTCATGCCAATTTTAAAAAAGAGGCCCACCAGAGCAGATGCCATCTTCTTATTGGTCGACCAATATAGTATTTGAGTTTATTGCCATCCACCAGCACAACCTAAAATACTGATCAAACAAGGCATTATCCAACAGCACAACCTTGTTTTGGTCCCCGGATGCTTTCCTTGGGGGGTTTCTTACTTCATCCTCCGGTCTTCAGAATCAACGTTTAGTATGTATTGGACACTCTTTTTGTTTCTCAAATGAATGGCAACACTCCTGCCTTCTCCATTTTGAAAAAACGCTTTGTTCTTAATCCATTAAACTGAGTCATACTTTTTGAACCTTGGTGATTATTTTCATGATTATAGGGAGGTGCCACCCTTTGATCTTCTGCTGAGAAGGGTTCACTACAACAATGGCCTTCTATAGGGGCGGTTGAGGATTTACTGTAGGGGCGGTTTTCGTAACCTCCCTAACTCTCCGTTGCTACTGTGGTCTCACTGTAGGGTTGGTTATCCAGCCGCCCCATACGCGGACTACTGCAGGGGCGGCTCGTGTTATCAATCGCCCCTATTGTGGTTTTTTAGAAATCGCATTTTCAAAATTAAAAAAAAAATAGCAAAAGATTTTTTCTAAGTTGGGGAAGGGCCCCACCGGCCAACCGCCCACCATCCCTTGCCATTGTGATTTTCTCGAGAGTGTTTACAAATGTTGCGGCGACCGGGATTTGAGCCCGCATCCATCCTTCAAGCGCAATACTTCCCTCCACTACGCTTCACACTTGTATGTGTCCATATCGCATTCCGCGTCCCCCGCATATTATACAAATCTGATCGTAAATTGACTAAAAAGTGGTCAACTACAAAGTTTCATAACTTTGAGAGATCTACATTTCATATGTAGGAATTCGTCCCGAGGTCAGAACACCCGGTTTTAAGAACAAAACAGGATGATGCTATATGTGAGCCCCGGAAGTCAAATCTCACATATAGTTTACAAATAAATGGTAATCAATTCACAATGCTTAAAAAAAACAAACCTAACAAGGAAGACATAACCTCGCCTAGCGAGATAGCGGAAAGACTCTCTTTCTTCGATGTAGGCACCACAAAGGAACGATCGACTGGTTGATCACAAGCCTAACTTCTTCCCTGAGGTGTGGGGAATAGCAAGAGTGAGTCCATGTCGAACTCCGCAAATATAGCTAGGCAATATCTACCCCAAAACTCATGATCATTATAACATAAATAATGAATAGCATGAAACGATAAATCGTGAACAATTTAATAAGCATGTATAGCCAACAGTTATAAACATCAAGTTAATTATCAACAACATAATAAGCATGTGATTCTATTCATAGATGTCTCTAAGGCCGTTCATGACCGCGAACACGGCTGTTATAACAGTTTTTAACTCTACGCAGAGGTGTACACTTTCACTACGGGTCATGGTTTTTGTGGTCGAGAAAACCATATAAAGCCTTTCAAAGGGGTTATCTAAATATGCCGGATAGCGATAGGGCTACAACCCATTCTCTTCCGTTTCAAGAACCACCCGACACAAGTAAACACTATCCCCCCTCGAATCGACTAAAGCCGAGCCATGTGACCCCCATAGTTGTACTGTATATCCCGGATGATCACAAATGAGTAAGTCCTTATGGAGAGCTAAGAGCATAATAAACAAAACATAAGCTCTTTCGCCCTATGAACCATGTTAACAACAATTCATATTTAACGTTCAGTGCATAAACATTAAGCAAGCCATAAGATCATGGTTTAAAGATAGCATATCCCAAAACTATACTTGCCTTAAATATAGATCCTTTCCTCAAGTCCAATGCTTTCCCAAAAACACCTTCTTCATCAACTTCTTATAGATCACGGTCTTCTTCGAGATCAACAACGTAAAGCTCACCGATCTACTCGATTCCAATCAACAACACGCAACAAAAAATTGGACCAATCATGCATAGCAAACAAGACTATAATTAGAACAGTACACCAACAGTGGGAAAACAGTTTGAAAAGCTTATAAAAGTAATCTACACGTTGCTACGATCACCCGTGACGTAAAGATCACCGACAAGTGAGCTAAAAACGGGCGTAGATATGAATTTTACAAGTTTACTAGTAATAAAATAATGAGCTAAATATAAAATCGAAACTTAAAAGTTAGAAACCTACTGAACAGCGGCGTAAAACGTCAAGATTACGAAATCACGAATCCAACGCAATTTGAACGGATCAATTGGGATAAAATTTGAGAAAGTTATGGACATTTGAATCTGATGGCATGAGGATGTATTTGGAGTGTATTTCATGATTTAATTTTACAAAGAGAAACGGCCATAAAATGAGTGTGATGTCATGATGGTGTCATGAAAGCTAAGAATGATGTCATCAAAGCTAACTTGTGAACGGATCAATTGGATTAGCTAAGTATTGAAACAGCTAACAAGGCACGGCGTAGAGCATGGTTGGCCGACAATGAAGATTCTGTTGATGGACGAACTGGGTGACCATGACATGCATCTACTGAACATGAGGCATCACGGTGTCCAAAAGAACTTGCATAACGGAACTCTAGGTGCTCGATTTAGGTAGAGATACACGTATGCTGATGGCTACTTATTTAAAGAAAAGAGCCATACGGTAGATAGCAAAGACTATAGGCAAAGTGCATAGGATAGATGTGCTAAAAAGTAACGTACCGTATGCTGGAATTTCGAGCATGCATGGCGCTAGAGCTAGGGCGCTACACGATGATTAGGATGGTCGTCTGGATTGCAGTTTCATGCAGGCAGCAGGACAGGCGACGATCGACGGTGTCAACAGCTAGCAGCGGCACGACGAAAGGGTCGCGCTCTATGGCAGCTGCTTCCTGCTTAGGGTTAAGGCGACGCGCGGCGTCGACGACTAGGGCATGGCGAGCTCAGAAGCGGTACGGCGCTGTTGCGAGCTCGGCCGAGGCAGCGGAATTAGGGCCTCTCGATGGCTAGGGCTAGCGTGGCTGCTGCTTTTGCTGGGAACGAGGCGGCGCTGCGGGTAGATGAGAACGAGGGGCGGCGCGGTTGTGAACGCTCGGGCTTTATAGGCCACCTCGGCGTACGGTTCACGCCAAGATGTGAGAAGCGAGGCCGGGTCGGGTGCGACGTCCGGCGCGAGTCCTGATCGAGCACAGAAACATGAAGGCAAGGCTATCAGCAAGGAGATCAGGCCACGATGCGCTGTGTTGCTTGCAAGCTAGATTGGGCCAAGGCTTCAGTCCAAGTCGAGCAGGCCAAGGAAGGTTTTGCCCCTTGATCCAGAGCAGGGAAACGAAGACAAGAGGCCCTCGGGCTGGACTTTAGAGAATAGAAAAAAATAGAATGCATTTTCTTTTTATTTTCAAGACATTTCAAATAGCTTTTCAAGAGATTTTGAAATCCTTTTGAGTTTAGGTCAAAACCACACACTCCATTAAATCAAATACACCGGCATGAATGCACATACATGTGTCTAGCTCCTATGATAGATTTTAAATTATGAAAAATATTATTTTTCCTATATTCTTATGATCACAAAAAATTCATAATTAAATCAATTTTAAAACTATTTCAAAAGAGCTAAAATTTGGGGTGTTACAGAGGCCGTTTACGAAAATTTGAATTTCAAATTTGAGACATTTGAACACAGCTTTTACATGACTAGATGATTTCAAACTAAAAAGTGGTCAACATGAAAGTTTCATAACTTTCCGAGATCTACATTTTATATATAGGAAGTTTTTTCGTCCAAGGTCGTTTACAAATTTTGAATTTCAAATTTGTGACATTTGAACGCAGCTTTTGAATGACTAGATGATTTCAAACTAAAAAGTGGTCAATTACAAAGTTTCATAACTTTTTGAGATCTACATTTCATATATAGGAAGTTTTCCCATCCGAGGTCATTTATGAAAATTTAATTTTTAGTGCCTCGTATTTAAATTCGGCAACCCGGGCGCCTCAATATAGAGTCGCCCCTACCGTGGACCACCACTATAGGGGCGGCTGGATATTGAACCGCCCCTGCTATTAGTAGGGCGACTCAAAACAAAAAACCGCCTCTACTGTAGTCACCGTAGGGGCGGCTCGTAACATGTTCACAGCCCCTAATCAAAAAAAGGGAGGCGTTCCTATTGTAGGCTTTTTGTAGTAGTTGTTGTGGGCTCGTTGATAGGAATTCATAAAAGAGGCACATGTTTGGAAGAAAAGTATAGCCAATCTGAGAGGTGCAAGATGCTAACAACGACACCAGCTCAAGCTTTTGGGTTTGCAGGACAAAAATACAGCCCACTGGAGAAGAACAAGACACTGATCAAATATATAAGGTCTCTACCAGTGCATATATAATATATGTCACTACACCATTGCCCGCTCTTTACACACTTTAACAACAAAGAAATGCATATCTTGGAGACAATTTTCCCTGCTACTTATGTACAGAAACACCGATCAATCAGACTTATATTATTCATAGTGTATACAATTTTCCCTGAGAAACACCGATCAACCAGGCTTATAGTATTCATAGTGTATGCTGCTGGACTAAAGACTTGACTCTACGCAAGTGCAATTTAAGACTATAACTTTATTATGTAATTTGTCTCTCCTATTTGCATGTTACTATTATGTACATCACTTAAAACATGTCCATGTTTTATTCAACTCCAATTCCACAAAATTTATGCCTGCACAGGCGCCGGAGGAGGTGCGCGCCGTTGTACTAGTTTAAGATATGTTGTCCACGCGCATGCACTTAGGCATTTAGCATATAGGACTGCTACACTCAAAACTAGTGGTTAGAAAAAAAAAATTACTGCTCTCTCTCTTGTTGTGCATAGCCTCCTAAGCAGGTTCGTTTGCTTTGCTTTAAAATTACAGCTCTCTCTATTATTGTGCGTAGTGTCCTAATGGTTGAAAAAAGCCATTTAAAATCAATTTATGTGTACAATTTCAGATCATGCACATCGTCCTCCTCAAATGCACTCTGTTTTTTTTTCTTTTTTTTTTTTTTGTTTGTGGCAAAGGAAAACAGAGCCCCCTAGAACAGAGTCACCGAGGGAGTTTGGCTTGCCATTTTTTTTTTTTGGGCAGAGAGTCCTTGTTATCGAGGCCTGTAATCCTCAGTTCTGTTTATGTTCGGTTCAGTCTTTACATTTTGTTCTGGTGTGATGCTGGCTTGTTATTTTCTCGGATCATCCTGAGCACAAATTTTCAATTAACAAACGGACTGTGGTTAAAAATATATATAACGCACAACTATGTATTTAATGCTTGGCTGAAGCCAGGATGTGATGCTGGCTTGTTATTTTCGGAGTTGTAGAAATAAGGAGACACCGTATATATTATAAGGTATATATAAAGCACATCTATGCACACAACAAACAATGCGATGCTTTATGGAGAGCACTCTGCTCCTACAATTACCATGCTACAGTCACGCAAAAGCTACGTCCAAATGTCTAAAATTTTAATTTCCAATTTTGTAAACGACCTAGTAAGGAGAAAAGACCCTACATGAGAATTATACATCTTGAAATGTTATGAAACTTTATAGTTGACAACTTTTTAATTTAAAATCTTCTAGTCATGCAAAAGCTACGTTCAAATGTCTCGAATTAATTTGAAATTCAAATTTCATAAATGACCTTGGACAGAGAAACACCCTAAATGAGAGTTGTAAATCTTAAAATGTTATGAAACTTTGTAGTTAACCACTTTTTGGTTTGAATCCGTTCAGGGCATGAAATAGTCAATTTGCACCCGAATTTGTATAATACGTGGGGATCCGGAATGAGATATGGACACACACATGTGTAGCGCAGTGGAGGGGTGGCTTACGCGACGAGCGTGAGATCCCGATTTTGAACCACCGCCACCGCCAGAGCGCCGCGCGATGTTACGCGAAAAATGCGCGCGACTTGTGGGGCCTCACCTGATTAAAAAATGTTGTAAATACCATAAATTAGGGGCAGCCGGCAAAACCGCCCCCTACTGAACGTCGCTTGTCGCCCCTACCGTATCGTTTTGGCGTAGTGACTGTGAAAATGGCCAAAACGAGATGTCTTAAATCTCGGTTGCGCTGTTAGCTTATGTAGCCCATAGGCTTGTACAATAGGTACATCATAACAGAATGTATCTAGACAAATGAGCTATCTACAACCGAGATTATACCTTGACTTATAGAAGACTCAACATTATCTTCACGATAGCAATTCTATCATTTAACAGTGACACTATAGAAGACTGCAAGTTGACTGTACCAAAAACTCATCCATGTTATTATAATTTTGGCATGGAAGTTAGTATTACAAATACCAAACATAATGATGTCAGGTCATCCGTGCATGCTTTTAGAATTGACTGGCTAGACAAGCTACGTTGCTGATGTGTAATAATATTTACCACCAACACTCCGTTACTAAACATGCATGATCTAAGAACCCCAAAGTGAATAGGGATGATGTCCAAGACCAAACGAACACACTGGCATGCTTTTAGAATTGTAATGCCCTTAGACGTACTGTAATGTCAAATTTCAGATGTTGCCGCCACAAGAATGAAGATGCAGTCACTGATACACCCAGAAAGGACGTACAGCGCTGTTCTCGGAGGCGGTGAATACTTAATGTCGAGCCATGATTGAACTATGTTACTTATAATTCTAGCCTGTGAAAAAGCATGGTTTGATGGAACAATGATCAGAAATTTTCAATTGACAAACGGATGGTGGTTAAAAATATATATAAAGCACATTTATGTATTTAAATGCTTAGCTGAAGCCAGGATGTGATGTTGGCTTGTTATTTTCGGAGTTGTAGAAATAAGGAGACCCCGTATATATTATACGGTATATATAAAGCACATCTATGCACACAACAAACAATGCGATGCTACAATGCGATGCTTTATGGAGAGCACTCTGCTCCTACAATTACCATGCTGCAGTGTAGGGTTGGGAAACATCTGGAAGCTGTCCAACACTGAGGGGTTAACCCTCGGTCTGCTACACTCACGGATCGCCATTGGTGTCTGTCGAAGCATGCCGCAGACGGTACATCCTTGTGCTTTCTCGCTGCTAGCAGGCGCCCACACATGCACTTACTTAGCTTGGTCCAGCGCTGCCGGAACAAATGACAGGTTTTGGGCTAGATTTCCGTTTCTATTAGCCAGAATATAGGGTAACTTGCTTGGTTATTTTGAAAGACAAAGCATATTCTAAGTAGATGCTAAAGGAAACAGCATATGCTAATATTCTGCCCACGGCCTCGGGGTTTCTGAATATGTTGTCAAGTGGGAAACTCGAAGGTACGGTGATCTCGTGTGCTTGGAAATAGTGCTTAAGTTTTCTTGCGGCCATGACCACTGCGTAGGCTACCTTTTCCAGCTCAGTATAATTTAGCTTTGGCCCTTCGAGGGTCTCAGAGACATAGTAGATAGGGACTTGTCTGGACTGGTGGCCTTCGTCCATCTCCTTGATGAGTACTGCGCTGACGGCGTGTGGTGATGCTGCAACATAGAGGAGCAGCCCTTCGCCGGGCTCTGGTGTGGCGAGGGTGGTGAGGTTCGCGAGGTACTGCTTGAGGTCTTCGAAAGCTTTTTGTTGCGGAGGTCCCCAATCGAACAGTTCTGTGCCCTTTAGTGTCTGAAAGAATGGTAGCCCGCATTCGGCTGATCTGGAGACGAACCTGCTCAGGGCGGCGAGGCGTCCTGCAAGCCTTTGCACCGACTTTCTATTCTTCGGAGGCTCCATCGCTGTGATGGCTTCAATCTTCGAAGGGTTGGCCTCGATTCCCTTTACTGACATGAGGCAACCCAGTAACTTGCCCTTGCTTACTCCGAACACGCACTTGACATGGTTGAGTTTTAGTCTGGCTTCGCGAAGCTTGACGAAGGTTCTCTGGAGGTCTGTGATGTGGTCTTCCTTTAGCTTGCTCTGGACTACCAGGTCATCGACATAGGCCGAAATGGCGCTGTCTTCCCTAAATACCTCCGCTGTCATGCGTGTGAAGGATGAGCCGTCGTTGCGGAGGCCTTCGGCCATTCTTCTGAAGCAGTAAGTTCCGAAGGGGGTTATGAAACTTGTCTTTTCCTCATCTGCCTGGTTCATCCAGATTTGGTGGTATCCTGAGAAACAATCCAGGAGTGACAACCTTTCGCGCAACCTCTTCTTTGCATCGACTAGAGAGCTGATTTGGGGGAGGGGGAAATCGTCCTTCGGACATGCTTTGTTCAGGCTGGTGAAATCCACACACATTCTCCATCCGGTGGGCTCCACTTGGTCCTTGCTAAGGCTTGCTTTTTCACCATGACAACGTTGGATAACCAAGTGGGGTACTTGATCGGCGGATGACCTCCGCGTCCCGGAAGGCGGTTCACCTCTACCCGAAGCCGCTATTCTCCTCTCATCGACATTTTGCGGAGCTTCGCTTTACGGGGGGTGGCGTCGGTCTTATGTTGAGGTGGTGCTCGATGAGATCGCGGCTAACGCCTTTGTAAATCTTAGCGGACCGAGGCGAACACATCGGAGTTCTCGCGGAGGCACTGCAGGAGCTCGCTCTCGAGGTCCGGTCCAGGAGTGCGGATATAGTTACTTCTCTGTTCTGGTCATAGCTGAAAAGCCTGACTTTCTTTGTTTCCTCTGCTGGTAGTGCTGCGGGGGAGGCTTCGCGTCTCCTTCTGGGCTGTCTCTCTTGCCTTTACGGTTCTTGTTCGAGGTTGTGGACATTGCGCCGCCCTGGTGCAACGGCCCCTCCGCGTTTCTTCTTTGCGCGTCCCCCCCCGACACGGGCGATTATGCCGCCCGGAAGGCATCTTCATGCAAAGATAGCTTGGGTGGAGGACCGCATCGAACATGTTGGTGACTCACGACCAAAAATGGCGCCAGTAGCTGTAGTACATGTCCACCACGTCGAAGGTGATGTTTTCGACGGTGGATGGGGTCTTTCGAAGGAGACCGGTAGGGTGATTTTTCCGATGGTCCCTACTTGCTGGCCTCCGAAACCCGAAAGAGGGTTTCCACCGGTTGTAGCATGTTCTGTCGAGGCCCATCTTGTCGGGGTCGAGGCGAACAAGATGTCTGCGAGCGCCCGTGTCTACTAGGATTACGGTAACCGCCCGACCTCGATGTTGGTGTCGATGACCATTGCATCGGTGTGGGGTAATCTCTCGAGCTTCATATCACGGGCGTTGAAGGTGATTGGAATATGGGACCACCGGGTTGTGCTTCGTGGGCCCCTCCAAGACCGACATGATGGACCCTCCGATAGTGCTCCTTTCGCTGTCGTTTGTTGCCATGGTCTTCGTTGGAGCCCCCTGTGATAGCGAGGATGACTCCGTGGATGAGTTAGGCTTGCTAACAATTGTCCGGATTTCTTGCTTGACCGGGTGGGTGTGGGGTTGGTGGTGGTGGGGGGAGCGGGGGTGGTGGTGGCGGGGGCTTGGCCGTGGTAGTTTGACCGGGCGAGGTTCCGGGGGTGTGATACTTGTGTACTCTTGTTGGTAGTAGCGTGGCCAGTCTTTGCCGAAGGTGTTGGTGTGGAAGGCCGGATGATGAAAGCCCTGCTTGCGCCAGGGCTCCGTGAATTGAAGGGAGTGTAGCTGTAGTGGTTGGAGTTGGTGCTTGCTGGTTTCCTTGTGTGATTGATTTGCCTTTGGGATGTTTGCGATGCTAGCTCTTTTTCCATCGCCTCTTTGCCCTTGGCAAAGTATCGACACTGCTTGGTGTAGTGCCCCTTGCCCTCGCCGCAGTAGTGGCAGTAGGGTTGTTTTTGCGAGGGTCTCATGTTGGTGTCAGGGTTTGGTCCGGGGTTCTTGGTGGGTAGTTTTGTTTCGGGGGTGGGCGGGTGGGTTTTCCGTTCAGGCGGGGTTGTTGGCGATGGCGCCGACCCGCACGGCTTCTGGCCTTGGGTAGTTGTCTGTGCGCGGGGGGCGTGGTGCTTGGTACTGATTCTGCGGAGGTCGGAAGGCTTCTAGCTTCGCTTTATGGCTGTTGTCAGCTCTGCAGTACTTGTCCATTATCTCGTGCAGCTCCGCTAGGGTTTTTGGCTGTCTTCGCTCGATCTTAGAGTGGCAGGGGGGCGGGATACGGAGACGGCCACCATGATAACGCTGTGGTCGGAGACCCCCTCGGTTCTGGCCTTAGTTTGGAGGAACCTTTCGCCACCATTCCCCGGGGGGCTCGTTTGGTTTTACGCACCCGCTCAGGGAGTTACGTGCTATTGATGAGTTCGAGTTGACACCCTTGAAGTTTGCTCGAGGGCTTCCTGAGATCGGACCGCCGGATTGTGTTCGGGGGCGGCGTCTGGTACCAAGGCTGCGCCACTCCTCTTGGGCGATGATCACGAACGACTTAGCCATTGTGGAGTGATCTCCCCCTGCCGCTTCCACGGCGGCCGTTCAGAGCTCATAATGAACTCCGCCCAGGATCGGAGGTCCCGCTATATCTTGGTAGGTGCTGGTGGCTATAAGCCGGGGGCCACTCCGCAAGCTGAAGGGCGTAGGAAAGCGGGGATTTGGGGTCGTAGTGGTGATTCTTGCGGGGTCAGTGTGCCGGGCAAGACGCCCTATGGTGTCCCCCGATATGGCTGCTTGGGGTATAGCGGGCTTGCTCCGGGCGAAGGACTATGGTTGTGGGTGATCGCGGGGTTGCGGCTGCCCTCCGCTGTTGACCTCTTGCACTGCCTCGAGCTGGCGGTTGATCCATGCTAACTCAGTCCTGGCGGCCTCGGCTTGTTCCACTGGCGTTCGCGAGCGCCGCCTCGATCTAGGGCTGCGGCTGCCACCTTTTTCCGCGATCTGGGCTTGTAGTGCTCCCAGGGCTTGTTCCCCTTTGCTCGGTCTCCTCTTCTTCATCTTACGTAACGTTCTCGAGGAGCCCCTCGGCGGGTCGGCGGGGGTTGCTCGGATCGGCGACCTTAAGGTCACCGGTTCTTGGACCACCGCCCCTCGGCCCTGCGAGCCCGCCTGCGGTCGGGGGACCTCCTCCCCTGGGGTGACCTCCGACACCGGGACGGCGGAGGGCTCGGGGCAGCGGGTCCCCCGCCCCGCAGCCCCCGGCGCCAAGCCGACCGGTGAGCGGTGACCGCGTGTTGGCTGCTTGTTGGGTCCGATCCAGCGGGTTGCCCTCGGGAGGTGGGGTTGCTCGCTACGGCGCCGAGCATCCCGGGCGGGTGACGCATGGCTTCGGCTTTTAGTGTCGATCCCCACGGACGGCGCCAACTGTGGGGTTCACTCCTACCCCCTTAGCCTCGCTCCCGATGGGGCGGGAAGGGGGGAGGGTTTCACGGGATGAGTCGGAGGGGCCGAGTAGGGCGCGAGGCGTCCTCCGCGTGGCCCAACCTTCGCTGGGATTGCCGAGGGTCGGGCGATCGGAGGGCGCCTCGGGCCTCCGGGTGGAGAGAAGACTCCTACGTGGCGCGAGCGTAGAGGGAGACAGAAATGAGTAAATAGCAATTAAACCGGCCAACAACCGATCCCCTTTCTTGAGCCCGCACCGGGTATTTATAGGAATACAAGGGGGTCGAGGGCTGATTTACAATTTGGTACATGGTAGGTGGGGAACACACGCTTACAAGTGGACCCTCACGAGGGTAGGCTAGTAACTATTATTCGTGACGGCGCTAGAATGGGGAAACACCCTAGCCTCTCTCCATGCTTGGGGGCGGGGTTTCCCTGCGCTAGCCGCCGGCCGCCGCCCACGGAGGGGGCTACTCCGGAGGTGTCCCCTCCGCTGGCTGCCTTTGTCGGTGCGGGGCCCTTCGTCCTCGGCCGCAGCCGGTGACAACGAAGGCTGGGCTTGTCCGGTGGGTGAGGCCTTGCCATCCGCGCCTCGACGGAGGGACCTCCGCATGTTCGACCCTGCAAAACTTCGGCGAAACTTGTTAAGGGAGATTCGCTCTTGGCCCCCCCGTAGTGAGGCTCCTGGGGGCTGCCGGGCTGGCGAGGGTCGCCCTCCCCAACAGAGACTCTTGAGAGTGAGCGTGTTGTACGCCACAAGACATCACCAGCATCAAAAGGAAGAGGACATGTGGAAGCGCAGCAACAAAATATAAGGAGAAAGATGTAATACCCGATCTATTTTTAAAACATTTAAATGCAACATTTGCAACATGCTCTTGAAGGTTGATGAAATAATTGAAACATGTATTTGAAACAATTGCAAAAGCACCTAAAAAAACACTTTAAAAATCAATCAAAATACTTGCAACATCGAGATGAGACCATCATAATATTCTTCTAAAACAGACAAAACATTCAGAACATATAGTTAAAACACCATTACAAAATGTCGTAATATACTAATCTAATTTCGAAACATCTAAATGCAACACTTGAAACATACAAGAGAAAACAACTGAAACACTTGAGACGTGTGTCGCAAATACTTGCCACACGCAGATGAAACATTAGAGACATACGCTTAGTACAACCTTTGCAACATATGAAAATATCACATCTACTTTTGCAACATCCGTGGCACAAAAGAATTGAAATATAAAACTGAAACAACTGAAACACACGGAACATGAGCTTGCAACATTGCTGAAAAACAGCCCCAAAACACTTAAACACAACATTGATGCATGGCCATGCACCACCTGGTTGGCCAATGCGGTGGCACCAGACATGCTAGATGGTGCGCACCTGCCCGCCCACCATGCTAGCCATCGGCTAAGGGAGCGGAGATGCTGCCAGATCTGAAGAGGGCATCGCCTCCCGAGTGGATTTCCTCAATATCATTGGGGTAGGGGAGAGGGCACTAGATCTCCTGGCGTTGGGGGCTCCTTGTGGGAGAGAGGGCGCCGCCGGTTGAGGTAGGTAGCACGAACATCTACAAGGGACCCGGTTGGTGGATGCAGCAGAACTATGGCAGGAGGAATGAGCACGGGTATGGGGAGCGCGCTGCATGGACATGTGCAAGGGACCCAGATGGTGGATGGAGCACAACTGTGGCAAGAGGAATGAGCACGTGTATGGGAGCGCGCGGCACGGACAACTGCAAGGGACATTCCTCATGATTGGACCGAGGGGAACAACGCTGCCGAGTGGTTCCAAGATGAGGCGCACAACCTAGAGTGACATTCCTCATGATTAATCTTTGAGATTTGAGGATTATGAACAGTGAGAGCTGGAAAGACATTCCTTGTGATTAGAAATTCCGCTGCCGGCTATTGAGATTTTTTCCTTGTAACCCATTTATGGTGATTTACGTGATGTGGGGAGAACTCTTGATCAAGGAAGATGATAAAGCCCAGCAGATGTTGAAGGTTGTCAATCGCTTGGACGGGTGGATCAAGCAGAAGGATCATGTTGCAGACATGTGTGCTGACGTAGTCTTTCTGTGATTGTTTTTCTGTTCCTACCGTAGCAGTCTTGTTACTAAGAGCTCTGATGTGAGCTGTTTTGCTGTCTAGAGTTACTGTTAGCGTTGTTACTGTTTTCAGACTAGTGTCTCTTATGGTCTCTTGTATTCTTTTTTTTGAGAGCACACCGAAGCGCATTTTTCATTAAGAAGAAAGAGGTTTTTGAGTACAACCCATCATGAAAGGTAACCAAGGTTACCCTCAAGAACCTACCATCTACTGGATCTACGAAATGTGATTACATTGGAACAAATTGTGACACGCACCAAATGCTAAGGGCAATTAGCGCGCACACAGGCGTCTTCCTCCTCCTCCAAACCGGCGAGGTTGAGTTCCAACATGGTCACATCAAAGTGTCCCAACAACAACTTATTCAAGCGTTGTTGCTTGCGCTCCGTCATGTCCCCCTTGAATGCTGTGTTGAACTAGGACACAATGTCATCTGGCACGGTATCATCGGCGACATGGATAGCGTAGCGTTGGCCTCCCGCGGCTTGGCCGCCAGACGACCGTTGTGCCGTAGCAACTGGGACGACACCGTGTCCCGGGCGCCTTAACTTTGGCCGCCTCACGAGAGGAGTTGCGATCAGCGCGGACGAGCTCCGCCTCCGGTGAGTCCTTCACCGATCGCGCGACCGGTGTCATCAGCAGAGGAAGGGACAACAGTGGCGGCGGCCTCCTCCGAAGACAACGGCGGCGGTGCAGCGCTGTTGTCGAGGACGCGTGCAAAGATCCCCGCTAACCGCCGCCGCACCTCGGCCATGGTGGTAGTCGGTGGGGAGCCGACGCACCCTCGCCGCCAACCTCCCCTAACGCCTCCGCAAACAGAGGCTCCCCAAGTGGCAGAGAGTCGAGGAAGGCCGCCACCGGCCGTTGCGGGCGCGTGAGCATCGGGCACCGGAGTAGACAGAGCAGCAGAGACTGGATGTTTAGCCCACTACCGCACAATCCTCGCCAATACCGAGACACGGTCACGCGACGAGGGAGGCCACTAGCTCATCTAGCATTGGGTCCCGCCGAGCGGGGAGGCTCCGCAGCACACACGACACAAGCATGAGCGGGCGGAGGTGTCATAGTGACAGACGGCGAAGCTGACCTTCCTCAAGGGCTTGGCACCACACACCAGCTGTGCCAAAGTCGACGACGCCAAAGGGGCCAGATAGAGGATCTGTCTGACGAAGAAAGGAGCCGTGGGTGACCCGGACACCCTGGGGGCACCCGGGTGAATCGCCGGCAATCGACGCCGTGGCGATCCGGAGGGAGAGGGCGTTGAAGTGGCTCGCGCACATGGCCCATGAGGGGGGATCGGAAGCGGGCAACGATGTCGAAATCTTGCAGCCCTCACCCCGGTGCCGTGGCCGAGGCAATGGAGGCAGCCGGTCGAGAAGAGAGCACCGGGCGGCGATGTGATCCTCAGCTAGACGGTTTAAGCGGAGGCCGTTGAGCGAGGCGGCCGACAGTCGTTGGAGACGATGGCGAGGCGGAGCCACCGCGTTAGCGCCGCTTGCACTGTGAATGAGGGTGAAGCCATCGACGTGTCGGGGGGGGCGGGGAGCACGGCGGGGGGTGACCAAAGGTGGCTCACGAGGATGCGATGCCGGTCATCGGTCAGCGGCACGATGGCCGTGACCAAGGCGGCGGTGTGCGAGGGCGCCGCGACCAAATATCGGCCGAGCGCGCGTAGGAATGCGCACCCTAGCGACCCGCGGGGTGCCACGAGCGTCGGTGGCGAGCCCAACAAGGCGGTGTCGGCGCCGGCACCGCACCCAGCCTCGTCGCGGCGATGGGGCCTACAAATTGCGATCTTGGCCGCGGCGGTTGTGGCGAGCCCCTACGACATCGACAACGATGGCGGTTGCCGACCCGGGGAGTGGATGGCATGACGTGCCGCGTGGTGGTGGGGGGGCCTCCGGCTCGACAACCTCGCCCATATCTTCCGAGCAATTAGAGAAGTTGTCCTCCCAACGCAATTCCTTGGACCTTCCGGCGGAGGGGAAGTAAGGAGCCGCATCCGGAGAAAGGGCCCCGTCACCCCCGATGGAGACCACGATGGTGGTGGAGGCCGGGGGTTGAAGGGGGTAGCGCAAGAATGCCTCCATCCACCCGGGCAGGCACCCGCAGAGGTGTCTCCACGGGCGGCGGCGGGCGGGAGCGGGTGCGCTGTAGGTTCCACGGTGGCGACGACGGCATCGCGGTAGGTTCCACGCTGGCGTCGACCGCTGCTCCAGGCAAGCTTGGCGAGGGCGCACCCAATGGCCGGGTGATAGAACCCGTGGGTGGACGCAAAGGAGGGGAGGAGACGGGAGCGGGTCTCCATAGCGCCGGGCGGTGATGTCTTTAGCTCCGGTGGCGGGAGGTGGGGGCGACGTCCGTAGCCCCAACCACCTCCATCGGAGGAGATGGCACGGCCACTAAGGGAGCACCCGAGGCGGAGCTGGTGAGCAGGGGCAGCACCCCACCGACGGGCGTTAGCCCGGGGGCCGCGGCGGCGGCTGCTTCCACGAGCGGCGCGATTCCAAATTCCCCCACGCGCGGCGTTCGAGCGAGGCCACCGGGGAGGGCGATGAGGAAGAGGGAAGGCCTTCAAGATCACCATGGATCTATAGATCAGCCGACGAGTGGGTCGGATCTGAGCTTGGAAGGGGCCGGGAAGTGGAACGATGGCCGGGTGGGTTGCGCGGGCGGGCGCCGCTGCCGCCCGCTGGGGCGTCGGGAGGGTCGGGGAGGGTCGGGAGGGGAACGGGAAGAGCCATACACATACCGTCTTGAGCAAGAACTCTACTGTCCCTCATCATTGAACACACGCGAGGAGCAAAGAGTAATATTTGAGCTGTGGTCGCTGGTATTCTCAGCTGTATGAACTTACTATGGCTTCTTTAGAAGCAGAGTAATGTCCTTTCAAAGAAGCACTTCCTCTACCTTCATGTAATTGTAGATTTTATTTTCATCAGATGTGGTTTACCATATGTTTAGTGACATTTCACAGGAATCACTTCAAGGAGCAAATTGGTTTGATTTGTATCAAAGCCAAGCCTGGGACTTGCCGGTCCTTTAAAATCCTGGTTGGAGAATATCCCTTAATGTATTTTCTTCTTTTTAGTTTTGAGCCTGTGGTGCTCCAAAGTACTCTTTAAGCACTCCTCGTGCTTTGTATTGGACCCCTTTATTATTATTATTAATGAAAAAGATTAAGTAGGGAATTTTCCCCACTGAATCCTTCAAAAAAACTCTGTAAATGCAGAACAGCTTCATGCTGAAATGTCCTCTTTGACATAATAATAAAAAAATTACCTTCTTTATTAGTTTAGAATTCAACAACTGATCCCAAAAATAAATAAATGTACTAGTTTAATTAGGCATCTGAACCTCAAATTCAATGTCTTTACACACTGCAGTAAACAGGTGGTACGCACATTAGTGGATTTTCAGAAAGCATGATCTCTAAATTAAAAGGTGTACTGAAGGAAATAACAATATACTTTTCAGCCATTGATAACTACAAATTGGAAACGTCTGAGATGAACACATGACTATATATATCAGTCTAATCGTTGGTTCCCGTCAGCACTGAAGTTCATGGTAGCCTAAAGCCCCTGCAACCAATAATCTGTAATACACTTGAGATCCATAGCAATAACATATGGACTCCCAAATGTGGACGCATCCAGCAAAACTCCTACTTGACCGCACAGAGAGCAGTGGCCTTGGGAGGTATCTGGAAATTTGATTGGTCTGCAACTTGTTCTCCAGGTGACATGACTGTTGGCGAGTCCTGCCGGCCTGATCAAGGACGAGGCTGCTCGGTGGAGCGCGGCTGGGAACAGGAGGCTGGGGGATCTATTTGCGGTGGATTGGCGTCTAGTATACCGTGCTTTCGCTTCAGCTCTTTGTCGCACATCTTTTCCAATATAACAATTCATGATGTGTCCAGTAGTTCTTAGGCTTGTGATCGGTAACTCGGTGGTTACCTTCAACATTGTTATTTGAACTTTATCCTTCTTAATGAAATACGCGCAATGGCCCGGTCTCGAAAAAAAGGTGACATGACTGTTTGTGAGGGGTGTTCTGGGCATCCTGTGGTATAGAGTGCTGGTGATCTGTGTCAATATGTTTGGTCCATCCAACTGAGGGTGATATGCTGTGCTCATGTGAATTCAAACTCATGTCAAGCGAAACAATTTCAAGACACAGGTTGCTCAAGAAAATCTTGTCACGATCTGACACTATGGATGATGGCAGACCATGCAAGTGCAGTGAACAGTTGAGCATAAACACTATACATGGTGCATAAACAGTTGAGCGATTGAAACTGCAGTGAAGGGGTGCTTCAAGGCCAGGAAATGACTGTACATGGAAAAACGATCCTCTATCACCATGGTGCAGTTGAAACCATGAGACGGTGGCAAACCTTCAACAAAATCTAACAAAATGCACTGCCAGGCAGCAGATGGTGTGGCCAAAAGATCACACGCCGCTGGGTGACAATGATACCTGAATGCAACTTCGAAGAAGAAACAACATTTCTCTAAAAAAGAGAACAAAAAACAGTCGTTCTTAATAAACATTGTACTGATATAAGCTTCGGCATCTGATCCTAAATTTACTGCCTTTACACACTCCTGTTGACAAGAGTACACAAAAGTAGCTCAAAACGTAAGTGAATGTTGTGCTCACATTTGTGGAGTGTTACAGATTGCATGAATTCCAAGAGGTGCATTAAAGAAAATATAATATTATGCTCAGACCTCATGGATAACTAGTGCAATGAGTGGGTGACAGAAACAATTTGGCGACATATCAGAGGGATTCGTAGCTATATATATTAGGCTATTTGGTAGCCTAGTACACTGGAGTTCTTGGCAGCTAATGGAAACTTGACTGATTATTGGGAACATGATCCTCTATATATCAGCCCTCATTGATAGCTAATGGACTGCCAAATGTTCTTTTTCAAAGTCTTACCAACTTTGGTCTAGAAGTTGCCATGGGAGCTATCAGAAAGTTTGACTGGTTAGAAACTAGTCCCTATTCTTCACCCTCTCTCCGTGTGTTTCTTACCTCGATTAACATGATGACTTTGTCAAGTCGGTGTGGTTCTAGTTGTCCATAACTGGAGCTGACTACTTACTAGGAACATGAGGATTTTGTTGCTGGGCTTGCATCAAGTAGGATTTTAGTTTTGTAGCATAGTGGAAATCACAGAGGGATTGTTTATGGCGGTGGATTCATGTCAGAGGTTGCAGAGGTGACCCAGGAAGGTTGTGCGTGCTTGGATTGAAATCCTTCGGTCTTTAGTCACGAATAGATTAATACTGTAGAGCTCTTCATATATCCATAAGCAAATCATGCAGAATTAATACTTAGTTATGTTGGATCACAGGGTCCATGGATATGTGATTGAACTGCTTTTTTTGCACGAAAAATTGGAATTTTAATTTCTTCTGCTGAACATACATAGATTCCGAACTCCAGCCTATGTTGACTGGAAGACTTTCTTGAGTCGTCTCAACATAGCCGGTCCCAAGCCCGGGTAAAGGAGGAGGGTTGCGTTAGGTTTGACGAACCAGCGTAAAAACCAGCCACTCTAATGGATATGAAACCCATAAGAAATTCATTGGGGCATACCCTCTTAGCGACGCGCTACATCGGAACCCGGGTGTGGTGTCAAATGGGCAAGGGCCGGGTCGGGTCGCCATCCCCTTAGTGGCGTGTCGTATCGTGATCCGGGTACGATGATAAGTGAGCAAGGGTCGGGTCGTCGCAGCCTTAGTGGCGCGCTACATCTGCGCCCGGGTGTAGTGAAAAATGAGCAAGGGTCTTTGCACTTTCCTCGACGGGTGCGAAGGGTAAGGAAGCTAGCCGAGCCAACTAGGATTCGTCTAGGTAGCTGGAACGTAGGGTCCCTAATAGGTAAGTTAAGAGAGCTAGTCGATGCGGCAACTAGGAGGCGTGTAAATATTCTATGTGTTCGGGAGACCAAATGGAAGGGCCGTAAGGCAAAAGAGGTGGAGGGCACGGCTTCAAGCTTTGGTACACGGGGACAACATCGGGTAGGAATGGTGTAGGCATCTTGATAGATAGGAGCCTTAAGGATGGAGTAGTGGACGTTAGGAGGCAAGGTGATTGGATTATCCTAGTCCGATTGGTCGTTGGAGACTCGGTCTTGAATGTGATCAGTGCCTATGCCCCTCAGGTAGGTCTTAGTGAGAGCGCCAAGAGTCAGTTTTGGGAGGACCTGGATAGCATGGTTAGTACTGTGCCTATCAGTGAGAAACTCTTCATAGGAGGAGACCTCAATGGCCATGTGGGTGCAACAAATGTAGGGTTTGAGCAAGTGCACGGGGGTTTCGGGTACGGTAGTAGGAACGAAGAGGGGGAGGATGTTTTGAATTTTGCTTTGGCCTATGACTTGTTGTTAGCGAATACCCTCTTTAGAAAGAGGGAATCCCATTTAGTGACCTTCCATAGTGGACAACACTTTCGAGCCGGATCGACTTTATCCTTGCAAGAAGGGAGGATAGGACTGCTTGCCTAGATTGTAAGGTGATACACGGGGTGTGCGGTCCCTCAACACAAGCTTGTAGTGGCGGACTTTCGTTTTTGGTGCGTGCCCACCGGGACAAACGTGTCTAGATTATGAGGACGAAGTGGTGGAAGCTTAGAGGGGAAGCGGCACAATCGTTTAAGGAGAGGATGCTAGGCGAGGGGCCTTGGGAAGAAGGAGAAGATGCAGACGATATGTGGCTGAAGATGGCAACATGTGTACGGAAGGTGGCCTCAGAAGTGTTGGGTGTGAGTAGGGGAGGCAAGAAGGAAGCGAAGGACACCTGGTGGTGGAACGACAAGGTACAAAGGGCTATTAAGGAGAAGAAGGAGTGCTTCAAAGCGCCTCCATCTCGACAAGAGTGCAGCCAACATCGAGAGCTATAGGATAGCGAAGAGGGCTGCAAAGCGAGCTGTGAGTGTAGCAAAGGGTCGCTTTTGATGACCTTTACCAACGGCTAGGCACGAAAGGAAGGGGAGAAGGACATTTATAGGATCGCTAGGATACGTGGGAGGAAGACAAGCGACATAAACCAAATCAAATGCATCAAGGATGGGACAGATCGACTAGCTGGCTGAAGGACGAGGAGATCAGGGACATGATGGCGAGAGTACTTCGATAAAGTCGTTCAATGGGGAGAATGATAGTCCTACCTTTGAGTTGGGCGACTCATTTGACGATACTTGTAGACGCTTTGTGAGGAGGATTCGGGAGGCGAGAGATCGGGGAGGCTTTGAAGAGGATGAAAGGAGATAAAGCGATGGGCCCCGATGGCATCCCCATTGAGGTGTGGAGATGTCCGGGAGCGAGAGCGTAGTATGGTCGACTAAGCTTTTTAACCTCATTTTTCGGTCGAACAAGATGCACGAAGAATGGAGGCGAAGTATATTAGTACCAATCTTCAAGAATAAGGGAGATGTTCAAAATTGTACTAACTACCGGGGGATTAAGCCGATGAGCCATACGATGAAGCTTTGGGAGAGGGTTATCGAGCATCGCCTACGAAGGTGACAAGTGTGACCCAAAACCAATTTGGGTTCATGCCCTGAGGGTCGACCATGGAGGCAATTTTCTTAGTACGACAGTTGATGGAGAGATTTAGGGAGCGAGAAGGACTTGCACATTGTTGACACCTGTTATAGCATAATATTACAAGTTAAATAACATGAAATAAGGGCTCAAGTCAAAGACCAAACATAAGTCTAGGGGTCTAACTAACATAATTCCATAAGTTTTGGTGTTACGTGAATTTCCGGGGACTTGATAGATAATTGCGAGAGAAAGATGGAGAAAGTTCCTAATATACAAGGCATATGAAGACAAGACTTAACCGTGAAGCAACTCAACCCAAAAAGTGAACTAAAACATTCTAGAAGATACCGAGAGGACACCGAAAAAGACGGGATGCCAAGGTGGCATGACACCTGGCGGCCGCCCGATTTAAAATAGGCCGGCCGCCCGGTGGGTCCCACCAATCTCCTCACATTTTTATGTCGGTTTACCACCGACCTTGAGGTTGTATCTACACACCGTTGTTGAAGGTCGGTTTGATCCAAGGGTTGATGTTCATCGCCAAGTACTATATAAGAAGACCACCGCCCCCAAGTCGAGAAGAATTTCATTATCATACTCATCAATCAACTCATACCCATCTAGTCCAAAAAGTCTAGACCTAAGCCCTAGTTCATACTAGAAGTAATTAGCTATCTAGCTAGTTCTAGTTGAAGATCAAGTTCATCTTGAGTTCACGATAGTCAAGAAGTAGCAAGGATCATCGTTCTTGAGACTTCTCTCTTGTATTCAATCTGTAAGTACTCTTATAATTAGAATACAATTGTTATGGCTTTGATCTTTATAATTATTATATTCTTATTGATATGTGTTTATGCTTGCTATGATTATATGTTTAGTTTAGTAAGATTGCTTTATATTTTATGCATGGAATTGTATAGCATCCATATAGATGATCACTATGTGGGTGATAAGCAATGTGTAAACGTAGTGTTTATACAACGTTTATCTGCAATTGCACCCTACATTCCGGGCCGTGTGGTAGATCGCGGGAGTGACAGACCTGTTGAGTCCTTTGGAATCCACCCTCCGAATGTAGGACACGTCGAGTTTATTATTACGATAATGATCAAGTTTCGTCCTTGGTTGTTATTGGTAATGCTTGCCATGTGTAGAAGTAATCCAACATTGCCATGATAGCTAGATGTATTGCACTAATTGTAGTATTCATTGACATATATGATTAGGAGTATCTTAGGAATATTCATTCTATTCTTTCTATAACATGTTAATAGCTCGTATGACACTAGTGGGTTATGATGATCTTAGACTTGGGTATTTATCATTATTATTATTATCTTTATCCTGTGACTTATCCTGTTGAGTAATGTTAGATACTTATGGCAACTCTGCATTACAATACTTGTAAAATTGGATCTCATAACTAAATCACAATATAAATCATTAGACATCCTTTTCTCTCTACCTTTCCATAGACTCCCTTCCCCGTGTTAAATATAAATACGATACCGGATTACTCCCTTGAAGTGCTACAATTGGTATTTCTATCCGTAAACTTGCGCATATCATGTTTATTCTTTTATCAAGGCCAATCAAGAGTACCATGCCTCGCATTTCTTTGAGCGTTATTGCTAGGGTGACAAACTAGTGTATAGGTATTGCCTAGAAATGAGTGGTATACCTTGAGTACATATCCCGGTGAGATTAACTCCACTATGGATAATGATACTATGTTACATCCCACTACTAACACCGCCTAACTCCGCTTTGTTGGATCATGAGGTTAATCCCATATCCAAGCTAACATGATTAGATAGATATCCCATATATATTTCTTTTCGCCTTCCTAATTGGGATCGTGTAAGAAATATCAACAAGCATTTCTCGCCGTTCTTGTTCGGAAGGCGTAGTCTATTTAGAAAAATAATTTTTCTTGGCTTTGTTTTTCAAAACTTTCCTAGTTTAGGAGAGCATAGTCAATATCTTAATTTCAAAATGTGTTTTCAAAACTTCAAAAGTTTTTCTAGTGCTTCTTTCCAAATTTTCTCTAGTTTGGAGGGTATTAGCCAAAACTTAGACAATGTTATTCCTATTAAGTTAGTATTGTTTCGACTTACTAGTTAGAAAGGGTGCTAGCCAAAAATCTTTTAAACACATCATATAAGGAAACCGAGAGATCCCTTACACTACCTAATGCATTGAGAACCCATTATCACATACTCAAACAGGTTCACCCCGTTCTCTATTTTGTTTTTATCTTATGCGAGGGAAAAATATATGTATGAATAAGAACCTTCCAGAGAATTTTGTTGAAGATCCTGAAAAATTAATCAGGCAGGCCAGAGCAAAACTCAGACAAACTCCAGCACCTACATCATCATCATCATCATCTGAGAATCCAAGACCTACTGAATTGGAAGTTAATCAAGTTACTAGAGACTTGACATCTCAATTTGAAGCTATGGCAACCAAGACACTTCGTGAATTTTTAGCTCCTACCACGGACAACATTCTTGTTGGTCCGAAGGTAGAGGTTGGAGACAAAGGCTTTGAGCTTAAGCCAGGGCTCATCAATATGGTGCAAGCTAGTCAATTTTGTGGAAAGGCACATGAAGATGCTAGTGCTCATCTCCAACACTTCCGGAGATTTGCGGCACATTTACTATGAAGGACGTATCCGAAGATGCAATCTTGCTCCGTCTCTCTTTCCATTCTCATTATTGGGAAGGGCCAAGCAATGGTTTTATGCTACAAAAGATAAGAATACAACATGGGATATATGTTCCACGGCCTTTCTTGCTAAGTTCTTTCCTGTAGAGGCAAGACAAATGCCTTACGAGGGAAGATATCAAATTTTCAACAACAAAGCATGATGAATCGGTCCACTGAAGCATGGGAGCGTTTTCAAGATTATATTTTAGAATGTCCACACCATGGGATGGAGAGGTGGCTGTTGATGCGGAGACTTTCTATCATGGGCTTGTTCCCGTGCTCGTGAAACTATGGATCTTTGCAGCTGGTGGTGCTTTCTTATCACTTACAATAAGTCGTGCCACGTAACTTGTGGAGAAGATGGCTTCCAACCAAGGTTGGAGTGAAGAGCGTCAATCTCGCAAAAGAGGAATGCACCAGCTTAAAGAAGTAGATATGCTATCTGCTAAGATGGATCTTATAATGAAGAAGCTAGAGGATAGAGATCCTCAACCCAAGGCAGTCATGCAAATTCAAGACTCTCATATGACATGTGAAGAATGTGGAAACTTAGGCCACACCGCGCGGAATTGTCCGAGAGATCCCGGAGGACATCAATTTCATCAATAACAACAATAATTTCCGTCCTCAACAAAATCAAGGTTGGAACCAACGAGAGGCCCAATTATCAAAGCAACTATCAAAGCAACTACCAAGGTAACAATTTCAATACTTATCAACCTTCTTTGAGATCTTGTTGTTAACCAAGGTAAGACCATGGAGAATCTGTCTAGAAAAATAGCAACTAATGATGAAGCTCTTGAACTTATCAATACTCGTTTAGAAAGCTTTTCTTCAACTATAAAGAATCAGCCACGTTTTAATAAGATGATAGAATCTCAGATTTCTCGGTTATACTTCCACTAACCATACGAGGTAAGATTCGGGGCAGCCTAAGAATTAGAAACCGCAAATCTTGTCGATATTTATAATGCAGGTCGTTACTATAGAGACCTCGGGAAGGCTGTTGGTTAGATGACTCGATGCCACCTAAAAGGAAGATTCGGGAGGCCAGTCATTACAATCAAGATTGGACAACACACATTCGACAATGCTCTCTGTGACTTTGGCTCAAGCGTCAACATACTACCAAAGGTAATTTATGAAAAGATTTATAGTGAACCACTTTGGAAAACGAATATGTGCTTGCGGCTTGCGATCAATCATTCTCGTTATCCCGAGGGATCCTTGAAGACGTGTGTGTGGGAATCGGAGGCTCATATGTGCCGGCCAGACTTCGCGTCGTAGACACGAGAAGAAATGAAAAAGAGCAATAATCATACTTGGTAGACCATTCTTATGCTCGGCTAAAAGCCGTCATCTACGCAGACAAAGGTGCGAAGATTGTTTTCAATATCAAAGGGAAGAGGAGAAATTCACTTTCAAGAACAAGGTACACAACTCTCTTACTTATTCCCGAAATACCAATCGTTATGTTCTAGAACCGAAGATAGAAAACTACAATCGAGGAATCGAATCGAACAAGAACAAGACGGCACAGGTCTACAAAGGTAATGGTAGTAAATAAAACAACATCTTATAATGACCATTTACTTCAATCTCCAATGCTTCGTCGGCAAGATGATCCAGTACCCCTACTATTCATTGCTCTATTAATCGATGGAATTTCTATAATACATATTGCGATCTTGGATCCGTGTTAATCTAATGGCAAAGGTTACATATGAATTATTATTTGGAAAATTGCCATTGCAACCAACATATGTGCAGCTGCAGATGGCGAGACCAATCTTATAGAGTTCCCCAAGGAATTGCCAAAATGTACCGATCAAGATTATGGACCACTATGTTCTCACCGACTTTGTAGTCATGGACATGGGAAAAGAAGAAGATCCTCCACTAGTGCTTGGGAGACCATTCCTCAACACTACTCGTGCAATCATCTATATACATACAGGGAGAGATTCATTTCCAATTTCCTAAGGAGAAGGTACGTGTTTACTTTAATAGTTATAATGAATATACAAATCCCGGGGGAGCAAAGCAGGGGCAGCTTGTCGCCGTCATAATAGAAGATGGATCAAGAATCTAGAAGATGAAAAGGTATGTGCGAAATCAATACTATTACACCTAATACATCCACGGAGAAAGAAGAATCAACTACTCCAGAGAAGAGTAAATCATCTAAAAGATGGAGGAAGAAGAAGACATCTCCTAGAACATCATCGAAGAGACAATAGAATCATCGATTACCACCGACAGACAACCGATATACCATGGGAGTAAAGAGCAGAACTTGAAGTCTTGTTTGGAGGACTCTAAACGCCAAATCCTCGCCGAAAGGTAAGTAGGTAAGTTATTAATAAAATCCCGCATTGCATATTTATCTTTGCATATCATGTTTATCTTTTTAGTATCTTATATTTGCTTTTGAAAACAACAAAAATATTTTGTCTTTTTGTCTTTTGAAAACCTTTAAGCCCCATGTTAATATCCCGGAGGCTTAACACCTCTAGGCTATTTGCTGTGGTGGCATAAAAAAATAAAATGAAGATAAAGTACTTATGCACAAGCTATACTTTATTTTTGTAATATATAAAAATAAAATAAAAATTTGAAAAATAAAAATCCAAAAATATTTTCCAGGCAACATAAAGCAATGTGGCTAACCCCTAATGCTTAATCAAGTTCCACTAGCTTTATTGTCTATTTTGAAATTAGCAGATTTCAAGAGGAGAAGGGATATGTTAGGCGCCACTCTTGTTGCCAACTACCTCAACTTCTACATCATTGAAGATTACACTCCAATCTAGCTTGGGGGAGTGCAACCCCTAGTTATCCAGATAAGTATCTTACTATCTATCTATATTATATTATTATTATTAAATATTCTTGTTTGCTAGAAAGTTTGTTAAGAGTCTAGTTTTACAGAGTCTAATAGTTTAAAAAGTCTTTTGTTAGAGTGTGAATAAAAGGATCAAGAGAGAGTGCACACTAAAGTTTACTTTGCTCAACTAAAAGGAATCCTAAAATCTGCCAACATGGAGATGATGAATAGTTGCTCCGTTGTTATACTTTTCTAGTACCTAGATTTCAAGCTTAATTTCTCTTGAGCTCCATTTGCAAAATTATTTTAATGTTTACTCAAAACCTGAAACCTATGGGTTGCAAATGCTTGCTCTAAAGTCTAGGTAATTGACGGATATGATATATGATAGTTCAGCTGCTATTTGATCTTACTCCTAGTGACACTAGATTTATGGAGATTTATATTTTGAAAATTGAAAATGCACATGATAAGTTCTTGTATGACAAGAGTGTGAACCTCCTACCACAGCCATATATACATGCTCTTTAGATTAGGAAAAACTTTTTTTGATAAAAATATATATATATAGGTCGCTTGCTTTGCATTGAGTTTGTTCAATCTTTGTCGACCCCTTAGAAACTTGTCATGCTTGATCATGTACACTCCACTCATTCCACTCCACTACATTCTACTCTATTCGACTCCACATATGCATTCTACTCTATTCGACTCCACATATGCTATTTCTATCCTGGAAGTACGCATCCACCATATACACCCATTCACTCTAGCCGGCAAAAATGTTCTACTCCTATCCTAGGAGAGAGCAACCAAAAATATTCACTATATCCATCCACTCATTCATTGCTAGCCAATATCTTACAAAAGCTCCATTATATTTTACCTCTCAAAAAGTTATTGCAAAAAGAGATCCAGGTTGTAGATTAAAAAAAAAAGAGAGAGAAAAAAAAAAAAAAAGAGAAAGGGAGATGAAAAATGGACAAAAGTCCTACAAAGTGAGTAGAGCCTACCTCCTAACAAAAGAGATGAAAAATGAACAAGTGTTAGAGGGCGAGTAGAGCCCACATCTCTAAAAAATAATAAAGATGAAAAATGGACAAGTGTCCGAGGGTGAGTAGAACCCACATCTTTAAAGAGAGGAAATATTGGACACAAGTCCGAGGGTGAGTAGAACCCACCTCTCTAGAAAAATAAAGAAAGAAAAAGATACAACCCAGGTTCTCTATAAAGTTTACAAAAGAGAGAAGATTTTTCAAGGAGCAAAAGTAAGATTTCCCATCATCTATTCTATTCACTACTATATTCCCTACCATATATATATCCTATCCACCATACACATGCACCACTTGATCAGTGTGACTTGTAACTTTGGATCCATTGCTTGAATTTACAATATATGCTTAGCAAGTAAATTAATTATTTTCTCCTACCTATGAGCTCCAGATATAAGCCTTAGATATAGGGTGAGAGAGAAGAAGGCATAGTATGCTATTGCCTTAACCAAAAATACTACATACTATGAGAGAAGGGCAACCACTATCTTATTGCCTTAGAGAGGATCCACAAATACCAAAAATGAGAGATTAGAGAGAGTCATACTGAGGAACTTTGAGTTTTATTTGAAAACCAGCAAAAACTCCAGAAGGACAGTTGATCAAAAGAGTTTGAGACGTAGTGCTTGACTTGACTTGTTCTATCTTTCAATTACCCAAGATTGAAGAAAAAGATATAAGCCCCAAAAGGTAAAAAGGGTAAGTTGAAGTTTAAAAAGTTTATCTTTATCTGGAGAGAAATTTTGTTTGAAAGCATGTGTACTCTTAAGGTGTGATAGCGTTGCAGCAACTCCTGATCCAAGTAAGTAGTTAATATAATATTTTGTGTCTTGCTAAGAGACTAGCAAGAGGTAAGCTTGGGGGAGCTTGTTGACACCTGTTATAACATAATATTACAAGTTAAATAGCATGAAATAAGGGCTCAAGTCAAAGACCAAACATAAGTCTAGGGGTCTAACTAACATAATTCCATAAGTTTTAGTGTTCTCGTGACTTTCCGGGGACTTGATAGATAATTGCGAGAGAAAGATGGAGAAAGTTCCGAATATACAAGGCATATGAAGACAAGACTTAACCGTGAAGCAACTCAACCCGAAAAAGTGAACTAAAATATTCTAGAAGATACCGAGGACACCGTAAAAGACGGGATGCCAAGGTGGCATGACACCCCGCGACCGCCAAGTGCCAAGTAGGTCGGCCGCCGGGTGGGTCCCACCAATCACCTCACATTTTTATGTCGGTTTACCACCGACCTTGAGGTTGTATCTACACCGTTGTTGAAGGTCGGTTTGATCCAAGGGTTGATGTTCATCGCCAAGTACTATATAAGAAGACCAGCTGGCCCCAGGGCTGAGAAGAATTTCATTATCATACTCATCAATCAACTCATACCCATCTAGTCCAGCCAAGTCTAGACCTAAGCCCTAGTTCATACTAGAAGTAATTAGCTATCTAGCTAGTTCTAGTTGAAGATCAAGTTCATCTTGAGTTCCTGATAGTCAAGAAGTAGCAAGGATCATCGTTCTTGAGACTTCTCTCTTGTATTCAATCTGTAAGTACTCTTATAATTAGAATACAATTGTTATGGCTTTGATCTTTATAATTATTATATTCTTATTGATATGTGTTTATGCTTGCTATGATTATATGTTTAGTTTAGTAAGATTGCTTTATATTTTATGCATGGAATTGTATAGCATCCATAGAGATGATCACTATGTGGGTGATAAGCAATGTGTAAACGTGGTGTTTATACAACGTTTATCTGCAATTGCACCCTACATTCCGGGCCGTGTGGTAGATCGCGGGAGTGATAGTCCTGTTGAGTCCTTTGGAATCCACCCTCCGAATGTAGGACACGCCGAGTTTATTATTACGATAATGATCAAGTTTCGTCCTTGGTTGTTATTGGTAATGCTTGCCATATGTAGAAGTAATCCAACCTTGCCATGATAGCTAGATGTATTGCACTAATTGTAGTATTCATTGACATATATGAATAGGAGTATCTTAGGAATATTCATTCTATTCTTTCTATAACATGTTAATAGCTCGTATGACACTAGTGGCTTATGATGATCTTAGACTTGGGTATTTATCATTATTATTATTATCTTTATCCCGTGACTTATCCTGTTGAGTAATGTTAGATACTTATGGCAACTCTGCATTACAATACTTGTAAGGTGGATCTCATAACTAAATCACAATATAAATCATTAGACATCCTTTTCTCTCTACCTTCCATAGACTCCCTTCCCTGTGGTAAAATATAAATACAATACCGGATTACTCCCTGAAGTGCTACAATTGGTATTTCTATCTCGTGCGCTTGCGATATCATGTTTATTCTTTTTATCAAGGCCAATCAAGAGTACCATGCCCCGCATTTCTTTGAGCGTTATTGCTAGGGTGACGACTAGTGTATAGGTAATGCCTAGAAATGAGTGGTATACCTTTGAGTACATATCCTGGTGAGATTAACTCCACTATGGATAATGATATTATGTTACATCCCACTACTAACACCGCCTAACTCCGCTTTGTTGGATCATGAGGTTAATCACATATCCAAGCTAACATGATTAGGTAGATATCCCATATATATTTCTTTCGCCTTCCTAATTGGGATCGTGTAAGAAATATCAACACACATGGTCTTTATTGACCTCGAGAAGGCATATGACAAAGTACCGAGAAACGTCATGTGGTGGGCCTTAGAAAAACACAAAGTCCCAACTAAGTACATTACCCTCATCAAGGATATGTACAAGGATGCAACGACATGTGTTCGAACATGTGATGGCGATACCAGTGACTTTCCAATTAACATAGGACTACATCAAGGGTCAGCACTGAGCCCTTATTTATTTACTCTGGTGATGGATGAGGTCACAAGGGATATACAGGGTGACATCCCTTGGTGTATGCTCTTTGCTGATGATGTGGTGCTAGTGGATGAGAGTAGAGCAGGGGTAAATAGGAAGTTGGAGCTGTGGAGGCACACGCTAGAGTCGAAAGGGTTCAGACTGAGTAGAACCAAGACCGAGTATATGATGTGCGACTTTAGCCCGACTAGGCACGAGGATGGGGACGTCACCCTAGATGGACAAGTGGT
This sequence comes from Hyparrhenia diplandra, assembly GCA_015847255.1. Lineage (NCBI taxonomy): Eukaryota > Viridiplantae > Streptophyta > Magnoliopsida > Poales > Poaceae > Hyparrhenia > Hyparrhenia diplandra. Next base: position 387,281 of record JADLZK010009433.1, on the reverse strand, counting down.
GGCCAAGAAGGATACTTTTCGGTATTTAGGATCTATGCTACAGAAGGATGGTGACATTGATGAAGATGTTAGACATAGAATCGCAGCGGGTTGGCTAAAGTGGCGTCAAGCTTCTGGCATCCTATGTGACAAGAGGGTGCCACAGAAGCTAAAAGGGAAGTTCTATAGGACAGCGATTCGCCCGGCGATGCTATATGGTGCTGAATATTGGCCTACAAAAAGGCGACATGTCCAGCAGCTAAGCGTGACTGAGATGCGTATGTTGCGTTGGTTTTGCGGGCATACTAGAAGGGATAGAGTTCGGAATGAAGATATTCGGGATAGGGTCGCGGTGGCTCCTATCGAGGAGAAATTGATTCAACATCGGTTGAGATGGTTTGGACATGTTCAACGGAGGCCTCCCGAGGCGCCGGTGCGTAGTGGAGTTCTAGAGCGGGTAGATAATGTAAAGAGAGGTAGAGGTCGACCTAGACTGACTTGGGACGAGGCGGTTAAGAGAGACCTTAAGGAGTGGAATATCTCCAAGAATTTAGCTTTGGACAAGGGCGCTTGGAGGCTAGCTATCAACGTGCCTGAACTATGACTTTGTTTCCTTTTCTATCTACCCTATCTTTATCCTTTTGTCTTGTGCCTTTTTATGTTCTTTTGTACTGTTTCATATGGGTTTCATCTCTAGCCTACCCCAACTAGCTTGGGACTAAAGGCTATGTTGTTGTTGTTGTTGTTGTTGAACATACATAGATTCCGTGGAACAGAGTTATAACAGCTTGTCAATAAGCAGCTTGGATTGTCAATTTGTATGTGGTTCCAGTCAGTATCAATGTAAACCAAAGATGTAATTCAGGAAATCCATGTGTAATGACTGTTACTTACGATCCTCTTTTGTTCTCTAGTACAACGATGTACATAAGAGTAATTGCATTTTTCCTACACCTCCAAAAATTGTAGCATTTTGCAAAACTAAAACGAGACCATCCAACAACCAAATTCTATGTCATTGATTTCTTTCCATTCATCTATGCTATCATGCATTTCATTGACCCTTAGGCTCTGAGCATGGGCTTGGCAGGTACAAAGTAATTTGACAGGATCGGACATGACAAGTAACAATCTAATACCTATAATCCCTTAAGATTCTAATGCAATGTATTTTGCAAATGCATTATCTCTTCCATGTCACAAGTAGCATCGTCCATCATGCCCTTCTTCTTTAGATTCACTTTAAACTGAATGTTGTTTTGGGTCAGCAGCCAGGCAAAAAAAAAGGTCATTGGGGGTTGGGGATGGTGGGGATTTCTTCCACACGAACTAGAATGATGGCGTCTTCTGCTTGCCTCTTAACAATGGCACATGGTGCCAATGAAAATCTGTAAAGCACGGATATGCTTTAACTCTAAGCCAAGCATGTGTTCTCCAAAAACATTGTGTGTAAAATATCTGTCGATAATCATTTCAATCAAATCGAATTGTAATAGAGAGGCAAAATGAAAAAGTATTATGAAGCATAGTTAGTAAAGGACATATTATTTGAATCCAACATTTCATTGTCTGACTTCTGGGTGAGGCAGGTTTGGATCCATTAGTGTACATGCGCAAAGAGCGGGCAGCAAGTTGAGAACATGGATGATATACCTCTGAATTAATAATGCTAATTTGCAATATTGGAACTTGTCAAGGTAGCAATGCTGACATTGGTGTCAGATGAGCAACTGGATGGAAAAAAAGAATAAGTGATTGATAGTAGAAGCTATGAAATTCTAGAAGGCTGTGTAAATGATATGATTCAGTGAAAACTGAAAGAAAATAGAGCATAAGCAAATGAGTAAGATAGGGAGGCTGAAAATACCTGAAGACCAGCCCCAACCAAGAAAGGTAGTCTCAATTCTTCCGATTTGAAGACATCTGTAGTATTTTTGTACTGGAATTCGTGCAAGGAGGATTGAAGCAAGAAGCTCTAGCTTCTTGGTATTTATCTTGTACAATACATCCACCATATTATTTGGGTATCCAAATAGTGTTTTAGTCCATCTGGGATTCAAAGAGGTCTAAGTTAAAACTAATATTCAGAGTGATAGCAGTGTGGTCACATTGCATATGTATAGCTTTCACACATCAATGGCAGCAGAAGAGGGAAACAAAACAAAAATAAATTTATGGGAATCCAACCAAAACATATGGCTACCTTGATCGTATTCAGCAACTTTGCGACTTCATTATTCTCAAAAGATTCCGCGTCCATTACATGGCACCATTGATTTCAGCCTCAAACAAAATGAACAGGCACTAAAGTTAGTATGTATGATACATAGCAAAGGTGTCAAATAGCAGTAATATCACCAATGAATGGAATCTATAACGTTTTAACTTAGTTCTCTCTCGATGAAGCCATCTTCATATGGTTATTTTTTTTGGATGACTAAATTGGAATCGATAGCATTTTAACTTAGTTTTCTCTTGACAAAACCATGATAATATTGTCCTGCGCGTGTTCTGCGCGTGTTGCAACAGGTAGGGGCTGTGCTCGGCGGAGAGGCTGGAAAGGCATCGCCATCCGCGACGCCGCGAGCAGTGGGCCGGTAGCGTCGCCGAGCCGTGGACTTCGAGGGAGGCGGGCGGCACAGCGCGTCGCGGAGGAGGGGGCCGCTCGAGGGGTGCGCTGGTTGCTGTGCGGGCGTCGCTGGGCGGAGCACCGGGCGACGCTGTGGAGGTGGCGGCAGCGCCGTGCAGGGGCCGGAGGGGATGGGGGAGGGGCGTGGAGGACTTGGACCGGCAGAGGCGTGGAGGGGACGTCGGCGCCGCGTGAGCAGGTGAGGAAGAGGGGCGGCGGTGCTAGCGAGGAGTTCGCGGGTAAATGTGTCGCGGGCTGCCGGGCCGAGGAAGGGAGGAGAGCATTCGAGAAGCCTGGACACGCGGGACGGTATGGGATGGGCCAGTGCAGATCGGACGGTGGTGGCGTGATACTGTAGAAACTACAGGATTCTGAGTCTTGAGGCGGAGGGGATGACATCTACGACTTTAAGAGTATAGGATAGATTCAACAGTCGTTCATAATAAATATTGTACTAATATAAGATTAGGCATCTGATCCTAAAATTACTGCCTTCACACACTCCAGTTGACAAGAGTACACAAAAGTAGCTCAAAACGTAAGTGAATGTTGTACTCACATTTGTGGAGCGTTGCAGAGCGCATGAATTCCAAGAGGTGCATTAAAGAAAACTATAATATTATGCTCAGCCCTCATTGATAACTAGTGCAATGAGTGCGTGACAGAAACAATTTGGCGACATATCAGAGGGAATCGTGGCTATATATATTAGGCTATTTGGTAGCCTAGTACACTGGAGTTCTTGGCAGCTAGTGGAAACTTGACTGATTATTGGGAACATGATCCTCTATATATCAGCCCTCATTGATAGCTAATGGACTGCCAAATGTTCTTTTTCAAAGTCTTACCAACTTTTGTCTAGAAGTTGCCATGGGAGCTGTCAGGAAGTTTGACTGGTTAGAAACTAGTCCCTATTCTTCACCCTCTCTCCTTGTGTTTCTTACCTCGATTAACATGCTGACTTTGTCAAGTTAGTGTGGTTCTAGTTGTCCATAACTGGAGCAGACTACTGATTAGGAACATGAGGATTTTGTTGCTGGGCTTGCATCAAGTAGGATTTTAGTTTTGTAGCAGAGTGGAAATCACAGAGGGATTGTTTATGGCCGTGGATTCATGTCAGAGGTTGCAGAGGTGACCCAAGAAGGTTGTGCGTGCTTGGATTGAAATCCATTGATCTTAAGTCATGAATGCATTAATACTGTAGAGCACTTGATATATCCATAAGCAAATCAGGCAGAATTAATAGTTAGTTATGTTGGATCACAGGGTCCATGGATATGTGATTGAACTGCTTTTTGGCACGAAAAATTGGAATTTTGATTTTTTCTGCAGAACATAGATACATTCCAGGGAACATAGTTATAACACCTTGTCAATAAGCAGCTTGGATTGTCAATTTATATGTGGTCCCAGTCAGTATCAATGTAAGCCAAAGATGTAATTCAGGAAATCCATGTGTAATGACTGTTACTTACGATCCTCTTCTGTTCTCTAGTACAACGATGTACATAAGAGTAATTGCATCCTTCCTACACCTCCAAAAATTGTAGCATTTTCCAAAACTAAAACGAGACCATCCAACAACCAAATTCTATGTCATTGATTTCTTTCCATTCATCTATGCTATCATGCATTTCATTGACCCTTAGGCTCTGAGCACTGGGCTTGGCAGGTACAAAGTAATTTGACAGGATCGGACATGACAACTAACAATATAATACCTAGAATCCCTTAAGATTCTAATGCAATGTATTCTGCAAATGCATTATCTCTTCCATGTCACAAGTAGCATCGTCCATCATGCCCTTCTTTAGATTCACTTTGCACTGAATGTGGTTTTGGGTCAGCAGCCAGGCAAAAAAAAAGGTCATTGGGGGTTGGGGGTAGCGGGGATTTCTTCCACACAAACTAGAATGATGGCGTCTTTGGCTCGCCTCTGACTGATGTTCTGTAAATTGTTGCTGTTGACAACTTATGATCCTTCAAAGGCACATACCCTCTCATCTCGGGCAACGGTTAACGCCACATTTTCAGTCATCTGTTCAATCTCTTGGAGGTCCTCATGAATGCAAAACACAGCCTCATGCTTAGCTGTTCGGTAGAAGTATTGGCAATTAAAAATTCAACTTTGGAGCAACCTTAACATATCTGTGAATAATGGAACAAAAAATGTTTTTATTTTACAGAATGGTGGAACAGATCTGTTTACATACCTAGGACATTAGTTTTAAATTCGGCGATTGATCCAATGTTATGCCTAAAACTGACGGCCTGGCCCGCCAAAGCACGGCCCACCCAACAGGCCAGACTGGCACCGGCATGGCAACTTTGACCAAAACACGTTCTGTTGATGAGCACGTGCTGTTTGGCTTTTAATTTTTTTATATGTATTTGGTCAAATTGAGTATGGAAGCCAAAGAATGAAAGATAAAAACGGACTATGTATCTAAACATAGTATATATGTAAGTGCATGTCAAAATGAATATATCTAGTAAATCCAAAATGGCTTATAATTTGGAAACGATGGAGTACAACTTTGATGGTTAATGAACTCATCAGTTATTGAAAACATATTGATGTTAACTGTTTAGTCTCGAAGCTTCAAGTCTGTAATTTACTGTTTAGTCTTGGCTTTAACACAGATTGCTTAAAGAAACAGAGTGCATGCTAAAACTATCACAGTAGTCCAGTTCACTCTTAACAGATACATAATTGAATTGTAGGTTGAGCCTTTTATTTCCATGTTTGACTATCTCCTCTCTAATGTACAGAAAAAACACAAGATGAGTTGATCCAAAACATGAGCAGACATTTTTCATGGACAGATGGGGTTAAAAATAACAGTAATTATGCTTCCATTCTACTGCAGACTTCGTAATACTATATAAAACTACAGTGAACAACCTGGATAATAAGTGAACGATGTACTCACTATATAAAACTACACTGAACAACCTGGGTTTGAGGGACCTTGGGCCATATATATATCAGACGTACAAAAAAGTAGCTAGAGACATAAGTGAATAATGTACTCACTTTTGTTGAGTAGCATAATGCGTGAACTCCAAAGTGGTGCAAGACTATATATATCAGGCTAGTTGTTTCTCTTGTACACTGAACAACCTGGATAATACCTAAATCGCCTATATAATGGACAGCCAAATGCTGTTTTCATCCAGCGAACTCTTGCCAACCATGTTCAAGCAGTGGCCGTGAGAGGTATCAGGAAATTTGTATGATTTGAAACCTTCGCTTCGCATGACATGACCATTGGCAGTTGAGCTGCTCTTCACTATCTCCTCTTGTGCTGCGTACCACAATCAACATGCCATGATTCTGAAGATGGACTAGTCAGAGTGGTCCATGAATTGGCCATGAGCCCGAGAACAATGAGAGACTGCAAATCATGAAGGGTTAGTGTAAGGAAGCATAATGGTTTGATTTCTCCTGATTTTATCAACAGAGACAGAGTCATTAGTTTCCGAGGTAGTAGATTGAATGCACCATGTATCAATCATGGTAGAGGGAAGCAACAAAACTGGGGAAGGGAGACAACAATTGTGAGTCTGTGAAGGTACGGTGGATGGATGCCCCTTGCATAAACTAATTTCAGTGTATCTGAACTTCACATTATTTTAAATTTGTTGGAATATCCATGCTTATCAAAATCACTGATGCTCCTGCAGCTCTAGGATATAATTTGGCTGCTGTGTCATTCTTTTTGGCATCGGCAAAGCATCAGAAGTAGATATGCTGCATGACAGTTGCTAGAAGAGATGGACAACCCAATCATGAACAAATTAGTCAAACATGGTACGTCCTGGTTTGAAAATTAGATCTCCATTATGTCATTGCAGCTTGACAATATTCCTTGTAATACAGCCTCAAACTCCAGAAACTGTCCAGTAGAAATTTCTTTTGGGTCTTCTAGATTCTCATTTTTGGATTGACAAAGCTTTCCGAGTATGGGTGGCATTCACTTGATATATATAGCCATGAGCAAGGGTTACAAATGAAGAGCTCAACTGACCTGTGTGTTATCAAAGCACAAACAAAAAGGACATCAGGAGCTACGAGTTATAACGTGGCACTTTCAATGGTAATCAACTCAACAACACGGACTTCGACAAGGAATGCTTGCATTGACACAGCCCGCTGCAACATAGTCACTTGTACTCCTCTCCTAGCGTAGAGATAATTGCACAATTTTAGACCATTTTATTTCAAAATTTTTGTCATATTTCTTTCCACTCTAGTATAGGGAAAGAACACATAAAAGTTGCTTGAAAAGATAAGAAAGAATTATAATAGACATAATCCTTGTGTAATAAATGTAACTTACGATCCTATTTTCTCGTAAACCACTTGGTTGCCATGATGGGATGTCACACGTGCTTTATTAGTGTCATGATTAAACTAACTAATTACATATACACCAAACTTATCTATTTTTTAGCTATGCAAAACAAACTCGTTGATTAGAGATGCCCATACAGCTGCAAGGACCGTCTTATGCTTGATGTAGGCTTATGCATGTTGCAGGCATGTTGTAGAATGTGTGCTGGTGTAGGATTATGCATACTAGTAGAACAGCTCCATTGGGATATGGTAGTAAAATTCTGGTCTTTTAGGGCCATCTAACCACCACTGAGAACAACATGTAGATTAGTGGAAGGCGTAAAAGCTTAGTCTCCAACATGGAAATACCGTGTATCTTATATAGTAGGGGCTGGTCAGGGAAACCAGAAACAGAGCACGGTAGGACATTTTGAGGGACCTTGGGCCATATATATATCAGAGATGTTGTTGTTTCCGTTCTACCTCCAGATTTCCCAGAATTATATATAATTACAACCAGATTGATAAAAAAGGCAATGTCTATCAAATATACTTATTTGCGAAGAGTTATCATATATAATTGGTTAACAACGGATGCTTTTCACCATTAGGCTTGGGAGGTATTAGGAAATGTGAGATCACATTGTGCTGGGTTGGTCGTTCAAATACTTCTTTACTTTGCTGTTCGCATCGGTTATCCTTGTCAGGAGGCCTGACATTGCCCTAGCATGAGTTGTTTTGATGCTCAGGCCTAGCTGCCTACCACAGTGCTAGCATGAGTTGTCTTGACATCTCTACATGCCCAGCCCTCGCTGCCTACCACAGTGTTGCACACAGCACCAGTTGTCCAACGATCATCGACTTCTTCTGCAGCCAGTGACAGATTCTGCAGGCTAGGAGGCCTGGGCATTGGATTCTTGATGGAATGAATACAGCCACACTAGCTTCTGCAGGCACCATCAGTGTTGTCTCTATGCAGCAAGTAGGATTGTCAGTTTCTATGATACCGCACAACTGCAGCTACCTACTGTACCACCGTCACCTTAGGAAACCTGTGCATCCACGCCTAAAGGATTAATGTAAAAAGTCTTCCAATTAACGAGCTGCAAGTTCTTGCTTTACAGATCAGTCTCGGCATCAAGAAAGATTGCTGCAAGAAACAGAATGCACGCTGCAATGATAACAGTATACACTTTACTCCCAATGGATAGATCATTCAATTCAATTAAATTTTTACTATTTTATTTTTAAATTCACCTTCGAAGGCTATATCCGATCTATACCATTGATGCCGGCAGGAGACTCAAACTGTGGGCGTGTGGGGGCGAATTTTACACGCTTTATATTACTATATCCGATCTATACCATTGATGCCAATCCGATGGCTGAGGACGATCCTACGGTTTGGAGGGGGGACGACAGAAATTTTCTCGCTTTATTAGTAGGTATAGATGTCATTTTAACTTGACGTTGCAGTAAAGGAAAACTAAAAGGATTTCGGGCCTCATCGCGCGCGCATTTGGGCGGCAGAAAGGAAATTTCGGGCCTCATCGCGCACGCTTTGGCAGCTTGGCCCAGTGCCCCGTATAAAAGCCAACCTGTTAGGGTTTGGCCTTTCTATCCCCAAACCACTTCACCGCCGCCACAATATCCAAATCCCCTGCACACACTTTCCCGTGCTGCTGCGCCGTCGCTCCTGCGGCCGCTGCGTCCCAGCCGTGCCCTTCACTCCTGCGGCTGCTGTACCCGCCGCTCTTGTGGCCGCTGCGTCCCCGTGGCTCCGTGCCCTTTCTCTTGCGGCGCCGCCGTCAAGGTCGTGGCTGCCGGTGTCGCTGGTTCCCCATTCTCCATCCAGGTCGAGCTCCTCTCTACCTCCGCTGTCTACTCCAGACTCCAGAGTGAGACGTCTGCATCTGTGGCACAATCAAGTTAAGCAAGTTTCATCTTCCATATACTCGTATTGATTTATACTCCAGCATGTACATACTGTGCAGTGCGTACTAGTACTAGAGTTCCATTTTTTTTCTTTAGAAATCAACTCATATATTGGATTATTGTCTAGCATGTGCGTACTAGTAGGCTAGTGTTGTTTTTCTCTCTAGCTCAAATAAATACGATGTGCTCTTATAAACGATAGAATTTTTTAGTTTTTTTCAGAAAAAAGTTTAGATCTAGCAGTCTAGGACTTAGGTTCTTGATTCTGAAAGTTTGAATATGAAGCAAGTACACAGTTATATGATTTTTGTCACCTATTGTTCTGTGGCAATGGCTTAATTCTGTACTATACGCCTGTACATGAATGTTCTTGTGCCCTGTGTGGCTGTGCAGTACTGATAATTCGTATCTTGTGCTATTCTGTTTGTAGGATGTCTTCAGCTGCATCTGTTTTTGTTCCTTCCATCAGCCACAGAACTAGTGGTGAGGTTAAATCGTGCAACAAGGCACCGCCTGAAGACAAAGAGAACTGCAAGAAAGCTGTTGAGGACTCAAACTGTGATATATAGTTTGTTCTATCCAACAATTTAATGCTTGTGCACATGTGAATCTGATATTACTCAAGTACATATGGTTACTTTTGGATCACCTAGGACTAATTGTTTGTCAACTAGTTGCTATTGTTAGGCGACTAATGTCTAGTCCTGTGCTGTTTGGATACATGGACTAGTAGCTATTAGTCCACATCAGCTCCCCTTTGCCAACTAGTGAACGAGTTGTTAGTTCAGGTATGGACTAAAAATTACTTCACCCATTAGTTCACTTGTTTGGATGGCTTAAGACTAAACTTCTAGTGATTATAGTCCTGGTACCCAAACATCTACAATTACTTTTATGTATATACAATCTGTACTCTGCTGGCTTATTTCTTTATTGATCTGGCAGTGAAGGCTGTTAATTTTTGTACTGTTCTGGCAGCTTGACGTTCTAAATCTGGACAAAAAAAAAGCAGTGCTCTAGAGCGCTTGATGGCTCCAATTATCTACCAGAATGGTATGTATCTTTAAAACTGACACTAGGGTCCATGATGATCTGTTTTGGGCCTGCTGCACTTTCTTTGCTATGCTGTGGAATCTTTTTTAGTGGAATCTTCCTTGGTCAATTCTATCACAAGTTCTTTTATGGTCTGGAATAATTGTTGGTGTATCAGTCTAAGTGTGCGTCTAAGTTTTACTGAACTAAATGTTATATTGGTATGAGAAATTAGGCCTTTTGTATAGTTGTGAAATATAGCTTGATCACCGCTTTCTGTTATGTGAAGACAAGAAACGTGCTATCCTAGTAAACTACATGTTTGAAGCTTAACAAGTGATAGAATTGACTGTTCTATGGCTAATTGAGAATGGCTGAAACATGTTGATTAAGAATGTGTTCTATGGACCTTGGTCATATCTTTTGAAATTTCATTGTATAAGAAAACATTTTCTATGCAACTCATTAATCTATCTTGTATCCAGGCTGGATGCCGGAGTCCACCAATGGGTTCAACTTCACCTACCAAGAGATCATCAAGATCAAGTCTGGTGGCTTCATCCATCTTATTGCAGCAGGACTGGTTTGAGTGCAGGACTGATTTGAGTGAATAAATTAGAGTTGACTAGATCATTTCTTTTCTCGTTTTGTTGTACTTTTGTATGATGAAAACATGCTATTGGAACTTGTCTAGTTGGCTAGATCATTTCTTTTCTCGTTTTGTTGTACTTTTGTATGATGAAAACATGCATTCTGGGACATGCACTCTTGTATGATCATTATAATAATATAATTGATTCTGTGATTTATAATTATTGTTTCTTGTAGTGGTTGCGATAGAATAATAGGCAACCATTGATTTTGGTTGCAATATGCATTATTGCGACGAACTTTATGCGTTGCATTACCATATCATCTATTGCCACCAACAATTGTTTGTTGCAAGTGCCCTCTATTACCACCAATATAAATTTGTTGCAACTTCTATATATTACCTCGAAGACCAGTTCGTTGCATTATCATATCATCTATTGCCACCAATAATTGTTTGTTGCACTTGTGACCTCTATTACCACCAACACAAAATCGTTGCAACCTACGCATATTACCTCGAAGATTAGTTCGTTGCATTAGCACATCATCTATTGCCACCATATCTTACATGTTGCAAAAGCACCGTAATGCAATGGATAACACTTCGTGGTAATACGACAATATGCCCATGTAGTTTTGGAGTGGCAATACTTTTCTATTGCAACATATTCGTTCGTGGCAATCATGAAATATTGCAGCCAAGTGTTTCGTCGCAATAGAACCTTAGGCAACCAATCTAATCGTTGCAATATTTGTTCTTGCAACCAAGTATTAGTTGCAATAGGCTTTTTTTGTTCGTTGCAATAACAAAATCTGTTGCAACGCCACATCTAATGGTTGCCTGAGGCTATTGCATTGTTCCAATTGCAACCATCTGTCGACCAAAAGACATAGTTGCAATTGATTCCATTTGCAACCAAAATTGCCATATTGCAACCAAATATAGGCGTTGGCCAAGGGTCAATTCCTAGTAGTGTTCCCCGAAGCCAATATACGAGAAGAGCACACAAGGTTTGGTTTACAGCTTAGTCTTGGCTTCGACTGCATTGCTCAAGAAACAGAGTGGATGCTGAAACAAGATAACACTAGAATAAGGGCCCGTCCCATAATTTACAAGGGCCTATGGGCGAGCAAGGCAATAAGGGCCCGACAATCTAATATTTTAATATGATGATTAAAGTATATAGTATTGTTAATAAGACAAAACTTACAATATATATCTTGTTCATGAGAAAAGTAGCTAGCAGTACATCAAAGAAACTATAGAACGCCAAAATAACTATGATGGTTACCTCAAATAAAACTATAGTTCTTCAGTTCTTTTTAAAAAACTGCGGGCATTTCTTGATGCAAAATCTTCAAGAATAGTATCGAGATCAATTGTATTAAGAATATCCTTCTCAATGCTGCACATAGCTAGGCCATTTAATCTTTCTTGTAGCATAACTGACCTCAAACAATTTTTCAACATCTTCAATTTAGAGAAGCTTCTTTCAGCCGATGCTACTTGTCACTAGAATAGTTAACAGAATCCGATATGCAATAGAGGCATTTGGATAACAATCTGCAACTTTAACAAAGTGAAGAATTTGAGATGGTGACATCAACTCACCGAGGCAAAGTTACTTGCAACACTTTCAACTCGAGAACAAATCATCTAACTCAACATCAGACTTGTTGTCATGAGAAAAAGTTTTCACAAAAGTAGTGCAACGATCTCGTAGATCACTATCATCCAAGGACTTTAGATTTTCTGAATTGAATAAGAAATCAAATATTTGTTCAAATTTCTTGAGCTGATCAAATCGAGTAGTTAATGAAGAAATTGCATGATCAACAATAACTAGGAAGTACTCAGCATTGAAGTCCTCTATAGCTAGCTGAGCGCTGTAATTCTTCAGTTTCATCACCTTTGTTCATCAAAATGCTTCTTTCTTTTTACCTTTACGTTTTGTAGGAAATGTTGGCTCTACATCCAAACTAGATGCAATGGATTTTGCAGTCTCAATACTAGCATTGAAGCCTGTGTCTCTGTACTTCTGAAAATATGATATGACCCCTTCAATCTGTTTCAAAGTAGCATCCAAGCAGACATTGGGAGATTGCATCTTTTTGCTCACCATGTTGATAGTAGATAAAATATCATCCCAAATAACCATGCCAACTAAAAATTCAAAATTCTCAATTGCAGTTAGGCGGGATGCCATTAAACACCATGTCGCTCCTCGCTTTCCAAATGATCGAGGAACCCAGCGTGACCAGCGTGTCAAAATCATGCTTAATTTTCTTACTGAAAGATCGACCAGATTGCTGCCACCAATCAAACAACAATGTTGCACCAGGTCGAGGGGCCACATCTTCTAGACCAAAAAGAAGAAACAACCAGTGCCAAAATTGTCTTGAGAACACGCAAGAGCACAAGAGCTGATAGATTATTTCATCCTCCTGATGCGCCAATTCTACTACTATGCAAGGCTATCCCAATTGTACAAACTGGGCCTAATTAAAACTAAAAAAAGTACACAAAACATCGGCCTAATTGGTCAAAATGGGCCATAGAAAGCCCGCTGATGACGTGGCAAGGTATTTGCCATGTCAAATCCAAATCACCAAATGACATGGCACCGAAATTATGACGTGGCAAGATATTTTCCATGTCAAATCAAAATCACCAAATGACATGGCACCAAAATTATGATGGTATAGTTCATCACCATAACCTCTTCCTATTGTTTCCGTCCAGTTCATCCATGACCATCCAAAAAACCAACCTGTGACGTTCTATTTCGTTCCAAAAAATGAATGACGTGGGCTACATGACGTTTTAATGGACTGTCATGGATAACTAACAATTATGCATTTTCTCTTGTCTGTGACAATCAAACCGGAATTTCTTGTAGTGAAAGCGGGTAATCTTCGGATGTGACAGACCTCATCGAGCGAGCCTATCACTGTCCTGCAGGGATTATTAGTTAGCCACTAACAAGAGGAAGAATTTACATTTTCTTGGAGCCCAGTTGCCCCAAATCAGATTGTAGGGCTTGAACTCAACTGAATCAATAAAGAAATCTTTTTTATGCCGATTGAGTAGAGAATTCTCTAGAGGCATCATCAAATCTCCATTTATGCACATCCTCCACCTCGGGTTGCTGGACTGCCTCCTGGATCAAATCCCAAATCCTTAAGAATTCAAACTAATTTAAACTAATTAAATTTATTTTCCTAACAAAATGTTTTACTTTTCATGATTACGAATAATGATAGCAAGAATGATGCTTCTTCTGATTAAGATGTTACTCAACCTATACGGCAGTGACTTATTTATATTCGCAGTTTACCACATGATGTTTAGTCATATTTCATAAGAAAATGTTTTTTTCAACTCAAATGCAAAACAGCCTCATGCCACGGAATTCAGCAAATGTATAATTGAACTGGGAAATGTAACTTTGAAGCACCCTTAACCTTTCTCAGAAGTATAGAACAAAAATGTTTTTCCCTTACAAATTGGTAAAAATATGTTTACCTGTGATACTTGTTTTAAATTCAACAACGGATTTTACTAAATACTATACTGGTTTCATATTAGGCACCTGATCCTATACTTTTTTGCCTTCACCCACTCCAGCTGACAAAAGTACAAAAAAGTAGCTCGAGACATAAGTGAATGTAGCAATCGCATTTGTTGAGTTGCATAACATGTGAATTCTGTGAGGAGCACGACTATATATATCAGGCTAGTTGTTTCCCTTGTACATTCAACTATCTTGGGTAACACCGAAAATACATAGCTATAACCTACAATGGACTGCCAACTCTTGCCTTCATCCAGGAAACTCTTGCCAACCATGGTTAAGCAGTGGGCTTCGGAGGTATCAGGAAATTCGTGTGGTTTAAATCTGTCCTCTCCCATGAGACGCCACTCGCAGTTGACCTGTTTGGCTGCATACCACAATCAATAAGACAAGACCCAGACGCTGTACTGGTCGTAGTGGTATGGTAATGGTCCTAATGGACAAGACCCAGACCCACACTTCATCAAGCCACTGGAGCACCGCCTGCAACAATCCGCTTAACGGTAGCCCAGCCCAAAAGAAAGGGAACTGCCTCTCAAATTCTCTCGTCCCTATCCTCAGCCAACTCGAATCTGACCACTAGAAGCTGCCGCCACCCTCCGCATCGTGACCCTGCCCTCCGCCGCGGCTGCCGACGTCCACCACAATCCTGCAGGTGCTGCTATGGTTTGAATGAAAATTGTTGTTGTTCGAACTGATTTCAAGGGTAACATAAACGTTGAGGAATTGGGGAAAGATGCTCTGGTGGTACTCTTGCTCTTGTTATGCTCTTTTTAATATGTGGATTCACATTTGACTTGTCATGTTCTGAATGTGTGGACAAATTACCTCTGTGATATACCTGCAGATAACGGAACTGCCTTGCAAAAACATGAAATACTTCCAGATTAGTAGTCTGCAATTCACTTCAGTTATTTTAATTGCTGCATGCTCTTTTTTTGTTATGAGTGTCATGGATGTCTTCAGTAATGACAACCATGAGGAAGAAATCTTGAGCTTGACAGTGCTTTAATAGTCTGTATTTGCAAATGGCTTCATTTATCTCTTCAAAAACTATGGAAGAAATGTGCCAATATTCATTTTTTTTTCGAATAAGGCAAATAAAAGAACTAGTCATTATTCAATCCATCTATACTAATGTTGGATCTGAGAGGCAATTAAGCAATTTATGAGTATCAGAATCGTTTGTCATTTATAAAGGTTCGTGTTCTGAATTTCTTTACTTATGTTTTGTGGATTTGTTTTCACAGCTGATGTTCTAATGAAAGTCACAGCTGCCCTTAGATTGACACTTCTCCTGATATCTATGCCTGTGCTTCAATTGTACTGTAAATTTTATAGTACCGTTTACCTTCTGATGTTCAGTCATATTTCACACAAAAATGTTTTTTTTCAACTCCAGGGATTTGAAAACAGTCTCATGCTGAGAAGTCTGGCACATGCCTAATGACAATGAAAATTTGAAAATACAACTCTGAAGCAGCCATGACTTTTTCTCAATAATGGAACAAAGATATTTTGTTTGACAAAATGGAAACATGTCTACCTTGGTTATTAGTTTTAAGAGAACAACTGATCAAAATAAATGAATGTACTAGTTCCAGATTAGGTATTTCACACTCTAGTAAACAGTAGTACATAAAGATAGCTCAGAACATAGGTGACTGTTGTACTCACAGTCGCAGAGCTTCAGAGACCGTGAAGTGCAAGATGCACTAATGGGTGAAAAAAATACTGGAAGAATGGGATACTAAAACGAATTGGAGATCTTTCAGCAGAACACATGGCTCTATATAACACTACTTGGTTCCCTTCTACACTAACGTTCTTTGGTAGCCTGTGCAGCCCTCAAACCCATAATCTGGATACGAGTGAAATGTTGTCTTCATCTAGTAAAACTCTGTTAGAGTAGGAGATCGGAGATGAGGAATTGGGAAAAAGTTGGAGGAAAGAAGAACCAAGTCACAAGAGCAGAGATAACTGTCGGAGAAGGATTGGTTAGGAGTTTGGGTTTCTGTTTAATTCTTGTTGCCCTCTCTCCTGACGTTTACATCGGCCTTGGTCGCGCCCAAGTCACAAGTGCAGCTACGTCTCACCTAGGGTCACGCCCACTCTGGTCCACTCATCATAACGATAGGACGCCTCTCGTGTATGCGGCGTTCAGGCTTCAATTCGTCAGGCTCACTTTTTGATGGATGAGCTTCAGTTACAGCCATGACGTCGTCTCCTTCTCTGATTCAGGTGCTTTCAGTAGCATCTGTAACATCCTCTCCCCGTATGAATCCTGCTTTCCCCCCAAGTGGCGAGACATGGAGGCAAGCCAGACCACCGAACCAGAACTCGCAACATAGTAGAATTGAAGAAATGTTTCTAAAACATTGATTTACTCGCTCTGTTTGATCCATTCGACTGAGGATGATATGCTGAGCGCATTTTGAACTGAAAATCATGTACCGATCTGACAAGAGAAACAATTCATGCCACAGGTTGCTCAAGAAAATCATGTCACGATCTGACATTATGGATGATGGCAGACCATGCAAGTGCAGTGAACAGTTGAGCATAAACATTATACATGGTGTATAAACAGTTGAGCCACTGAAAGTGCAGTGAAGGGGTTCTTCAATGCGAGGAAATGACTGTACTTAGAAAGATGGGGTGGCCAAAGGTTGAAGTGGTTGTAGGCAGCCAGAACGGTCAGGTTTAGACTGCTGGCATGTCGGGCAGCTGAAGACAAACTCATGTACCGCCATCTTGAGACAAACTCATGGGCATGTTGCTGTTGTCGACCATGTGTGTTAGTAGAACAACGTCAACGGGTTATGGTAGTCATCTTCTAGGCTTTTATGGCCATCCCACAATCGCCGAGACCGACAGGTAGATTAGTTGAAGGAGAGAAAGCAAAGAGTCCAACACGGAAATCCCCTTGAGTCTTTAGTAGGGGCTGGTCCTGGGACCAGACCATTAGAAAGTTAAGTAGTTGTACCCTATCAGAGCATGGTCCAGGTTTACTATGCCCCAACCAAGTCTGAGATCATTATAAACAAGGGAACCTGAAACAGAACACATGTAAGGACATTTTGAGGGACCTTGTGCCATATATATATTGGAGTTGTTGTTCTTCCCTTCTACCTCCAGATTCCGCAGAAGTATCTAAAAACCAGATTACTAAAAACATCCACGGTTATTATCATATATGATTTTTCTGGAGAGTTGTTTGTTCACTTATGCTAGTATGCATCCATGCATCCTGTTTATTCTAAGCACTTGGCATGGGAGGTATTAGGAAATGTGAGATCACAGGAAGCACATCATTTTCGTCGTTCATTTGCTTCTTTTCCTTGCTGTAAGGAGGGAGAGGGGCCTGGCCAGGAGACATTAGTTTCTTGTGAAATCTCTACTCCCTCAGCCTTGTTGGCTGCTACAGTGCCACTAGTAGTCTCAGTTGTCTCCATGCGCACATGGATGGACCAGATTGATGGCTGATAACAACCACAGTAACTGTATTAAGCGAAGAAATTTTTGTGATAATTAGACAGGATCATCAAGTGGCTCGGTCAACTATACCACTTCAGTACAAATGCTCAAAGAACTCTAATTCATTATACCTTGATCCTGATGAATATAGATGGCATTAAATTAAACTACATATGTATTAATTTCTTGTAGAACTTGAAGAACATTACCTAGATTCAAAGTTGATAAACTTATTTTCATAACAGAATGTTTCACTTTGATGATTACGAATAATGATAACGAGAATGGCGATTCTCCTGATTAAGATGTTCCTGCCTTTGTGGTAGTGAATTTTTTGATATTAGCAGTTTACCATTAGGCATATTTCATAAGAAAACCATTTTTTCAACTCAATGAATGCAAAAATAGCCTCATGCCAAGAAATTTGTCACATGTATAATGGGAATGGAAAATGTAACTTTGAAGGTGCCTTAACCTCTTTTGACAGTACTACATATTCGTTCATCACTACCGAATTTAGTCGTCCGGCAATGATGAACCGCGCCCGGCAGTGATGAACCGTTCAGCACAGGAAAATCTGAAAATCCATGGACCGGCGATAACCGATAGTGAAGATTTAGATCACTACCGGGTTGAATCGTTCCTCGGTAGTGGTCTTGATGGACACAGATCACTACCGGGTTTGAAATAAGAACCGAGAGCGATATGAAGATTGACACAGGTCGAGAAAAGAAAAATAGACAAGGAACAGTAAAAAGAAACGACAAAAACAGAAGATTGACACACTTTAGATTAACAAATGACTGATTCATTAACAAACGACACAAACCAAATTAATATGTCGTACAAATACATAAATAATATTCAACACAACGGATATAAATTAACATAAAAAGAAAGCGGCAGGCCTAATTAAGCCGGCTTCCTAGAGGCCTCCTTATCCTCCTCCTCCATCTCCTAACAAATTAGCATGACTACTGTTGGCTAATCTGCTAACAAAAAAGACTACTGCCAGCGAACAGAGACCACCACAAGTGGTTGTGCATTTGGCCACATGAAGATAGGGAACACAGCACAGCTGGTTCAAAACTAGACCTCCAGTCCTCTTGTCACAGCTTGACATTGTATATACTACTAGTGGAGATGCACGTGCGACACGCACGTGCCCAATCAAAATATAATTCAGTTTCAAAAAAAAAAAAAAGATCAATGGATTTGGTACCTGAACCATCCAAATGATTCCCATAGATTAAAAAAGGTAAAAAGATGAACTAAAGCACATAGCCACAGGATAATAAAATATTTTGGACTGATACTCAAGCCACAGGACACTATCTTATTTGTGTACGCCTGGCTCACTTTCCTTGAAGCTGCAACAAAAATTGAAATTTTGACCAATTAAATGAAAATCAGAATCACAAGCAAGCATGCAAACATCCATGGGGAGTGGACGTGGCCAAAACATTACATAGCTCTAGCATAGCAATG
This sequence comes from Hyparrhenia diplandra, assembly GCA_015847255.1. Classification (NCBI taxonomy): domain Eukaryota; kingdom Viridiplantae; phylum Streptophyta; class Magnoliopsida; order Poales; family Poaceae; genus Hyparrhenia; species Hyparrhenia diplandra. The sequence goes on along the minus strand of JADLZK010009433.1, from coordinate 368,233 downwards.
GAGTTCGAGGAGTTTGGAAAACTTACAATAATCCCTACCAGGCATCATTTTCTGACTCAAAAGCACATAAAACAAATTTGAGATGAGATGTGAAAATGACAAAAGATAAAGTAGATGCATGTAATGAGATGTAAAAATTTTATGTCACTGCATAAAAATCTCATGCGCGGTATAAACCATAAAGAATTCTATAAACAACTCAAAAAATAAAATTCCTGCTCAATCTGCATAGAGAATATTGGCAATGCACATATGCTTGTATACCGGCGCAAGGAGCACAACACATATAGAGAGAGTATGCCGTAAATGTATGGCCACGATGGTTGTAGTATTTACATCCACACCAATTTAGTATACATGGTTACATCCGTTTCCAGTATGCACACCATTAGGAATATACATGCATACATCAATTCGAAAGTACAGTATGAAAGGTTTTTGAGTATGACTACATACATGATTGGGAGTATACATGCATAAATCAATTCAAAATTATAGTATGGGTGTATTTTGAGTAAGAATACAAACATGATGAATTTTAAGTTTGTAATGCTGAAACATCAGAGTATGAGTATATATGTATCTCTCTTGAAAGTACATATATATTATATAATTGCCCTGTTTCAGAATATGATCAAAATATGCTTCTCACAAGAAGTATGTGAAAAGATGATTATAACAAATAGATATTACTCCATAGAAATCAGATGAGGCAGGAGTTGGATCTAGGAAACATCTATTTGTAGGAAAAATAGAAAATAGCATGACCAATCAGATGCAATCATCACATATACTCTCTTGATCCAATTGCACATACAAATAGTAATCAGATTCTTCACGCGGTCACCTGTTCACTCATCGATGTCTGTGACTGAGGCATGCATGGATCGATGGGATTCGTGAAGATTCTCCTAACTATAAGAAGAACAGACATATAACATCAATCAGCTCCTTCCTCATCTGCATGATGTGAGGAGATTAATTATGATAAGGTTTAAAAATAGTCATAGAAGATCTGCACATGAACCTGGATTACACATGCACCAACGAATTGGCAATGAAGAGAGCACCACATCAGAATCTTCAGAGGGTGTGGAGGAGGTGGCGGCGTGGGGCATCGCGGATCCAAAGTGGGAAGCGGTAGTAGGGTTGACGGATCCGCTGATTGTTGCAGCCGTGGGGAACGGGCCAGGCGCTGCTGTTGCCGTGCCCCTCGACTGCGTGAGGCAAGCAACTGCTCGATCATAGAGTTGGACAAAACAACGTAACTTTGGTTTAGGAATCGCCAAATCGGAGACCTGTTTGTCCAGAGACGTGGAGGATGCGGTCGACTCGGTGATGGCCGGGAGGAGACCTGGTTCTTCCTCCTCCTCACCGCCGCAGCCCGAGAAGACGCCTGAGTCTCGCGCGAAGGGGATGTGAGTGTCACGCTGTTCTTGTGCGGCGGTCTGGACTGCGGCAAACTTGTCGCCAGCGCGCGCGTGGGGCGGTTCCCGGAGTAGCCGATCTGGGCGAGCCTGCCCAACGTCTACGCCTCGTCGGCGGTCGACGGTGACCTTGTCGCCCGCCGCGTGGTGGTTCTGGCGTAGCCGATACCGAGGATACTGCCGGTGCTGGGCTGGGCGACCTTTGTCGCCTTCCGCGCCGATCGATACCCAATAACGATGGTCTGCCGCGTATCTGGAGCGGTCGTAGGGCCTCGACAAGGGCTTCCAGCGCGCCTCCTCTTCTCTTCTGGCCCTCCCGCTGCATCAACTCCCTCGGGCGCGCGCTGCTCGCCGCTGCCGTCGAGGGCGAGCGACGTGCTCGGGTCGGCCCGGGCATCGAGAGCCCTTCTAGCACAACATCGTTGGACACCGGGGGCGATAACGTACCAGCAACCGCCTCTCAAGGATCTGAAAGGAACGGGGAAGGGGTGGCGTTATTTCAGGGAGGGGAGGGAACGGCGCCTTTGGGTGGGCGCGGTTGGCGGCGTGGATGGGCGGACATGCAGGGACGCGGCGGGTATAAACCGGGTGGGTAAAGATTTCGCCGTCGGTGGAAAAAAACAAAGGAGAGGAATTGTCGGTAACGTGGAACACGGATGTTCCATATGTTCCTGCTGCCATTTTGGGATGGGTCCACCTGCTAGTACCAAATCTAAGAGTGCTAGACAAGGAGGGTAAGGAGTTTCGTTGGTGACAAATATTTTCTAATTGGTTCGCTCTTTTATAGTATAGATATGTATTGAATAACCTCAAATTCTAGAAAATGGTTTGTAGCTGATGAAGAGGGGTATTCCCAGCACATGCAATGACTCATTTAGCAGGCGTTAGCAGGAGAAGGCCAAAACAAAGGAAGAGAACCCTCTAAATCGTCTTGGAATGGTGGAGCTTTGAAGCAATCATGAGGTCGCTGACCTTGCCCCGAGGCATGGACCCATGTTTCTTACTGAGAGAAAAACAAGATGACTACTGGGATCCCCTTTATGGTCTTGTAAGTGATCTGCTTTAAATATTACGAGAATCCCCTTTATGGGCTCGTAAGTGATCTGCTTATATTATGAGAAAGATCTTGAAACCCTTGGATACGTATATATACATGGGTCTACTCTGTTCCATGGTCTCCGAGACCCTTTAGCATTCAGGGAACAATGTTTCTGCGGTATATATCCTATGCATGTTGAGTGAACCTAGGATTAGGCTGCATCATGAAATTGGCAACATAGCCACATGCACCACTGATAAACCATACCAATGCCACCATCACCAATTCTGTTATCGCTGCTGGACAACCAGCCTAGAGCCAAGCTCCTAATGGCGTTTTCACACGAAGAACAATGATGCCGCACGCTGCATTGTCAGGAGCTCTTAGCCACGCTGCGCAGGGAGCCAGCATGCCACAAGGCACAAGCTCTCACCAGCTGTGTCTACACCCGTGGTGCCCACACCCAGGCAGCCAAGCACCTGTTGTCAGTTGCTCAGTACTACGGGTTCCACCACCTACCTCGAATCTAGGCATTGTTGTTGCCAAATCAAAACCTAACTGTGCAATCTCATCAACTTGATTTGTGGCGATGATAGACCTAGATGGGTGGACAGGAAATGAGAAGCAAAAAAAAAAATTAGTTTCCCAAAGTGGTTCACGGCCGGCCAGTGGCAAACACCAGACACAAGAACTTCACTGGTTGATCATATTATGATTCCACAATTGATACTACCAATTTCTTGAAGAATGTGTCAGTGATGTATTCTATTCAACGAACTGGTAACAACACATGGCTCTGGTTGTGCAGCAGCGATAACAGAATTGGTGATGGTGGCATTGGTAGGGTTTATCGGTGGTACATGTGGCAACATTGCCAAATTCATGATGCAGCCTAATCCAACGATCACTAAACATGCATAGGATATTCACAAAACTTAGTTCAGTGTCCTGCAACGGCTTGGTCGACAAAGCTTATCATTGTGTTGACTGGTGGGATCGGGTGACCACAAGGGTGGCTGATCGTGCTAATCATTGTGTTTTTTATGGTCGCCAGCCCGATCTAAACGGGCTTCTATCCTCCATTAGGGACGATATGTTTCTGTGGGAGTTGGCTGGGGCTAGAGGGATTTCTCATCTTCTCGCCTTGCAGCCCTCCAGCTAGACTGAAAGGTCTCCATGGTCTTGGGAGGTCCTTCCTGTAACAGCGATTGATCTAGTGTGTGTGTTTTGTGGGTTTTCGGGGTTTCCAACCACCTTTTGTATTTTAACTGGGTTCTTCACCCTTTTTCTCCTACTTAATATGTTGATATGCAGTCCTCCTGTGTGTTCGAGAAAAAAAAATCACTAAACTTGAATAGATTTATTTTTTATTCAAGATAAGGAAGCAAACAAAATAGATTTAACTTGTGGACTACACAAATTTGATTGGAAATTGTGTTATATATTTTTGTTTTTAATTTTTTTTTTTCTTTGTCACTTATGAAGATACAAAAAGCATAAGATGGAGCATTAATGAACACTATCGCTGCACACTGAAAGTAACAAATGATCCTCTCTATTCCTGTATATATACTCCCTCGGGCTGGTATTAGAAGTCGTTTTGGACAAGGTTTGGGTCAAACATCGGGAATATAAATCATCAATAACTTTTAAGTTGTTGAGTTTGTAAATGTAAAAATTATATGAGTAGATTTGCCTTAAAAAATACTTTGATAAAAGTATACATATATCATATCTCTATAAATATTTTTATAATAATAAGATGTCAAAGTTGTGTTCTGGAGACCGTGTCGCTGTCCTAAACGACTTCTAATACCATCCCGGGAGGGAGTAATCTACAGGAGACGACTAGAACAGAGGAGCACATTCTAGGTACAGGGTTGGGACATATGTTATATATGAGCGTAGTTGCTTCCCTTCTACCTCCAGACTTATTAGTAGTGTCTACAAGAGTTGCTACCCTTCTAGTGTGCATGGGAAGCATTGGGAAGTCTGATCCAGCAATGTGTTTGAGATGTTGAAGTTGGCAAACAATTATAAGGAACTAGCAGAGACCTCGTCTGCTGCCGAGGTGCAACATAGCACGTTGCACAAAAAAAGCCGTGTGGTAGTAGTGCAAACTTTGAGGAATGAAATGTTTGTGGTGACTCAGAGGATAATTCAGGATTAATTCGTGGTTTTTAAAAACACTGATGGAGAAAGCAAAAACTTATAGGGAAATTCATTTTTTTTCTGTGCTTGACAGTACAAACAATGAAATTCAATTATGTTGCTGGTTTTTCTCTACAATGCACAGGAAAATACATAATACCCTGGAGTAACACATTATGCATAGGAAATTTAATTGCGTGCAAAAAAATTCGCGTTGGGCATTCTAAATAGGAATCACAAGTTGTCGTCGTTCGGATAACGACACAAGGTCGCGGGAGAGCCCGCGATGAGAGTTAGAGCCTCGGCGCGTTGCGGAGAAGTCGATAGTAAACGCGGGGAAACACGATTTATACTGGTTCGGCGTGCCAGGATGGCACCCTACGTCCAGTTGGAGTGGAATATATCGCGCCCTGCGCTTTGGAGTTCAGACCCGGAGGTCTGAACTGTTGTGATCAAGCCTCCCGATCTAGGGAGCCCTGCCCTCCATTATATAGTCCTGGGGGCAGGAGTCCTAGTCGGTTACAAAGTGAGGGTTCCTAGTAGGATTACATGGGAGTTCTACTAGGATTACAAGTGGGGAAACCTAGTAGGACTAGAGTTTCTCCCTTGTGGGTTCTTTGGTAGTACAGAGTACTTTGGTGATCCCGCATCCACACAAATTTAAAAATAAAAGGAAAAAAACTTAGCCATTGGGCACTGGAGAAAAAAACATTAAAACTAGATAAATCTAATTTCCCATTCCGGGTGTTACTGCACTATAATTGCTTCCGAAGGCAAACCGACTGGAAAAATTAATTTCTTTATTGACCTAACCATGTCCGTAGTTTTCTATAGGTACACCATCAAACAATATTTTTATGTCAGTTTGTTTACTTTTCTATCATTAAGAATTGGTTGGAGAGCACCTAATTGGCATCATATGTCTACAGGACGACAAATACAACAATTAAAACTCATAAGGTGAACATGTGAAAATGCAGTTGCAGGAATTTGCACAAGTGTATGCTCATTACTCAATTTATTTGGCATCTTGTAGCATTTCAAGTTGCAACAACTAAAGCTACATGCATGTGTGATATTGACATCTTGTATCAGCTTTATTTGAACATGGTCATGCTGATAACTCAATTTATCTACCTCCTTTTCTTAATGGAACAGAGTGCTACGACATAGCAATTGACTGTGCAGTACACAATGTTGGAGTAGGGTCTTCCATCGTGAGACAATTTGCTGAAGTTGATGCACCAGCATGCAGCATATTCCAAAATGGATAATGGGAGCAGCGATATGCTGGCAGACTGATAGATGTTACGTATTAACCACACTCTATGATCTATGATGCACTGGGTGGTCATTAGCGTGATGCAACTAGTATCTATATGTTTAGTAGCAATCATAAGTGCTGGTAAAAAAACCTCCCAATGATTCCCAATCCTGATGAGCAGCTAGCAAGCAACATGATGATATGTCGGAGATAGGATACGACCACTGGTCCTAAAGCACAAGAATTTTCTCGCTTGTATTTTATTATGAGGGCTCACGACACTAGCTAGCTCCTAGCACCCATCTGGAGGTTCTTGCTTATAGATAGCTTCTATGACCACGAATGATGTCGTGGCTTTAATTAGCTCTGGAGGTTCTTGCTTTAATTTTTTATGCTTCTTTTTCTCTTGCCACATCTTTTTCGTCACCAATGCATATATATAAGTATAACAAACATCCAATTGATTCCGAATCAATAATTTAGCAACTCCCCATATTAAATTTAAAACAAATGTATACTGGTATAATTTTATATGCTGCGCACCTATCTGGTTATCAAGCCAGATGGAAATCATCAGTTCGCTATGAAACCATACTCAGCCGAGAAACAACCTGACTCGAGGCCACTAAGATTATCGAGTGTGGTGTTCTTCGTCTCGTGAAACCATGCTAATTGGGTCCATCTTGTCCGGATCCATCGTCTTCAATGAATCGATGGATGTTACCATTTCCATCTGATATATTTGGGTGCCTTTTGCTTTATATAGTGCCAAAACGACAGATCCACACCTCAAGCAAAACCCCGCCAAAAAGTCAAGAGGATTTGAGAGAAAATGTATGGAGCTGGAACTTCCATTCACAGATTACTCAATAGAGATAGCAATTTTAAGTTTCTTGGTACAGACAGGGTGGAAAATGGAGAGTGCAGAGGATGAACAGGAGTGTGTGGATGACGAAAGGGAAGTAGTTACAAATTCTGTTGTTTCCTAATCCTCTCTCTAATGACTACACAGCATTATATACCCACCTGACAAAGCACGCAGGCCTGTATCTACTAAACCCTCGCCACCATGGCCATTGGATTTTTTCTCGCAGCCATGTTCCCTCTTCGAATAATCCCCTCCTGCACTTCAGTTTCTTTATCCACCTCTGGCTCATGACAAATAACTTGGCAGTCTGCATGAATCTTCATGATAACCACACGCAGGAAGCTTCGTATTGACCACACGCTGAGTTATGTGTTGCAGCGGGTGGTGATCGGCGCAAGGCAACAAGCATCTATTTCTTTCTAGGCAATCAGAAGTGTGAGTTACACAACTTCCCAGTGCTTCCCAATCCTGATGAACGGCAAGCATCATGACCATATATAACAGATTAGTTGGATGCATTAGCATTTTCTGGCTTGCGTGTTATTCTGATGGCTCAGGACACTAGCTAGCTCCTTGCACCCATCAGGTTGTACTACCTATATATAGTTCCAGTGCTTCTATGCCCCAGAACCATGTCTCAACCAAGTTATGACCCTTGCTTTAATTATCTCTTCTTTTTCTTTATTACCACACCTTTTTCACCAGCAGTTATATTTATTAAGGTTACCAATTATATTTTGATGAACGTGAAATGCGTATATAAGTAAGCAAAAGCTTCCCACACAAATAACAAACATAGTGGGCTGCGAGAGATGCACCGACGTTGTGTGTAGAAATGGTGAACTACATTTACAGTTATTCCAAGAGATTCTTTTGAGGAATCAGTAACGTTTTGTTAGCAATTCCCGGTAATAATATAGACACATATATATACGAATCATGAGTTCACCACATGAAACCATACTCCACTCTATTTCATATAAGGTGCATGTTTCCACAAAATTGAGACATCATATTTTCCAATACTATCCATTTCGTTTTCCGTTGCGGGTGTTTTTCATTTTCAGAGGCGGGCAAGGGCGCTCGTCACCGTTGAGACAGGTGGAAAATATTTTTTTACCAAAATGGGTCTGGGCCCTGGATCTCAACGCCGGGGTGGATCCGCATGCCAGGGCTCCTCACACCACTGGTGGAGTGGATCCGCGTCTCCAGGGCTCCTCCCACCGCTGGTGGAGCCGGATCCATTGAGGGTGTAGCCGGATCTGCTCCGCCGGTGGAGCTAGATCCGATGGGGGTGGAACCGGATCCGCGCCGCGCATGGGTGCTCCTCACGCCGTGGTGGAGCCAATCTGCGCCATCATGCTCCTCTCACCGCCGGGTCCGCGTCATCGGTGCTCTCCCCTGCCCGTGGAGCCGGATCCGTGCTGCCGTCTGATTCAATAATTATTAAACTATTGTTTTACATTGTTGCTACAGAATTCACTTGTCCAGGATTGACACTATTTCACACTAGCATATCAGTAAAGTTGCTGAAGGCATTTCCATGCTATATATGCTTAACGAGAGTAGATAGAGTTTGTAGAGGGAGAGAGAAAGGGACGAAGGGGAGATAAGAGCATATTTCTAAATTCTCAATTAATACCAGTGAAGAGTTCTAATCCGATCATGCACCTTCTGTTTAACGATATGTATTCTGAATCTATAGGATTTAGATACATCAGGTCCTCATCATGTTAGCGATTGTAATATACTCATCATTGTTGCCAGACCAGTATTGTTAGTCACCGGATGGCCGGAACACTGACAGCGGACATGAAGACAAGAGCGGGCACAAGAACTCCACACGATCACATGGACTAGCGTTTTGGTGTTGCTTGAAAGCTCGGTTTTTTTCGGGTTTATCTACTGTTCACTTTTATTAAAAAGATAACAGCAAAGATCACTAGAGCGTGATTAGCACATCGCAGGTTTCTAGCGTATCCATCCCATGCCTCTGCAAAATCATTCATGCTGGAATGTCGGTGACCCAGGCTCGTGGGTGATCTTTTCCCACATCCATGGCCTTAAATATATATGCTCGCAGAAAAATGGAAGGAAAAACCACGCTACCTAACAACCATTGCATAGGAAAGCTGTGTATAGAGATGGGTTGATAAGGTTGAGCTTAAATAGGCAGTTGATTTTCGGCATTAACATTTGATTATTCCATATATTCAAAGTACATTGTAAGATAATTAACTCCAAACAAATTTTGGGTAATTCATCAAAATTGCTTTGATAACTAAGGAATATAGATCAAAAGTTTGGTTAGTAACAATGATACCACTTCGACACAACGCTTATAATGAAAAAAAAAGATGTGTTATAATGTATTTTTACTCCATAAGAAAAAAAGGATCCTCACGGAATGCATGCATCAACATGACAAAGCTTGGAATTAATGTATCGCTCAACATTTTTTCATATTTTAAGGAGTTGATTAATATGTGTTCTTTATTTTGGTTGTTACATCTATTTTACAAAGAAAAAACTCGTTGATTTTTTTTTTTTGCGCCTTAATAATGTATTTTCACTCCCTAAGAAAAAGGTTGCTCAAAAAAATAATTTTATTTGATTCATTGCTATGTAGCTTAAAGTTTTGGTACATTACACTTGAATGCATCAAACATGGTGAGACTTTTGTAAAATATTGCACGAACATTTACTTGTCTTAATTTAACACTATGTAAGACAGGTCATTGTTATTTGTTTGACGAGAGCTGATATAAGAACCCTAGGCAAAGACGCCCGCCTCTCGGTGTGAAGGAAGCGGGATGGATGGCATCGGGTTAGCTCCACCTATGTCGAGACCTTTCTTGTCGCAGAGGGGGCTGGGTCACGCTTTTTGCCTAGGGTTCCTCTTTGCCGAGAGAGTTCCTCTCGGCAAAGATAGACTTTGCCTAGGGTTCTTCTTTGCCGAGAGGCCCACTCTCGGCAAAGGTGCCTTCGCCAAGGGTGGGACGTTTAACGAATCTCGGCAAATTAAGTCTTCGCCGAGAGCAGGAATTTACGTCACTTTCGGCAAATCGCGTTCCTGTCGGGCGACGCCGCGTTTCCTGTAGTGACAATTCTGTGTGAGAGAGGGAGAGCAGGGGAGAGAGAGACAGAGTATGCAACGCATGCACCAGGCAGTGTAGACTCCAGCATTAGAAGGAGCATGCAATTGTTCCATGTCAGGCACCAGCTATGTATATGATTGAGATGCATCAGGACGTTCATCATGCTCGTTGATGAACCAATCCATACAGTTGTCAAAATGTTCCATGCGAGGCGGCCGAATTACATACACATGCACAAAATTGTGGACTGTGACTGATTTGCTGGTTGATGAACTACTGCATCAATGCATGCAATCAGTCCCAGGCAACGATGATCACGGATTTAGATCATGTGCTTGTGGCTTACACATTGGGTTCCTCAGATAGTTGATTAGGCTTAACACAAGTTGTGCGTGTCCTTTGTAAGCAAAGGAAGAACATCAAATACTGCTATACGATTTATTAACCATGAAACTAGCGGAAACCCTCAAATTCAAGCCCCTATTTACCATATGTCTCTTTTTTTCCTCGAATAATCTATAAATAATTCTATTTGTTTGACACGATGTAATCTTACTATTACTAATTGGAGGCTCCAAGGAAGCCTCCACGTTAATTCTCACCGGACGCCGCTAGGAAAAACTAATTGGAGGCTCCAAGGAAGCCTCCACGCTAATTCTCACCGGACGCTTAGGAAAAAAGATAAATGCTAGAAATTCTCACATTAATCGAAAACATCTAACTGTCAATCTATAGACTCTAGCAATCAATAACCATTAGATCTATTTTATTTTTTTAGAAAATTACCCACTTTACCATTATTATTATTGGTAGAAAGAAGAAAATAAATAAATCTATTATGTTTTCTATCGTGATTCCCAACGGAAGAAGAAACGAGAGGGCTCCTCCTCACGATGCCTCCAAAAAAAAAAAAAAAAATCTATTATTTTCCCTACCATGGTTTCCACCGGAGGAGGAAATAAGTGTGGGCAGCCTCACCATGGATGCATGCACGCACCTGCCGCCGGCGCCACCGGGCAGCTAATTGACTTATGTGATCGGCTGGCCGTGCAAAGCAAGGAGGAAGCCCAATATAGTGCAGGCACGCGTACGTCATCTACACCGACGCCGGCACGCTGACTTCTTCGATGTTGAGGTGCTCGACGTCCTCGATGTGTAACAGCACAAGGAGGAAATAAGTGGGCGCAGCAGATCACCATGGCTGCATGCACGCACCTACCGCCGGCGCCACCGGGCAGCTAATTGACTCATGTGATCGGCCGGCCAAGCAAAGCAAGGATGATTTACTATTTATTTTCATCTCTGTCCTGTGACACAAACCATCCAGATTTACTATTTATTTTGATCACTTTTATCTCCTGCAATGTATGAATAAATCTGATAATAATCCTTATTAAGTATTAGGTATAATTTTGTTTGTTAACATAATAATTCTTTTTTTAATGTTTTGACGGGATCTCAACCCCGGGTTAGGTACAACAGGGAATGACCGTCTCTTCTGACGACGACGCACAAAAAGGGCTCCTGGCTAATCATAGCTTTGGTCACCATTGATGCAAAAAGATGGCTACACGGGGAACACCAGGCCCAGGTCTTAGTGCTTCGTCAACAGCATACAGAGCTTGCCGGTCAGGTATGAAAAGACTGGAGCAAACACATTTATGAGCTACACCAATTGCAGCATGAGCAAGCTGTGTGCAAGCCAGACGGACACAAACATGGCGTTCAATAGCTTTTCTTCATGATCAACACATCCTTCATCTATCAATATGTCCGAAGCTCCCACAAATCATCACATGGTTTGTGTCATAGGACAGAGATCAAAGACAGTACATTCCGTAAGCCAGGAGGATGATGGTGTGCATGTCGTTTTTTTTTTGACACAAAGTGTGCATGTCGTTGTCTTCCATTGGTAAGATACTAATATGATATTGCCCTATTTTTGCATAGCTCCATGTATGATAGTTGGTATTGTCTAGAACTCTGGATGTATAGAGTCAACATGGACGCCCTAGAGAATGGCCCCACTTCCGTCAAGGACACCACTGCACCCGGTGACGTCAAGGTGAGTATGAACACCATATGCAATGGATCCTACACCAACAATGCCAACACACAAAGAAGGCAACACTACACTACCAGCCGACACTAATAAGGTAGGGTGATGCTACACTAACTATTTACAGCGAACGAGAGGAAGGCATGATCACTAAGGGGCGAACCCTAATGAAGAAGGTGCCACTACACTGTGTTTACCTAGCGGCGAATACTATGAGGAAGGTGACGCTACACTGACCATTGCTGGTGGACAACAACATGATAGGCACGTTGCATTGAAACAACCATCACTAATGTGATGATGATACACGGCAGGTTGATGCTCTAGCTACACCAAGCCAACTTCACCAACTTCAGCGGCCACCACACTACTCGACACTGATGAGGTGCATGGAATCTATGAAATGACCAGTGACAAAATACCCACAGGTTGTAGGAATGAGAAAATTTATCAACTGTGAAATGAGGTGACAATTTCCATCTAGCACATGAGCATTCGTATGGAGGAAGTCGGCGTCCAATCATGCACTAACCAATGTGACGTTCAATCTAGCCGCATCGAGGAACGGTAGGACTGGTGTGTGCCAGCATCATGGTGACAACACAAAGATCTATGTCAAGAAAGGAAAGTTGGGAGCATGAAAGCCACTAGCTGCACCTGTCGCACATGCACGCTAAAGGTATGACGATCTTACTAGATCCTTTACAATTTTATTTATCTCCCGGACGTATGTGATATGATATTCAATAACTATTAGTCATAATTTTGATTTAAATTTCAGTGTCTTTGGATTACTTCACACAAATAAGTGTTGACATAATATTTATTTAGCATCAACAATAATTATTGTATTAACTTAATAATAATGTTTTTAACCATTGATTCATAAGCCCCTATCTATTTTATGTTTTTTAACCCAACCCAAAAAAATTGTCCCCCATAGTAATAATTTTACTTAGGTCTGGAGACCAGTTTTGCAACCTAGAAATAATTTTACTAAATTACTTCTAATTGCATGCTAATATTGCTAAAAAATAGGAGACTATGCGTCCATGATCGGTGGAGTTAGCAGTAAAGCCTATATGCAAAATTTTAAACCATCGCAATTATAAAAGATAATTAAACTAATCCAATAATATTTTCTATAATTTATCATCTCTATCATTAGGAAAGATATGCTTTGATGCCTAAATTTGCACTTAAATTATACATAACGGCATTATGACAGATAATGTAAAATAATGTATACCTATATAATTTGTACCTAATTATCACATGTCAACCATTATGAAAAAATTAACAAAAAAGTATCTTAAATCTACGTGTAAATGCTATTATAAGCAATTACGAACAATAAATAAATATACGTAAGTGAAAACTTACATTAGTATTGATAATGATTTTTTTTTATAGGATCACAATATATCCTTAGCAAACCACAAAGTAATGAAACTTACAACCCACGTTTAGTTATATTAATACTCTTGATGATAAAATTTGTAAGTCATATGTCTAATTTTTTAAAAAAACATTTTGATCATAATATTATGTCATAGTATGAATATTAACAACTTAGTTTTTAAAATTGTTTAATTAAACAATAGTAATACGACATAATAAATTGAAAATCATGGGTGCCATGGCTATACTCAGCATTGTAAATAATAACTATTATCTAAAAAGATTATCTATGGTATACTTAGCATAACATTATCTAAAAAACTTTTGCAATCAAATCGGTTGACTATACTCAGCATTGTAAATAATAACTATTATATCTGAGGAATTAATAAGCTTAAATTTTGGGAAAAGAATCGAAATTTAGGCTTATGTCCTCAAAATAGAGATGCAGCGAAAACTATCATAGTTTAAGCTATATAAATAAAAACATATGGATATGGATGAGACAAACATTTAAATCAATATTTGATAGATTATCACAATTGAATATAAACTATAATCTATTATAGCTATTGTATTACCATATTAGTGAAGAGAAAAAGATATTTCATATAAGTAATTCTTATTTGTTACTGTCTTCTCATAGGATTCTATCCGTGCGAGGAAAGCACGGGTTGGTGAACTAGTTTAAACAAATAGTAGGACTTCATACAAAATACTAAAATTCAAAAAAAAAATCAATTCTCATTTTTCTTAAAAAAATTGCAATAATGTATCATCACAAGGCAAGCGTAGTCTCCACACTACTATAATTTCATAAGCAAATTTCATCACATCAATCAAACCAAATGTAAGATATAAAGCATTGCTACCGTCTGGTAAAGGAGCACATCAACGCTAGGATCCGATTTTATATCGAACGGGCTGCAGCCATAATTATGCCATTACTTTCAAAAGCTTAAAATAACTAGTCCTACATTAGGGCTATTTGACACTATAATATATATAAGTTTGTAAAGGCATTTTCATGCTATATATTTGACTAACGAGAGTTTATTCCCATGTCTGTGAAAGGGAGAGAGGCAAAGAGGGATCAGAGCATATTACAAATCCAGTTATATATAGTAATGCATTGCAGAGGCACCAAGTGTTCCTCAAAGTTTATTACAAGACAAGCGTAGTCTTCCAACTACTATAGTTTCGCAAGCAAATTTCATCACATTAATTAAACCAAACGGATCTATATATGCGAATGGATATGTTGTACGGTGCTTGACAATAATGAGATCATGGTTGCTGACTCCTCTTTGATGCAATATTGCTTATTGAGATTATCAACATTGAAAAAATTCATTTAGAACATTGACAATCAGAAGTTTATTAAAAAAAAATTACAAAAGCTACAATTAACAAGTCCAGCCACCCCTCCACAGATTGTTATTTATGCTAAAAAATCACAGTAGTGACTCCGGATTTTGAGAAATATGAAGTAAGTGCTAACTCTGCTTTAGGATATTACATCTGCTGCACTGTGTCATTAGTAGAGCCAAGCCACATGTATATATAGCATTGATGGCCCAAAGGCAATAACTACAGATATTATTGTACTGGTTGACAAAAATGCCAGTACAAACAAAATTTGCTACCTAGGTACACCTTGTACATACTAGTGTGGTTTCTAGAGGCGATGGTCTCCCTGAATTGTTTTTGTATTAGTGCTGCCAACTTTGAGCTTGTTAAGTTTTTCTGCTATGTTTGCCGAGGGCTCGGCATAGTCAAGAATTTGCCGAGCGTTATAGTTCACCGAGGTCCTCGCGTTGCCAAGGACCAGCTCGGCAAACCTCCAGTTGCTCGGCAATGACGCTGTGTCGCCTGACCTGCATATTCGTTCGTTCGTGGTCGTCCGCCTCCTCGTCAGATAAATAACCAGCATGTGAGGGGACACCCTGGACTTGGAACAAGTAGTGTGAATGGTATATCGAAACTCGACACTGACGTCAAGTATGGACATACGACGAGGCACAGTGAACAGGACACGGAGGGAACACACTCATGGCCGGACACGCTGTGTCAAATCAAGGCCCCCATCGCCGTCGCCGTCGCTGGCGGCTAAGGGCCACGACCACGAGCGTCCTTATCTGCTTTTACGTGCCCATACATTGACTGACCTGCATACTCGCTCGTCGTCGCACGTTGTCTGATAAGTCACGAACATGCGTGAGGGACCACCTCGACTTGGTGACAAATTGAGTGTGAATGAGAGAGACGCGACACTGAGGTTGTACGTTTCGAACAGACTGACGATGAGGACTGAACAGCGACCTCTAATGTGGTTAGCCGTCGGCGCGCCCCTAGCCTGGCGCCATAACCACGAGCGTCCTTACCGCCTTGTTTCGCGGCGTTGCGCGGTCTCGAAACCCGCTGTGCCGCGCAATGGGAGTGGTGATCTCTTGATTTTTTCAACGCGGCCGCGGAGGGGCCACGATAGGGTTGTAACGGATGCGGCCCTTTGCCTTCTTTTTCGCACTATCACTGTGTCTTTTTCCATTCTTAATTCAAAATTGTATAGTCTTATGGTCTGATCCTAATCCGACCCGATCCTTAAATTGTTAGGCTAAATTAAAGGGCCCTTTACCACCCATCAGTCGTACTGGTTGATGGGAGCGGCGTTCTCTTGATATTTTCGGCACGCTCGATATTTTTTTTAATCTTACTAATAGCAAATAGAATTACGGAGACCATATAAATAATATTGAAGATAAATCGAGGAGCGTGGCCAGAAAGATATGGGTGCAAGTGCACCACGTACATTCTTGGGAACCAGGGTTCTCCAACCCATTAGACGGACCGTGTTCTCTGACCCATCACTACCAGACTACGAACAATTCCTGTCGGCTCGCTGCAAACCGTCAAGTAGAATCAACTCCTGTCCGTTTATAATTCCTGACGGGAATTCTTGTCGGTTAAGCTGTCAGCACAGAGGATTCGTCGGCCGAATCGGTGCCGTCAAGAGCTGCCGTTAGGAGTACATTCCTGTCGGCTGTTCATCAGGAATAATTCACCTTTCCTGTCGACTCGTTCCTCACGGCTGACCCTGACGGTTGCCCGTCAGGAATGTTATTCCTGTCGGTTTTCCTAACATTCCTGACGGTTTTAAGCCGTCAGGAAAAGTCTTCAGCCTGGTAGTGCATTCTGGCCCATGGACATGAGTGTTGATACGCTTCGCCCGATTGCTCCTTCTTGGGTTTTGATCTGGTGTCCACGCCAGGGCTGCCGAAAACTGCTGCATTAGAGCCTCGCCATCCTCCCAGGTTACCAGTTCATCGTCCAAGCTGGACCACTTGATGAGCACCTGCTGCAGGCCAGGCTGTACGACTTTTTCTGGAACCTACAAGTAGTCATCAACCTCTAGAAGAGTTAGAGAGAATTGAGCTGTATCCGGAGGCGCCGGCTTCAAGAGAGAAACATGGAAGACGGGTTGTATGAGTGCTGATGGTGGCAGTGGTAATTTGTAAGCCACTGTCCTAATTTTATCAATGATCTTGAAGGGCCCAAAATACAGGAAGCATAACTTGTGATGAGAGCGTGGAGCCAATGATGACCGAACATATGGCTAAAGGCGCAAAAACACTTGATCACCAATGTTCCTCTCTAAACGATTCTTGTCAGCTTGCTGCTCCATCCTCTGTTTAGCACGGAGCAAGTGTTCACGGACAACTGGTAGCATAGTCTCCCTTGCTGCCATCTTAGAAGCCACCTCAGGAACTGGACAAACATCTTGATCAGATATACCGAAGTGCTTTGGGGGGACATGAGTGCACAAAGCAACGAAGGTAGGTTTTGAGGCACCGGTTGACGCGCTCGGTTTGTCCATTAGTTTCCTGGTGGTATGCGGAGCTGAGGCACAGTTCGACCTTGGCCAATCTAAATAACTCCTTCCAGAAGTTGCTTGTGAACACGGAATCCCTGTCCGAGATTATGAAATTGGGCATACCATGGAGGCGATAGATAGAGTCCAAGAATAATCTGGGCAACGAGGTTGCACTATATGGGTGATCTTATATTTTTTTCTCGATAAATATTTTAATTACTATGATTTTCTTCAAGTTAAACCGACCTCAAGAAGGCTAACTACGCCATGGAAACACAAGAATCTTTCATGGACCTCTACAGTGATTTTCCCTCCTAGGGCACATGAGACCACAATGGAAAAGTTTAGCAAAGATACCGGGTGCGCTCATTTCAAACTATAATTATACGGTGACGTCGTAGAAATTCAAATAAACCGGGAAAAGTACCAAACCAACTCCGAAAAATCTCAAACTTCGTGGTTGCTTCCCCATTTGCATATGAAAGGCTGAGAAAAAGTTTTAGACCACTACAACACCGGCAAACATATGAACCACATGGAGCACAAGAACTACATTGTTTAGTCACGGTTCCATGGAAGGGGTCATGTGCCTCGAAAGAAGGATGTGTAATTCTCCTAGATAGAAATGGCTTAAATTTTTCTTGCATCCATGTACACCTAAAATATGACCC
The DNA here is from genome assembly GCA_015847255.1 of Hyparrhenia diplandra. Taxonomy (NCBI): domain Eukaryota; kingdom Viridiplantae; phylum Streptophyta; class Magnoliopsida; order Poales; family Poaceae; genus Hyparrhenia; species Hyparrhenia diplandra. The sequence continues at coordinate 350,384 of JADLZK010009433.1, read as the reverse complement.
CACGCAAGATCATAGGTTTTTTTTTTTTTTTTGATAAATATTTTAATTTCTATGATTTTCTTCGAGCTAAACTGGCCACAAGAAGGCTAATTACACCATGGAAACACAAGAATTTTTCATGGACCTCCATAGTGTTTTGCGTCCTAGGGCACATGAGACCCCTCGGGGAAAAGTTTAGCAAAGATTCCATCTCTTTACATGGGTACGCTCGGTTCAAACTATAATTACAAGGTAGCATCGCGTAGAAATTCAAATAAACTAGGAAAAGTATCAAACCAACTCGAAGAATCTCAAACTTCATGGTTGCTTCTCCATTTGCATGTGAAAGGCTGAGAAAAAAGTATGAGACCACTACAGCAAGATCGGCAAACATATGAACCACATGGAGCACAACAACTACATTGTATAGTCATGGTTCGATTGAAGGGGTCATCGCCCCTATGAAGGATGTGTAATCCTCCTAGGTAGAAATGGCCTGAATTTTTTTGCAACTTTGTACACCCAAAATATGACCCCACATAGGATCTTAAGTTTTTTACATTAAATATTTTAATTACTTTGATTTTCTTCAAGCTAAGCCGCCTCAAGATGGCTAAGAACGCCATGGAAACATAAGAATCTTTCATGGACCTCTCACAAAGGATTTGCCTCCTAGGGCACATGAGACCCCGTGGAAAAGTGTAGCAAAGATTCCAAATTCTTTTCGTTGTACGCTCGGTTCAAACTATAATTACATGGTGGCGTCGCGAAATTGAAATAAACTAGAACAAGACTAAACCAACTCGAAAAAATCTCAAACTTAGTGGTTTTGCTTCCCCATTTTCATATGAAAGGCCGAGAAAAGTTTGAGACCACTACAACACCGGCAAACATATGATCCACATGGAGCACAAGAACTACATTGTACAGTAATGGTTCGATGGAAGAGATCATGTGCCTCGTGAAAGATGTGAAATCCTCCTAGGTAGAAATGGCTTGAATTTTTTTTCAGTCATGTACGCCCAAAATATGACCCCACACAAGATCTTAGATTTGTCGATAAATATTTTAATTACTATTATTTTCTTCGAGCTAAAAGCTGTCCACAAGGAGGTTAATTACACCATAGAAACACAAGAATTTTTCATGTACCTCCACAAAGTGATTTGCCTCCTAGGGCACATGAGACCCTATGGAAAAGTTTACCAAAGATTCCGGCTCCTTTCGTGGGTATGCTTTCGGTTCAAACTATAATTACACGGAGGCGTCACGTAGAAATTTAAATAAAGTGGGAAAAGTACCTAACCAACTCGAAAAAATCTCAAACTTCGTGGTTGCTTCCCCATTTGCATGTGAAAACGTGAGAAAATGTTTGAGACCACTACAACACCAACAAACATATGAACCACATGGGCACAAGAGCTACATTGTATAGTAATGGTTCGATATGGATGAGATCATGTGCAACACTAAGAAAATGTTCCGGAATAAATAAACCACAAGGGGCACATACAACAAAGACCTTACAAATTATTAACCTAATAAATTAACACAATAATCAGCATCATCATCGTCTTCTTCATTCGGTCCACCTTGCACTCCATGCACACGAACATAGGTTTGTAGAAATATCGGGTATTTGATGTCACATATTAAGTATCCGCTTGAGTTGATGAAGGTCAATGTACCATAGATGTAACCTACCGAATGACCACCGGCTGTGTCAGTAAACCTTATGCAATATTGTCGTCCTTCCATAGTTTGCTGGCCGAGGTGTGCACAAAACTCCCAAGCGTACCCGAGTTGGTGTGTCGCTTGGTTGAGAATGGCCGCCAAGCCACATGCAGCATAATTAAGATCGTGGAGAAAAATCTACAAGTGGGAGAAAAATCCAAATGAATGAATCAAGATGATGGGAGAAAAATCAAAATGATTGAAGATGATCAATTTAATTTATTACCACATCACCTTGATTGCAACTCCTCCCAACATATTCGCTATATTCCCATGGGGGCATATTGCCGCGGCAGACAAAGCGTATGTCTTGAAGATCGAGAAACCAAGCATAATGTAGCAAACACGTCGAAGTACATCTAAGCACAAGGCAACGTTAAAGAACTAAGCGTCTCGCACCGACATTCTCTCACTTCCTATCTCGTGGATTAGGTGGTTGTTTCGTCGACCCCTTGTTAACGGTCACTAACGACACATTTCTAATGTCAACATTCTACCATAAGGGGGGTGAAACTATACATTATCATACTTATATACATTTATTACTCACATATTTCCACTTGTAGTGTCCCAAATGCATTTTGTAGGATTTATATAAAAAGCAAGTGGAAAATGCACCAAAAGGCGCCTCCCCGGAAAGCGCATTCTCGAAGAACATCAAGCCCAAGGGAGAAATGGACAAAAACCCACGTAATCGGGCGGGCCGAATCAACACCGCCCCCCACAACTTTTCGACGAATGACGGCGGCCCCGCCGCTGATCGGTCACTAACGACATATTTTTTCTCGTCAACTTACTAACATATTTCCACTTGTAGTGTTCGAATTGTATTTTGTAGTATTTATAATAAATATAGGTGGAAATACGAACAAAAGACGCGACCCTGGAAAGCGTATTTCAGAAGGTCACAGGACCAGGGTGGAAATGGACCGAAACGCCAAAGACGGGCCGAGCCAACATCACCCACGCGACTTTTAGGCCCATCCACGTCACCACAACAAGACCCAGGACAAATACATGGAATCAAGTAAAGAACGTGACAAACTTCATGGAAAGGGCACTTTGGAAAACACGCTTATCAAATAAGTGCAACAAAAGAGGCCCAAGTCGTGAACGAGATGGACCAAAGCACCCTAAACTACGGATCGGGCCGGCCCTCGGAGCCCACAGCGCGAAGGCGGTCGCAAGAGGGGCCACCCCCGGTCCGGCGGGACAGAAGTGGGTCGGCTGGACCTGATGCCGCCTCTCGAGCCGACCCTTTCACGCGGCGGTTGCATGCCGCCATGCACATTAGGATTCCACGGGTGCTTTGTTCAAATATTATATTGAAACCGCCCTAGAGAGGTCGGTTTGCACCTTCCATGTGGGGATGGCCATCTTCCAAAGAGCTCCCTCTCCTCCACCTACAAAAGGAGGCCCTCTTCCCCTCATTCAACACGCACCATTCCAAGCAAGAGTCTCTCCCTCTCCTCTAAGAGGACTCTCCCCTCTACTCTTCTACCTCACTCCAATGGGTCTAGGCCCTACCTAAGTAGTAGAGAGATCGGCGGAGGAGAGATGTGAAGGGTCGAGAGCGGGAAGCGCCGACTTGTCGGTGTCTCCCCAACCTTGTACCTCGGTGGATTCGGACTTGGCTCCTTCACGGGATCTTGGCTAAGTAAGCTTCCACGGTTCTAATAATCTTTATTGTCTTTTGTTTATCCACAATTTATCTACTTGTTTGCGGGATCGGTAGCTGTACCTTCGGGTCAGGACTCTAGTGGTGGAACCCTTTGACCGGGGAACGTGGCAAACACTAGAGTGATAATCACTAGCGTAGACATGGTGTTTGGGCTAGCGGTTTTCTATCTTTTTGCGAAGCATCCCACGGTTGAGGGGGTAGACGGCTCGGTCGTGACAAGCCTTGACCATCCCTTGAAATCCCCCCACGTTCGGGCCGTGACGTGAGAGCTAATTCTTTGGAAGCCGCCCTAGTTGGGTGTTGGCCGGTGCTCGAAGTGAACAAGTAGCTCGGATACCGGCTAACCATAAACCCTAAAGGTGTAGGGACCCTTCTCGATAATCCTCCCCATCTTTGGCCTTGTGTGTCCTTGGGCGGACTAGTTAGGAGAGAGTACCTCCGTTCCTTGTGGAAAATACGATACCCTCGAATATTTCGGTGAAAGCTACAACGACACCCCAGACGCTTGTGGATTCTTCCCGCGACGTTAAGAAACGTCAACACTTGCCAAAGCTCGAGCCGACCGGGCCCGCCCGGTGTGCGCACTACAAATCTGGCTGCACCCATCCTGAGGCGGTTCAGGCCCAAGTTCGGCGTGGCGGTGCATTAAACCGTGTGGAGGGCGGTGCGGCGTTGGTGGTAGGTGCACTCGTATCTGGATGCCCGAGAGATGGTTAGTTTGGGGGAATTTAGCACTTAGGCCCCTCTCCCACATGTATAAGTAGCCCCCTCACCTCCTCTCTCACACACACCATTTGGAGCCTCCTTAGTCACCACACTCCTCTCTACTCCACCTCTCTCTAGTTCTTTTAGCTTTAGTAGTATTTGGAGCAAGGCTAAGCTTAATTGGAGAGCTTGTACTTGGGAGAAAGGAATATTCGGTATGAATCCAATTATGGTTTCTTCTCAAGTCTTGTTATTATTTAGTTGTGCAATAGAGCTAGAGTATTTCCATGTTATAGACTTGACATATGAACTAGCATATAGTTTCTATGTTATATTCTTGACATGTTGTTCTCGACACGATCATGACAGAAGAACTAGACTATAGTTCCTATGTCGTGGTTAGTCGTATATAACTTTAGGCTTCACCATTCGTGCCATGTATTTGAGTAGAGTAAGAGTTGTGTTGAGATGGTGGTTCATTGTGGTTTTCGGGCCTGTCCATGTTTTAGCTCGTTCATCCGTAGGGTGACAGTCCACGGGGGACATGGGATGTACCTTAACATGCGGGCATGGTGCCTAGATGAGCGGGAACCTTTGGATATGAGAGCATGCCACGGTCGAGGGGGTAGGTGGCAGGGTCGTGACAACCATGTCCGTCCTTTGTAATCCCCCACGTTCGTATGTGATGTAGGAGTTTGTAAAAGCCATCCATTGGGCCGGATGGTACCGGGAGGTCTCCCCGTCCATCTCACTCTCAACCTAAAACTCTAGTCATTTATGTTTGCATGACCATTAACTTGTTCTTTGCACAGCTATACATTAGGAATGCCTGCTTCACTTAGGAATATTCTTTATTCTTTATTTCCCTTTTATCCTTAAGGTTGGCTCAAGTGTGTGTCACACTATCTTATGAACTATCATGACTTACCCCTGTATTGAGTATTGGTCAACTGCATAGACATGTCGTCTTGTTCATGCCCCAGCTAGAATCCTACACATGCCTTCCTTTGGGAAAATATAAATAACGATATATCTCCGGGTGAAATGCTACAACGGTATTTCCGTGCGCTTGACTTGTTACAGAACGTTATGAATGCCACCCGACATCCCGTGGCGATGTTCTTTGGAGTGTAACAATTCCGGTGAAGTCGTCGGTGGGAAGTCAACCTTTGGTTTTCGGCACTCCCGCCTTTTTGGCGCTTGTGCTCTAATTACCAATATGCATTTCTAAGCGTGATTGCCTTTTTTAGTGTTGCGCTAAGAAATGTCAACACCCCTTAATGGGATGGAAAGACTTAGTTCACACCTGTGCATGCCGACCACCACTTGGTGTTATTCTAGATGTCTTGCTCTCCACGAAACCCGAGAGAAAAAGAACCGGCTAAGTGCTATCGTTAGCCATTCGACGGGGATATAGTCTGCGTGACACATATATAAATGAAACAAAATGACCTCCAATTAAACTAATTACCCATGTATTTACAAATTATAATTCGTTTGACTTTTTTTAACCCCTACGTTTGACCACTCGTCTTATTCAAAAAATGTGTGCAAACTTAGTCAAATTTAAGTCATTCTCAAGGATGTTTTGTCAATTAATTAATAAAGCAAGCCACAACAAAACGAAATGATTTTTTGCACTAATTTTTGAATTAGATGAGTTGGCAAACTTGGGGTTGAAAAGTCAAACGAACTACAAATTGGAATGGATTTAATATTTGTTATAGTATAATAATGAAACGAACTACAAATTTTTTCATACGATCACTAAATTAGGGAATAGCCTTGTGTCCACACCAGGGAGCGAATGGCTCCTCACCAAGATGGAAACCTGGTTGTTGTGGTGGTGGCAGAGGCGGAGGAACATTCATACCACCACCGAGATAAAAAGCAAAATAAAAAATATCAATACCAATGTAATATCCAAGAGCCATGACCAAACCTCATATAGAGAGAGAGAGCTGAGTGGATTTTGTGAGGAGTGAGGGCGTAAGGTGAAGTAAGGAGTCGGGCGTGCGTTGGTATGTGTGTTTATGTGGAAAGACGCCTTGATTTATAGAAGTTCTTTAAGGCAGAACATCATTATCGGGTGTTAAGAAACCCGGCGAAGAAGTACATAATCTATATCGTTCTAGTTTTGTAGTCGGCGGTGAATTCACGCCTCATCACTTCGCCGATTTTACGTGCATGCATTGTTGCAATCTTTGTGCCATGCCATGCATGCGTAACTTTTGCATATGGAGTAGATGCTTCTCGCAAATGCTCCTAAGTTGGATTCCATATCAAGTTCTATGCAGCATATTGTTATCAATTGTTTATATAACTTCCTTCATCCACATAGAGGTTCTTGTTGTATTTTGTCTTTTATTATGTTCGATGTAGGGAAAAGAATTGGAACTCGGAGATATCGAGAGTCAAACAACAGCCATACAACGGATAATAAAGTTGATTACATATTTCAATAACGGCGACCTTACATAAAACAATTGGGAACTCAAAGACATCCATATAGCGAGATAATAAATTTGATTACATATTTTGATAACAAAGACCTTACATAAACTAAATATACGATAACAAAGACCAATTTACGAGATAGGTCGGTGCTACAATCAAAGTGTACAAACACATTAAAATTTGACCACCTCGGTAAGTCTCTTCTAGCATCTCTTGGGTCGAAGATGTGGCGAGCCTTGTCAAAGAACCGCCGAGGAGGTAGGAGGATGAGATCCGGAGATAGATGATGAAGATAATACTTCAACCACCTTGTTATTTTGGCTCAATGTTGGAGAGGACAATGGACCTTGGACTTCATTTCCGGTCCAATGATCATTGTTTTTCCGTTGATCCATATGATTCAAATGCCCTTGTGCCTAGGGTTTTACATCTGCATTTGCATCCCAAACACACAAGAGGAGGGCACTCTAAATATGAGTCGAGAGATCGACCCTAATGGATCGATGCACAGTGAATCGTCATACCCACGACATCTCCAACACCCGGTCTCCCTTATCTTCAGTAAGACTCTTCTAGCACATTTCCTTGGGCTATGCATATCTATATGTGGAGGGCTTTCTCCCAAAGAAAGGCCATATGTATGTGGAACTAGAAAGTACTGCTAGCAAAGAAGATGGAGGACGAAGAAGGAGGAAAATGAGCGAACAAAGATTTCCTAGAGCCAAAACCCATCATACTAAAATTCAAAACCAAGCCTTTTACTATGAGAAAAGAGTTGCCACTAGTGGACGAATCAAGAATGCAAGAACACATAGGAGAAACTGGGTGCAAAACACAACGTCGCTCTTGCCTTTTAAATAGGCGAGATGCCGTGTTTGAGGCAACTATCAGGGTACGGAGAACGTGGCAGCAGTGCTCCGGATTGGTGCGTGGGTCGGCCGTCCGATTTGAGAACCGTCGCGGCCATTGAATATTGCGAAATCATTGCCGGGCTAAGTTTTCACCCTACAGTGATATTGAATACCACTAATGGATAGTTGCCACCGGTAGTGATATACTTGATCGCTGCCGGGGGTAAATTTACACCGACAAGTACGGTGTCTAACATTGATTTAAGTCATCGACGCCCGAAGCCGGTGCACGGACTTTTTCTCATCGAAGGGGAGACACCGTCGGTTGCTAAACCGGCGGTGAATACTGGGGCAATCGCGGTTCTCCTCAGCGGCTCCATGCATGCATGCATCGCACTTGCACGCCGTGACCTATCACCTATCACGCCCACGCACCGTAGGCCTCTGTGAACACGTGAAGTAAACGTGACAGCTATTGTACTCCCGTTGTCAAAAAAACGTGATGGCTATCCGTTGGGCGGTCAACTTTGCTTCTTTAAATAGCCCAACAAAGTGTTGTCGACTTGGTACAACAAGTTGAGTTTCATCTGTCCGTGCTCTAGCCCCAGTGCAAGTTTCTCGTCTCCATCCCACCCTCTAGCATCGGCATCATCTAGCCCCAGGTACGTGTGGTTCTTGTAGCAATGCTAAATAATAATGTAAAGCATTCCTTGTTTTAGAATAACAATGGTGTATTTAGATAAATATCTATCTATATCTTGTCAAATAGCTTTAGATTTCGTTCACCCCGAGAGCACCACTTACATCTATGGTAACAAAAAAATATCTATTTCTTGCTTTTAAAAAATATCATTTAAAGTTGAATATATTGGAATCGTAATTAAACTTGAGCACCGTTCTTGAAAAAATAGTTAAAAACGGCTCGGTGGGGGCTCGAACGTGTGGCTCGGGATTGGGTGCCTTGGCAAACACAAAGGGTAGCCGAGGAAGAGGGAAGCGACCTTTTGGAAACACGCATAGCCGGTCGCCGATTGCCGCGCGGTTGCCGCGGAAGCGTGATGATTGGTGAGAACGGGCGCAAAGTCCCGCCGGTCACTCTCGAAAGTGTCGAGGAGATGGCCATTGGATCGCACGGTCACCATGTTTGAGTCTTGAGGGAGCCGTCTTTTTCATGGCACGTTCCTTGGGAAATGATCTCAATCAATTCTCGCATGGCTTCTTGCTACTATTTGTACACCCTCGACGACCACGGTCGCTAATCAACCTCTCTTTCCATAAAACCCGTTTAGACTGTACAAGCTTGCGGACAATCGCCATGGCCGGCAACTACACCATTGAGGAGATGCAGGTCACCATCGGCCGCCTCGACGATGCCCTCCGGAGGCTCAATGGGCTCGCCGACCAACTTGGCTTGCCAAGGGTGAGTGACCCCTCGAGAAACAAGGTCAACTTCTATTCCTTCGAGATCGACGACATTGCCAAGATCCTTGCGCCAAGGGATACCGGCCAAGGTGGAGAGGCTGAGGGAGGCGATCACGGTGGCCGACGGGGATCTAGACCCGGTGGAATAAGTGCCCGACGGCGACGGCGGCGGCGTGTAGGCGATGGTCTTTTTATTTTTATTAGCTATCTAGTATTTCTATGCACATGTAAATTATATTATCGATTATTATGTTCTAGTGATGAACCAATCGTTTTTAATTCGTCTGCTTGTCAATCTTCTTTTTCTATCATTTGTTTTGACTGTTCCTTGGTCTTCAAATCGCTATCGGTTCTTATTTCAAACCTCGCAAGTGATCTCAGTATCCATCAAGACCACTATCGGGCAACGATTCAACCCGGTGGTGTTCTAAATCTTCACCGTCTTCGGTATTTGTCGAAGTGCATTGCAATTTCTGATTTTCCCGCGCCTAAACGGTTCATCACTGCCTGGCACGGTTCATCACTTGGTGGACTAAATTCTAGTAGTGATGCCGGCGTAGTGATGAAATCGAATCAGTAGTGGTGAAAATAAGTCCATGACTTTTGCAAAAATAGAACAAGATATGGATGGGCACTACAAGTACCACACCACCAACAAATTTCCATATATTTTTCTATTTCACTAACATTTCGTTTTTCTATTTCACCAACATTTCATTTTCAAGGAACGAGACACTAAAAGTTAAATTCTTTAAAATGATCTCGGATGGGAAAATGACCTTAATAAAAGATGTAGATCTCAAAAAAAGGTAGGAATCTTTGTTGTTAACAACTTCTTGATTTGACTTAATTTGACGCCTCAAAATGTGAGGTTTGAATGTCTAAATTTTGAAATTTGAATTTTAGAACTTTCTTGGATAGAAAAGCTTCATAAAGAAGAATCGTGTCTTGAAAAACCTTATGAACCTTTGTAGTTGACCACTTTTTAATTTGAAATCATCTAGTCATGCAAAAGCTACGTTCAAATGTCTCAAATTTAAAATTCACATTTTGTAAATGACCTCGGATTGAGAAATATCTTAATAAAAATTGTAGATCTTAAAAAGTTATGAAACTTTGTAGTTGACCACGTTTTAATTTGAATCCATTTAGGGCCTTAAATAATCGGTTTTTACTCAAATTTGTATAATATGCGAGGATGCGGAATGGAGTATGGACACATAGACATGTGCAGCGTAGTGGTGGAGACTCTCTGCGGCGTGAGTGTGAGGTCATGTGCTCGAACCCCACGGCCGCATAGCACACGCAATTTACGTGAAAAAATGCGGGCGGTGGCTGACCGGTGGGGTCACCCGATATAATAAAAATGTTTTGCAATTTTTTTCGGATTTTGAAATGCAAAATATAGAATTCACAGGGCGCTTTTGTAACATAGGTTTTGAGCCGCCCTATAGTATGCATCTATAACATAGGCTTCTGAGCCGCTTCTATAGTATGCTTTTTGTAGTAGTGCGTGGCCAATGGCGTACCACCTCTGTTGTCCGCGTTGCGCTACTCCGCTCGTTTGTCAGGTCGCAGTAGCGGAGGCAGCCTTGCTCGCTGTCGTGCCACTGTTACGCGCCACACTACAAGAATCGCCCTTGTCGCGGAGCGCCCAAGGCGCCGGCAAAACCCTTATTTCACTCGGCGAAGACTTTGCCGAGGGCCACGCCGGCAAAGCCTGCTCGGCAAAAGTGTCGGCAAAGATTTACGCCGGCAAAACAAAAATGCAAAAAACCTCTAAAAATAATAGCAAACTGTTTTTTTTTTTTTTTTGGGGGGTGGGGGCGTTTGAGGACGCCACTAACTTGAGGCTTTTGTAATTTTCTTATTTTCAATTCCATTCATTATTTTATAGAGTATCTAAAAATTTATTCTATATCTATAAAAAACAATATTCTATGACGGCCATCTCACTACTCTGATTTTTCTCAGTTTCATTCACCGTTTTCCACATATATATGTTGGAGGTGGGAATCGAACCCAGGCCATCCCGCTGAGTACCCTCCCACCACTACCACTGCAAATGAATCGTTTTAGTTGTTCAAATATTGTATTGAGTTGTGTGTAAATTGTTTATTTGAGGCTCTAAACGAAATCAAATCAAAAAGTTATCAACTAAGTTATCAACTACAAAGTTTCATAACTTTTCATTATCTACAATTTTTATTTACTAAATTTTTTCCATCCGACGTCTTTTGCAAAATTTGAATTTAGAATTTAAGAGATTCACACGTAATTTTGCACAATAAAATTAATTCAAATCAAAAAGTGGTCAACTATAAAGATTCATAACTTTTTGAGATCTCCTCTTTTCATAAGGGAAGTTTTTTTTATTTGAGATCATTTGAAAAATTTGAATTTCAAATTTAAGACATTCAAATTTGAAATTTGAAATTTTCAAAACGACCTCGGATGGAAAAACTTTCTAAATGAAAAGTGTAGATCTCAAAAAGTTATTAAAGTTTGTAGTTGACAACTTTTTGATTTAAATTAGTTTAGGGACTCAAAAACTGATTTGAAAATCTACATTGTCGAGGGCCACAAAAGGTGCTCGGCGAGAGAGGGCCTTTGCCGGTGACTGACTTTTTCAGTACAAGGCAAAAGGGGTTTTTGCCCTTTGCGGCGTCTTGGCGGCGCTCGACAAACATTTTTCTTTGGATTTTTCGTTCCCAGTTTTTTTCGAGGCTTGGTTACTGTACTTGTAACAACAAGTTAAAATTTTGAATTTTTTTAAAACTTGTTTCTATTTTTAAAAACTTTATCTCTTTTATTTGAATTATTTTTCAAAACTTAAATTTGGACTGCAAGTCATTCGAATAAGTGGAAAAATTGAATGGAAAAATAATGTTGGTGTTATTGAGTCTAATGTGAGACCTGATCCAGGGCTAACACATGACATATCATTGTCTTGTTCAAGAAACACTGCCATTTACATTTGGATGCTTCTAAAAAAAGCAAACGAAGTCGAAAAATCATGAAACTCGTTGAGTTGTCATTGTATCATATGTGTAGGTGTCATGTCCCAAATCGGAGGAGGGGCCCATGGGCCTTGGGTGCCACACAAATGCCCCCTAGGGCATGCGCATGGGGGAAGGCACGGCCAGCCCGCCGCCTTCCGTCGTCGACACATCATCATCTTCTTCATTAAGTAATAGATATTTAGGGAATAAAGATAGGAATAAAATACGAAATAAATAGGTTGCTTGTGAGAGAGGTATTCCAATCTATAAGGAAACATCCTAGAGATTGCTTAGCGTGCAAGTCTTCCTGGACTATAAATACAAGGGAGCTATAATCACTTAGATTTTAATCGAAAAAATAATTAAAGGGGTAACACCCAAAAACTCAACAGCTCTCCGGCCCTCAAACTCCCTAACCCTACGCACACGTGCGCCGCCGGTCGCCATCGCTGCCACTACCCACGCCCGTGTGCGCCGGCGCGGCGCCGCCGACCACCACCACCCGGCGCGGCCGTGCTACCGCCCGACGCCCCCCCTCCTCCTTCCTCTTCCCCTCCAACAACGACAATCGGGTGTCAATTCCGGCCCAATCTAGCCGGAATCGGCGGTGGTATCCGAGACGAGGGGCGATTCCCACCACCGACGGCCGACCACCAACGCCAAGATTCGATGGACAACCACAAAATACGCCCGAGCTCGGATGGGAATTCGCGAGCTTGCCGATTCCATGAAGGAAATCCGGGCCACCTTCACCGCCCTCTTGGAAGCTTCGATGATTAGCCTGCCCCGACGGCGTACAATGACGACCGCGCCCGGGCGCCGCCAACATCGCCACCGCTGCCATGCCCGCTTCCGACATCAACAACACTCCCATCGACATCCACGATGTCCCGGTGACCACAACAGCAGCAACACCGCAGCACGCGCGCCTAGGCCGTCCGGCGTATGCGCCTACGACGTCACCTTCCCCACCACGGACGGCGTCCCGCGCCATGGGCGCCGCCCGCCGACGATGATGTCACTCTCATAGGCGCCGCCCTCGTCACCTCCTCCAAGATGATCGGCGTTGCAAGCAACGAGCACGCCTACACCACGGATGCCCCAACTTTGCGACCCGGTCGAGATCGGTCGAGGCTACCACAGACGTCCACCGGCTGCCGACGAAAAGCCTACCCAACTAGGCCAACGTCTCGCGGCTACTACAATGGCACGATAAGTTACCGGTCACTACCGACACCCTCCTTGACATTGGGAACATCTGGAGTGCCAACATGGATGACAAGACAACGTCACCTGATGTCAACATCGACGTCGCTCGCATTGACATTGGCGTCGCCGCCGATTACATCGACATCGCTCGCGTTGACATCGACGCGTCGCCGGGATCGACATCCTTGACGACATCGCCACCAAGGACTCCAACGGCAAACGATGCCCCTCCCAAGGGCACCACCATCGATGACGACGGTGCTACCATAGGCGCCATGCTCGTCAACGACGTCCTCAAGAACGCTAGCGCAGATGATGACCCTCCCATTGGCGCCAACGACGTCACCCCCGACATCCTTGTCATCACCATGCCGACCAACAACGACATCACCTTCTCCAACCGGGGCGTCTTCAACAATGGTACCGTCGACAACATCGCCAACAACATCAATGACAACGACGCTACCATGGGCGCCATGAATGGCGGCGATGTCCTCAAGGACGCCAACGCCGATGACGAGCCCCCTGACGTCAACTACGTCTTCGCCATGCCTATCATCGACAACAACTACAAGGGCATGAACCACGACGACCCCCTCGCGGCCAACCTCGACACCGGCAGCCATGACATCAACCCAACGGACACCGCCACAGATGAGAACACCGACGTTCCCCCGGCGCCACCGACAAAATGGTCGTTCACTGGCCGACATACGACAACAACAATCTGCTACACCTGCTGGACATCCTTCCAGCATCAACAATGGTGGAGAACACTATCAGGCAACCTCCAGAGGGGCCACCATCAGTACCACGTCAGTAGAACATCAGGTACACCGCTATACTTCTAACAAGAGAGGCACTCCTCCTTCTCTGGTTCGTCTACATGCCAACCTAGACGACACGGGAGTACTGGGACACCTCCACACGGTGTCTTCTTCGCGGCCTCAAGCTGCCCATCAATGGAGATACCAACGACTACTTCGCGCTGCCTCAACAGAACGACGACTTGATCGACTACACCTATGGCCCTGACACCTCCATCAAGAACATGGGCTTACCAAACACCACGGCGCCAAGCAACGACCATCGCGCCATCGATTACTCGGCTATAACAGCCGGGACGACTCCAGAGCCAAACCAGTTGGCTCCCATGTTCCTCAGCGACACCTAGGTCCAAGACGATTATATATGCCAACAAACCGTGGGCTGCAATGCACCAGCGGCGCCCAACATAGGGAACACGGCGATCTACCTCGCACAAAAAGTTCGACGCGTCTCCATCTTCAAGAAGCCTTGACTTGTGAGCTTCACCGACGACGACAAGAGGTACATGCCACCCACATCAACCCCCTACCTCGTCGACCTCGTCACAATCTCAGAGACTCTCGTTCCACCTCAACTTGCTACATCGACGCATCACGAGCCACACGACATAGCCGGAACCAACAAGCTCCAGGCGGGAGCACCTGTTCGGGCGCCTGGTAATGTGATTGGTGTTCACCTTCCGACGACTTTGCCAGGCCTCACGACAAGCAACTTCTTCGTTGGAGAAGCTATCACATAGCTTCTCTCCATCGCTGACGATCTTCTTCAGCAACAACGGTCACTACCTCGCAGCGTCAACATCGTGCTCATGGGACGGAGAGCAACGGACTTCCATCCAACGGACTAACGACAGAAAAGGTTACCAACCTCATGTACATCCAAATCACTTCCCATCTACTAGTGGATGCAGCAATCTTCGGACCATGCTATTTTGATCACCCCACCAACAACGATAGCCGTGCGAGAAACACACGTGAGGACGCGCTTTTTCGGAAAAGGGGGATAGATGTCATGTCCCAAATCGGAGGAGGGGCCCATGGGCCTTGGGTGCCGCAAAATGCCCCATAGGGCATGCGCATGGGCAAGGCCAGGCCTAGCCGGCCGCCGCCGCCTCCGCCCTTCCGTCGTCGACGCGTCATCATGTTCGATCATTAAGTAATAGATATTTAGGGAATAAAGATAGGAAGAAAATAGGGAATAAATAGGTTGCTTGTGAGAGAGGTATTCCAATCTATAAGGAAACCTCCTAGAGATTGCTTAGCGTGCAAGTCTTCCCCTGTACTATAAATACAAGGGAGTCTGTAATCATTTGGATTTAATCGAAAAAATTAAAGGGGTAACACCCAAAACTCTCCAGGTCTCCAGCTCTCAAACTCCCTAACCCTACGTGCACGTGCGCCGCCACCCGCCTGAAGGAATATGGGATCGCTTACGCCAGCCGAAAAACAAAAATTTTCTACCCATAAACCAAGGATCTACTACTAGTTATAGATCACGGGATTACCACTAGACGCCGGTGCGGCGGAAGTGTCGACCCTCGGCGAAGATGTGCGCATAGCAGCAAAGTGCCGTGCGGTTGCTTACATCCGTCCTCCACATGTGGTTCGTCCCTTGTGCTCCGTGATGCAGCACCTCCGAGGTATCCCACACGTACAGGGAGGAAGCGTCGGTTTGGAAGCTAGCATCGGTGTAACAATTTACAACGAGCTCGTCCTCACCTCCATAGACTAGGAACACATCTTTAGTCCTTCTCAAGTACTTAAGGATGTTTTTTAACAAGTGTCCAAAGACTCTCACCGGATCCGCTTGGTACCGCCGCAACACTTAGAGCATATGAGACATCTCGGCGTGTACATATCATGGCATACATGATGGAACCAATCGCCAAAGCATATGGAACCATACTCATGCGTTCTCGCTCATCGCCAGATCGAAGGACGCCGGCTTCTTACTAAAAACGCATACCATGTGACATAGGCAAGAACCCTTTCTTGGAATTTTCCATGTTGAACCGTTTCAACACCTTGTCAATGTACGTATCTTGGCTTAATCCTATTAGCCTCTTCGATCTATCTCTATAGATCTTTATGCCCAAAATGTATGCTGCTTCTCCCAAATCCTTCATAGAAAATAAATTATTCGATGAAGTCTTCACGGATTGCAACATTGGAATATGATTTCCAATCAATAGTATGTCATCCACATACAAGATTAGAAACACAACAAATAAGCTCCCACTTTCCTTCTTGTATACACAAGGTTCTTCTTCATTCGACGAAAGCCCAACTCTTTTATAGCTTCATCAAAATGAATGTTCCAACTCGAGATGCTTGCTTCAATCCATAAATGGACTTCTTAAGCTTGCATATTTTTCCAAAGATTCTTAGGATCAACAAAACCTTCGGGCCAGTATCATATACACGTTGTCATCCAAATTTCCATTTAGAAAGGTTGTTTTAACATCCATCTGCCATATCTCATAATCAAAATGAGCAGCGATTGCTAGAATGATCCGGATAGATTTAAGCATCGCTCTTCGGCGCGAAGGTCTCATCGTAGTCAACTCCTTGAACTTGCCGAAAAACCCTGCGACAAGTCGAGGCTTTATAGACGTGAACATTTTCGTCCATATCCCTTTTCTTTTTATAGATCCACTTGAACTCAATGGGTCTAACCCCATCGGCGGGCCAACCAAGTTCCAAACTTGATTGTTTCCCATGGAATCTATCTCGGATCTCATGGCACTTTGCCATTTCTCGAATCTGGGTCCATCATTGCTTCCGCATATGTCATAGGTTCGTCATCGTCTAACAATAACACATCCCCATGCAACTCACGGCGTCTAGCTGATCTTCGTGGTAGTGGCGGTGTTACCTTTGCCACAGTACCTCAACTTGTTCTTCTACACTAGCATCACTCGTAGAGTCTTGACCCAATGGCTCATCTTGAACTTCTTCAAGATACACCTTTTGACCACTCTTGTCTCTTTTGAGAAACTCTTTCTCTAAGAAAACACCGTTTCGAGCAACAAACACTTTGCCCTTTGATCGATTGTAAAAGTAATACCCTAAAGTTTCCTTCGGGTATCCCACGAAAAAACACTTGTCCGACTTGGGTGTTAGTTTATCTGATTGAAGTCGTTTGACATAAACTTCACAACCCCAAATCTTTAGGAAAGACAAACTAGGATTCTTACCAGTCCACATCTCATATGGTGTCTTAACTACGGACTTAGATGGCACCCTATTTAACGTGAAAGCAAAATGTTTCTAGAGCATATCCCCAAAATGATAATGGTAGGTCCCATCGGCTCATCATAGACCGAACCATGTCCAACAAAGTCCGATTACGCCGCCGGACACACCGTTTCTCCGAGGTGTTCCAGAGGCGTAAGGCGTGGAACAATTCCGCAAATCTTTAGATGATTGCTAAATTCGTGACTCAAATATTCGCCTCCACGATCGATCATCAAAAGCCTTGATTTTCTTGCCACGTTGATTCTCTACTTCACTCTAAAAACTCTTTGAACTTTTCAAAAGTCTCGAACTTATGCTTCATTAAGTAGACATAGCCATATCTACTAAAATCATCGGTGAAAGTAATGAAGTATTGGAATCCGCCTCTAGTCGTCGTACTCATTGGTCCGCATACATCAAGTATGTACAAGTTCCAACAAGTCTCGCTGCCCTCTCGGAAAACCCGTGAAAGGCGCCTTGGTCATTTTGCCCGTAAGGCAGCCTCACATGTCTCGTATGATTCAAAATCAAACGAAGTTAGAAGCCCATCGGTATGAAGCCTCTTCATGCGATTCTCACCGATATGACCTAAACGACAATGCCACATATAGGTAGGACTTAACTCATTAAGCCGAGGCCTTTTAGCGCTTATATTACAAACAGGTGCATCATCAAGATTTAAAATAAATAACCCATTCACAATGGATGCGTAAGCCACAAACATGCCATCTTTAGAGATCACACAACCATTGTTTTCACTCTTAAAAGAATAACCATCCTTCATCTAACATGAAGGTGACACAATGTTTCGACTTAAACTAGGAACAAAATAACAATTATTCAATTCCAAAATAAATCCCGACGGGAGATGGAGTTGCATCGTCCGACACTCGAAAGCAAAGAAACTCTTGCATTATTGCCCACGCTGAAGTCAACTTCACCTTTTTCCAACGCTTCTACTTCTTATCATTCCCCGCATCGTATTGCAAATATGAGCAACCGATCCGGTATCGAATACCCAAGAATTAATATAAGAATCAGCGAGAAATATGTCCGTAACATAAACAACAAGTGTACAAGCGGCGGGAGTACCTTTACCACCGCTATCCTTCAAGGATGCTAAGTACTCCATGCGCTTTCTTTTCCAAAGACCCTTTATGACATTGAAAGCACTCAAAATCAGCGAGCTTGGTCCAGCCTTGGGCTCAAATGGCTTTTGGCTTAGAGGTCTCACCTTTAGCCTTTTCCTTCTTTTTCCTCCAATGAGGATTGCCCCTTTTCTTAAAATTAGGCTTGTTTTGGACCGCCATCACATGGCTGCTTGCTAGCACCTTTCTTGATGTCACCCTCTCTTTGTCTTAAGCATGCCACACAATTCGATCAAGCCCTTCTCCGCCCCATGCATATGGTAGTTCGAGATGAAGTTCTCATAGCTAGGCGGCGAGAGATGCAAGAATGAAATTAGTAGCCAACTCACCAATTGGGAAGCCTAGCTTCTCCAATCTCCGAAAGTGTAACCAACCATCTTGATTACGTGTGGTCCAATCTGCTGCGCCTTCTACGCTAGCTTGCTCTCAACAAGCGCCTTTGAGACATTGAACCTTTTGGTTCTAGCTTGAGTTTGGAACATATCCTCAAGTGCCACGATCATATCGTGCGCCGCATGATTGTTATCAAACCGCATCTGCAGATCGGGTTCCATAC
The DNA here is from genome assembly GCA_015847255.1 of Hyparrhenia diplandra. Lineage (NCBI taxonomy): Eukaryota > Viridiplantae > Streptophyta > Magnoliopsida > Poales > Poaceae > Hyparrhenia > Hyparrhenia diplandra. The sequence continues at coordinate 331,576 of JADLZK010009433.1, read as the reverse complement.
TAGCAAGCATAAGGCAACTCACTTCAAGATCAGCATCACATGCTTTCTTAAAAGCGTTTTTCTCAGCAGCAGGTGCATTATCAGCAGGATCTTCTGGTAAGGGATTGTCTAGAACATCTTCCTTTTTCTCAGCCCTAAGAACAATTCTCAGGTTACGGATCCAATCCGCATAATTTGTTCCATTCAACTTATCTTTCTCAAGAACCGAACGCAAAGTATAATGGTTGATTGTTAGGCGCCATTTATGTACAACAGAAATAGTGCAAAATACTATGACAATGTATCCAAGATAGAGTAAAAACATATTAACATTGAATTGAATGTACTCCCACTAAAATCAATATCCCTCAATTGAAACTTAGTGATTCAAGACCCACAACTAACAAGTCAACTAGTGAGCTTTAGCATCACCGCCGGAAGACATGGTAGATCGGTAAGAAACTCTTTGCTAATCATATCACATATGACTCTTGTTGTTGGGCAGCATCTCTATGCTCACGCCAACCTGCCATGCTCCAGGATCCCTAACCGTTAGGATGATCTTGTTCAAGTAACCAAACCTTCCGCAGTAAGTATCCGATACAAACCTGTCTAGTCAAGGAAAACAGGCGGCACCCTAATTTCATAGACCCACCACCGATTGTACAAGGCTTGTGATAGTGCAAGGTTTGGGGGAGCATCGAAACTTAAAACATTGCCGAGGGATCATTCTACTTCACTATCGTATGTAGACAAAAACATAGTTGCACGCGTGAATGTAGAACACGATAAGAATGACATTATTAAACAGTTGTGACTTGGTATGGCCTTATATCACTTTGGGGATCTCCATCTCCAATGAACTATTCATCATGATGATCTCCATCTCCATGATCCATGTATGCCATCCTCCAGTGATGAATCTGCCAAGACTAGTTTATACTAGCGCAGAAAAATAACAATTACATTATCGCGTTCATCACAAGTTAGCACGCAGGCCATTACATTAATGAGACAATATATGAGTGGCTCCAGCCATATTGTCATCCTCACGACGTGCAAGTCATGAATTAATTACATACATGCATCACATACACATAAAGGCCATACCAGTCACATAAATCTGCAAAACAGGGTTAGGCGATTCGACACATTTTCTTCTTGCGCGGCCGAAAAACCTATTTTCCAAGCCGTTTTTGGACATGACTTTTAAGGACCTTTGGGGACCTCCATCTTTTTAAAGAACTTTTGTTGCTCTACAAAATTCATTCAAGAATCGCCTTAATCCGAGTTACGGATCAAAAGTTATAGCCGGCAGATCGAACCCCATGGTTCCGGTATTCTACATCCCGGTAATCGGTAGTCGGTAAAAGATCAAATCTGCCACCGCCGCGCATCACATGCGCCCGATCATGACCTAGGTTCGATTCGATCAATCATATTGATCTCAAACTCGCTATGACTGGTTTTACATGTATCACTTAACTCCGATGGCGGAATTCCGACCGGTAGGAGTAGATCGAACAAGACCAAGTGCAAAGAAGATGACGAACCGAGATAAAAACTCCTCTACAACCGCACATATCACCATATGCACACATCCGAATCTATACGACACAACATCGACTCTGATACCACTGAAGGAATATGGGATCGCTACGCCAGCCGAAAAACAAAAATTTTCTACCCATAAACCAAGGATCTACCGCTAGTTATAGATCACGGGATTACCACTAGACGCCGCAGTGCGGCGGGAAGTGTCGACCCTCGGCGAAGATGTGCGCGTAGCGGTAGTGCCGTCGCGATTGCTTACATCCGTCCCTCCACGTGCGGTTCGTCCCTTGTGCTCCGATGCAGCACCTCCGAGGTATCCCACACGTACAGGGAGGAAGCGATGCGCCTCCGGACTGCTAGGTCCGCGAGGAACAAGAGGCGAGGGCGTGGGCGGCGGCGGCTGCCAAAGTGGCGTGGATTAACCTAGCCCCGCGCCCACCTCATATATATATGCGTCCCTAATAGGCTCCCAAGCTGGAGGCCCATTAGTAACCCTAAGCCTCGTCTAATTGGATCATATCCAAATTAGGCCTCTCGTCCCCTTAAGCGTGCGACCCTATGGGCTCACGCACACATAGACATGGCCCGAGTACTCCTACTCGACCAATAGCTGATAGCGGTCTCTAGCAAGACGTGTCAACTCCCATGTGTACGCAATGATCATATCAGACGAACCACCACAAAATCACATACATGTTATTCCCTTGCCACACGGTATTTGGTCCACCTCGTGGGTTAACACTTAACCCGAGCACGGCCATGCATTTCTTGATCCAATCAATCGAGTGGTCCAGTGATATCTCTCTCTCATGGAGAGGGGCAATTCCATCTTGATTGACTATGCCTCACAACATGCTTCCGCACAAACCCGAAGACCACCTTTATAGCTACCCAATTACGGAGTAACGTTTGATAGTCCCTAAGTAGGTCGCTTTCACATCTTGAGTACATACGACAATCTCAGGTCTAAGGACATAATGTACATGATGTGTAAAGAGACAATAATAGTAACATCTCATGTCGGGTCAATCCAAATTTCCATGTCATACATGTGCCCACACTATTAGTTTGACATCTCCATGTCTATGACTTGTGAAACATAGTCATCAACCAACATGTGTGTCGATCTAATATTCATGTGTGTCCTCACATGAAACCCGACCGTGGACAATTATAGAATAACCATACAAGTAAAGAGTCTCACAAACAATTCACATAATTGCCAATCGATACAAGTTGTCTTTAATGGATATTCATGAACACATAATATATCATGGATACAAGGTGATACAATCATCTCTATGATTATCTCTAGGGCATATTCCCAACACCATCGCCATCGCCGCCACGCCCACGCGCGCGCGCGGCGCCCCCTCGCGCCCCTCCGCCGCCTCGACGCTGCCGCCACCGCCGGCGGCCGTCCGCCGCCTCGACACCGCCCCTCCTCCTTCCTCTTCCCTCCAACAACAAATCAATAGGGTCTCAATTCCGGTCCAATCTAGCCGAATCCGACAAGAGGGTATGATAAAAATTGGAGAAGGTTCCGTCCACGGTTTCATATACAATTGCAAGTATGGGAGATGTCTTGGCCGGGCAATAGTCGTAATTGAAACCGTATATGAAAGCTTCTCAAATTTGTATCATAGCCTATACATACGATATAACGACAACTCGACAAGTTTCCTGATTTTCGAACTTTGTTTGCTTTTTTTAGAATTTTAAAACAAAGCGTAAGGATGGGGCGCTCGACGATCCAAGAATTTGTCGAGCCCTATAGTTCACCTCCAAATGGACATATGAGAAGTGCGTCATATATTAAGTGTCCATTTGGTGGAGGGGGTCTTTATCAATTTCTAAGTGTCCAGTGCATCCTCCACCTCCAAATGGCGGTATATTAAGTCCGGACCGACCTCGCGGCGAAACCGGAGAAGAACTGGCTGGGGAGGGACCCGCCAAGGGACCCCCAGGTAGCTCACGGGCCTAAGCCCTCGCGACCAGCAGGTACGGGGGCGACAAGGCCAAGGGACGACACCCCGCAGCGCGGGGCGGCCGGGCCAAGGACGACACTCCCGAGGCGCTGGGGCGGTCCAAGGATCGACACCTTCGGCGCAGGGTGGTAGGGCCAAAAATGACACCCCAGCAGCGCTGGGGCGACAGGGCCAAGGACGACACCCCTGCAGGCGCGGGGGTGGCAGGCCAAAAATGACACCGGGCAGCGCGGGCGCGACAATAAGGATCGACACCCCCGCAGGCGCGGGGGCCGGCACGCCTTGGAATGATGAGGACATCTCCTCCACTATTACCCGCCGGCAAAGACGCAACACTAAATGGGCTAGGTGGCCCGCTTGTAGTCGGATGGCGACCGTGTGAGCCTCCAATAATCCCACCTTGCTTAACTTGGGAGGTGGTAGCCACCTTAAAAGGGAGAGTCACCCTTCCCCTATCGGACTAGTCTTTTGGGGTGATTGGGCCTTTCCCCTCGAGTGGGGACACCGAGTACGGTGCTAAGATTGCCGAGGCGCAACAGAGGCCCTAGTGGCGTTGTAGCCGGATCGGTGTGTCGTATTTTTAAACCCGCCGGTGCTAAGATTGCGGGATTCGGGAATCCAACCGCGGATCGGTGTGTGGGGCTTTTCATCCAACCCCGCTGGGCCGGACTCATCATTTGGTATCAAAGCCGAGCCCTTGTTAAGGGGGTGGGAATGATGAGGACATCTCCTCCACTATTACCCGTTGGCAAAGACGCAACACTAAATGGGCCAGGTGGCCCAGTTGTAGTCGGACGGCGACCGTGTGAGCCTCCAATAATCCCACCTTGCTTAACTTGGGAGGAGGAAGCCACCTTAAAAGGGAGAGTCACCCTTTGATGAGTCCGGCCCAGGCCGGGTTGGATGAAAAGCCCGACACACCGATCCGGATTCCCGAATCCCGCGATCTTAGCACCGAGAGCGGAAAATACGACACACCGATCCGGCTATCTGGTCCCAGATCACGGCAAGGTGCTGCATCACCTGTTTTGGGAGGACATCGCTGATGACATCTAAATTTGGAAGATGTGAAAATAATGATCCTTGCATGAAGAAATTGGGAAGAGCTGCATGAAGATCAAAGAGAGCACCTAACCAAATTTGGAATTCCGGTTGGAACGTTTGTGGACACTCCATCAAAGTGACGACATGCATAGCTTCGCAAAATAAATGAGCGGCTCTAACATTTCATGCATCAATTCAGCATGTAGTTTTCCACATCTAGTGGATATCCGTAGCTTTTTATTCCTTTGTTCACGCATATCCGTATTGTTTCCTACACCTCTGTTACATAAGGCTCCTGAAGCCCCGACACAACTCGGGTTTTGTTTAGTTCAAGTTTTCTAGAGAGAAACTTTGATTGATTCATTGTAACCGAGAAGATTATTCCGCTTACATTGATCCAAGGCCCCCTCTTGTTCTTCACACCTGTGGCAATTAGTCCTTTTGTGATCCCGAACTTCGGACACCATTATCTCGCCTCGTTAATTCGTATTTGCAATATTCAGATTAACGTGTTTACCTTCTTGCTTGTGTTCTTCGATTCGCTGCGTGAAAAGCCTTCTTGGCGAGGTCAATCAAGTCGTGCTTGGTTGATAACCATTGGAGCGATGGTGGTGTAGCGGTTGCAGGTCGAATTGTGTTGATTCGAAGCCGGATCGTCAACGCCGAAGTTCTCCACCCATTCGAATTTATCCCGCCTCACGGAAGATCGGGCCATATCTCATGAGATGACACCCTCACAGGTGCGGGGAGAAGGCGCACGCGAGGGAATAGAGCAAGGCCGCCATGGGTCCGTCTCGTCATGTTCTTTTTCCTCTTTACCCCCAAAAGGGAAAATGCTAAAATGCCCCTGCGTGGGCCCTGGCCGTAGTGGCAATAGCACTTTGTCCTGATATGTAACACCATCTCATACCGACCGGACACCTATAAATACGGGCGGACAAGACGTATGAGGGGAGGGGGCAACAACTTTTATGACCATTTAATCGAAATTCATTCTCTCGAGAACTGTCCCTTTATCCACGTCACGCTCGCATGACCCACGGGGACTCGGTCCCACTCTCGTCTCACCCCGTGGGAAGCCCTCGCCCCTCCTCCCGATACACCCCCGTAGCGAAGGCCGAGGGGCAGGATTGAACCCCACAAGAACCGACTTGCAAGGTCGTGAACTGAGCTAAACCGTGTCCAAAAACGTCATTACGCTGGCGAATAAGGCGCCGGCCGGCCGAACGAACCGAACCGCCGAACCGCGCCTCAAGCGGGTGGACCGAAATCGCCTCCGCGCCCATTCCTAACTCAACACGTGTCCGGGCGGAGGGAAAATCCCGCGTTGCGCGCATCCCCATGCTTGCGCGCATGCATCTCCCCGCGGCGGACCCGCAAGCTAGGTGTCACCGCCGGCCGGGTGGTTTTGAATCACACGCGAGCTCGCCCCGCGCACGTGAGAGCCGCGATCGCTTTCGCGCCCAGGTCCCGCCACGCCACCGGCCTCGCCCGATTGGGGATCCTAATCGCCCATCCCCCTACGTGGTGCACCGTGGCTGATAGGCTCGCCAACGTGGCCCACCTCCCCCCCTTGCCGTGGCAAGAGGCGGCGATTGTGGGGCCCGCTTGTCACCGTGGTGTGCGGTTGTTGCTGCCCTCTAGCTACTGCAGTTTCACCCACGTGTCACCTGGTGATTGGCCATGCATGGTGTTGTTCACGTAACAGACCATCATTTCATGTTGAGTTTTCTTTGTACAATATCTTTTCCCTACGAAGTCCAAATAAAGCAAGTAATATGTCCATTTCGATCAGCATGACAAGCCCTTCATAGTGGTATAAGATACTTTTTCTTGATGATAAATGGAGAATTCCTGCATTGCACTTTGAAATACCAAAACTTGTGGAACTTGTTAGATATAAACCCTACCACTAAGTTTGGTGGTCTAAAGTGAATGTTTTATGCAGGTGTTGACGGTGTTTTTTTTTGTAGTTAACGACCGTCAATAGCAACGGTGAGGCCGCTCTCTTGACCGGGCGGAGAGATCAGCGCAAAGGCACTGGGCGGACTTCTCACCTTGACGTGAAGCATGTGAGCCGTTTCTCTTGATAGGAACGCGCCAGAGATGGCGATTGACGACAGCGGGTCGAGCTTGCGGTGGCGATGGTGCTGGCGTCGCATGCGCTAGGTTTGGGCACCAGATGGCGGTGCGACTCCTTCTAGGGTTCAACGTAGAGTGCAGGGCATTGGGGCTCACCTCTGGTAGGCCGCAAGCATCCTCAATCCGCGTGCTTGGGGCAGATCATGTAGCGGCCACCTCCCGCACGACACCGAGATTGGAGTCAACTCCTGTCCGCTGACGGGTGGGGCCCGCTAGAGTTGGTGCTGGGCCGCCACTGCTGTGGCTAGCTGGGCTGGCCCATTACATGCGCGTGCGGGAAGAGCCAAGCTGGCTGGTTGCTGCTACTGCGTTGCTTCACTCGGCCAAAAGCGGTGCTAGCGGCCCAAGCACAAAGGAAAAGCTTTTCTATTTTCCGTTTAAGCATTTGAATTCCTTTTCAAACAAATTCGAAATCCTTTTTTTTTTTTTTCAAGCAAAACCAGTCGGCACAAAAAATGAGTATGCACCAACATGTATGCACAATAATGTTGCTAACTCCTATGATAAATTTAATTAAATGAAAATGCTATGTTTTCTATATTTCATTGAGCACAAAATTACAAAAATAAATCATTTTAGCTCTATTTCCAAAGAAGCAAAATTTGGGGTGTTACAATTCACCCCCCTTAAGTTGAATCTCGTCTCGAGATACGGAAGAGACTCGAATCACGGAGAGAAACATGAAAAAGATCTTGATAACACATTCCAACTTTAGAACTTAAATCAATCTTATCAAACAACTCATGCCTTAAGATTACAACTGGTGCACGAAGATTCCACTGAAAAAGCTCATTATTCTGGATAGATACATATGTATTGTAGCTACTACTCGTATTGCTTTACAACTCAAAGAGGTGTTAAAACTTGGTATGATACTCCACATTGCTCCTTCCTTCTACTTCGTTACTCCAATCGAACCTTACATATGTTACACATCCTATCCTTAAACATCCTATGGTGGTGGCTAAGGTCCTCCCTAAGCAATCTTCATTTGACTGATTACCTAGTATGTTGATTCCCTCCAAAAGTATTTGCTACTATCGATTGACATAAAGAATGCTACCATTCTCTTTAGTGTCCTCTGTGTTCACACCTTGCGATGAGTCATTCTCACCTTCCTTTGATTCAAGTTGAAAGCGCATTATACTCAATTCTTTCTTTTGTCGGTGTGGTAAGAAGTACTAAACGCTGAGCACAGTTAATCACTCCTTTACAAGCATACATCCATCCCATTCCAAGGATAGCATCAACATTGATTTCTATTTACCTCGAATTTCACCCCATTCATGTCAAGACTAACTTTTGGGTAGATGCAGTTTGCCTTCTTTGCTCCCTCTGGATGTATTAACTATTATAGGTTTCTTTATTGGAAGCATAAGTATCTTCTTATCTTTCACAAATGCGCTAGAGATAAACGAATGTGAAGCACTGGGGTCAAACATCACTATTGTGGGACCTGAGTTTACAGGATTTATACCACACACGACCTCCTTAGCTCCACGAATGGTAACCATACCCACATTGTTCAATCTGCCAGCAATGAACTTTTTGCTTTAATTTATTTCCTTGCACCTTCTTATTCTCGACATTTTGCTCTAGCTCCTGTTGAGGTTGGGTCTTGATTTGATTACTCTCAACTAACTTTTCATGATAGTTATTATCATAATGTTCTTTCTTACCACAATCATGACCTTACTCACTAGTAAGAGTATTATTCTTCATCAAGGTGATAGAAGGTAGTGGCAGATATGGCTCTTTGTTGACGGTCGTTAACTACCTATTTTATACCGTCAACATTAGTATAAATCTACCAAAACATAATAGCAATAGGGATTTGAGCTAACCATTTCCACAAGTTTTGGTACTTCACTTGTTTTGCAGGGCAATGTTGAAACATGTACATTTTGGGCCAAAAGCAAAGAAAACATATTAAAGATAACAAGGCCCTAAATGAACATAAGCAAAGCAAGGAGAAGAGAGGAGAAAAATCCCATAAAATATCAATAACCAAACACAAGCCCAAGAGGTCGAGGCCCGAATCCAACATGAAATGATAAACGGACCGCAGGACATGGGTTCAATGTTTTGGGCATAACTTTCTTATACGAAATCGGATTTCAGCGAACGAATACTCGAAACGAAGCTAACTCCGAGGCCCACGTGCTCGTGCAAAGTTTCAGCCCAAACGGAGATAATCCTGGTGCGCCTGCACCTAAGGGTGCGCCCGCACCCTCGCTGAGGACAAAACGGCCCATCTTCGTCCCGGGCGGCCCACCTCGACCTGAAAAAGTCTGGCCGGGCTGTGTTTGCTTGCCCGTAAGACGATGCGGGATTAGTACCAAATGGCTTAGCCAAGGTAGGCTCCCATGGTGAAGGTCCTATATATAGATGGGCACTCCCACACTTGTAACACACACCAATTCCAAGGGCAAGAGTCTCTCCCTCTCCTCTAAGAGAGCTCTCCCCTCTACTCTTCTACCTCACTCCAATGGGCTTAGGCTCACATTAGTAGTAGAGAGATCGACGGAGGAGAGATGTGAGGGGGGGGGCGGGGAAGTGCCGGACTTGTCGGCGACTCCCCGGACTTGTACCTCGGTGGATTCGTGCTCGCTCCCTCATGGGATCTTGGCTAAGTAAGTTTCCATGATTCCGATAACTTTTATTGTCTCATGTTTATCCAAGCATTATCTACTCGTTTATGGGATTGATAGTCGCCCTTGTGGCGGTGCTCTAGTAGAAGGACCCCCGGGGGCGGGTAAGTCTTGTTAACACGCTAGAGTAATAATCACTAGTGTAGACGTGGTGTCTAGGCTAGGGGTTGCCTATCTTTTTGTGGCGCATCCCACGGTTGAGGGGTAGGCGGCCGGGTTGTGACACCTTGTCCGTCCCTTGTAATCCCCCCCAAGTTCTCGTGTGGCGCAGCTGCTAAATGCCGGTCTCCATCCCGCCTTGGGCGATTGCCGGGTGCCCGAAGTGAACAAGTAGCTCTAAAGCGAGGCTATCCATAGATCTTAAAGGTGTACGAATCCTTCTCAATAATCCTCCCCATCTTTGGCCTTGTGTGTCCTTGGGCGAAACTAGTTAGGAGAGAGTACCTCCGTTCCCTCGTGGAAAATACAATACCTCAATATTTCCGGTGAAAGCTACAACGACAATTCTGTACACTTGCGGTTTCTTCTGCGACGTTAAGAAATCAACAAGCTTTCTGGCGCCGTTGTCGGGGAACGGTTGCTATTATCTTCGAACCTAGTTTGTCCTCGTATGTATCCTTTACAAAAATCAAAATAGTTATTTATTTTCTTTTTTCAAATTGAAGCCTACTCTCAAAATTCAAAATCTTTTTGCTTCGAAGGGAGAGTTCACAGGGACACATTCTATTTTTTCAAAAAAAAATTCAAAGTCTTCATCCGCCATGAACTCCACCCTATTTCAAAAAACTTTGGTTCGGGCACACTCCTTCTCGGTGACAATTTTTTGAAAACCTATTTAACCACATACAAGATTTCGAGGAGTTATGTGCATGCCTAAGCATTCCTGGCATGACACGAGAAATTCACATGTGGAATTTGTTTCTGCTCTCCCTCTTCGGGAAAGCAAAACAATAGTACACTATTGTCGTAGAAGTTTGAATGGGGACTGAGAAGAACTCAAAGACAATTTTTGTCTAGCATTCTTCCCCATCAATGCCTACCAAGGACAATCCTCGATTTCAAATAGAATGAGAAGGAGTTCATAGGTGCAGCCTAGGCCAGGTTTATAAAGTTTATACAAGTTGGCCTAGACTTGTCATTACCCGATGGTGTGCTTTTGCAACTCTTTTTGTTCGGGTCTTGACATAAACGCTGCCCTATGCCTTGACATGACCGTCGAGGGTCGTTTGCATGTGAACCTACAACGGAATAGAGGGAAAAAAACCTTCACCATATCCTAGAGAAGTACACTTCTCCCGTTGTAGAAACCTACCCCCTTCACAAACAAGGGCATGTCAAGTTTGAGGAGCCCTCATCAGTCGAACTATTCCCCATACCATCATTAGAACCGACTGTTGAGCCCTCTCCCGAACCACGAACACCGAAGGAAGGAATGTTTTGTCCTTTGGAGTTCACGATTGAATTCAAGGACGATGACGGAACCTTGGACTTTCATGAAGCCGAGGTGCGCGTAGACTTTCATATCTAATTCATCCTTGACTTCAATCGTCTCATAGGCTACCCTCTTGAAAAGTTTTTTTTCATGAAAAAGCTATAGAGGGGAGCCATGATGAGAAGTTGGGAAAGATAGCTTTCGCCCTTTACCCGTAAATCCCAAAAGCGAAGCATCTTCCCAACCAAAACATGTTTGAGGAGGCGACATTCATAATTCCATTCGCTTCACCCAAGTTGCTTTTTGCATCTTAGTGAAACGAAATACCTCTCGCCTTCACTCGAACACAAGTCATGTCCCTCTAGCCAACAAAACGTTGTTCTTGACAATGGTCGAGATTCAATGTTCGTCCTTCACTCATGTGCCATGGACATGCATGAAGCGACAACTCTTGAGACCAAGCGTAAAACCCGAAATTGACATTACAAGTTTTTCATTCAAAACATCTCATGTTTCATGCTCACGGTTCTCTAGAGTTTGTTTTGCTTCTAGCTAGCCGAGTGCTTCTACTAAGATCACAACCATCTCTTGGTCCTTGTTATAAAACTTTTAAGAGAATGGTTGCAAGTCTCATAGTAGCACGATGACGCTAATCTTGCAGCTTGAGCGTAATGCTAAAACTCTTAGCGGTGAAACCGGGAACTTCACCACCGTTAGTTGCAAGATGTTTTCCTCGTAGTCAAGCTTATGACCATAACTTAAGCACTTGCCGGGAGGTACCCCTGACTATAAAAAAAGTCTTTCTCTCTCTTATTAATAAAAGCAGAACATGTTATCGCTAGTATGCATCTTCGGGTATTCTTGTCGCTAACCATTTCGTGGAGATCGATTAAGAAGATCAAAAGAGGCACGCGATGCTTGAAAACATGAGGGCGACATCAACAAAAAAAAAACTTTGATGCTCATGGGTGATGGAACACGCCACAAGGAGACCCGGACCTTGCACACTTGACTTTGCACAAAAGTCTAAGTGTGGGGAAGATGGTGACAATCTCGTGTTCCATCCACCAAGGGGACATTCAAAAAAAAAAAACAATGGCAAATAAAAGATGATGTCAACCCTACCTTGTTGAAAAAAAAAAAAAAAGAGAAGGGGTTGAAAAAAAAAAAAAAAAAAATATAGAGAAAGAAAAAAAAATGTTATAAAAAAGAGAGAGAATATAGATAAGAAATAAAAAGTGTTGTTGAAAAAAAAAAAAATTATATATAGAAAAAAAATAATAATAAGAGAAGAGAGGAGCAGTTGGCCCCACATGGTCAAGATACATACCAAAGTGCTTTGACTCCACCGATCATTGCTTCCACAAGCAAGAAGGGTTTGTCTCTCATCCTTTGCGGCTACCATCAAGACCCATGGCCCATACACATGTGTGTGTGGCCTAGCCTTGAGGTGCACCTCGGCGTAACCATAATGCAACCGCAACATCAACTTCAATGCTACATCCAAAAATGTTGGCGTGTAAGTATATCCAGGTATGCAAAAGGAAATAAACGCTCACTAACTCATTCACTCACTTTATTTGTCTCCATGAAAATAAAAATTCCATGCTTCCCTTGTTATGACACATGCTTTGAGTTTGGGTGCATCTCGCATATGCATATGTAAATGTATTCATAGATCTTTTCGAATTAAGCATGGTGCTTAGGTTAAAATGATCTCCTCTAATCAAACCTTGACATGGTGTTAGAGTTTGGTTAATGAACTTAGAGCTTTGATGTCATGATCTATGGAAGTATCTTATGTTAGAGATAATCAAGGCTATGTTTTTCACACGCCTCTTTTTTTATGAGCCTTGCTTGAGTGATGATGAGGTGAACAAATAAAAATAATAAATAAATAAATAAAATAATCACAATAAAGGCTCCACGGTATTCATGCCGAAGGAGCCATGTGTTTTCCTTCTTTGTTTTGTTTTTTTGTTTTAAATAAAAACCAGGTACAAGGACCGAAAGTGTGGGGAGATCTCCCAAACACAATGAAGAAACTTCGAGATCTCCCCAACACAATGCACAAACACCGAGCAATTCATGATGGAGAAGGACGAGACGAACGACTACCATTAACTCCTTCATCTTCAAACAGAGGTTTGTGCAAAACTCCCGCTCTCACATCTCACAAAAAGTTTTGAAGTTTAAATTTGAACATATCAAAAGACAACTTTTGAGGCCCCATCTCCATGCTATCCTTTGATAAAAATTTGCATACTCTTTATTCCTCGCTAATATTCCTATGCCTTGTGAACTATCTATCATAGGGACCCCATGTTATCTAGGTAATTGGAATATGTGATATAACCGGATGATTTGAACCTTGCTCTTTTATATGAACTTGGGATTTGTTTTTAAAATTAAAAAAATTCAAATAGCATGCTCCTCAATGATATGCAAATTCCTACCGTGAGCCATATCAACTTTATCAAGTGCAAAAACTTTCCACATATATATGCTACTTATCTTTGCATTGAGCTTGTGTCAAGTCTTGTTGACCCTTGTTGAGATAGTTGTCATGCCCCCAAGATCAAGAATCACGTACACTCCACATATACCAGCTATTCCTACACCGGAATACGCTAAAACATGCTTCCATCCACCATACAAAAAGCTCTCGCTCCCTACACCGAGTAGACAAAAAAAAAAAAGGGAGATATCTTAGAAATAAAATACTCCATGCTCTACCGCATGCTGATCTCTCTCTATATATTTGTGGTTTAAGAGACATGGCTATGAAAAAAAAAATAGGGACACGCATATGAAGGTCCCATGAAAAAATAAATAAATAAAGTTGGACACATGAAGGTCCAAGACTTCTATGAAAAAAAAGAGAAAAACGATGAGCACATGAAGGCTCATGCAAAAAAGATAGCCATGTTCTCAAGAATAAAGTTTATCATAAGAGAGATCACACATATCAAGGAGTATAGTATAGGTTCCACTTTATTATATCCACACACATATGCACTTCTTGATCTAGGGGTATGCCATTCTTCTCCCTGATCCGAGCTTTGACCTAGCAACATATGCGGAGTAAGTATGCCTCCATATCTTTCCCTACCCAAAGATCCATATAAGCTTTTTTAGAAGTAGGAAAGAAAGAAGGCAAAACTTTTTGGTATGCCTCGGTGAGGAATCAACACCTACAAAAATTGAGTGATCTTAGTGAATCATTTGAGGAGCTATGCTATATTTTACCTTTTCAAAATCAATGAAAACCCAAGTTCCCGCACATATTTGAAGCAAGGGATTTGAATCCGTGTTGTTCCATAATTCAATTACCCAAGATTAACATGGTAGACACATCAAAAAAGTTCACAAATGCAGGTGAAGCTTGGAATAACTTGTATGCAGGTTACATATAAAGGAGATGACCCATCTTAGTCCTCAACCTTTACTCGAGGACGAGCAAAGGACTAAGTGTGGGGGGAGTTTGTTGACGGTCATTAACTACCTATTTTATACCGTCAACATTAGTATAAATCTACCAAAACATAATAGCAATAGGGATTTGAGTTAACCATTTCCACAAGTTTTGGTACTTCACTTGTTTTGCAGTGGGCAATGTTGAAAACATGTACATTTTGGGGCCAAAAGCAAAGGAAAAACATATTAAAGATAACAAGGCCCTAAATGAACATAAGCAAAGCAAGGAGAAGAGAGGAGAAAATCCCATAAAATATCAATAACCAAACACAAGCCCAAGAGGTCGAGGCCCAATCCAACATGAAATGATAAACGGACCACGGGACATGGGTTCAATGTTTTGGGCATAACTTTCTCATACGAAATCGGATTTCAGCGAATCGAATACTCAAACGAAGCTAACTCCGAGGCCCACGTGCTAGTGCAAAGTTTCAGCCCAAACGGAGATAATCCTGGTGCGCCCGCACCTTAGGGTGCGCCCCCGCACCCTCACGGAGGCCAAAACGGCCCATCTTCGTCCTGGCGGCCCATCTCGACCTGAAAAGTCTGGTGGCTGTGTTTGCTTGCCCAGAAGACGATGCGGGATTAGTACCAAATGGCTTAGCCAAGGTAGGCTCCCATGGTGAGGGTCCTATATATAGATGGGCACTCCCTCACTTGTAACACACACCAATATTCCAAGGGCAAGAGTCTCTCCCTCTCCTCTAAGAGAGCTCTCCCCTCTACTCTTCTACCTCACTCCAATGGGCTTAGGCTCACATTAGTAGTAGAGAGATCGACGGAGGAGAGATGTGAGGGGTCGAGCGGGAAGTGCCTGACTTGTCGGGCGACTCCCCGGACTTGTACCTCGGTGGATTCGTGCTCGCTCCCTCATGGGATCTTGGCTAAGTAAGTTTCCATGATTCCGATAACTTTTATTGTCTCATGTTTATCCAAGCATTATCTACTCGTTTGGGGGATTGATAGTCGTCCTTGTGGCGGTGCTCTAGTAGAAGGACCCCGGGGACGGGTAAGCCTTGTTAACACGCTAGAGTAATAATCACTAGTGTAGACGTGGTGTCTAGGCTAGGGGTTGCCTATCTTTTGTGGAGCATCCCACGGTTGAGGGGTAGGCGGGTTGGGTTGTGACAAAATTTTGTCCGTCCCCTTGTAATCCCCCACGTTCGGGTGTGGCGCAGTTGCTAAATGCCGGTCTCCATCCCGCCTTGGGCGATTGCCGGTGCCCAAAAGTGAACAAGTAGCTCTAAAGCGAGGCTATCCATAGATCTTAAAGGTGTACAAATCCTTCTCAATAATCCTCCCCATCTTTGGCCTTGTGTGTCCTTGGGCGAACTAGTTTGGAGAGAGTACCTCCGTTCCTCGTGGAAAATACGATACCCCGAATATTTCCGGGTGAAAGCTACAACGACAATTCCAGACGCTTGCGGATTCTTCCTCGACGTTAAGAAACGTCAACACTCTTGAGAGTTGAAATGTTGCACTTCATCATTGGGTTGTTGATACTGATCTTGATTTGTACTTCTAGAAACATTTGTGGTGTGATATTGATACCCTAGTTGTGTACCAAAATGAGGGTAGGGATTGTCATTACTCGCATATTGGTGTTGCATTTTCCATCTCTTCTCTTCCATCTCTCGACGTTTGTTGCAAACTACAATTGCCTTGTGCAACAATGTTTGGAAATAAGCATATTCATAGGTCACCATTTGTAGACGCAAAATCATCATTCAGATCCCGTCAAAAGTGTCTTTGCTTCTTAGCATCACTATTGACTTCTCTAGGAGCATACTGTGACAACTGAGTAAACCCGTCACGATACTCACACAATGACATAGAACCTTGTTTCAAGTTGCAGAATTCCTCCTCCTTAAGCTCTATAAATCCTTTAGGTATGTGTTATGATTTAAAATTATCTTTGATCTCTTGCCAAGTGATCTAAGGGTTATCATTAGTGCGTCCATACTTAAAAGATTCCCACTAGTCCCGAGCTGCACCCTCGAAGTTGTCAAGAAGCATAAAGCACCTTCGATGGTCATCACACTTAGCTATGTCAAGATGTCGCCCCACAACTCTAATCCAGTCATCCGATTCTAGTGGGTCACTTGCATGAGAGAATGTTGGTGGGTGTTCATCATAAATTCACCACGCTTGCTAATAGTTGGTGCTTGTTGTAGATTGCTCATCACATGTTGAATGAGAGTTTACAACAACCGAAATCCGCATCGTCAAAGCTTGCTCTATAGTTGAAGGATTTGTTGTTGGTGGTGGATTGAAATGGTAGCATCCTTTCGATCATCTTGCTTGCACCTCTCTTGTTAGTAACCATCTATTTTCAATACGAATACATCAGAATCAATCACTCTTTTGCATTCTTAAATGCAACTTCATGAGACATCATAAGATTAGAGACAAGGTAAGATCCAACCACAAAGATACCAAATACTTTATCTTGGCTACCCCTTAAGAAAGAATAAACTAGGGGCACAAGAGGGTAGCTTGATTGATCTCCTAGGTGAGTTATCCATCATAATGACCTTCCTCGATATCCGAGAGAAACTCACTTGCATCGTAAATTCGGTGGCATATGAAAGATACAAAATCTACTTCAATCCATAAAATTTCATGGCCTCCGAATGAGCATAGCTTGAGATATAGGACAACAAGATAAAAGAAACCTAACTATATATTCATCATAAAACCTTAGGCCTTATTAGACCTATAATCTAAAATGAAATTGTAGTCAAAAACCACAAGATCATTACACTCATTACAAAGATCCAACCCAAACAGGAATCATAAGCACAAAAACAACTAAGCATTTAAAGTTCACAAACACAAACTCAACTTTCGCCACTAACGTTTTATATTACATACGGGACATAAGCTCCCATTCCCTAACCATCATGTTGTTGTTTCTTCTATGAACATGAGTAAGAATAAGGCCCTTCTTGTTGACAATGAAAACACCTTATTTTAGCTGGATCCTTGGTGATCATACTTCACCGACTTGCAACCTGGTGTGTTGTGGACTTGTTTAGCCCGGCATGGATTGTGGTGGTTGGAACTGCTTGTAGGTGATGGTCCACCCATCGATACATACTATAGTCAGCATTGTTTTTTGCTTGGCAAACTTTTAGGGGTGTTCAGTTGCTACACAGTAAACCAAAAAGTGCTACAGTTATTTGTCACATCAAATCTCTTATCGTATTTTTGGAGCATTAAATGTAAGTAAATAAAAAAAACTAATTGCATAGTTTGGCTGAAAAGTGCGAGCGAATCTTTTAAGCCTACTTAGTCCATGGTTGGACACTAATTACCAAATACAAAACGAAAAGTGCTACAGTAGCCCAACCCAAAATATTTCACCAACTAAACACACCCTTAACCCTTTGTAGTTAGCCTTTACCTGACTAGGAGTCAGAGTTTGATGGGACAACGTAGTAGAATTTGGTTGTTGACTGCTCATCAATGCTGGTTCCAGTGAGATAGCCTTTACCGTCTTATCTCCATTTGTGTTCAAATTTGGATTTACCTTATCTTCCACTTTACTTGACTTGTTTTGAAGACAAGGAAATCTGTAATGCTTACAACACTGGCATTGGTACTAAACTTTGTGCCTCCTACTGTTATCACCTTCTAGTAGGTCAGGTTCATGTCCTTTGAGTAAAGGTTGTATACCCTTATATTCAATACTTTCTCCTATCGGGATTGTTACAAGCACTAAACGTCGGTTATATTGAATCAAACCTTTATGACCAGAGAACCACCCACTACCAGGAATCACATCGAGCTTCGTTAACTCCATCACATTGAGATTTTCCCTAAAGTCACTTCCATTCATGACAATGCTAACCTTCAAGCCTACATAATATGACTTTATTTCTCCTGCTGGGTATCAACCATTAGTGGTTTGCTGCTTGGTAGCCTCATTATCTTCTTATCCTCCACATACTTTGTAGAGATGAAGGAATGTGAGGCAGCGGGGTCGAACAAAACCTTAGCCTTAACTGAGTTGACAATGATTGAACCAAGCATCACTTTCTTAGCGGCATGAAGGGAATTCCTATCCACATACTTCAATCTTCCTAGTGTGTACCCTCGCTTCACTTTTCCTTCTTCTGCTTGCTCCCCAACAAATGGAATCAAAGGAGACATAGATGAACCGATGATGTTCTCGTTACGATCCATCTATTTAGAAAGCGGGAGAAGATATGAGCTAGAAAGGGGTCAACATTTCATCAAAACCAAGAATGGATTTTGCAAATGGCAAGGTACCGTAGAAGCAATATGTAGATAAGGATAAAAAGTATGCTAAATGTTCGTTTCTATCTAGGCTTTAAGTCCCTACAAATCAACATTGAGATGATTCCAACTTTGTAACACTCAGTTTTAAAGAGAAAACCAGATGATGCCATATGTGAGCCCTGGAAGTCAAACCTCACATATAGTTTACAACTGAAGGGTAGTATCAAATAAACAATGCTTAAATCATAACGAACATAGTATAAAGAATATAACCTCAACTAGCAAATAGCGGAAACACTATGATCTTCTTGTATAGATGCCACATGGACCAATTGACTAGTTAATCACAAGCCTAAACTCCATCTGAGGTGTGGGGAAAAGCAAGAGTGAGTGCATATCAAACTCCGCAAATACAACATGGGTTTATGAGACTCAAAAATGATATACACGGGTTTAACTGCGGTTAGCATTTTAGTCGATGAATTTTTTTTTTTTCGGGGCATTTGAAAAATCCGAATTTGAAATTCAAGACATTCAAATTTTCAAACGACCTCGGATGGAAAAACTTTTTCAATAAAAAGTGTAGATCTCAAAAAGTTATGAAAGTTTGTAGTTGATAACTTTTTTATTTAAATTAGTTTAGGGACTCAAAAACTGATTTTTAAAATCTACTTTGCCAAGCACCACAAATGGCACGGCAAAGAGGGTCTTTGCCGAGTGCCTTTTCTTCAGCACTTGGCAAAGAGGCC
This sequence comes from Hyparrhenia diplandra, assembly GCA_015847255.1. Lineage (NCBI taxonomy): Eukaryota > Viridiplantae > Streptophyta > Magnoliopsida > Poales > Poaceae > Hyparrhenia > Hyparrhenia diplandra. The sequence continues at coordinate 312,315 of JADLZK010009433.1, read as the reverse complement.
CTTGCCAAGCGCCTTTGCAGGCGCTCGACAAAGATAAATTGTTTTTGGATTTTTGTGTCCAATTTTTTTTTAGGCTTGGTTACAGTACTTGTAACAACATGTTGAAAATTTGATTTTTTTTACACTTTTTGCTATTTTTAAGACTTTATCTCTTTTATTTGAATTATTTTTCAAAACTCAAATTTGGACGGTAAGTCATTAGAATAAGGGGAAAAATTGAATGGAAAAAAAGATGTGCGTGTTATTCAGTATGATGTGAGACCTCATCGATTTAGAGCTAACACATGAAATATCATCGCCTTGTTCACGAAACACTGTCATTTACTTTTGGATGCATTGCTTTTAAATTCTAAAAAACAAACGAAGTTGAAAAGTCATGAAACTTCGTTGAGTTGTCGTTATATCATATGTGTAGGCTATGATAAAAATTTGAGAAGGTTCCGTGCTTGGTTTCATATACAATTGCAAAAGACCCTATCATCTCCACATGTTATAATAGAGCAAGTATGGGAGATGTCTTGGCTGGCTACAGTCGTAATTGAAACCACGTAATGAAACCATACATGAAAGGTTCTCAAATTTGTATCATAGCCTATGCATACGATATGACGACAACTCGACAAGTTTCACGATTTTCCAACTTCGTTTGCTTTTTTAGAATTTAAAAACGAAGCGTGAGGATGTGGGGCGCTCGGCATAGTCAAGAATTTGCCGAGCGCTATAGTTCACCGAGGTCCTCGCGTTGCGAGGGCGCGCTCGGCAAACCTCCAGTTGCTCGGCAATGACGCTGTGTCGCCTGACCTGCATATTCGTTCGTTCGTGGTCGTCCGCCTCCTCGTCAGATAAATAACCAGCATGTGAGGGGACACCCTGGACTTGGAACAAGTAGTGTGAATGGTATATCGAAACTCGACACTGACGTCAAGTATGGACATACGACGAGGCACAGTGAACAGGACACGGAGGGAACACACTCATGGCCGGACACGCTGTGTCAAATCAAGGCCCCCATCGCCGTCGCCGTCGCTGGCGGCTAAGGGCCACGACCACGAGCGTCCTTATCTGCTTTTACGTGCCCATACATTGACTGACCTGCATACTCGCTCGTCGTCGCACGTTGTCTGATAAGTCACGAACATGCGTGAGGGACCACCTCGACTTGGTGACAAATTGAGTGTGAATGAGAGAGACGCGACACTGATGTTGTACGTTTCGAACAGACTGACGATGAGGACTGAACAGCGACCTCTCATGTGGTTAGCCGTCGGCGTCGCCCTAGCCTGGCGCCATAACCACGAGCGTCCTTACCGCCTTGTTTCGCGCGTTGCCGCGGTCTCGGAAACCCGCTGTGCCGCGCAATGGGAGTGGTGATCTCTTGATTTTTTCAACGCGCCGCGGAGGGGCCACGATAGGGGTTGTAACGGATGCGTCCCTTTTGCCTTCTTTCGCACTCTCACTGCGTCTTTTCCATTCTTAATTCAAAATTGTATAGTCTTATGGTCCGATCCTAATCCGACCCTATCCTTAAATTGTTAGGCTAAATTAAAGGGCCCTTTACCACCCATCAGTCGTCTTGGTTGATGGGAGCGGCGTTCTTCTTGATATTTTCGCACGCTCGATATTTTCTTTAATCTTAGTAATAGCAAATAGAATTACGGAGACCATATAAATAATATTGAAGATAAATCGAGGAGCGTGGCCAGAAAGATATGGGTGCAAGTGCACCACGTACATTCTTGGGAACCAGGGTTCTCCAACCCATTAGACGGACCGTGTTCTCGACCCATCACTACCGGACTCACGAACAATTCCCCGACGGTTCGTAATGTCCTGTCGGCTCGCTGCAAACCGTCCGGGTAGAATCAACTCCTGTCCGTTTGTAATTCCCGACGGGAATTCCCGTCGGTTAAGCTGTCGGCCGCACAGGATTCGTCGGGCCGAATCGTGTCGCCAAGAGCTGCGTCGTCGAGTACATTCCTGCGGGCCGTTCATCAGAATAATTCACCTTTCCCCGTCGACTCGTTCCTCGACGGCTGACCCTCGACGGTTGCCCGTCAGAATGTTATTCCCCGCCGGTTTTCCTAACATTCCCGACGGTTTTAAGCCGTAAGGAAAAGTCTTCAGCCCGGTAGTGCATTCTGGCCCATGGACATGAGTGTTGATACGCTTCGCCCGATTGCTCCTTCTTGGGTTTTGATCCGGACCTGGGAACCAGGGGCGCTAACCCCCCCCCTCCTCCTTGAGAACCGGCTGGTTAATCTAAAAGATTATCGCATCATTAGAAAGCCCTACTTTCGTTATTTTTATGTTGTAGAGATGGCAACGGATGGGCACATTTGCTAGTTAATCAAAAAGATGATTTAAATAGGTGCGGACAAGAGATTGCAATTTTTTATATACTACGCTTATTTGTAATTGGATCACACTACTACGGCCACAATTTTCAGGGGCAGCTGGTGAGCTTTTGTAGGGATGGTTGTCCAGCCGCCTTACAAATTGATTTGTCGGGGTAGTTGGATATTGAGCCACCTTACAAATTGATTTGTCGGGGTAGTTGGATATTGAGCCGCCCGACAAATTATTTTTAGATTTCCCAAAAAATTGTCAAAGAAATAGCAAAATATTTTTTAATGAGGGGAAATGATTCAGTAATTTATTCAAAAATTGTCCAACTAATTTATTCATGCAAAAGATTTGCGAATACTTTATCTGTTAGCCACAAGTTGTCAAGTTGTTTTGGCCGTGATGATGAAGGCTATGCATTTAAGTAGCCCACCCGGACAGCTTTGTGCTTCCTCAGTTTTGCGTCTCCGGCCTTCTATCCACCTCCTGCTCGTCAAGATGGTTTCGCGAGTAGCCCCATCTTGGGAGTTAAATGATGGCCTCAGAGACATGGTAAGTGAGCTGGGCGCCATGCTTAGTTCTGAAGGAGTGAAAGAAAGAGATGTCTGGGCCAAACTCCACACTATCCTACCAGTACTTGTGTGTTCACTTAGTGCTCCCCTTAATCCAAAGACCACTACCCACGATATACTAAAAGAGATGGAAATTATGCTGTCCGAGAATTCACGACGAGCCTTAGATCCTCAAGAAGAAGTATTTTTTAAGATTATGTCCAGTTTCGTCGAACAAATCAGGGCACAAAACCCGGATGCGAAGCAGGCCATTTATTTGTTCAAAAATCTGATCCTGCTGATAGCTGATGAGCTGGATATGCTTCCAATTTCTGACTCCAAGCCTGAAGTGATGATTGAAGCGAAGCGGAAAATTTCAATCAAAATATTGTGGATCAAATGATCAAATCCTCCATGGAACTATCGGCTCCAAACTCTCCTTATGCTGTAATCTCCATTGTCGGAGCCCAGAGCAGCGGTAAGCTAGCTAGTAGCTACCATCCTTGATCCTTATTATATGCTCTTCTTCTCTCAGAATAATCTTAGGATATAGTTACATATAGAGTTCTAAATTGTCCTGTCATGCAGCTATGTTTTAATTTTTGATTCCTTTTCAAAAGGTGGATAGACAAAAAAGAACCTGCTTTTTTTTTTTTTTTTTGAAGCAATCAGTGGGGAAAAAAGAACCTCCTTAGGAACATACGTAGAGCGGTGAGTTCTTGATTTGGGGATATATTAGTGGTAAAAGATCAAACGAATCGTCAATTGTCGCTAGTGGTGAATAAGTGTTTTATCTTTTTTGGTGATCCACACAAAGGCTAAACGTCATCTCCCGTATCCAGACATGTTATCTTCCCATTTGTAATTGTCCACATGTTTTGTGCAAGGCTGATTGTGGCCCACATGTCTCGGTGGGAGTTTCATTCAGGTTTCTTCAGCATCTTACGTTGCCACATAAGCAGTTTAGATGATAGAATAAGCACTTTGGATGACAGAGCAACTTTTTGAAAAGATGAAGAAGATTTGAGTTTTATGGGGATGAAACTCTACTGTTTTTAAATCAAGACGAGTCATAAAATTAAATGTCTACAAAACACTACAATGAAACCATACATTGAGAATAGTAGTTTTATCATTGTTTCATTGAAGTTTATCTAGTATAGCATTCTTAGAAATAACCCTATGAAACTCTCCAGTAACAATTGTCTTAGCAATAATATAGAAGCTGATTATATCGTAAGCTGATGACAGCATCTTTATGCAATTGACAGGGAAAAGCTATTTGCTTAATCAGCTCTTCGGAACTAACTTCCCTGTGATGAATGCTTCGAGAGGATGGTAAACACGCATATTTATTGTTGCCATTTTCACTGTGATACTAACAATGTTTGCTAACAGATCGAGTTATAAGGCTGACATGTTATTGACACAATTAGTTGTCCCTCCATTCTAAATAATAAATCATTCTAAATTTATCGAAGAGTCAAAGAATCTCAAGTTTGAACAAAAATATATAAAGAATAAGAAAGATTTCTGGCATGACATAGGCATTAGTATAGAGATATAATTAATGATAAATCTAATGATACTAATTTGCTAGCACAAATATGATGATAAATCTAATCATACTTATTTGCTATAAGAAATAAAAATAATGATGGGATCCAATTTAACAGTCCACCACTGACCAAAGGCATCAGCGCCTGCTGCTTCCCACGGAGATGGACACAAATGGTTTGGTTGATTGGACAACCTAGACTTACATGTTGCTGAATTCTAATATGGCCGATGTGTTTCTTGGCAAGAAACAGAAAGCTTGAGGTGGTTATATAGAGTAATTTCTGTCATGTACGTTGCCAAAGCCACACTAGTGCGTAAAGGAAGAGGGCGTGCCTCTTTCAAATCAATGAGACCTTTTTAAATTAAAAACTGTGGTGAGGATAGTTGTCCAGCACATATGGTGAGGATAATCGACCAGCACATGTGGATGGATCATATGTACACAAGTGTGTTGCGTAGTGACTTGTGGATGTGAATCCCAGATCACATACCTTCCTAAAATTATAGTTCTATTTAGGTATGGTAGATTACAATGCTACAGAGCTATTTTATTTAGTCCATCGCCATCTTAATTAATGAACATAGATTATTAGTGCCTGTAGGGCTTTGCATGTAAATATATCTTGTCAAATCAATATTTTACCTTCTATATTCTCAAATGGAACGAATGAAATAAATTTAGACACGTATTTGCATTAAACATGTCAAACCAAACCAATAAATTTAATATGTGACAGCAAAATATTGGGTTAGTGAAATTAAATCAACCGAAATGAATTAGGCCTGAAATTTTGGGCATGGTCTAGTAACAATATTACAACATTTAGAGAAAATGACTTTCAATATTACAACATTTGAGTACAAGTAGCTCTATAAATACATATTTTTTTAAAAAAAAGAAATTGATCTGATTATTGTAACAAAACCGATTCAACCAAGGTGGGACTAGGTCCACTCGGGGAACACAGTTATTATATATGAATGCATTTCAATTATAGCCCTGCATTTTCCCTGGTCAAAGTACTCTAAGAAAAATATTAAAAATTTAATTGGTAATTGAATACTTTAATTCTCTATAAACATGACACGGGCGAATATTACTCATAACCAGGTCAAGAACTACCGATGGAATAATGATATCAAGGTGCATTAATCCTTCGGTGTTAATCCTGGACGTGGAAGGCTTTGATGGAGTTGAAAGGCAGAAGGTATGTAATAACCTCTCCTAATCCATTAATCCAAGTCTAAGTCGTAGGACATCAAACATATAGAAACTATATACTGATCTTTGGTAACTAACAATTGGGAGTGCATAGTTCGACTGTGTGTTTTTTTAGATAATGGATAAAACAATCGGCCTCTACAACCAATAGTCTCTTGTTCAAACTTGGGATAACCATAATATGTGGTCATCCATATAATAACTATAGCCACTTTGGTTTTTAATAATTTTTTACAAAAATAAAGTACGGTAGAACATTTACAGTACATGGATTACTGTAATTCACGATGATATTTAACACAAAGCTATGGTAAATCACTTAGCAGTGAGTAATCTGATAAATTAATAAAGCCGTTAGGGTAACTCTATGTGGCCAAAGAAGTTATTCTATGGTCTGCTATAGAACAACATTTACATACACTAGACAACGCTATTGGCCGCGCTGCACATTGACTAATATTCAATGTGCCAGCCAACCCAATCCAAATCTGGCCATAAAATTCTTAAGAACAACTGTAAGTCCAAGACATAAAACAGCATAGTACTCTGCTGCTGCCGACACACCTCGGCAACCGTAAATACTAACTGTCCACCAGTCCCAGAATCCCGTGACCATAAATATTCACTTGGGGCAATTTGAATTGGTCCACTTATGTCGTTTGAAGTAGTAACATTTTATCGTAAATTGTCACTCTGTAAATTCCTGAAATCAAATCCTAAACTGAAGTGGTAATCTTTTCGAGCTTCCCGACATAAATCCAATTGAAGCTGCCCGTAGGAATCAAATGCGAGGCAAGTACAATAACAATTGATTTTCAAAACCATAAATCCATGGCGTTACCAAATTAGTTATTCAAATATGGTGTCTACCTCGATTCTCAAACGCACACACATTTATGGGCACTTAATCTACAACAAGCATTATTATTCATGAGATCGCGACAGTCAAGAAGCTATCCATGCCTCCACAGGATCAGGGAAGTGTAATCACTTAGAAGATTTTGTCTCCCAAAATACATGCAAACTGTGCAAACAGTTATTTGATTTATCTACATTTAATGCCCCATATGCATGTGTCTAAACATTACATGGAATTGGGTCTATTGTTTTGGGGAGATAACTAGACAGGGTGCGCCGTCAATGGGACACCGGAGGCCCTTGTTGGAACCGGGCCTGGCCCATCTGGCCGGTGCCTCTAGGTTCCTTGGAGCTGGCCCGACCCATCTGCCGGTGCCGCTCCCCCGGGTCCATATAACGCACAACATACACAGGCCTTGAACCAACATAACCGAAAATACTAGCCTGATGAGTCAGGACCGCCCCCACCTTATATGTTGTGCTCCCCCACCTTCGATTACCGATGTGGGACTAACCCCAACAATCTCCCCCGTAGTGACACATCGGACCCGACTCTTGTCGGCTCACACCTTTTCGTGTGGCCAAGACGTCTGTCAATGACGGGCCCCCCACTCATTGCGGGCTTCACCACCGACGGCCCGCCATTTGTAATGGGCTTCATCAGTGTGTGACCTACCGAGATCTTTTTGGGTTCAAGCAAGAGCCCAAGCGTGGTGGGCCCATAACCATTGTTGGAACCGGGCCTGGCCCATCTGGCTGGTGCCTGTTGTGTAGACTCTGTGTGTTCGAAGTGAGCTTTCTTATTATTAAACAGTTTACTTACTGGTATGGGTATACAGCAGCAGTGGTGCTGTAATAATCCACAGCCACAGCACCAATACTCCCTCTGTCCATTAATTGAGTTCATCTTACCAAAATAATGATTGTGTCACCGGAGTGGTCTAAGCTAAGGACCACAGGTTCCTCCTCGCCCCATGCGTGCGCCGCATCCCACGTGCTTGCGTCTCCTCATGCCCAACCTAACATTATATACATGCAGCCCCTCCCTTGGTCATCGTCAATTAAACTGTCACACTGTCACAGCCTGATTAAAAAGGATGGGCTATTTACGGAGGAATTTGCATATGTGTGTCGTCTTCCAGTTGGTCATTGCGTCAGGACCTAAGACGAACCCGATAAATGGATGGAGGGAGTACTTAGCTATTATTCAAATGATTCTATTCAACTTTGTTGAAAGTTGAAACTATACCACTAACGGATAATCACCTTTTTAATGAGCACCATGTCGAAAAAGAAAGAAGAGCTGGCCCAGCACGGCAGAGCTGTACAATGTGAACATGACAAAATTAACTCATCTGTTGCTAAAAATGCAGATTAAAATTTGAGCAAAGAACTAAGTAGATACAAAAGAACGCAGAGCAGTGGAAGCTCGCAGTTGTTGTTCCCCACTCAACGACAAGCTGCTTCGCGGTGGCCAGGCAGCAAGCGGCCAGCCAGACATTTGCCGTGGCGACCGACAAGAGATTGCAGAGTCCGACCTTGCGAAGCGTCGGCGGGGCCGCGGCTGGCTGTAGGGTGGCACCAGCGGGGCGGTGGTCGATCCAGGAACCCTAGGTATGGAATATGGAAGAGTCTAGGCTTGCGGGTACCTTTTCGGTGTTGCAGAGGAGATGGAGGCGGAAAACAAATTGTTACCTTTGCATAAGAGGTAAGGTGGGTAAGTTTTGTGAAACGTTGGCAGACGCACTGAACGCACTCTGACATATTGAGAATGGCTGAGAGATGATGGATGTGTTCATTTCTACGATTGCATGCTTGGGTGCATACCTTGGTGTGGCTGAAGGTAAGTTTATATCTACGGGGGAGGTATTACGGGGTCGACATAGATCCATTTAAATTTTTGGTTTATTAGGTGTAGATATAGATATAGTGATAAAACTCCGCAAGGAGGAGGGCAGGATTCATGTGGCCATAGCCATTGCCTCCATCGAGGCCACCAATACCCTTCTTAGAGACGGAGGTGCAGCAGGCTCTGGATGAGAAGACGGAAGGGCCGATGAGCCCCTTCATGCTATTGGGCGACACAAAGGCACTTGGAGTCGCAAAGCGCCTCTAGCCTAGTGGTTAGAGTATCTTAGTAGCACCCAACAGACTTAGGTTCGAGTCCCCGTGGGAGCGAATTTAAAACAGGTTGTACTATTAAAAAATAAAAATAGGCTGGGGTTTCCCTTGCCGACTTCAATAAAAAAGGAAAAAGTCCAAATTACTACCCTCAACTATGACCAAAGTCCGAATAACCCCTAAACTATATTTTGGTTCATTTTATCCCTAAGCTATATCTTTTGGTTCATTTTATCCCTTAACGAAGTTTGTTCTCTTTATTCCACCACATATAGAAGAATCTTAATTTAAAATTTTGCATGGTGGTAGTGGATATCACAATCCATTTTAATAAAATATATTTTGAATTTTCATCAATATCTTTTTGTATAATTTGAATTTCAAGGATGAATTTATTAGTAAATATCTTACCATATCAAATAATGATGAAAAATGATGATATATTTTTCTCACATACGTTATGATGTCCGCTATCATCTTATAAAAAAATCAACTTAAGGTTCCACTTGTGTGTCGAGAAACAAAAAGAGAAATTTCATAAAGGGATAAATTGGAAAAAATGAGATAGTTTTAGGGGTAAAATGAACCAAAGTATAGTTTATGGGGTTATTTGGACTTTGATCGTAGTTGAGGGTAGTAATTTAGACTTTTTCCAAAAAAAGGCACTCGGAGTTGAACTTAACTCCAAAAAGGCAGTGCGCAGTACTAGTCTGCAGTTGGATCGTGAGAAAGACCCTGTGAGCTTATTGCATGAAAACATAAATATTTTTTGGTGGAAGCCCTCATATATGCTCAACACACCGTAAGGGGTGGCCAAACAATCCCTCAACATCAAGCCCAAGGATAGACCGATTCAACGATGGTTTTTGTGTTTCTACTAAGAAAATTGAAGGCAATCAGCGAAGAAATCTCCTGGATGCAAGCGGACAGCTTCATCAAGTAGGTACAACACCCTGATTGGCTAGGCAGCTTCGTCCTTGTCAATGAGAAGAAGAGGAGTGGAAGATGTGCATAGTCTACATGCACATAAATGATACATGCCCGAAGGACCATTTCCCTCTGTTACGCATCGATCAAGTGGACCCCATCGATCAGCTTGTGATTTATTTCCTCACCCCATTTCTGGCTCCTTTTGTTATGTTTTAATGCCCTTGGTTTGTAGAATGCCTATGCCACCATTCAGCGATGATGCTTGTAGAAATCTTTCAAAGAACAGATTGTCCGTAACCTAGAGGTCTACAACAGTGACATCATGATCAAGTCCCAATCATGGCATGAGCCAGTTATCCACCAAGTCATGAGCCAGTTATCCACCATGTCATGAAGTTGACCTAATAGGATGAGAAGTTGGGGGCATATTACAAACAGGGTTACAAGCGCAACAAGTAAAAGTCTGATGGGCACGAACTCCACCAAGTCCCCGGGTGTGACAATATGTAAGCAAATACTCATGGCACTACTCACAACCAAAATTTCAAATTTCTCCTAGTGAGGTGGGCTTCTCCTAGTGTTTTGTTAGTCAAATTTTAGTATAAACTTTCCCTACTAAATGTCTCCTAGTAATATTCCCTTGTGCCTTGACTAGTGTTAGTGTTTTATTACTAACTAAAAACACTAGGAGAAGTCCACCATTATGGTAGTGACTCCTTCTAGAGTCTTGCTCAACATCATCAATACGTGATCAATTCGTCTTGAAAGCAAAATCCAATAGGAGTTATATATCAACGCCTAAGCTTGAGGAAGGTGTGCCCGTCCAAACAGTTTGCAAGAGACTCAATTAAGAATACGAAGTCATGTCCACCAATGTCAATTTGATGTGCCCTTTCCTTGGCTTTCTAAATTATCTTGAAGTAATATCCACCGAAGCCTAGCGCACTGCTTGCACAACAAATTGCTACAAGGTCATGGAAGGCCTAGATTAGGCTTGACATCGGGCAACCCCTAATGTAACTGGGAACACCATATTTGCTAATAGATAGATCCATGACCGTGCTGACGCCGGTAGCTGTTTCCAGTTTGGTGGTAGTTGGATCAGCGCCCTCACTGACATTTGTGGTTGGATATATGCCCCCACCACCTTGTAGCATTGGTGGTTCCTATATCCTTGTCGCTGGCCCTGCGTTCCTTGCATGTGGGCCTCCTAGAAGGAGCCGTGCCCCATGTGCCATAGGAAGGACCATGTGCCTCTTGGCCGTTTGGATCCAACGCCGCAAGTTTGAGTCAAGTAGAAATACAAGTGTTCTGAGTGGAGAGTTGTAGTGTGTGAGTGAGAGATGGAGAGAGATGAGTGATATTAGGGGTTCACATTTATATATTATCAAAAAAACAAGTTAATCAAGGTGGAATGGTCCTGATGTTGGTAACTGAGATGGGCTCAATTAACCTAAGCAGACCTTAGGATGAGGCGCTTAAGGAAATATACTTAAGGATGCGGGTGCATTGTGTCTCGCATTTGTAAAGAATTTTGCAAGACTATTATTATGTCGTGTGGGAAAAAATAAAATGAGGCGGATGAATTTTGTCATCACCTCGACTATTGTTTCAGAAGTTTCATTGAAAATCATTTTTGTAGTAGTGGCAACGCATGAGGGTTTCACCCACCTCTTTGTAGGTATTGAGAAATCCACTTAGTGGAATCAGGGACATTCACCAACTTCTAGTCCACACATGAAGTGGAGATCATGGCTGACATCATCAACATGTTTGGAGTTCCCAATTACATTGCCACTAACAATGGAATCTAGTTCATTGGCCATAAGTTGCTCGACTTCTATAATGATCACTGAATCTGGGTCGAACAAAATTCAATATACGTCCCCAAGTCCAACGTCACATACAAATGCCAACGGGAGGCCACATCCCCTAACGATCAAGTGCTAGTATTATGCAGCAGCGCCAGGAAGTGGTTGCGCATTGTGGCCCCCTCCTAGATGGCAAAGAAACAGTATATGACACCAAGATAAGGGCCGACGAGCACCCAGCCTAGAACCCTAAGACTAGAACAAAAACCAACATGTACACCATGATGACCTCCCACAGATATAAAGAAAGGCATGGGCGACTTTGAAGGGGATCAGGTCCTTGAGTGGTCAACCGAGCTCAATAGCCAAGAACGTACCCTAGAGTAGCGCAACAAAATCTACCTACCGTATACTCTTATACCATTATTGTAATCCTCCGATAGGGAGTTCCTAACAAGAACACCATACCAGTAGAAGTAGGGCTCAGAAGTCAAAACCAAGAGAAACAATATATGTTCCTTGTCCGTTTTGAGTGTATGAGGCACCACAGACCCACATATTGACCTCCAATGAACAACCCAAATGCTTGTTGTGCTTCCGGCGAACACTTGACAAATGCATTATATTAATTAGAGGATGGAGGTAGTCTTCGAAACACAAATTCAATTCATATTCCAACTGATTAACAGTTTGTTACATCTTATTCATAAATAATTAAGTTCTTAACCAAATTAGATCAATTAAGTATATATTTGACTTTAATTTTCAATATTTAGTAGTCTTTGTACTCCATGCAATTAAACTATGATGTATAAAATCATTTAATATTTGTCTGAAGCTATAATGTAACAAACATTGTAGTGCCGTGACCACCCCTACCATTGTCTCCATCAAAAATACCTTATTGAGTCCATGAGCTTTGGCAAATTCGATTAGACTTTGAGTTTGTTAGGAAAGGAGAATCCAATTCCAATATGGATCTCTGAGGTTGCTTGGGAGTCATGTCTCATTGGGACTATAAATACTAAGCATCATCTGAGCATTCAATCTTAAGAAAGGAATAGTCTTCTCGCCATCTAGATCTCTAATGCACTGCCTCCTCTCTCTCTCTCTCTCTCTCTCATCACATGCTGTCGTTGCCCCTGTCCCTAAACCCTAGCCACTGCCAGTCAGCCGCCATGCGCAGCCGCGTGGCTGCCCTAGCCGCCACCTTCCCCCATGACGCTGGTGATCACCCGGTCATGCCTCTCACACTACCTGAAGTAATCTAAAATGATAATATTAATATTTTAGTATGATGAATATATTTTTTCTAATAATGGAAAATTTTTGGCATCAATTGGATGACTAGCATTTAATTTCTCCATAATCTATAGTAAATTCCTAAGACACAATACATTTTATTGTGCAGAAGATGCTACGTAAAAGATGGAACCAAATATTACTAACACAGTAGCAACTGAGTTGAAATCAAATCTTAGGAACTCGGGTTCCAATTACACTATTGGAACCCATTTGTAATAGGACTTTCAGCAAGCACTGTACAATGGAGTTGTAGCCGTGAACCCAGCTTGCCTTCATCAATAAACTGACTTTCAACAAGACTTATTCCTCAAAAACTTTAACCAAGCTCCATCTTCTATTACCCATCTGAGGCTTTCTCCATAATTGAAATACAATACCAGATTCATGAGGCCTGAAAGGATGACATTATTTTAATTGAAGTTCACTTTTAATGAGTCATGGTTTTAAAAACATTGAGTACCAAAAAATTTAACACTCTAAATCCATATAAACTATGATCAGGAAACTATGAATGGTGAATAGAACAAACAAAATTATCATTAATGATCATCTATTCCATAAGGAGTTCAAGGCTGCTAATGATTTTGAGCCTGGCTATTATAATAGTTGTAAACACAGAGGTTGTACACTTTCACCACGAGTCGTGTTTACCCATATGCCTGGGTTAATTACTCCCTAAACACTTCAAAGATGACCAGTAGGGAACACTATGAAGTCTTTTCAAGGTTTGACTAATGAGCTAGTGTCGCTAGATCTCCCCATTCCTAAGGAACATTCTGTGTAAGCTATACTCTTTAGAACAGAGGCCGCAATGTAGCAAACCTGAAAGACACCCTTTTGTGCCTTCTGGTAACCGCTAGCGTGTTAGAAAAGGTCCTCTTGACTAAAGCTGGAGCCGGTGGTACTGTAGATCTCAGCTTTTACTATCAGATAAGTCCATTGGGAGGACAAAGATGCATCATGTAAAAATCGAGATAGCTCTCACCCTAAACTCATATTGCTATGAAGCATCTTTTAATAATGTTGCATAAAACCATTAGTCAAGCTCTAATTATGCTTTATTGAGTGAAGCACTAGAAACGTACTACCCATATGCAATAACACATAGGTATTATGGTACTAGATAGCAATTGGCTTGGATGTCCTTGCAGGTATTAGAATAGACACATGCATATAATGCAGATCCTATGTTATACTTTCCTTGATCAAAAGAGTCCTGCTAATCTAGGTCATCAACAAAGAACTCCCAGTCACCCATGTAGTACTCATCGTCTGTACTCGATCAAGACAGCAACACACAAGCATGTAGACACAATCATGCATAATAGAAAAATTCTAGAGATTAGAACAGTACACTAAAAAGTGGAAATATTAGTTTAAAAGTTTTTCGCATTGGTACGATTATTTAGACACAAAATGCACTCAAACGGATGTACGTAAACCGATAAGGATACTGGGTTTTTAAGAATTGAAAGGCAAAAACATAAATAAACTGAACTTACTTCTGTATTGACTAAATAGAAACAAATTCTGCACCTAGAGTGGGCTGCGGGTACAAAATAGAGGAAACAAAGTGGGTTTTGTGCCAAAGCACTAGCTGAACCGGTAAGTTTATATTTGGGCCAATTTGGCCAACAGATCAAATTTGGATGGCCAATATTAGATGTTGGAGAAGGTCTCGCTGGTGCATACTGAACTAATAGTAGCTCTCTGTCTAGAAAACATGAAACCTTGCCGAATTGTGGTAATCCAGTAACTGTACGCATAGTTGGTCAAAACAGAAACTCGAGGAGGAAGATAAATGAACGATTAACTAATGGGAATCGGGATCTGCAGAGAGCGAGCAGATTCCGCCTAGTGCACACTTTAGAGGCTCAACATCGATGGCAAGCTCGTGACATAATGGGTGGGGTTGAAACGAAAGGCACTAGATGCCTCATAACCTCCCAATGAAGGCATTAAGAGATATTTGGATGACGGTGAGGTGACAAAAAAAAGGAGGTTGAGTGTGGTAGTGGTGCTTTTAGCATTTTGAGCAACAATGACAAAGCACTGGAGCGAGGCTTCTGGTGTGGGGGCTTGGGTTGGAGGTGGTTGACTGCGGCGCATCAACTTATATAGCACAAGGGCATCCCTATGAATGGAAAGGAAGGTTCCAAGGTTGGATCGAGCTTGATCAAAGGAGGCAACCACCAGCTACCAAATATGGAAGGAGCTAGAGTAGAAGGTAGGAAAGGGATGGGTCTCACCAATGTGTGAGGCCGTGTTGTAGATGAGTGAGGGCGCGCGGTCCTGATGGTATCGACCAATAAGAGAAGGGTACGTGCACTGAGCTTTGACCTTAGAGGGAAAGGGGGCCACTACCTTAGAGCAACACAACACTGCCAGTTCGAAAAAAAAACCTTCACTATTCGATTTTAAATCGGCAGTACCAAACCAAAAGTGATGTGCAATTCAGATCACTATAGCTAGGTTGCTTCCAACCGGCGGTGATGTCAAGCAAGATTGCCGGTTGGAGGTTCCAACTGGCAACATGTTGTGCACTATTACTGCCGGTTAGAGGGTCAAACCAGCAGTGTTACTAGAGCAAATACTATCGGTTGGAGGTCTAAGTCGATAGTGTTGAGTATGCAACTGGTCGAAGGCTTGAGCCAACAAAGTTGAGAGCAATGTTGGTTTGGTGTTTTACCCGACAGTGTTGTTTCTATCAACACTATCAGTGTGTATCTCTTCCCATTAGTGTTGATGAAGCTAACACTACCGATTTTTAATCAAACTAGTAGTGATGGCTAGGCCAACACTGCTAGTTTGTATGTCATGCACGGCTAGTTTGTGCTATGTGACTTAGTTCTCATTTTATTGTTTTATAGTCTATTTAATTTCTATTTTTTGGTCGAAACTAGTTTCCGTCTAAGCCCTAAATACAATATGTAGATGATATGTTTGTCATCAAAACATTACAAAATGTTAAGTTTATAGCTCAAGTGTTCTTATCTCCCACAAATAAACAAGAAACTAGAATAGTCTAGCGACCCGCTCTAGCTCATACTTATCGTTGTACTTCTAGGACCATGCAATGAAAAATGTTCCCTCTTTCTCCAATACCTCAGCTCCGATGAACTTGGCCAACTTCGCTTGAAGTGCGGCGATCTCCCGTATCTAAGAGCCAGTCATGTTTCCATTACTTGCGTTGTCATTCACAAAAGATGGATTAGTAGATCATTTTGTTCAATTATTAATAGATATAGATGAAATGGCGATTATACATTCCAATTTATCTGCTTCCATCAATGATGTGCCGATGTTGCGAAGCACTGGCCACACATTACATAGAAACCACATTCATTGCAATTGTTTGCCATCAACTGCTATAGGTACGCAAATTTATTGCTTTCCATCGGCCTTTTTGTGCTGTCTAAATATCACCGTCGGCTCAAGCCAGGAACAATTATTGTCTCGGTTCCTGGCTTCAACTGACAGTGATATTTGCCCAACCAAGCACTGATCGTTAGAGATACAGAAACTGGTAGTGATAGTTGTCATCAGTGCCGGTTTTGTCAGAGCCACAGCATTTTTTTGGTTTTCAGAGCCAGGAACCAGTAGTGAAAGGTAATGACTAATGACTATCGGTTGTGCTAAATCTGGTAGTGATGCGGCCGACAACGATGTGCGAATCTGTTGTAGTGGGCACCTTCCTGTGGCCATGGAGGGAAGGAAAGGGAAAATAATTTTCTTTTTATTTTCAAAACTTTTCCAAAGCTATTTTCAAATGGATTTTGAATTCCTTTTCAATTTCCGTCAAATGCACCCAATACAGAAATAAAAATGCAGCAGAATGGAGGCATCAACCTGTTGCTGCCCTTACAATGGATTTTATTATTTTCATAAAAGTTGTTAACTTTCCTATGTGGTATGCACACATAAAGCATAATCAAACAATTTTAAGCTATTTTTGAAAAGAATTCAATTTTTAGGTGTTACAATTTTTTTGGGAAGATAAGTGCCTAAGCAGTCAGCAATACATTTATGCAGAAGTTCCAATAACTTTGAGTTTCGTCCATAGTTGATACGAGGGTATTCATACGTGCCTAACTACAACCATTGGTTCAAAGTTCAAACCATATTGTTGTACAAATATTTTGTTTGTATTTTAAGATTGGTTCATAATAACATGGCTCCAAAACAGATGAAGGATGCATCATTTGAGAATAAAGCTGCCCTGTTTACCTTGGCTGTATCTGACCTTATTACTACAAACGCGAGGGGATATAGTAACGCCAACTTGTGTTACTATAGGTTGGAAAAAATGTTACTAGCTCTGTTAGTAACACATTTTATTTTGTGTTCCAATTGCCTATGTTACTATAGACTAAGTTTATTGTAACACATTATACTTGTCTACAGGAACACTTCTTTAGTGTTACAATGATTTTTGTTGTAACACTTCTTCATTTCTACAGGAACACTTGTTTAGTGTTACAATGATTTTTGTTGTAACACTTTTTCTTTCTACAGTAACACTTGTTTAGTGTTACAATGATTTTTGTTGTAACATTTTTTTCTTTCTCTAGTAACACTTCACAATATGATAGAGTACATAGTTTGCAACACATTTATTTATCTATTGGAACATTCGCCTTGTGTTATAGGGATGTCAGTTGTAACACTTTTTTTAGTTCTAGTAACACATGTACGTTATGTAGAGCACAATATGGTTTGCAACATATTCAGATTGTAACATCTTTTTATATCTATTGTAACACTTTTTATTTCCATCGTAACATATTCGGATTATGGAACAAATATTTGTTTCGCCTATACATGTAGCACATGGATTATTATATAATCACACAAATATGACACATTGTGAAATCACATAAACCACACATTTTCATAATCATACATGATCCATGTATTATAGAAATGATTTCAAACATATAGTTCTTGTTCAAAACAAATCATAGTATATGTACATAACGATGTGGTTCTAGAGAGGAAACACACATAGTTCATACTAGAAAGAAAAATTCAAGAACTAGCTAGGGTCCCTAAAGTCCATTTCTTCTTCTTGTACACATTGATGTAGGAATTCAACCATTAATCATTTCAACCTGCAAAGAAAATGTAAGTTGTAACACTGCAAATTAAGCCACAAATATTACATAGATGCAAAGTTAGGAAAGGTAGTTTTGAACATACAAACATCAAAGGCCAAGCAATTGAACTCCTTTAGCTTGAGCATCACCAATATTGTTGCACCCAGGGCATAGGCCTCACTAATGGCTCATCTTTTTGATACAAAGATGATTGATACGCACTTTGTAGAATTGAGTTCCTATCTTGACTCCACCAACAATGTCTTCTGGATTAGTGCTCAAGAGAGTTGCATAGGCCACATTTGCCTTACTAGGATACTTTGAAGTCATTAGTAGCACCGTGGACCCAACCTACATTAATTTGACATAATCTCTTAGTGACCAACAACCCTCGGCTGTACATAATGATCATGCAATTAGAACAAGTGATATTATGTTCATCTACCTTCATTAGAGAAAGTTGTTTAGGGGTTTGACTCTTGTAGCTTGTAGCCTTGTCATTAGATACCTCCTGGTGTGCAATGGTTCTAGTCTCTCTAGGACATCGGTGATGACCCTTAAATTACACATTAAAATAAAGTATGAAATAACAAGACAAAAATTCTAATATTTTACAAAGGAAGTGTGGTTCATAGATACCTTTTGTTTATTTGATATTATTCTACTTGTGGTGGAACTCCTCGACAAGAATCAAACTGAACCAAAGAGAATTTCAATTGTATTTATACATTGTCACAATATTAGACATCTTGAATAAGTAGCATTACAAGTCTAATATATTTCATTCAAATGTACATTGATAGTGTGTATCTCTATTGGTCTAGAATCATTATTGAGGCGTCGTTGCAATATTGCCTTGTGCTTCGCTTGTTCTATTTCCTTATCATTATTGTCACTTTGGCACCGATTCCAATTCAAATTCAAATTCATTCAAATGATAATTACTAGGTAAAGTTATTAACATGTAATAAACTAAGAGTATATTGTTGTTCTTAAATACAAGAAACTAACCTTTTCTCTCATAAAAGTAGATTGTCATCATCACTAAATTCAGATTCATATGTTTCTTTATTCTAGTAGACGAAAAGAAGTAGCATTAGTTGATACAAAAATCCTTTATGGATGAATAAGTATCAAATAAACAAGCAAGTGACTTTACCAATTCATCCCTATGTTTGAGGAATCGCCCATTCTCAAGGGTGCAAAGACACACTTGAACTCTCTAAAATTTTGAAACAATATTAAAGCCAAAAGACAAGATTAGGTGAAAACATAGAAAATAGAGCAAATACCTTTCTTTTTAGAATTCACTATTTGATTCTGTGAATTGTTATGGTCACTCCTAGCACAATTTTCCTAGAAAAGATATAAAGTTTGAGTGATACATTTCAATATGGAGTTCCAAATTAAATGTACATTCTTACCATTGTTGCTTCTTGATTCTCATTGTGCCTCCGATTGTTTTTATTTCTTCAATAACTTTGTCTTGCATACTACAATGCTCGTTGAGTTGCCTTATTTCTTCCAACATGTGAGTCTCTACATCAACAGATGAGGCACCTAATTGAAACTATATCAATGTCCTTAAAATGCTTTGTTTTTCGACCATAAACTTGTTTAGGAACTGAAGCAACCCCATGCCATGCACTTGTCCAACTTTTTCTTCTCCCAACACCCGATGTAATGCGTCACCTTCCCATGCAACTCTTCCCTCACTATTTTGTGCTAACTCCGGTTGTGTGTCTAGGAGATTTTCCAATTGTACCTAAAACCAAGAAATCCACACATTATAAAGCGTAAATAATTGCATATTGCAAAAAAGTTTATATGTGCATGTAGCATACCGCCGGCTCATTTGTCCCTTTTCCCCTTTTCCTGTGAGTGGCTAGGTAAACCTTTCCTCTATGTGGCTGTTTTTTTTCGTGGATCGACTTGCCTCTCGTAGAAATAGCAATAAGTTAAATGTAAGAAGAATCATATATACCTTTTTAAGAATAGATGACTCACCATATCCTCGCACCAACGAGCGTAACTCTTTGTACCCGCTGTATGTGTTGTCTTCCCTCATTTCACGACTTAATTTGTTCTTTTCACTAAGGGTCTACAAGAAAAGTAAATTAATGAATAATGAACCATTATACTTGTAGAAATCAACAATAGTATAGATAATGGTAGTAAAAAGTATCAAACAAAGTAAATAGTAGTTCCTTACTTTTCCTTCTTTGGACTTCCAATAGCTTACTAGGGCCTTCCATTCATCTTCAACAATATCATCTGGACAACGCTTGTTCAATACAGACCTTTTCTTCTTTTGGATTAAATAGTGTCTTTTTAACGTTGCCTTGTAAATAGTGTCTTTTTAACGTTGCCTTGTACTTTCTCCAATCTCTTCCAATTGATTTGAATATCCATTTCTCACATGAACGAGGATATAGGAACTTTGTCTAAAATAATTAGGAAGTCACCAATTAATGAATTTGACTTCATGACATGATAACAAGTACTTAAATTCACAACGTTATATCCCGAAAAGCTAACCTGCACAAATTGAATGATGGTGTTCCCATTGTCTTTCTTAACTTTTCTCCAATCTTTGGCATCAACTTTGGCATCAACTGGACAAGAACCACCATTTCTTGCTATTGTGCCCAAAAATTGGCCTAAAAGTCCACCTTCTTTTCCTATGGGCTGTCCAAGCTTATTACATTTTACTACTATTTTATCTCCACCGGGTAGATCCCAAATATGTGTTAAAACAGTCCCCTTTCGCCTATTCGGTACTTCATCACCATCACCTATTAAAAATAGAATGATAGTGATGTACAGTAACTAAAGATACAGTCCATATGAATGAGATTGATCTAACTACATCTCGTACTGATGTGTTCCTGTTCTCATCATCGCATTGCTCAACCTCGTTAGCATATGTTGCTTCAAGTATGCATTAAGTTTAATCCTTCCTTTTTCTTCGTTCCTCCTCTTCCCGCTAAAACGAATGTTGAATATAATAAAGCACATGTGTAATCTTTTTTTAAAACTAAATATATGTATCATATTGTCAAGGTTGTATTTATTAAGTCACTTCCCGGGTGGGGCGAACAAGGTAATCCTAGATGAAAATAAAGCATTGATGACTACCATGACTTGGAATAGTTAAGTTGTACTTGAATAATCAGATATAGATATAGAAGAGTAAATTATATGTTCATTCTAATACCTTTAGAGTTTTTGGGTTTAGATTTGGATGGTTCTTTGTCGGACCTGGTAGACGCTAAAGTGGCCAGTCTCTCCTTTGTCACAAACAAGCTAATCATCTTTTTGCTCTCACACTCGTTAAGTATCCCCATCAGTTCATGATCTTGTTCTATTACAACCAAGCTATCTTTTTCTCTTGTAGTATATGTAGTCGATTGATGAGTACCCATACTGCTTTCGATCAAATCAATCAAGTCAAAGTAGCATATCTTATCTCTATCCATTTCCCTTTGCACATGTTTCTCTCCTTCAACTGCTCCATGAAATTCAAGATTTATGGTCCAATTATCCACCGCCATGGTTCCACAATCTAAATAACATATAGCACCAGTAGAAAAATAAGAATAAAGAAAACATAATAGTAACAGTTATACTAAAGTGCAGATCTGTAATGTTATTTGAACTTGAAGCTTGACAACAAATAAAGTGCTATATTTCAGTCTTTCAGATATAATGGTCAAGAGGACGACATATTAGCTTTATCTATAATACTTTAGTTTGTGCTCAGGTATGTAAAGATTTGTCTAGCTGTGCTACAACTTAGATGGCAGGTGTAAAAGATGATGCAAACTGCATATATTTGCAAACTGAAAGTTACATATACTGAACAGCTAACTTTAAGAATACTTAGTGATATATTAAACTACTGAAACTTTTGTAAGTTATAAGAGCCATCTATATTGTAATGACTTTGGGTTTGAAAAATAAACAGCTACTCTTTTTAACCACTACAAATATAGCAGTCAGAGTATATGTATTATTCAGTGCCGCATAAAAAATTCAGTGCATGCAGTCAAAAAAAAGCAGTGCCACATGAAAAAAAAATCTTCCAGTAATCTAAAGCCACAGTAAGTCTAGAATCTAATAAATCAGTTTTTGCATACCTGCACTTTTTATTTGTTAGTTCCAATTGCAGATCGCCTATCACCAATTCTGGCTCCTATTCTGATTAATCGCTACGTAAGAAATTGGAGAATGAAAGGAAAAAGGAGAAACGTCAGTACGTGACTCAAGTTGAGTAGGGCAGCTAGCAGAAGGCTAATTGGCATTAAGTTAGTTGTTGAGCCCTCGTCAGGATTCAGATGTACGTGTACCTACAGGGCTGCTGCTCCAAGTTGTCAATCGTAGTTCGTGGAGTTGCTGATGCCTGATGGCTATGCTCTCCGTCAATGTGTTTTGCTAACTGCCAAAAACTCAGCAGCCTAAAACGCGTAGCAAGCAGCAGCTGCGGCGAAGCGGCACGGCCGCAGCGGCTATGGGCAGCAGCGAGCGGCGCGCTGGGCCGCCGATAGCTGCGTCGGACCATGGACGGGCGGCAGGCGGGAGGCGGCCGCCGGGTCGAACCCCGCAGAGGCGGCGATGGCGTGACGTGTGATGCGGAAGATAGGAAGAGGAATTTGCGGTGCCGATTTGGGAGAGAGGGAGATCACGTACGGTGGGGAAGCAGCGGACGCCGAGGCACCACGGCGGCGGCCTGATCTCGACAACCTTGAAGGGGTTCTTGTGCTCCTTGCCGTCCCGCTCCCTGTCCCGGTCGGCCTTGCCTTTGCCTGCGCCTTGGATGCTGAAGATGTGGCCGTAGATCTACCGTAGGGAAGGCAGCCGCCGCCGGGCCAACCAAGGAGCTTCAGTCAGTTGGAGAGAAATTAGTGGAGGGCCTTCGAGTGTTTTCCGCAAGATTTGATTGACCGAGTCACCATGACTGCAACTGTTACGGCACAGCAAATGGATTCGCGGGAGAGGGAAAAATTTGGTGGGGAAAAATTCAGTCAATTTTTTTAACGACGAAAACAAATGTTTCATGCCTCTTTATTCTTGATTTCTGGTGCTTATATCTCCAAAAATATATCTAAAATAATATACTACTAAATTTTGCTTTCTAAAAGAAAAATTATGAGTAGTAATGACTACATATATTTGTTTAGTGATAGTACTAATAATAATATGTGACAAACTAGTTGATAGAGTATGATTCTAGAAAATTTTAGAAAAAAGAATATATGATTTGGAGTTAGTATGAGGATGAAGGACTGGTTAGAAGGTTTTCGAGGCCCTAGGCGGTCTCTGCACGAAAAAGTCACGAATATCAAAAGTTCATAACTCATCAAGATCTACATTTGTTATTTAGGTCATTTTTGCGTTTGAGAAAGCGTTCGGAAAGTGTAGTTCAAAATGGACAACTCACTCATAGAGTTTCATAAACTCTCCGTGAGAACCTTGGCTTTGTGAGTAGTGTTTACTAACACTTTCTCGAAAACGAAAAATGACCCATATAAAAACTGTAGATCTTGATGAGTTCTAACACCCTTGTATTCAAAAGTTTTCAGCCGAGGTCGTTTAGTGCTCCGTTTGACCTAGGTTTGACCAGGTCAAACATTGATTATTTTAAAAATGGCACCTTCAAGCCCGTTTTTTCGAAAGCTGGTCTCAAATCGAAAAAGTCATGAATACGAGTTTTCTAGTGCTCTTCAGATCTACATTTGGTATTACAAATCAACTTTTTATTTTTCGAACTTTTCACGCCTCGAAATTTGAATTTTGAATTTTTTAGGCTCGAACGGGTTTTCGAGGCCCTAGACGGTCTCTGCCTGAAAAAAGTCACGAATACCAAAAGTTCATAACTCATCAAGATTTACATTTGTTATTCAGGTCATTTTTGCGTTTGAGAAAGCGTTCGGAAAGTGTAGTTCAAAATGGACAACTCACTCATAGAGTTTCATAAACTCTCTGTGAGAACCTTGGCTTTGTGAGTAGTGTTTACTAACACTTTCTCGAAACGAAAAATGACCCATATAAAAAGTGTAGATCTTGATGAGTTCTAACACCCTTATATTCAAAAGTTTTTCAGCCAAAGGTCGTTTAGTGCTCCGTTTGACCTAGGTTTGAAAAATGGCACCTTCGAGCCTGTTTTCGAAGCCCTAGCTGGTCTCAAATCGAAAAGTCATGAATACGAGTTTTCTAGTGCTCTTCGGGATCTACATTTGGTATTAGAGTCAACTTTTTATTTTTCGAACTTTTGACGTCTCGAAATTTGAATTTTGAATTTTTCTACGGCTCGGGGCGGGTTTCGAGGCCCTAGACGGTCTCTGCAAAAAGTCACGAACACCAAAAGTTTATAACTCATCAAGATCTACATTTGTTATTCAGGTCATTTTTGCGTTTGAAAGCGTTCGGAAAGTGTAGTTCAAAATGAACAACTCTCTCACAGAGTTTCATAAACTCGTGTGTGAGAACCTTTTTTGTGAGTAGTGTTTACTAACACTTTCTCGAAAACGATAAATGACCTATATAAAAATTGTAGATCTTGATGAGTTATGAATCTTTGGTATTCATCACTATTTCGACCGAAATCATTTTGGGTTTCAAAATCGGGTTTGAATTCGTTAATGTTCACGAAACTCACGGTTTGAAATGTTCGGACTTTATCACAAGAACAGATGACCAAAACTAACAAGTTAGCTTGATAGATCTCGATTTTAGAAAATTATAGAAAAAAGAATCATCCGATTTGGAGCTATAACGAGGAAGAAAAAAGCGATTACAAACGTTTATTTCGAGATTAAAAAGAAAAATCACTCTTGTTCATCACACTTCGTCCGCGACTCATAAATTTGTGATGAATAAGTGTGATTTCTCTTTTTAATCTCGGGATAAAACTTGTTTTTCTTTCTAGTACCGACTCCAAATTGGATGATTCTTTTTCTAAAATTTTCTAAAATCATGATCTATCAAAATAGTTTTGTCATCCGGTCATGTGACTTTATTTGAAAAACTAAAAATTTGAAATTCATAATTTTACAACTTTGAACAGAAATTTGCATGTATAAATGATTTCAAATCGAAAAAGTCATGAATAGAAGTTTTGTAGAACTTCGTCAAGATCTACATTTGGTATTAGGGTCAACTTTTCATTTTTCAAAGTTTTGGCGCCTCGAAATTTGAAATTTGAATTGTTTACTGACTCCGAACGGGTTTTGAAGCCCTAGACGGTCTCGATTTGAAAAGTCATGAATATGAGTTTTGTAGAACTCTTCAAGATCTACATTTGGTATTAGAGTCAACTTTTCATTTTTCAAACTTTTGATGCCTCGAAATTTGAAATTTAAATTTTTTACGCCTTTCGAATGGGTTTTTGAAGCTATAGATGGTCTCGATTTGAAAAGTCATGAATACGAGTTTTGTAGAACTCTTCAAGATCTACATTTGGTATTAGAGTCAACTTTTCATTTTTCGAACTTTTGACGCCTCGAAATTTGAAATTTGAATTTTTCACGGACTCGACGGGTTTTTCGAAGCCCTAGACGGTCTCGATTTGAAAAGTCATGAATATGAGTTTTGTAGAACTCTTCAAGATCTACTTTTGGTATTAGAGTCAACTTTTTCATTTTGTCGAACTTTTGACGCCTCGAAATTTGAAATTTGAAATTTTTACGGCTCCAAACAGTTTTTAAAGCCCTAGACGGTCTCGACTTGAAAAGTCATGAATACGAGTTTTGTAGAACTCTTCAAGATCTACATTTGGTATTAGAGTCAACTTTTCATTTTTCGAAATTTTGACGCCTCGAAATTTGAAATTTGAAATTTTTACGGCTCTAAACGGGTTTTGAAGCCCTAGACGGTCTCGATTTGAAAAGTCATGAATACGAGTTTTGTAGAACTCTTCAAGATCTATATTTGGTATTAGAGTTAACTTTTCATTTTTCAAACTTTTTGACGCCTCAAAATTTGAAATTTGAATTTTTATGGCTCCGAATCGGGTTTTGAAGCCCTAGACGGTCTCGATTTGAAAAGTCATGAATACGAGTTTTGTAGAACTCTTCAAGATCTACATTTGGTATTAGAGACAACTTTTCATTGTTCGAACTTTTGATGCCTCGAAATTTGAAATTTGAATTTTTACGGCTCCTAACGGGTTTTCAAGCCCTAGATTCGGTCGACTTGAAAAGTCATGAATACGAGTTTTGTAGAACTCTTCAAGATCTACATTTGGTATTAGAGTCAACTTTTCATTTTTTGAACTTTTGACGCCTCAAAATTTGAAATTTGAATTTTTACGGCTTGGAACGTGTTTTCGAAGCACTGGACGGTCTCGACTTGAAAAGTCATGAATACCAAAAATTCATAACTCATCAAGATCTACAATTGTTATTCAGGTCATTTTTGCATTTGAGAAAGTGTTAGGAAAGTGTAGTTCTAAAAACACGAGTCACTCAAATAGTTTCATAAACTCCATGTGAGATAACTAAAGTGAACACAATTATTTGATAGAACATGATTTAAGAAAAATTTAGGAAAAAAAAATCACCAAATTTGGAGTTAGAATGTGGGAGAAAGACTTGTTACAAGTTTTAACTAGAGATTAAAAAGAAAAAAAAAAAAAACTTGTATTCACATTCTTGATTTTCCATGTATGCTCAAATTTTTTGCTATTTTCTTTTTTCTTGGTAAAATGAGCAATACAACCTTAAATCGGCCAAATAAGCTAAATATAACACAAAAGAGGCAATAGTCTGGTGGTAGGACTTTGTAATCTAAACCAAGAGGTCTAGGGTTCAAGCCTGCTATATGCTTGTTTTTGCTATATATTTTGCCATTTATTTTCGGTGACATTCTAACAAAGTCACGAAACACATGAAAAACGGTATCACAAAATACTACGGCACCTCGCTGCTTTGGGAATCACATTTTGTGACCAAACTATATGACATAGCTAACTACAAATGCGTCATATATAGGGCACTTTTATGTGACGCGCAAAAACCTTCCGTCATATATAGTCATGGCGCTTGTGATATTGTGACGAAAGCGATTTTTGCGTGATATTATGGTACATTATATGACGCTTTTGGCCCCGTCATGTGGAATTTCGTCATAGAAGATCAGGTTTCTTGTATTGATTGCTCTACTAATCTTTGTAACACTTTGGATCAGTAACATTATTTTGTGTTACTATAGGGCGTATATTTGTAACATACTTTTATATGTTCCATTCATGTGTTACAACGTAGTGCTCTATTGTAACATTTTTCTTGTAACACCAATTTTGTGTTACTAAAATTATTGTCGAGTAACACATTTTTGTGAAAAAGCAATTTGTGTTACAACCAAAGTCTCAGAACACTCTATTTTGTGTTACTTGTGAGATTTCATTGGAACACATTGATGAATATGTTACACGAAAGTGTTACAATATCTTTGTTGTGTGATGGTTAACATGTACGTTTCTTCCGATTTATGTGCCTTTTACTTGAAAATGCTGTAAACTATTGTTAATGATTCCTCCTCTTTTTTTCTATAACAGTACTGAAACAGATATTAATCGTAATGACGGTGGTGGTACAAGACTATTTACATCAATATTTCAGGTACTTATGTGTTGAGACCACTATAGCAACGTTTTGTTTAGAACCTGGTTTTTTTACTATTCTATATTATGAATTGATAAAACTCAATCCTCATTGTGATTGATTTGGTTGGTGGAACAGAAACTGTTTTTTTCATGACTGGCTGCATTTTTTATACACCTAGGAGGAACTACTCCCATATTTAATAAACCACATTGCGTATGTGTTGTTACTTGTTTTTCACGTTGAGTATGTTTATATACTCCTTTTAAGATACTCTAGACTTACTCTTCCACTAACATGGCTCTCGTAAGTTCGTAACCCTTCCCCACCACCTCCTTATGGTGCAACCACCCTTGCGAATCGCCAAGGACTGCGCCGGTGATCTCCTGGTGAACGCATATGGCCATGGGATCTTCTCCTTGGACCTGGCCGCACACCTAGATTTCGACAAGGGTCTGGGAATTCCAGGACGAGTTTCGTCAACTTTTCAAGCCACCTGTACACCACCCTTTTCCACTCCCCTGACAGATCATCCTTTTCTCATACTCACCTTTTGAAGATTCTTTTCGTTTGACAAAGGATTCTGTAGCCCTCGATCTTCAGTCTTGTCTGGGCTGACAGGCTTTTCATTTTCATGTGAAGTTCCTTAGCAACAACCATTTCCGTTTCTCCCTCTTATCCAAGCAAGTTGGTTTCCATGTTTATAAACTCCAATGTGTCACAAACAGACTCAATGTGGTGACATTGAGCAACAAAATGAATGGACCAAGGACCTTCCAAATCTTCGAAGAAGGACGAGGAAGGAGAATCTGAAAAAGTTCACTTTGTGTGACACCACGTCCTCCAAAGCCGCACCGCACAGCCCTTCCGAGAGGCGCACACGCGTACACATAGCACCTTGTTTATACTTTTTCGCCCCCGCTTCGTAAAAAGAGTTAACCCGAAGGTGACATGGCTGGATGACAAAGGCTTATAAGTTGGCTCCACCCTTGCTTAACCAGCAAAGGTGTGCTTGAACATGTGCACTTTGCACTCATAGGCCACTACTGGCCCACGCTACATACACCCCCCCCCCCCTCCAAAGCCGCACCGCACAACCCTTCGAGGGGCGCGCACGCTGTACACCTACACCTTGCTTACACCTTCGTTGCTCCACCCTTGCTTAACCAAAGAAGGTGGTCATAGGCCCCTACCGGGCCACATCCTTATTGGGCCGGGGCGCAAGCACACGCACACATAGCACCTTACTTACACTTTTCGTCCCCGCGCGTGTAAAAGGGTTAACCCGAAGGTGATATGGCTGGAAGGCAAAAGGCTTATAAGTTGACTTCACCCTTGCTCAACCAAAGAAGGTGGTACTAAAACATGTGCACGCTGCACTCATAGGCCCTTACATGGGCCACATCCTTATTAGGCCGGGTGTTACACTTTGCCAAGCTGGCTGTTAAATCTCTGCCAAAAGTTTTACATTAACCGTGCATCCCCATTTCTTTTGGATCCTTCTCCTCTCAATAAATCCAATTGTTGCACTCGATCGCCAGGCTTTTCTCCCCAATATAGTTCAAAAAGGATTCCGTTCCTAGGCTCCTAGTAACGGTACCTGATGAACAAGGCACCATCCAAGGCGAGGATGGGGGCCTAGTCTGTGCAGTGTGTTGCCGTTGTTTGGTTTGTGCAATGCCAGAAGCTTTTGCCTTTCCAAAGCTTGATGTGTTCAATGCCTAAGCTAGACCATACCAAGAGATTTATTCCCAAACGCCAGCCATGTAAGCCTATTTGGGTACGGATGCCCAAGGCCTCATCAGTACTATTTTTTGGAGCCCCAAATCCAATGGCGACCCAAAGTCCCTCCACCTCCCCATCCCCAATTTGTGGCACCTTTGAATCAAATTCAGGTGGTTGATCATGTCGTCAATTCTCATCCAGTGCCTCCAGATTTAACGTTTTCCTTAAGCGCAGAACAAAAGAAAAAATTCTTTCTCCTCACAAAATTCTGCCATCCGACCTAGACGTTTCAACTACCCCTGCCAACAAACAGTGTTTTTAATTACCTATTCCAAATTTCGAACTCGCATCCGCCGTCACAGCCCCATCCCCTAGAAAACCCCACCTGTAGACACCCCACCGTTTCTTGTGGTTGGCCTCGCCATGGAGCACGGCTAGAACCATCCAGCCAGATCAGGCCGCATGACTCTTTGCCGTGAGCCGACGAGGGAGGACGAGGACTAAACCATCAGGTCGATCAACCCCATGCTAGCCCATGAAGAGTAACTTGGTTCAACACTCAACATTGTCAGCTATTTTTTGGAACATGGTCAAACCTTTAGATTTACAGAAAGATCTCTATATTAGGGGTGCTGTTGCACAATATGTTGCCAATTGGAATGGTAAAGGGATCAAAACAATTTCAGGATCATTGATCAAGCTCTGCTGTCGTGGTACATTGACTGGTGGCATGGGTCGTTCTTGGTCAGTACCCGTCTTTATTCTCAACGGAAACTTCCCGGATGCATTCCCGACTGATGAAGACCCTGTCCCCTTTGTTGCTGAACTACTTCCAGAACTTGCACCTGTTGTCTTGGGGCCACATCCTCTAGATCCCAATTCTGAACAAGAGCAGCTCTCAATACTATACAAATGATTATGCAAGACACCCCTCCGAAACTTAACCGTGGTGGGCATTTTTTTTTTTTTTTTTTCCACAGTTAATGCCCCGATTAACTATAGCGCAGACAATTTTTTAGTAATGGTGGCAGTGCAATTTTTCCCGTCATCAGAAATGATTTTCCGTGGTTGGCGTCTCAACATAGCCCATCCCGGTAAATCCCTATTTTCCATAGCGGGCATCCTAACATGCGTGCTGTTGCATTTCTTAAAGCGCAATCACTAGAAACAGGTTTTAGAAGCCATCTCTAATAACGGCGCCAGAAATGCGCCGTTGACATTCCCAAGTGAAACCACCGTGTCGGTGATCCGAAAGGGATTGTCAACGGGATAGATCTTGCCAAAGAAGATATTCATCCGCAAGCGCACGGATCTATCATTGCAGCATTTCATCCGGAAGTATTCAGGGTATCGTTATTTATATTTTCCCAAAGGAAGGCATGGTGTAAAAGTCTCTAATCGGACATGGTCAAGATGACACGAATGTGTAATAGACCAATGCTCATAATAGGGGTAAAAAAACAAGATAGGTAATAAGATAACTTGACACACACACTCGAGCCAATCTCAAGGATAAATATAAAAGAATGAATAAAAGAATAAATCTAATATGGAGCGGGCACATCCTAGATAGTCATGTCAAGATAGCAGATTACACACACATTTTTATGGCTAGAGATTCTAATTCAAGATAGCCAAGGTCTCTGCCGAGATTACTTAACGGGCCCACGCCCAAAGGGCGGTGTCCGTGATTAGCCTCTACGACACGTACCGAACGTGGGGGATTTCAAAGGACGGACAAGGCTTGTCACGACCAAGCCGCCTACCCCCTCAACCGTAGGATGCACCGCAAAAAGATAGGCAACCCCTAGCCCGCACACCACGTCTACACTAGTGATTATCACTCGTGTTCACAAGGCTTACCCGTCCCCCGGGTCCTTCTACCGAGCGCCGCCCCTCGGGAACGACTATCAATCCCGCAACCCAACATCAACCAAGGCTAACTCTAGGTAGAACTCATTATATCGATCTAGCTCTTTTGGTCTAAAACATGTATGTAGACAAGATTATGTCAAAAGGACTTTGCTCTAATTCAAGAACATGACTATATTGATAAGTAGAGAACAAGAAACGTAATGAAGAACTCTAAATTGCTCATACCGCATAGCTCTGGAATGTCTTGCTCTCTTTTTATTATCCTTGCCAAACTCCTCCTAAGTACAAACTAAAAAAAAAAAAGAGAAGAAGAAGAAAAAGAAGAAGAAGAAGAAAGAGGAAGAAGAAGAAGAAGAAGAAAGAAGAAGGGAGAAGAAGAAGAAGAAGAGAGAGGCTACATTGTGTGGTGGTGTGTGTTACAAGGGAGGGAGTGCCCATCTATTTATAGGACCTTCACCATGGCATCCTCTCTTGGCTAGGCCATTTGGTACTAATCCCGCACCGCTTTTTGAGCAGGCACACACCGCCTCTCAACTTTTCGTGTCGAGATGGGCCGCCAGACGAGTTGGGCCCGAACCGCCTTGGCTGTGCGGCCGCGCCAGTGGCGCTACGGCGCCAAGACCAAGCGGGGCTCCGCTCGGGCTGAAATTTTGTGTGTGCGTCCGTCTCGTCGTTAGCTTCGCTTTCGATTGGGTCGTGCACTCTTGGGCTTGTGCTTGGATATTGATGTTTTATGGACTCTTCTCCCTTGGGCTTGATGTTCTCGTGAATGCGCTTTCCGGGAGGCGCTTTTTGGTGCATTTTCCACTTGGTATTTATATAAATCCTGCAAAACATCATCCGGCACTACAAGTGGAATTATGTCAATGATAAATGTATATGTGTGTAGTAAGGTATAGTCTCACCCCCTTATTGGTAGAATGTTGACGCGTTAAAAATATGTCGTTGGTGACCGGCAACAAACTCCCCTAAGCTTACCCTTTGCGCTGTCCTCGAGCAAAGATAAGTACTTGGTTGTTGATCGGGAGTTGCTACTATGCCGATTATGTTTCACAAGTGCTGGGTTATAATAAGATTTTCTACTAGAGTTTGAATAAAATGGCATGCCTTTGCTCACCCTTTATTACCTTTCATCGTAGCGGGGCTTTTTAGCTTTTCTCAAAGCCTTGGGCGGTTGCCGATAGAACGGTTATAAATGTAAATACTTTTCATTCATCCTTTTGATCAACTTTCTCATCCGAATTTATTTGTTTTAAATTGTATTTTGTTTTTTCGAGAAAGTATGGGCTTTATTGCTATGTATTTTTTTTTTTCAAGAGGTGGGCTCTGCTCGCCCTAGACTTTTTGTCTTTTGTCCTTTTTTTTTTTTTTTTTTTTTTGAGATGTGGGCTCTACTCGCCCTCGGACACATGTCCATTTTTCATCCCTCTTTTTTTTTTTTTTAGCCCATATCTATCTCTCTTTTTTTTTTTTTTTTTTTTTAAATTAGATTCCCTGATGTCAAGCCTCTCTTTTTGGACAAAATCATAGCAAATCCATTTGTACCATATCATACTTGGCAACAACTTAGACTAGATAGAGCCTATGCAACCCACATGAATCAGGTTTTTCAGATGAGTTTTTAGACTTAGCCACTAAACCTAAACTTTAGAGAAATTCAAATTATAAACTAGGCACGGGTAAATCATAAGACATGAGCAACTATTCATCATTTCAACAGAGGTAGAACTAAACATTTCTACAACATATATATATGGAGTTGAATAAATCTCCTCTCTCTCTTTCTTCTTCCCCTCTTTTTTTTTTTTTTTTTTTTTTTCTCATACCTCATCATTCATATAAGATAAGAAAATAACTAAATGGAATGTGAGATACGAGTTACCTTTGTGGGAGTCCTCCCCAAGCTAGCTTTTGACTTACCTTCGGTTTATGAACGTTGCTAGCCTGTGAACGCTATGAATAGATCTTTGATTAACCTCATCTTTTGAACGTGCGGGAGACTCCCCCAAGCTTGTCTTGTGATGATCTTGGAAGAGTGGGACAATCATTCTTGGGGTTTCAAAGGTTTTTTTCTTATATATATATATATATAATTTTTTTTTTATCATTATCATTTTTTTTATTTTTTTTATTTTTTGGTTCACCAAACAATTTCGATCTCCATTGTCATCTCTTGGACTTACCCTCATGATGTTGATAAATTCCTGCGGGGTTAGTCCACATGGTCGACCAAATTCTACACTCGCGACTCTCGATTCAATAATCAAACTCGACTCCATGTCTAATCTGATTAGGGTAGACTTTTTGACCTAAGCACCATGCTTAATTCAAAACACCTATGGAAGTATGATCAAAACTTCCAAACCAAAACATGCCAACATAGAAAAAGGACGCATGAAATGAAAACAAGGTTCATCCAATGGAGATAAAGGCATTGCAAGGCGATTTTTTTTATATATACTAAAATTTATTCAAAAAAATATCTTTTATTTAGGAAAATATTTTTCTTAGTTTTTTTTTATATAGAAGAATTTATTTGATTTATAAAGATTTTTATTTTAGATTTTATATAATAAATATTTTTTGTTAATTTTGATAATAAAATATTTTATAAAACATATATATATATTTTTTTTAAGTATACCCCATTTTTTTTTTTTTTAAAATATACCTCATTTTTTTTTCTTTTTTGAAATATTGTAGATTTTGTGTAGTAATTTTTTTGTTTATTTTAATAATAAAATATATATAATTTTTTTTTAAAAAAAAAAAAAAAATGACAGAGGATGAGAGTGTAGGTTTCTCATTACCTTGGTACGGTCCTCCCCCAAGCTAGCTCAATGCTCATCGGATCGGGTTTTTACCCCCGTGCTCTTTGACTTTTCCCCCGCATGGTTAGTATAGGGTAGATTCACGAGTGGATTTACCATCCTTCGTGATTACCAAATTTCAAACATATGTAGGAAGGAGCAAAAGAGCAGCTTGATTTGTTTTATTTAATTTTTTTTTTTGAAATTTTTATTTTGAGAAATTTATTATCAAGGGAGGAGAGAAAAGAACTTCACCAAACTTTTTATACTCAAACAAGGCTAAGATAAAAATGCAATGTAAGTCTAGCCTTGTTTTATCTCCATGATGAATTTTTTTTTTATATATATATATATATGGAGATAAGTATGAGTAAAAAGAATTGGTGAATTATTACCTTTGTATACCGAGTATGTGTGTACCAACCACGCATGAAGGCAAGATGTTGATTCTCCCGGGGGTAGCTTGATGATCCATCTCGGGCGGACCACAAGGCTTAGGTGATACACACATGTACCGTATATGGACCATGGGCCTTAGTGGTCATAAAGGTGTAAAGGAGGATGTTCCTCCTTTCCTTTCCCTTTTTTTTTTTTTTTTTTTTGGACCTTTGCGTATTTGAGTGTACTTGACCTTGACGGCCTTGAGGATAGAGTTCATAATTGCTTGCATCGGTAGCGTGATGATCTTGATTTGGTAATGACTTCTGGCCGGAAAGCGGAGGAAGACATACCAACTCACTCAGTGCAACGAAGGTCTTGGGAGAGAAAGATCCCTTTCTTGCTTACATGGAAGCAATGCGGGTGGAGTCGTATCTTCATTGTTTACTTTGACCATATGGGGCCAACTCGCTCCTCTCTCCTCTTATTTTTTTTTTTTCTATATATATATATTTTTTTCATTTTTTTTTTTCAATAACACTTCTTTTTTTTATATATTTATCTTTTTTTTTTTTCTCTTTTTTTTTTTTTTTAGCAAAGGGAGGCTCATCTCTTATTTATCTCTCTTTTTTTCATCATATTTTTTTTTTTTTTTTACTCGAGCTCTTTTTTTTTTATGATTCCCTTGCATGTGGAACTTGATATTATCACCGTCCTCCCTCTCACACTTGGACTTTCGTGAAAAAGTCAAGTGTGAAAAGTCGTGGTCTCCTTTTTGAGTGTGTTCCTCCTCGCCAAGAGCATCAAAGTTTTCTTGATGTAGCCCCCATGTTTTCAAGCGCCGCGTGCCCCTCCACCAAATGGTTAGCGACAAGAATACCCGAAGGTGCATACTAACTTGATAACATGTCCTTGCTTTTTATTTATAAGATTTTTTTTTTTTTAGATAAGAGTTTTTTTATATATAAAAGTTTTTTTTTTCTTTTAGATAAACCTAAGATGAACAAAGATCACTACACATGCATAAAATCAAGAACATGTCCTAATAGGTCATCCCTTTAACCAATGCCTTCCC
The DNA here is from genome assembly GCA_015847255.1 of Hyparrhenia diplandra. Taxonomy (NCBI): domain Eukaryota; kingdom Viridiplantae; phylum Streptophyta; class Magnoliopsida; order Poales; family Poaceae; genus Hyparrhenia; species Hyparrhenia diplandra. The sequence continues at coordinate 277,053 of JADLZK010009433.1, read as the reverse complement.
GGCAATCGGCGCCGAAATGCTTGTTGCATTTCTTAAGCGCAATCACTAGAAACAGTTTTAGAAGCCATCTCTAATAACGGGCGCTTGAATGCGCCTTGATATTCCCAAGTGAAACCACCGTGGTTTGATCCGAAAGGGATTGTCAACGGATAGATCTTGCCAAAGAAGATATTCATCCGCAAGCGCACGGATCTATCATTGCAAAAGATTTCACCCTAAGTATTCAGGGTATCGTTATTTATATTTTCCCAAAGGAAGGCATGGTGTAAAAGTCTCTAATTCGACATGGTCAAGATGACACGAATGTGTAATAGACCAATGCTCATAATAGGGTAAAAACAAGATAGGTAATAAGATAACTTGACACACACACTCGAGCCAATCTCAAGGATAAATATAAAAGAATGAATAAAAGAATAAATCTAATATGGAGCAGTACATCCTAGATAGTCATGTCAAGATAGCAGATTACACACATGTTTTATGGCTAGAGATTCTAATTCAAGATAGCCAAGGTCTCGCCGACTTACTTTCGGCACCGCCCACGCCCAAAGGACGTTGTCCGCAATTAGCTCTACGACACAAAATCCGAACGTGGGGGATTTCAAGGGACGGACAAGGCTTGTCACGACCAACCGCCTACCCCCCTCAACCGTAGGATGCACCGCAAAAAGATAGGCAACCCCTAGCCTGCATACCACGCCTACACTAGTGATTATCACTCGGCGTGTTAACAAGGCTTACCCGCCCCCGGTCCTTCTACCGCAGCGCCCGGAAGGAAACGACTATCAATCCCCGGGAACCCAACATCAACCAAGGCTAACTCTAGGTAGAACTCATTATATCGATCTAGCTCTTTGGTCTAAACATGTATGTAGACAAGATTATGTCAAAAAGGACTTTGCTCTAATTCAAGAACATGACTATATTGATAAGTAGAGAACAAGAACGTAATGAAGAACTCTAAATTGCTCATACCGCATAGCTCCGTAATGTCTTGCTCTCTTTATTATCCTTGCCAAACTCCTCCTAAGTACAAACTAAAAAGAAAAAGAGAAGAAGAAGAAAAGAAGAAGAAGAAGAAGAAAAAGGAAGAAGAAGAAGAAGAAGAAGAAGGGAGAAGAAGAAGAAGAAGAGAGAGGCTACATTGTGTGGTGTGTGTTACAAGGGAGGGAGTGCCCATCTATTTATAGGACCTTCACCATGGCATCCTCTCTGGCTAGGCCATTTGGTACTAATCCCGCACCGCCTTTTGAGCAGGCACACACCGCCTCTCAACTTTTCCCCGTCGAGATGGGCCGCCAGACGAAGTTGGGCCCGAACCGCCTTGCCAGTGGTGCGGCCGCGCCAGTGGCGCTGGCGCGCGCACCCCGGGGCTCCGCTCGGGCTGAAATTTTGTGTGTGCGTCCGTCTCGCCGCGTTAGCTTCGCTTTCGTGGGTCGTGCACTCTTGGGCTTGTGCTTGGATATTGATGTTTTATGGACTCTTCTCCCTTGGGCTTGATGTTCTCGTGAATGCGCTTTCCGGGAGGCGCCTTTTGGTGCATTTTCCACTTGGTATTTATATAAATCCCGCAAAACATCATCCGGCACTACAAGTGGAATTATGTCAATGATAAATGTATATGTGTGTAGTAAGGTATAGTCTCACCCCTTATTGGTAGAATGTTGACGTTAAAAATATGTCGTTGGTGACCGCCAACACGCGCCATGGTAAATCAATTTTCCGCCATGGGCAATTTAAGGCCGCTTAGGGTTACACTCCCGCCCCGCGAGCCGGGAGATCATTGCGACCGCCGGGGAGCTGCTCGATGCCGGGGAAGGCCCCAAGCGCCAAATTCTCCACCACCGCCGCCGGATCGGGTCGTCTCACTACTAATTTTTTACCCTATTACATCGGCATTTTGTTGATGTAATAGGGCCTAAATTGATGTGATAGCTTGGTGTTGCATCATTTCTCGTGTTTGATGCGAGCCGATGCAAGTGCTCTTGATGCAATAGCCTTCGCATCGCTTACTTGTGGTTGATGCGAGAAGCAACTATTGCATCGCCCATCCATTGTCTCTTGCATCAAAAATTGAGAGATGCAATAGCTTATTGCTTCAAATCATGTTGATGCAATACATCTATTGCAACAGCTATCGCTCGATGCAAGAGACTTTGTTGCATCAATATGAGGTTCGATGCTATATAATCTTATGCATCACCATTTTGATCCGATGCAAAAAGGTTCTATTGCATCGACGCTTATGTTCGATGCAATTCAAGCTATTGCATCGAGGCTATGTTTGATGCGATTAGAGCTATTGCATCGACATGAGGTTCGATGCAACTTGAACTATCACATCAACATGAGGTTCGATGCAATTCGAACTATCACATCAACATGAGCTTGGATGCAATACAAACTATTGCACCGACATGAGATTTGAAGGACAACCAATTATTGCATCAATTCATTGCACATAAATTCATAAAATTACAAAATTCAATGGCACAAACAGGCAATCATATTAATAACTTGGACCCTAAGCATTCAATCGTTTATACAATGCAAGAAAGTCAAATGTCTTCCTATTTCCAAATAGGTAATTGCAAAAGTTGAACTGCATTCCAATCCACTAACTTATGCTACAAATAGGCAACCATAAATAGAAATACATGTCTATTAGCACGTAACAACATGACATCTTTCTCGTTTCACAATATTTGATTCATATCGGCTTTGCCAAGACTAACTCGAGGTTGATCTTCCCGAAAAAGTCAAAATGACTTGCATTAGTAATATATATAGTTGATCACATAGTTGGAATCAAACAAAGACAACAACATTTTTTTGGGTTTAACAAATAGAATGGATAATCAAGCCAAACTATAAACACACAAGGCACGAGCTCTCGATTGCTCATGTTAAGTGAACAAACATACATGTATAAGTGAACAAAGTTCATGTTAATAATGTGGACAACAACTTAGAATGACACCTTGATTGCTCATACCTTTCCTCCTTTCTTTTTGCATTGTTGTTTTTTTTTTTTTTAATAAAGATTCCTTAGTGCCCGTGATGTAATAAATGTCACCTGTCTCATTACTATCTTTATCATTTGCGAAAAGTGATTTGTTGGTGCTACGAAAGTGAGGCGACTATGTTGGATACTCTTACATTTTGCTCAACAATACACATGCACAAGCGCAGACTGTGAAAAACCAAAAGATTTGAAGGAGCAATCACCACTTAGCAATTCTAAGAATTTGTTCAACTACAGGTGATAATTTTGATGTATATTACTTGTTGCACATGTTCTCGATCCTTGGATGGGAGTGGGAACAACAAAGAGGTTCATTATGTGTGCACAGGGGCATTCTTCATACCGGCATATTTTTATTTAAAAAGGATTCACACATTATGGCAAAACAAATGTATGTATCCATTACATTGCGCTTTGCATTTATCAAAAATAATCGTGCTAAATCTGCACCTTCATTTCCACTAATCCTAAGGTTGAGAGGTTGTTGTGGTTGGTGCAGCATTCTTGCATTGGAGTTATAAGGAGAAACATTAGCAATGAATAATTACTAAAATCAATGATGTTGGCAATAATTAAGAAGTACTATTATTACCAAAGGCGGTGCTTGATTGTGTTGTTTCATTAGTGAAAAGAACTCTTACCTTAGTTCTTCTCTAAGTTCTTCTCTAAGCTCTTCTCTAATCTCCTCTGTAATCTTGCTACTTATACTCTCCAATTGATGTTGCAAACTGCTGAATTTTTCCTTGTCGCTCTCCCTCTCGGCTTGAACGTCCTTGTCGCTCTCCCTCTCGGCCCCAAACGGTATGTCGTTCTTTTTAACCTCTCTACCTCAGCTTGCATCTCACTATTTTTCTGTTGGGCTGCTGCTGCTATTCCGTCTGCACGAGCTTGCTCTACAATTTGTTCATTCATAAGTTGGTTTCTGGGATACTTTGCCAAGTATTCATGTCTAGGACCTTTCCCCGCTCCTGCATCCAGTGGTTTCCTTTGTAGGTTTCATGAAGAATGTGCCTTTCTTGTTCTTTTGAAATCACAGAACCTTCCAACTCAATTCTCTCTACAACTTTGGAGAAGGCGCTTTCCTAAATTTAAGAACACAATTAGTGTTTTCAACTTCAGCAAGTAGCAACACCAGTTCAGTTCAAGTTTAATAAGAATTGGGTAAAATGGATAGTTTGGAAATCAACCTCAGACGCTTAGATTCATGTACTGATTACTTCCTAAAAAATCCAAGTCCATGTTAATCATGCGAATATGATTCCTAGCAAAGCATGTTGAGAGGTAAAAAGCAATCGACAATTGAATGCTAGCATTTCGAGATATGTATGACACCGAGATAAATGAATAAAACATGTTATGAGAACATATATCACTTGACACTTGTTTACTGAGTAGCCCAGCTCTATTCAAATGACTTTAAAGAACATGACTTAACTAAATAAAGCATCTAACATAAGCAACTTGCTTTCCCAGCAAGCTCCTAGAAATCTAGGCATGCAACAGCTGTACAGAAAATAAATCATATCCGAGATGTACAAGGGCAAATGTCTTGCAAGAGGACATTCTGGACAGCTTATAAAATTATCTAGATTTCATATTCAGACGTCAAAGCATGATTTAGAAATTAAGTACTTCGAAATAGTAGAATTACGAAACTACTCTGCTGAAACAGAGAGCACCAAAAAACGAGAGGAAATAAATGTATGCCTGGGACAGGAAACCCAAACCATAGTAGGCAAGTATATAGATAGGAATTACTTATGGAAAAACATAACTACAGAGGTACAATTCACACGGTGAGGATGCATTATTAATAAGAAAATTATTCAGGTGTCAATGTTTTCAGGTGGCAGCAATATTCTTGAAAAGAATGACCAAACTCCTGTTATAATTGCAGATTTCAGAGTGCAGGCCCCACCCAATATCTAAATTGTTCTTTCAATAAAAAGAATAGTGTTATAATATCATGTGTGCACTTATCCTATCTCTTCCCAGGAAACACAAGCATACCAACCAATTATAATCGAAAAGCTTAAAACTAAAAATATTTGTAAATAGACTGAGAAGCTCCTAAATATTCAGTTTCAGTAAACCAGTATGCTTTAAATATATGATAAGTTACTAGGTCAACATATTTGCAACCAATTATTTTTAGAACACTGTGTCGGTTAAAATATAGGGGACCTCTACAGATTGTGCGATTCTATAGTTGTTAACCCTATAAGAAAGAGCATAAATTCTGCAGCCGCGATGACTACTTTGGTTCAGTTATTTGAAGCCTGAAATGTTCAGTTTTAAACAACATAAGCAATTAGTAACAAGTACTATGTACTGATCAAACGAGATTTCGTGGTCGCCTCCCCCGAGAGGCGACTGGGCGACACCCGCCGCCGGCTCAGGGCCCCCCACCACCACCTCCACCTTCGCCGCCGCCTGCAGACCTTTGCCGCGGTGGCGGGCCCGTGCCCGCGCCCAAAGATCGAAAACGGGCTTCCCTCCATCTCTCTCCCGTCCTCACCTCTCTTCCCCCTCCTCCAACCTTGAAATCCCGGCAACATGGTGGTCCGCCGGGCGAGCAAGTGGCGACGGATCCTGTCCCCCGGGCACGGATCCCGTCCCTCGGCGGATCCGCGGCCCTGCCCATGGCCAGCTCCGGCCATGCTCACCGCTCTCCGCGGCGGCGGGCGGGATGGCGGTGTGTTGGGCGGATCGGGCCGTCACGGGTGCGAGGCGCCCAGCTACCTCGATACGCGCGGCCGGCTCGGCACCGGGAGATCCTCCTTGTCGCCCCCCTTCGCCATAAGCTCCCGCATCGCCGATGCTTTTCGGCGCGTGGTGCTCCACGTAGAGACCGGCGTCTCGGTCGGGCGTTCGCGGTCGAGGCGACCCACCCTATAAGGCCACTACCCACCCTCCCCATCTCCTCCAAACCTTTCCAGCGGGGGCACGGTCAGCCGGCAGCCATGGGCACCATTGCGGCGGCTCGATTCAAGGTTGGTGGTGCACACTAGGTGCTCGATGAAATGCCCTATCCAGCGCAAGCGCTTTTAGGGACTGTTGATGCCTCGCATGACGTCTCTCGGGCCGGTCCTGCCGGCCGCGCGGCTCCATCGTGCGGGCGAAGCTTGTTCGCTCCGCGGCGTGTGGGCGGCGACCGACGCCTCCCGGTCGCGCGCCTCCGCTGCCGCGGGCGAAGTCCGTCGCGCGTTCGCTGACGATGTGGCGGCGATCGGGCGCTAGCGCGGGCGCAGCGCCTCCGTCGTCGCGGCGAAGTCCGTCGGCTCCGTGGTGTGTGGGGCGGCCGACACACCGCGGTCGCGCGCCCCGTCGCCGCGGGCGAAGTCCGATTGGCTCAGCGGACGTGTGGTGGCGGCCGGCGCCGTCGGTCGGCGCGCCTCCGTCGTCGCGGCGAAGTCCGATCAGCTCAGCGGTGTGTGGCGGCGACGGCGTTACAGGGTGCGCGCCTCCCTTCGTCGCGGGCTGGTCCGACGGCTCAGCGGTGTCTTGGTGACATGCATGACGACCTCGACCGGCCGGCAGCGGCAGCTCGATGTGGCCTCTACCTTGGGTTCTTGGCGAAAGCTTAGCCCGGATTACTTTGGGCCGTGACGACAATCTCCTTCTTGAAGGCGTCATTGAAGAACCTCCTCGCTGCTCCTGCCCCGACCACTCCGCTCAACTCCTTGGACACAAGACTCGGCGAAAAGCTTTTGCCAAGCTCGTGTTTGCTTGGCCAACGATGGTGGCTCTTTCACGTCATCCACCTCCTCGGAGGCATCGTTGAAGAAGTCCATGTGTTCTCGGCGTTGTAATTTTCTTTCTTTCTTGTGCTTGTGTGATGTTGTATGGTTTTAGTCCGGTTTTTCATGATTAACCGGACGACAGGGTTTCCTCCGGTTCCCTAAAAACGAGACTTTTTTTTGAAACAAGTAGGTGGGGAAGCTCTCCCACCCCCCCCCGAATTAGCTTTCAAAAAAAAAAAAAAGCAACATAAGCAATTTGAACGCTCTGCACCTTATGACAGTGGCACAAGTCGTAACAGCAACGATGCATATGAGCGCAGAGATCTAATCAATGATCCAAGCATAAAAATTCAGAATCATTGCTGATAACTAACTGGTGCATTGCGTGTAGATTATTGGAGACGCACGGGCATTGCCATGGCCGTTCTACTGGCATGCAGTGCACATGAGAAGGGAAACAATGCCCACGGCAAAAACAATACCATCTGTAACGCCCGCTAGAAACACCACCGGGGCTAACTGGTGGCAAGGGAAAGGCGGGAAGCATCACCTCGCTTAGGCGGTTCCGATTATGGTCGCGGCTCAGCCCAAAATGGTCTGTGGCGGTCCGGCCACGTGAGGGCGGCGGTGCTGCTCATGGAGCTACTGCTGCTGTGCTTCCCGGCGCAAGGAGGAGAAGAGATGGGCGGCCTGGCCTGCCACGGCCAGCTGCGGCCCGCGGTCGGCCAGCAGCTCGGCCAGCCAGCGCCGGCCTTGGCCCGGCCATGGCTACTGCTGTTGCTTGCTCTGCAGAGAGAGGAAAAGGAAAAGGGGCGGCTGCTGCTGCTCGACCCTGCTCTGCTTGCTGGCACAGAGAAACAAAAGAGAGCAGAGAATGGGAGAGAGAAAAGGAGAAGGAGCTAGAGTGGAGAGGCAAAAACAAATTACTCCACTTCAACCAATCTAAGCCTAACACATGCAGGGAGAGGTTGGGCTGACAGGTGGGTTGTGGAGGCTTCTGGTGAGTGCGTGAGTTGTGTTTTGATTTCCTTTTCTTTCTCTTCTTTTTTTTTAACTAAAACATAGATATAAATATATAATTACAAACATGCCATTATTTCTTTGTCATTATTCTACCTACACATATGCATATATTTTATTTGTCAATTTTATTTTTTATCAATTCCTCCCAAACATTTTAAATTCAGAATTTAATCTCAACTCAACCAACACATGCAACATATACATGTTAATATTGAAACTTGAAATGCATTTAGGCCATGATGCTTGATAATAACACATGATAATGATCATATTTAAAATTTTAATTACTTTTTAATATCCGGGATGTTACAATCTTCCCCGCTAAAAGAAATCTCGTTCGAGATTTTGAAGTGACAAAACCCACGGGATAAGTAACGGAAAAGGAAATGTGTCATACACATTGACTTGCAATAAGTTCACGAAACGTCAAGAGTTGATCACGAGATCACAACCTTGACCAAAAGGCGATTACAACAACAATTAGGGTTTTTCGGAAATTCAGGAGAAGCATGGATATGAATTTTCAAAAGAGATTCCAAAGAGAGCGAAAAGCGCATTAATTGCGGCTATAATGGATCATTACCACGAACCCCGATACCGAAGAAGGCCCAGCAAGTAACTTTCTATGGTCGCGATCCATAGGAGACCCCGATTTCGACGACTGCGTCATGGTCATGGATCACGGTACCACCATAGTACAATTACAATAGCTTTCAACAAACACATGTTGGTTGTCAATTTCAAAGAAATAGCATGTGTCGGGTAGAAGGAGATAGGGCTAACACACACATGGATCTAAGAAGTCAAAGATTAGTCGGGTTTTACGTATTGAATTAGCATAGTAAATGAGTGCATCCAGAAGTTCCCCAAGGACTAGGAACTTATGGAGAAAAGGATCATCAAGGGTGATATTTTGGCTAAAACCTGTGACATGACGAGATTAACTGAAATGGGATAATTACAAAGCAGACTAGCTGTCCCAAAAATTTAAGGGAAGAATCTCAACATCATTATATTTTTTTCTTTATGTGAATGATATGATGCATGCTCATCCTATACATCCTCACAACGTAAAAAAAAACATAAATTTAGTATACATGGCAATACTTTATACTCTTTTCTCTCTAAACTTGATAGAAGAATAGCTCCCAAATGGAACCGTCAATTAAGTTGACTCTTCAATTTATTTTCAGAAGATGAGTTGAAAAACTCTTGATACCATCCAATCAACAATCAGTGGAAACACAAAAGCAATGTAACCCATGCAACCCATCCTATAGTGCAAAAGTGTGTCATTTTAAATCTTATTTTCCGAGAATCTATAACCGCTCTGGTACCAAATGTAACGCCCGGCTAGAAACACCACCGGGGCTAACTGGTGGCAAGGGAAAGGCGGGAAGCATCACCTCGCTTAGGCGGTTCCGATTATGGTCGCGCTCGCCCAAAATGGTCTGTGGCGGTCCGCCACGTGAGGGCGGCGGTGCTGCTCATGGGAGCTACTGCTGCTGTGCTTCCCGGCGCAAGGAGGAGAAGAGATGGGCGGCCTGGCCTGCCACGGCCAGCTGCGGCCCCGCGCCGCCAGCAGCTCGGCCAGCCAGCGCCGGCCTTGGCCCGGCCATGGCTGCTGCTGTTGCTTGCTCTGCAGAGAGAGGAAAAAGGAAAAGGGGCGGCTGCTGCTGCTCGACCCTGCTCTGCTTGCTGGCACAGAGAAACAAAAGAGAGCAGAGAATGGGAGAGAGAAAAGGAGAAGGAGCTAGAGTGGAGAGGCAAAAACAAATTACTCCACTTCAACCAATCTAAGCCTAACACATGCAGGGAGAGGTTGGGCTGACAGGTGGGTTGTGGAGGCTTCTGGTGAGTGCGTGAGTTGTGTTTTGATTTCCTTTTCTTTCTCTTCTTTTTTTTTAACTAAAACATAGATATAAATATATAATTACAAACATGCCATTATTTCTTTGTCATTATTCTACCTACACATATGCATATATTTTATTTGTCAATTTTATTTTTATCAATTCCTCCCAAACATTTTAAATTCAGAATTTAATCTCAACTCAACCAACACATGCAACATATACATGTTAATATTGAAACTTGAAATGCATTTAGGCCATGATGCTTGATAATAACACATGATAATGATCATATTTAAAATTTTAATTACTTTTTAATATCTGGGATGTTACACCATCACTACATAAACTGCATATCAACAAGTACCTAAGTTGGTCATCCTTTTGCTTCTCGGGTCCATCTTGTCGACGATGAGGTGTGTCTATGACACCTTCAGGGCTAGACTGTGTGGAGAACCTCCTGCTGGATGGAGGAGATGGCGATCTCAGGGGAGGAGACAGCAACCTCTTGGACGAAGGAGACCGTTACCTCCTGGTAGACGGCCTCCGCGGAGGTGACGGCGACGGCGACCTCCTGGTAGACAGCCTTCGCGGAGGAGGCGGCGACGGCGACCTCCTCGTACACGGGCTCCGCGGAGGCGGCAGCTGTGGCGACCTACCAGTAGTAGACGACGACGGCGCGCGTGCGGTCTTCTCCATCGCACCTCGGAGTGGAGAAGATGCGATGGAGAACCGCCAGGATAGGGGCGGCGGCTCCTGTTTGCTCCTGTTTTACCGTGATGTAGATTAGTAGAGTATTAACCGTGTATTAGGGAGAGAGAAAGTAATTAGCGGCCCACTTGTTTTTCGCGGGAGGAGGGCGCGCGCTCTGGAAATTTTCGCGGTTTTGGGATGGGTTGGCGGCAACTGAACGCGGGAGTTGCCGCCAACGCGGGATGTTTGTCAAAAAAAAAAAAAAAACTGAACGCGGGAGGGATAATCGGAACGTACGGGAAGTGGCAGAGACAGACGCAAAGTGCAGCCGGCGCGCGGGGTAAATTTTTTGGCCAAGATCATTGTTTCGATCGTGACATATCCATGGTGATGGTGTGGTGCATCCGTCCGTCTGCATATTTGATTGGCCGGCAATGATAAATCTTCCTTCCATCACGTCCGGTCCAATGACCATGCTTCTCATCGATCAGCACGCACATTGCTAAGCTGATGAACTGAATAATAATATATATTATTATAATAATATTAATAATAATAGGAATGCCATATACTGAATTTTCAAATCTATAATTTAAGTATAAAACAAGTATTTAACTAATCTAATTACATGATTTATTTTTGTATTTGTGTGATTTATTTTGTAGTTTTTTAATACTTGCGGGATTTATTTTTTTACATTTTATATTTTTAAGATAATTACATCATATTAGAAAACTAATAAAATGATAATATATGATTTTGTATTGGAACAATAAACTATTTTTTGAACACTTAGGACTTTTTTCTCTTTGTGTCATTGTTCGTGGTGAGGCGCCCTCGGTTGCAAGTGTCTTCTTCATCAGTATATTTGAGTTCCACGATGAGAACCTAGTTCACTCAATGTCTTGGTGCGTCGGTAGCGGCAACATCCAGGGGCTGGGGATGAAGCAACGGTGACAAGGCACCAACATATTCTTGTTGCCGAGTCAAGTAGGGGTATTCTTGTTATATCTTTGAGCTGTCGCCTCGCTCATATTTTGAGATCCGTTGTGGCGGGGGCCATAGTTGGCATGTCGGTGTATGACGCCAACGTTGTAAGATCTGATGTTGTTGTTTGGTGCGATTTGGGGGCGACTTTGCTATGAGGGGAGGAACCCTCACTAGGACCCCTAATCAGCCTTGCGGTCCTTGCTTACTCAAAGTACAACCCCTAGAGCATCCACAAGGTTGGCTCCATGAGTCTCGACGATGTGGTAGGCAATGGTTCCCGGCATTCGCGACACTCCTAGTATTTCGTGCGGTGAAGCTCGACTGGCCACCTTCCCAGGACCATAGTCAATGATCGCCCTGAAGAGCCTAGCGATGGTGGGAAAAGGAAGGCGAAAGGAAGTGGTTACGATTTTGCGTGCTTGTACAAGATTGCCCCTAGGTGGGCCTAGTTGTCAGTGATCATGCGACCGCGATCCTGATGTAAAATGTCGGTGGCTCTTGGTATCTCCTACACATACCATGGGGCATCATAGTGTAAAAGGATGGTCGTTCGACCAATTGAATGCCATTTACCCCGCTTTTGTCTTAATTTCGTTACCCTCGGCACAAGACTTCCATAACCCACTCACATGACAAGTTTTCCCTATGGTAAACCCTCGCCCTCCTTCCACTCGGTCACGAGCGATGATGCACTCGCTTCAATGCGCACCAAACACATATTCACCATGAGCAAAGATGTACTCACCCCATTTATCGTCGTTCGGACCTTTAAATTTATTTAAATTATAAACAAGATTGAGGCTCTTATTCACCCCATTGATCGCCGTTCCAAATCTTTAAATTTATTTAAATTATAAAAACAAACGATTACAAAAAGATACTCTAATATAAAAAAAAATAAATATTTTGGTGATCAGAAAAACGAAATTTAAATTTCATTAAATTGTCATGTAAAAATTATAAAGTTGACTACTGAATTGCCTAGAATTAAAAAATTATAGAAAAAAATTGATTACTGACAATAAAAGTACGAAACAATATAAAAAATTCAAGTAGATGTTTCACAAAATAATTACTAGATATAAACGGCGTATTGGGAAAGTGGCCATGAGGTGCCTGATCAAATTTTGTCCCTGCCTTGATCGCCTTTGTTTTTGAGTTTGGCGGCTCTGGCGGTGCCCAGCAAAATTTGGCCGCGACACCGTGGCGCGAATGCAAGCGGACTTCAATTTGGGCCAAATCGTTGGCGCGCAAACCAGCCGCCGGATTTTTGGCTTGGCTGCGTTGGAGTCTAAATATCCCGATCTGTCTCCTCTCTGCCACACGTGTGAGCAGTTACCGCCTGGCTTTGTCTCCTTGGAGTCATCGACGCTTTCGGCTTCCCAGATCGGCCATGCCGCACGGGCGCACGGCGCCCCCGCCCCAGCAGCCACCGCCTCCCCAAATCGCTGCGGCGTCGACCTCTACCTCTACAAGGCGCAATATCGGTTTGTCCACTCTTTTACTCGTGTGACAGTGCCTTGCCTTCCTCTCCTGTTTTTTTTTCAGCTGCTGGAGTTTGGCAAAGGGAAGGAGAAGTGATTGAGTCGGGCAACGGCGAATCAACTCGCAAATCTAGTGTCAAGCTCTGTTCTACAAACTGTCTACTCATATCAATGTCGTTTCGTTGCTTCGATTTGTTGCTATATAATAACCAGTGACACTGACTGTCTTGGTTTACAGGACTGCTTATTGTACTTCTAATAGATGTATTGTTTTCAAGAGCAGTTATTATGGTCAGCTCTATTTTCGCACGAGCCGGAGCTCACCATGTCAGCTCGGTTTTCTGCACGATCAGCATGAGCTCTCCGAGAAGGCATTGATGCGAGGGCAAGTGAATTCATGTCCTCTACGTGTGAATCCTGGAGCCTTAATGGCAAGATCGAATCCATTGAGGTATACTCCACTTACGTTCTTCTGTCCCTATCCTGTACCTAGATGTGTGAGTAAAACATGATGCTTACCTCTGTACTATTGCAGGTCTTAAAATGTGAGTACGCGGACTGAGGGGAGATTGTCAACCATGCTCAGGTATCTTGAGTGACTACTTCCATGCTCACTACCTTCCTTTCATTTTTACCTGAATTAGAATGTTTCAGAGTTCACTAATATAAACTAATTCTAGTTGTTCTCTCTACAGACTGAAAGTGACAAGTATGGTGGAGAGGTTATCATCTGAAGATGTTAGTGAAGTTCTTGCAATTACATACAGGTAAATTTTGTTACTGTTGTTTTTGTTATTAACATGCTATGCCTGTTTGTAAATAAGAAAGCTTTCATCAGAACTTAGTGGGCATACCAGCTTCAGTCAGCTATCTTGTAAAACAATAGTAATATACACCAGCTCTTCCAAGAGAATTTCAGTATATATAGTGGCATGAAGTTCTAGTGTAAATATATTGCAGTGCAGTTCAACTGATTATATTGTACCTTATATATGCAGGTTTTATCTTGTTATTTATTATGATGGAATATGGCTTCTATACATTAAAAAGTTTTGTTACTGTAAGTAAAATGAAGCACATTATTCACATTTTTTTTCAAAGAACACTAACTTAATGAAGTCTGAATAATTGTGTTTACAATCTTCTTTTTAACTTTCGTAGAAGAAGTTTCTTCTCTATGATGATATCTGATTCTTAGTTTTGTAGTACCCATTAGATATCTGATTGTTAGTTTTGTAGTACCCATTAGATATCTGATTTTCTTCATTTAGCATCAATTGGTTAGCTTTCTTGGAATAAAACCGATACCGACTTAAATATTACTTATTCTCATAATATGCAGAAAATAGCTGGAAGAAACAAACATTTCGGGCTACATTTTCACTAAACAAATTTGGTGGTGAATATGCTTGGGCTCGCATTTTACTTTTCCTAATGGAGGAAGCTCAAGATTTTATCATGATTGATGATGCATGACTTACAGAACTTCGATTCAATGGCTGGCAGCTGCCTTCGTATATGGCAAGTTCAGGATAGTTGTTCTGGTTGAGAAAGTAATTTTGTTATAGTAAACTAACTTTAAGGCTTGTGTTGTTTTTCCTAGGCAATCCAACGGTTATAACTCTTTGTTGAAGACTTCGTAAACTCTTAATGAAATATGCATTGTCCATAAAAAAGATTCCAGTAACCAGTTCTTGCTTGATAGAAACCCCTAAAACCTACTGGTAAGAGCAGCATGGGCATCATAGATGGAGTGTGGTGACTTTATGTTGTGCTGGACTTTAGTTCGCTAATTTGTGATGGAAATATATGAATGCTCTGGGTTCCATCAATATTAGCAACGCAAGTTGTTGTGAAATGATGAAAATACAATTTTTTTATTGGGAGGGCACATGTGGCATCTATACCTTTTAAAATTTATTAGTTTAGGACTGATGGGTTGATGGGCCACGATCAACTTGGCCTTTTTCCTTTGTCAATTGTTATGGGCCTCTAAATCAAAAGGTTTATTATATACCAAATACAAAATTATATGTATGGCCCCTGGTGATTACCCCGGCTTGCACCCCCCTAGAGCTGGCGCTGTCGACTCTTGTCTCTAGAAACAAATGTCGTATGATGCCTAATGGGCCCTGATCAACGCCTTGCCTCCAGAAACAAATGTCGTCTCCTTCTATTACTGATGCCTGATGGGCCACGTAATAATTACCTAAAGGGTATACGACATGTGCTTATGGGCTGGGTTAGCTTATGCACATACAGTCAAAAACATGATTAGATATAATAGTATAAAAGTTAAAGTAGACTAGTCTTTTTTAATAAATAATTAATAATTTACTTATTAGACGCCCATTTTTTTAAAAAAATTAACAATTCACTTATTAGATACCCACAAGGTATTTTCACCGTTAGTCAATATTTTTTCAAAAAAAATACCGGTTGCATCAAACACAAATCCGTTGCAATAGTACTTCATAATTGCATCCATATTCTAAATCGGTGCAATATCAGCTACATAATGCATCAAAAATCCAATACTAACGCAACCAAATGTGTCTCGATGCAATAATATGTACCTATTGCATCCCTTATTCCAAATGATGTGATAGATCACACCTATTGCATCGATATGAACTAGTATCGCATCCAACTCTTTTTTGATGCAATATCTAGTCATTATTGCATCAGATTCCAAAATTTGATGCAATAGCAGCCACCTATTACATCAGATTTTAGTTTCATGCAAGGGGACGTGATGCAATAGGGTCAAAATTTAGTAGTGCTTGTGCCGCCACTCGCCGGATCCGTGGCGCTCCGGTGGCCGGCCGCGGTGGAGGTCGTGGCCGCGGTGGAGTCGCACCCGCCGCTGGTGGGAGGTGGGCGGCCGCGGTGGAGGTCGCAGCCGTGGTGGAGTCACGCCCACCGTTGGTGGCCGCGGTGGGTGGAGTACGCGGCCTCGCCGGAGGTCGCGCCCGCTGCCATGAGCCGGTGGAGAGGAAGGGAAGGAGAGGGGTTGCCGGTGGAGAGGTAGGGAAGGGGCGAGGGAGGCAGCCGGATGCGGATTGAGGGGAGGAGCCGGTTGGGGAAGAAAGAGAGAAGTGACTAAGAGAAGTGAGGGAGGTGAGCTCAAACCCTAGGGATGGTTTTTATATGACGATGGTGTTATTGGGCTCGGCATCTAGTATTGGGCTTGAATATGTTATCGGGCTGGCGGTTTTTATAAAAACCATGGAGATATTTTATAAAAACCGTCATGGTTAATATTTTTACTGTGACGGTTATTTTAACCGCCACTGTTAATTCAAAAAAAGCACCACGGTTAATCACAGCATTAACTGTGGTGGTTTTCCAAATAACTGTCATGAAATATCATTTCCAAATGCTGTGTAAAATCAGCTATGTAGTAGTGGGGATGAAACGAACAAGGCCTAAGCCTATTTCTGGTTGGAATTCTACCGTAAGCTATTTTGTCCATACTTTGCTATCAACAGTTCGACATGATTGTTGTAGACGGCACTAATATATATATGAACTTCTACGTAGTTCCATCGATTTAATTTTTACTCCTATGATAATACCTTCTTTCAGGAAAGAGCGAAACTTCCTCAAGGGTCAACACAAATAATCGTTGTCGTTCGTCACTATGATGGAGAGGTTTATTTTGGTTACAAAAATTACATCAATCACATAATTTCATATTATATATATGTCTTCTAACTAATCACTCATTTGTAGATACCTTTTCATATTTTGGAACGCCAAGTTATTACTCGCATGAAAGAGGTAGTATTCTCTTGATTTCATCAGTGTTTTTTATAAAAATTATACATGCGTTCTTATTTCTTGCAGTTATGGGAAGATGTGCACCAGGACACTACAAATGCGGAATACACAGACTTCATTGAGGTGAGTGGCACCTCCTCTGGTTTGATCTTTATGCATACTAGTTACTACATAATTGTTATATATATTGGTGGAAAATATGCGTGTTGTAGTGGTCTGTTCCTCTATCATGTGGAGAAAAAAAAAAAAATAAAATACAAATTTCGTACAGCTTTACTTGGAATATGAAGCAACAAAATTACAAAGATATTTCCTGATAGATTTTAGGTATTGCATTGGCGCATTGGTGGCATGCATGAATGCTTACAATAAAATACAAAAATATTAATTTAATCATATCAATATTTCTACACAGGTAAAAGTTGTTGCATTGCCGGACAAGAAAGCAGCTGAGTTCCCAGAAAAGGTGTGTCATTTACTACGAGAAGTACATATGTACGTAATGAATAAAGTTGTATTGGTATTTTTATATACATGCCATGGCAGAACCTTTTTTTTCTTTGAGGAATCAGGAGTAAGGTGCTCCCACTGTATTTTATTAAACAGAACAGAATAAACAAGGAGCCGTAGCCAAACCTTCGAAAGAAGCATTAAAGTTATGTTATTATATATGAGCCGTTTGCATTCACATTAAAGGGACCATATACATATAATGAAAATATTCTTGTGATCATTCAGGTTAAAGAATTAAGGAAACTTCTTTCAAAGACCAGTTCTGAACTAACTGCTAAAGTTCCAGCTCCTAGTTTCTCCCAGAATTCGAAGTTATTATGGGAGCAAATAAGGGGAAACAAGAGCCTTGATATTCCATCCCTTAAGGTATTACACATAGTACATTTCAAGTATCTGCTTTGGTGAAATGCATATATATATATATATATATTAAACTCTTTAATCGCACATGGTCAGGTGATGATTGCTACAGTGTTTTGTAACAAAATCGTTGAAGAGGCCCTTCACTCTTTGTATTCTCACAAGGTATTCCACATATATTGAGTCCCTCCGAACAAAAATGCAATTCTACATTTTGAACAACTCGTACTTTCTGAAATTTGATCAAGCCTATATGTTATCAATCTCAATATTTAATGTCTCCAAATAGGTTTGTTTGAAATTATATTCTTTAATGAACTCAATGATACTTAATTGGTATCATAGACTTTTTATATAGTTTTGGTCAAATTTAAAATTACTTGAGAACGAGAAATGCATTCATTTTCAGATAGAGGAAAGTACATTTGCAGTAGGACTCTTTTTTAAAATATATGGATCGTTCTAATTGCTCTCATCTTTTCTTTTGTGGTTCCTTCTTTAGGAATATGAAGCTTTACAAGGAGAAGAATCTCCACACTACTTCAAAGAAAAAACAGAGACACTTCTGGAAACGATTATTACCATGTAAATACCATAACTATGTTTTCTTATTCGAATGAATACAAAATACAATGACATCAATTATTGAGAATATAGCCAAATGTTTGTAATGTGGCCATAAGCAGTATTATATTTATTGTGGTGGATGTTATGGCAGTATCTTAAATATTTTAAATTGATAACATCGCCGTTACATTATGAACAAGATTGTTGCTTGCATAAAATTTGTTTATAGTGAATTAAAAGTTATTTCTTGTTTATACATCCAAATATCTTCATTTTAGGTATGACCAGGAAACGATGATGTATGACAATGTTGTAAGGGACAAGGAGCGTAAAAGGTTGACATCTGAAATAAAAAAGGTAAGTAATCTTGGATAAGCAGTCATGCCATGTTGATTTAATACCAGGAAAGACCATGTTTACAATATTTTTTTCCAGACTTACAACATGTATATAGACAATTTGCCCTTATCTGGAATATACATTGCAGAGTATTTGCATAATAGATAAAATAGGTCTTGTTTTTTTTTTTCTTTGACAACCACATAGGCCTTGTTTGAACTTATTTATAGCATGCTCTAAGTTGGGTGCAATTCAATACGATTTTGAGATGACGAGACAAATGGGACAATTCACTTATACTTTAATATTCCATCAGGTCCTAGCTCCTTTAGCCCTCAAATCTGGAAAGGAATTTGTTACCATATTTTATTTAATTGTTGGTGTCAAGGTTTAAACTCAAGAGTCAAGACCTATGGCACTAATATCATGTTGAGGTGCATGAGTAGTTGAATTCAAACTCACTCTTGACTGTTGCTTTGGTCGTCCTTCTGTGCTTTTGTCCATTCGCACCACACCATGGCATGGTCCATCATACATTCATACCTAAGCCTCTAACTTGTCCTTCACCCTTACAAGGTCCATCACAGTCAAGCCTTTCATGATCGTCACCATTTTGTCATACAAGATTACTCAGTGTTCAATATCCTTAACGATCTTCAGTTTGTCATTCAAATTGGCTTTATCTTGAGCTCCTCCTACATGCTTTTGCAACATATCCACCAAGAGCCTATATCTTTTCACTAACTTACCCTCAACTAGAAAAGACTTTTTGCAACCTAGTGCCAATCTTATTTGTGAACTTGTCTATATCTAATTTAAGATGGTAAAAGACAAACAAAAAAGAATGTGTACAAAATTTTAATGCATCTAGTAAAGAGCTGAAGTTAAAGATGGAAAACCCAAGCGATCTGACGGCTTATCCAATGGTATCAGTTTCTAAATATCTCAACACCTAGTCCACCATTGTGCTCCACCGAGGTACACTCTTGATCACCAAATGTCTCCTGGTTATGATATCGGATTCCCACTCAAGACCACTACCAATGAAAGGCTAGCACATGAGAGTCACACATTCTCACCAACTACTAGTCATGCTGATCACATGTCAACTATGGAGGGTCTCCAGACTCTCCACACGAGGGAGGGGGTGTCCTCGTGCCCCACACCGATATGACACAGCTGTACACCAAGAACGGAGGGTCCCTACCTAATTGCCACCATGCCTTCATTGCAAAGTCACAAAGGACTTGTCAAGCACTCCAGATTGCCAACATCCAAGAGAAACATGTCCCAGTCAATCAAGGCTCTCAAACTCTAGGGACTAAACTTCACATGGATGCAATATTCTGTCCATCCTAGCTTCGGACATGATAGAATAAATGACTTGTTAGTTTGGACTGACTGTAGAAATATCTTCTCTAACTTTCAAAGCCTTGGGCACTTCTGCAAACTCAGGCATGTGTCGAAACTCATATATACTAATGATTTGCACACGCCCATGCACGCCGCATATTCAGCCAGATTTTGTTTAGTTTATTGCAAAAATATGTATATGACAAAGGCATAACAACTCAATTTTTTTGATTATAGACAATGACACTCGAATGAGAGGGGCAATGCAAATTTATTGATATAACAGGGCACGAAAACATAAAATTATTGCAAAGGGGAGTAAGATACACAATACAGGCTGGTCCTGTTTTGGATGACTGGATGAAAACGCAGCTCAAAACATGTGCGATCACGAGGCTGGGGTAATAAACTCATAAATACATATAGCCATCACGGTTAGGTGACATGACAGAGTAGTTCTTCCTACATACTATGTGGCAATAATATATACATATATAGGGCATTGTCCTTGGGTGGATGGGCGTCGAGATTGTTCGTGATGGTACATAAAACTTGATGGTGCATAAAACAGTTTAGGGCCATCATACAAAATTTTGACACCCATCTAAACTTTAGTTGGACAGCCATTGCCTAACCACTGCCCTAACCTTCACACTATGACGCCACTCCATCTACCTGCCTGCCAATCTACCTAGCTAGAATCCTGAACAGGAGATTGAGATCGACGAACTTCCTTGGATCATTAGGTAACCATTAAATTAATATCACAGTCCACCTAAACTTGATAAATTTTGATCATGTCCTCATTTATTCATTTATCAAGACATGATTCCAAAAACCATCATATAGGCCAAGCATCCTGTGATAATATATAAGTTCAGTACACTATACTTGTAGCACAAACCTTGAGATATTTCATTTGCAAAATCCAAGACTGAACTCTACTGATAGCATGAATCTAGCAATATTAATTGAGCACTTTTCTATCATAACTAGAAGCTGCTCTGTCTTTTCAGAGCATTACTCTCTCATGGCATTCCAAATGCTTTATACTTCAGAAAAATGTTATTCTACAACCCTACTATTTTTTTTAGATAAAGGAAATTATATTTCCGGCTTCAGTCATCCGAGGATGCATCAGGCCAACAAAATTACAACTAAAAGACAGTGTTTACAGGTAAAACAAAGTCACCCGAAAAACACCGGTGCACAAATAAATAAAAAAGAAAACAACGGTAACTCGTCCCACCATTGGAGACTCCGGATCCCGCAACAGCATAAGGCCCCGTAAAGCGTGTGCGATCGGTCGCCACCTTGATGTCGGCACCAGCCGACACCCAAGGGATCTTCCACAAATGACGTCTCCAACGAAAAATGCCATCCAAAGACGCCATCGCCGCCCACCCACCGGTGTTGGTTTTCACCGTAGAGATCCACTTGAAGAAAAGACGGCGCCTCCAGCGAGAAAGTGGCGCCCTCCGCGTCACCGCCGCCGTAAAAACAGCGCCGACCAATGCCATGTCCTGGGACCATGCCGTTACGCCAAACGCCGGCGGCGTGCACTATCGCCGAAACTTCGGATCCGGAGCAAATGCCGACGTCCACCGCCAACCACGCCATCCCTTTCCCCAACTCTTCCACCTTGACAAACTTTGGAAGCCACATGGCCGGCCACCGGGGTTCGATCCAACGCCTAGACGCCGAATCACGATCCCCAATACGCCAACCAATCCGCTTCTCGTCGCCCCGTCCGAAATCACCGCCACCATGGTTGACGTACTACGACGCCAACGCCCCGGGGTCTCCGGATCAGCCCGCACCGGGTTCTCCAACGCCCGTAGGGCGTTCGGGCTACGCCACCATGAGAAGCTGCCCGCCCACACGCCTGCGCTCCGCTGCCACCACCGCGCGTCCCCGCCGCCCAATCCACGGCCTCCAAGACCTCACCACCGACACCTCCACCGCCCCCCGCCGTTGATCTGGACGGCCGGGCGGATCCACCGTCAAGAGAACCTCCGCCGCCGCCGAAATAGCCGAAACCGCCGCCCGCCCCTGCTCCGACACCGCTAGATGCCGGATCCGGCGAAGGGAGTCCGGATCCTCCCGTCTCCGACTCCACCGCGCAGCCTTCCAACGACGAGCTCCAACCGACCACCGGCTCCGCGCCACCTCCTCCGCGCTGAGACAGGCGTTGCCCAGTGAGACCCCGCCGCCACCATCCTCGTTTGCCGCCCGGGCTTCCCGGGCGCCCTCCCGGCGGCGGCGCGGTGAAGAAGAGTGGGGGTGAGGCGGCGGCGGCGGCGGGCTAGGGTTAGCCCCCGAGCCGCCCTCGCGAGGAGCGACGCGAGGCTCGGTTGTGCCTCTTTTACATGATCGATCTGTCACCTGAAATTTCTCGATCGAAACCCTACTATGTGGACACCTCGAACTAATTAATTAAAAGCAGATGCAACATCGAAATGCAAGTAATAATAGAAACTCTAAAGTGTGTAGCAACAAAATCTATCCCTTTACATCTATTGGCAGCATCTTGGCTAGCAGAGGAGCTGATAGTAATTATTTTCTTCAATCTGCATAGCAGACGCACACCAATTAATAAGTTGAACTATTAAAAACTAAGTAATAAATTAGAAGGAAATTTGGTAGATCCAATGCACATTTGTGCAACTACACACTATCCAACTTTTCATTTCATTTTAAATCGAAATAGGTGCTTCAAATATTATCACAAAGCCATAATGTATCGCTAACCAGAATTTTGTAGTGTCAAAGCAAGCAAACACAAATTACTACCACAGTTGCTTTCATATGTGGGTGCAAAGCTACAAAACTACCAAATGGATGCATGTAAACACATAAGTGACATGGAACAAAGTGACATGACTACTAAACAATTGAATCTAAAAAATATGGTGGTATAGGATTTTATGGCCAACCCAAAAAAAATTGTAAATATAGAGAATTATAATAAAGCACGGACAACTCATGCCATCAATCTACAAGCATCACAATGTGACCATATACTGCATTTTGAACCTGATGCTGTAGGATACATGGAAATGATGAACCATTTCATAGTTACGAAGTTTCTTATCCTTTATTAAAAAAATGAGAAGCATGAATTGGGAAGCACACAAGGAAGAAAGATAGGAACTTACAAATGCAGATGTCATGCACCCAGCCCTAGCCCTAACCTAAGTTCTGTCTGTACAATCCAAATCGATGCTTCTCCAACATGTGCTGCCACCACGGCGGTGTGGCCAAATATATGGATGTACAAACCAAATCAATGCTTCTCCAACATGTGCTGCCACCACGGCGGTGTGGCCAAATGTATGAATGTATTAGGTGCAATGAATCAAAAAATTCAGCATCATTAAGTAAAGAATAGCAGCAAAATTAAGGTCAAACAACAAGCATAATCGAATATTCAGTTCATTTCATTACCTGAATACGGCAAAACTTCCTGCATCAACCACAGCTCCATCATAGCAGAAACATGAGCACAAGCATCAGAAAAATGGTGGGCATTTAATCAAACACCTTGCAATCAACACTCTACCTTTCATACAAACAACAAATATCAGCTTTCCATTATGTCTTGCGATCTGGCACTGTTATAGATGCTACTTATAAGACCTGCTGCAAAGAAACTATTAGACTGCTCAAGTGCTGTGGCTAGCATTCATACCTTCCTATGGCAGATCAAGCACACCTTTCTATATAGCAACAAGGTCTAAGCATGGCATGGCTGCAATTGCTCTACGTCTGACGTAGCAACAGCTCCAGACCAGCCGCTAGCGCAGCAGCCCGGAGTTGTTGCCACTCAGCGCTCATACTAATCAGTGGGCAATGCACAACCCCATGGATGCCTTAGTTCGCACGAGATGCTAAATTAAAGAAAGGCTACACAGTGTTCATGCGCCAACAAGCGCAGGGTCATCTCCATTGCAGCACGCACAAGCCGAGAGAAGAAAAAGGTGGGAAAGGGGAGGTGACGACACACGTCGGCTCTTGCCAAGACAAGGGGCTGCGGCACTGTAGGATCGGCATATGCGCATTGCTCAATGCCGACGCCGTGAGAGGATGCCACCAGCTAGCACTACTACATAAAAAGAACTTCCATGGCGGGCAAAAAGTATTTTCCGTGGCGGTCTTTTTGCCCGCCATGGACATAGGGTCACGGTAAATAAAATAACTTCCATGGCGGTCTTTTTTGCCCGCCACCGTTAATACAAAAAAAAAAAAAAAAAAAGCCTCGAGCCCGCGAAGCCCATCCAGGGGCCCGGGCCATGAGCCCATCCGCCGCCGGCGTGGTGCACGCGCCGCCGCCCGATCCGGCGCCGCGGCGCTGCAGATCCGGCCGCCGCGGGAGCGGATCCGCCGCCACGCCACGGATCCGGGCGAGCCGGGTGAAGGGAGCGCCGCCGCCGAGCTCTAGGAAGGAGGTGCGCGCCCGGTGGAAAGGTGGTGAAGCGCCGCCGCCGGATCCGCCATGTGCAAAGCCGCCCGCCCGGCGGGGAAGGGAGGTGCAGGCCGCCGGGGAAGGAGGGGCAGCGCCGCCGCCGGGGAAGGAGGTGGAGCGCCGCCGCCGGATCCGGCCATGGCGGCAGCGCCGCCGCCGGGAAGGAGGTGCAGCGCCGCCGCCGGATCCGCTCGCCCGACGGTTGAGGTGTGCCGCCGCCGGCCCGCGCGCCGAGGGAAGAGAGGGGGAGGGCGAGAGATGTGAGGGAGGGAGGGAGCAGAGTGGGTGCTGCGCCGGGGGAGTTGGGAGAGAGTGAGGGACGGTGGGAGAGTGGGGAAAAAAAACCCTAGTGCTCAATTTATATGCTGGATGAATTAGTGGGCTGGGTGGTTTCCATTGGGCTTCCAAATTTTATCGGGCTGGGCCTGATTAACCGTAACCCGCCATGGTTAATTGATTAACCGTGACGGGGTTTTAAAAACCGCCACGGTTAATAAAAAAAGCCCGTCCACGGTAAATAAATCCATTTTCCGTGGCGGTTTTCAAATGCCCGCCACGGAAAATGAAATCTGACCACCATGCAAAATCAATCCTGTAGTAGTGTAGATCCGGTTGGGAAAAGACCGGATGCTGCCATGGAGGCCCTAAATTGACAAATTAGAGAAAAGAACGGCGACAAGCACATACCGACGCTCGATTACGTTGCTAACGATCCAAAGAGACGAGGAGCAAGAGAGAGAGAGAGGTCGCACTGTTGGTATGGGGGGCCACCGCGCCCCTGCATCACGGGTGCTCAGCCAGTGCCACCACACCTAAGAAGGGGTGCTTGTTCTGAGCTGCAACACCGCTGCGCCTAGGGACACGCTCAGCGTTGAGCAAATGGGGCTGTTGTGCCGGCACCGTGCTATCGTATCACTGCCGGAACGGGCGAGGTCGCTCTCGCCTCTGCTTGGGGCCCGGTAGGCAGCCGGCGCACACCACGGCCAACAGCCGAGCAGCAAACCCTTTATGCAAGCCTCCATTCCCTCGCCGCCGCAACTCCGCCGACGGTCAGCATCCGCGGCAGCGAAGATCTGCAAGGAAAGCACCATAGCAAGCTACAATCAGCGCAGTCACAGGCACCACGCCAGCCCACGACCACTCGAGGCAAAAAATGAGACACCAGCACCATTGAAATAGAGGAGAAGCACGGGGAACACAAAGAAGACGAACAAAAGCTCCCTACCCGCCGGGGAAATGGAACGAAGGGCAACACGGAGGAGAGGGCACTCGCTCAAACCCGCCGCGCCGAGGCCCTCGCCAAAGGGTTGCCTTGCCGTAGCCGCCGCCGCTAGAGAGTTGGAGAGGAAGCAAGCGCGCTCGCCCTGTGCCGCCGAGCAATTGGGTTGGGCAATGCCCTGCCCGTGGGCTCCCTCATGCTGCCTCACCATATCAACCATGCATGTGTTAGGGGAACAACCGGATCTGGCCATGTAGGCCTTCGATGCTACAGCAGGATGTCCCCGTTGGGCAGGGGAGTGCTTGCCATTGGGCCAGGTGAGCAGCCCTGCTCGCCACAGCGCCGTTGCACCAAGGTGGGTTGGTGCTTGTGCCACCGCTACTGAGGGGTGACCGCACTGGGGGCTCCCAGCCGGTGGGCTACAGTGCCGCCACCGCTGAGAAAAGAGAGAGAGAGAGAGAGATGGAGGGGAGGCCGCCGCCACCAAGAAAGGATGGAGAGTTAGGAGGGGCCACTATGGTCACCAAGAGAGAGTGGGAGGGAAAGAGAAAGGAGAGGTGGAGTGGCCGAGTGGGGAAAAAAGGTGTCGATAGTGGAGAAGAACAACTTTTCAACATGTTGCAGCTGGATGGGCTCCAGGGCATGCACCTCAGCGCACAACCCGAGACAACCGTCACTTGAAAACAAGCCCAGCCGACCAATGGCAGCATAACAACGGTAGTACGCCCACTCCCAATTTTTTGGCACACAGGAGAAAGGGGAGAGGTTTTTTGACCACAGAAGAGCAGACGATCCACCCATAGCCGCTGACGCGCCGGGCCAGGCATAGGTAGGCCACACATCAGGGGTGGTACGCGCTCATGACCCTTAGGATTCAGCCACCATCCGTCCCATCCGTCCCACTGCTACTCACTTTTCCTTTTTTACCGCAGAAGAGCAAACGGTCCACCCACAACCGCTGACTTGCGGGGCTAGGCACACGCAGGCCCACCCCTCATGGATGGGCATGCGGTAGCGGCCTGTACCGCAGAAGATCAAGAGCATCACGTTTCCTTTGAGTAAAAACAAAACAATTAATGCATCATAAAGTCGCAAGTTGCGCATTTTTTTGCACAAAATTCGTGGCTAATGTAGGCAGCAGGATTCCAACCCGTGACTTCTGCCTCGTGCATTTGCTGCCCTACCACTGCACTACATAGTCACTTATGTCTAGACTCTATTAGTTCCCTATATACTATAATCAACCGAATGTAAATTGCTTGTTGAAACCCATAAACAAATTCACATCAAAAAGTTGTCAAATACATATACAAGATCAATATTTAGGGAGTTTCTCCATTCAAGGTCGTTTTTGAAAGACTCAAACATAGTTTTGCATGACAAGATGAATTCAAATGAAAA
Organism: Hyparrhenia diplandra; assembly: GCA_015847255.1. Classification (NCBI taxonomy): domain Eukaryota; kingdom Viridiplantae; phylum Streptophyta; class Magnoliopsida; order Poales; family Poaceae; genus Hyparrhenia; species Hyparrhenia diplandra. The sequence goes on along the minus strand of JADLZK010009433.1, from coordinate 250,239 downwards.
ACTTGTCAACTATAACATTGCATATCTTCTCAAGATCTACAATATTTATTTACATTGCTTCTCCGTCCGAGGTCTTTTAAAAATTCAATTTTGAAATTTGAAAAATGCAAACATAGTTTTGTAATTTCGCATGACAAGATGATTTCAAGTAAAGAATGTTTCAACTATAATGTTTCATATCTTTTAAGGTCTACAATGTTTATTTTGGTCATCTGTTCATCTAACGTAGTGGTACTAACATTCACTACTAGAAAAATTAATAATGGTGGCGGACTTTTTGTATTAACGACGCTGGTTTTTGAGCCACATAGCTAGGGTCACGGTTAATCCATGATCAACGGTGGCGGTTTCGGCGGTTTCCAAAAACCGCCTGGTTAATCAATAAAAATAATAAAAAGAAAAATCCAAAGGAAACCCTAACAGCCCCCGGACCGCCGCTACGCTGATCTGCCGCTACGCTCTCCATCCGCCACGCCGCTCCGGTCCCGCCACACCCGCGATCGATCCGCTTAGCCGTGGCGCCGATTCGCTGGCCTACGCCCGCCGATCCAACCCCAGCAAGCACTCGATCCGCCACAAGACGCCGATCCGCCTCGATCCGCCACCGACGAGAGAGGGAAGGGGAGAGAGAGAGGGAGGCCGGCATGGTGGTGGTGGCGGCCACCGGAAAGGGATGGGGTGGGGAGAGCGAGGAGGGCTCGGTGCAAGTCCGTGTGGAGAGGGAAGGGGACTTGGTCGGGTAGAGTGGAGAGACTTGGTCAAGGAGTCTAATGGGATGTTGTGAAGTGAAGTGGAACCCTAGTGCAGCGCCAGATATATATTTGTGGCCACCGAAATGGCTTTTGGGCTGACAAAGTTGGGCCTGATTTTCCATGGCGGGCTAAATATAAAAACCGCCACGCTTAATCTATTAACCCCGATGTTTTTAAAACCTCCACGGTTAATTAGGTCATTAACATTTGGAAGTGCTATGCAAAATCAGCTGTATAATAGTGCGTTGTTCACAAATCTTATCTCTATCCGGTGGTTTCATAAAATATACTTCCTCCATACTAAGAAAACTTGACGTTTGAACAGTTTGAGTCAAATATCGGCAATTAATATAAATCATCAATACCTTTTAAGTTGTTGAATTTGCAAATATGAAAACTATATGAATAGATTTATCTTAAAAAAAATACTTTCATAAAGTATACATATATCATTTTTCATCAATATTTCTAGAATAACAAGATGTCAAAGTTGTGTTTTGGAGACCGTGTCATTATCCTAAACGTCCAAGATTTATGAGTACAGAGGTCGATGAGAGAGATATATAGATTTTGTGAACAATGTTAACACCACTTTGTCAAATGAACAAATGACCAAAATTAAAACCGTACAACTTCTATGTTTATGACTTTATGACATTTTCAGAGGAAATCATTTAGTGTTTCAAAATGACCTTTGAAATTGATATTTTTTTAAAATTGAAAACTCGGAATGTTTTGGGTGGCATTTTGAGATGACTACATGTTTTATGCATCACACTTAATTGCTGACAAATGAATCTATGTCACAGGTATCATGTATAAGAAAGCTCACAAAAACTCAAGTAGCCCAAAAATGTGATATTATAATTCCATATTCTCTTTGTAATCTCATGGATCCAACAAGTATTATACTCTCTCGATTTGAGATGGTTATTTTTGGCTACTTTGTGTGCTTTTTTATTATTCCTTGGTACAGTTGGGAATAATAAAAAAGCACACAAAGTTCTGCAAAAGGAGGTGATCCACCACACCTTCCAAAGACGGCTACCTTGTTACGACTTCACTCCAGTCGCAAGCCTCGCCTTAGGCATCCCTCTCCTTACGGTTAACGGTAATGACTTCAAACCGGCCAGCTCATATATATATATATATATATATATATATATATATATATATATATATATATATATATATATGTTTTCGGATACCGCCATACAATTACAACCAATCTTTGCTCAATGCATACAAAATATCCATGCTGAATCATTGAATGTCAAAACGCCTTGAAATTTGGAACAAAGAGATGAATAAATTTCATATCGATCCAATGTCATAACTTCCAAATACATGTAATGTCGTAAATAATGTCCATTAATTACATTTAATAATTCAAATAACATGATCTCTAACATACATGTAATCTATATAAAAGTGTTTTGATGCATCAATTAATCTCCAATATTCTAAAATACTTTAAAATACGCATAGCAACAAAATAGTGTCCATGAATTGCATCACATAATTTTAAAATAATGCATTTAATTCATAATCAATTAATCTCCAATATTTCAGTCACAAATACTATGGTTGGGTACTCACTACGTCAGATTTCCACATTAGAGACGTGTCTGGACTGTCATAGTGATTCAGAAAACACATGGCATTTACATTGCTTCCCTAATGTGAACACATGTTTTCACGTATCACTATAATAAATCTTCATCAGCGACGCTCAACCATGAAGTGTCACCGAGAACCCTTCAGCATAGCAAAAGCACGCGATGTGTATTCATCAGCGACGCGCTCAACCATGAAGTGTCACCGAGAACCCTTCAGCATAGCAAAAGCACGTGATGTGTATGTCAGCAAAGTGTATGTCAGCAAAGGACACATTTTGGCTAAACGCGCGTCACTAATGAAAAATATCGCACCTGTCCGACTTTGGAATTTCGCTCATAGTTGCCCATGTGTATGTCAATGAGATATTGTGGAGAGTTTACTCACATTGTTTGTTAATGGTGGGTTAGACCTGTAAGGCTGCTAGAGACCATCCCACCATCCCCAGGTTAATCCTTTTACGTGAAGCATTGATGAAAGCGTAAGTGGGATGATGGTAGGTTTGGTTTGCTGAGCATGCAGAGTAGAGGCTCTAGGGCATTACAAAAAAATACAAAATAATCATTACGATGGTCCTTTTGTGCATTACACATGTATTACCCATTTCAGCAATGAAATTCTTTACAAACTTCAGATAAAACTTAAGCTACAAAGCATCTGCTTAAGTTTTTACAATAATAGTAGACTGCACAATTTTATCACCCAGATAGGTGATAACTGTGTGTCTGGCAAATGAAAGCTTGATTTCAGATACCCAGATATTTTACCAAACAAGGGGCTCATATTAATTCAGTATCACATGCGCAGAGTACATGACGCCAGAATGCTAGTGCATGCAACAGTTTGATTGGCCATGCATGCATGCAAGGCTTTGCTTTTGAGTAATTAATTGCCATGTAGTAATTAATTGCATCCTCCGTACCCCAAAAGGCCAAAAGGAAAAACTAGCTCGCGCACTGCAGCTTCAGCACTACCGTAAAAATCAGTAATTTTCAGACATTCATGCTGGCGCCAAAACAGAAGAAGGTACAAATGACAGACAGATCAATTGTACAATTGCAAATATACATTATCTTCTTGCGGAAGATATACTTGACTGACCACCATATGCTGACAGTAATGTCAGAACTCAACATTCCTTGGGCATTAGAATAAAGTGAACTACAAATTCATAACCCAATTCCATTAAAGATAATGGAAATACAGTGTACTTGGATCGATACAGATAGATCGGAAAAGAGCAACCTGACGACTTAAGACATTATCAGGAAGGAACCAAGAAAAGTTTCTCAGACAACCAGAATAGCTGACTGGCCTCGGCCTCACCTACATGTATCAACAAAAGACTGCCACTTAACAAGTATGACCACCCGCAGACATCACACAAGGACTAAACGGGCATTGAACAAAGACTCCTAAGAAACTCCATCGAGTTACAATAGGTGAATAAACAGCAGCAACTAAAGCATCACCAGTAGGATCCATGAAGATCGAGATCTTCATATTAAATGTTCAGCAGAAAGCACATTTTGTTCATGCAGATTCATCCGCCTCTTCTGGCGACACTTTCTTGACGAAGGAGCTGGTCCAAATGTCTTGTAGTCTACACCCTCAACATTGTATTGGCGCCCTCCTACTGTTGCTATTTGTCTAAGTCTGCATATAACCCATTCCAGTAGACCATGAGTGCACAGGCATGGCAAACGATTTCAATTGGATGTTTATTAGTTTGTTTCTTGATGTCCCCTTATTTAGCGTGACTAAAAACAGTGACTAGTACATCTTTTCAATTAGGCTTCAGTACAGGTTCCAACTAGTCAAAACTGGTACCTCACCGGTTCGAACCAATATTAAGTGATACTATAGCTCGCATCTATGACACCAATTGCTACAGGATTGGTCGTAGCTGGTGGGTGTTGATGGGTTATTGGCAGTGGCAGGGCTGGCTCAGCCATATGGCTTCGATGCATCTGCTTGTCCAAAGAGATTGTGTCCATTTCCATAACAGGCATACAATGTCTGTAGAAAATATCATTATGCTTTTATTTGCAACTAGGTATACAATTTATGTACAAAATATGATTAATAATGCCTCCGCAGAATTCACGGCTTGAGATCAGTTGATAACAATTCTACTTCTTCTTGTTTAAGAAACTGAAATGTGCTCACGTTAATAATCTTTAAGATCCAATTCAAGTGTCAGAAAGAGAATTTAGCTTCTTAGTGATCCACTATAGGCTTCATAGTGATTACATCAAAGTAAACAGAACCTGTGCTGAGATTTTTTTTATCACAATATTGTGGCATTAATAAACACACTCAGTTTTCTTTGATACTGACAAGTGCTATTCTGTTTGTTATTGTCTTTCCTCAGATCCTTGCAGTATATTCCAAGAAACTAATTATAAAGATGAGAGAGAAAACATCTAAACAGTTCCAGCATGATTTTGAAATGAACCTCGACAAGATGGAGGAAGATGTTGAACCTTCATACTATGATAGCTGGATAGAAACACGCGGAACAGAGTTCACCAGCTTGTGCGAAGGTCAGTCTTGAACATAAGTAATGTTTTCTTTTATATTGTGGCTGACCTTTGTTGTCATATAACCTATATATGTTGATTTATTTACAGAGTTGAAAAGAATTTGATGCTGAATTTTTCCATGAAAAGTGCAAAAGACCTCCAAACTGAGTTGCACATATATATTCGTTCTAAACTTCTAAGGATAACGGTAAGTTCCAGAAATCATTCAAATAATAGTTTTCCTTTGCCTAGTCCCTGCTAAATTCAAGATATTGCTCTTTCGAAACTCAAAAAAATTTATATAATAGAAGTTTGTTTGGACGGAAAATGTGTGTAGTCAGACAAAAAAATTTGACGGTGTATTGTGGGCTAACAAAATTCCACTTCCGTCTCCCTGTTTTCAAGGGATTTTTAGAGTTTAAGAGCGTAGTCCCTGCCTTATCATTAATAAAGACACAGCCAATGTTCATTACAGCATTCGTTCATCTCTTCAAGAATGAAAACATCTCAGCTACTATCCAAAAAACGAACTGATATCCAAATGACTGCCAGGTCCATCAAACTGATCCAGGCCCTCCCTTTGACATCAGGCTCATCTTGGCCACTGTTGTTAAGCTTCTTCATCATCTCTTCAAGAATGTTCGATCGTGTCATGCCAGTCATTGGCCTTCTGGAACATGTAAATGTCCCACTTATCTTCGACTTCCATCATCCAGTTATCCTTGTTGGTCTTATAGCAATGTTCTTGAGCTTGCTCAGCTTCCCAGCAAATTCCGGTCTCATGTTTTGTGGCCAAAGAATCACCCAAGTCTAGACCATGACTGCAATTTCCATGATCTAGTCCCTGGCACCACACCATGGACACCCCTGCATAGAAATTGGGTTTCTTAGTTTCCAAAGCCCCACAGGGCAGCAGCACAAAAATAGCTATCAACTACAAACTTTCTGTTACTTAACCACATCGGACCAATTGAAACAAAATCAATCCCAACAATCCTATCACAAGCTTCAGACAAACATTCCCACATTTGCTTAGCATCTACACAACCAAAAACAGGTGCCGCACAGTTCCGGGTTCACAGCAGAATAGACAAGATTTATCCTCTGGTTTCGTTCTAATACTCAAATTATCTCTAGTCAGCACTTGGTTTCTCGAGAGCAGAGGAAAAAGTGAACTCTAGGTGGCACTTTTAGTTGCCAAGCGGTACATAAACCAGTTGAATACCCCAGAAATTAACAATCTTATCGAGAGATTGCGAAGAATATATACCTTTAGAATTAAATTGCCAGATCAGAGCATGTATCCTCTTCTTCTGACGGAACTATGGTACCAGTTCAGGTTGGACCCATCTCAGGTCAGCTGTTGTACCCGTTTTCTCATTAACCAGCACATATATATACCTCCCAAAATTGTATGGCTAACATAGTGTGGCCTAACCAATTATCTTCCTAGAACTCAACACTCCTACCATTACCTATCTTCCACCTATATCTTAGCCTGTGAAGCTGAAGCCTTTGCTGCCCAGATGATGCCTTTTAAGAACCGAGAAGCACCTTGAGTATTTGTAGAAAAATATTTGGATTGTTTGTACTGTACTTGTATTCCAACAATTGGTTCCAAAGTTTATCTTTGTCTAGGTTATATCTCTTAATCCAAGAGGCTAGTAAACAGACATTTAGGTCTCTTATATTAGGGATCCCTTAGACCTCCATAGTCCTTTGGCATAGCAATACTATCCCAATTGACTAAATGAAACTTTTGCTTAACTTTTTTATCATTCCAAAGACAATTTGAAAAATGAGTACTAAGAATCCTAATAACCCACTTTGGGGATTTAATAAAGGATAGCAAATAGACTGGAATGCTAGCAAGACATGCTCTAATCAAGAATACTTTTCCAGCACAAAAAAGGAGGTTCCCTCTCCAACCAGCAATTCTTTTTAACATCTTGTCAACTAGAGGTTGTAATACTTCTCATTTCAAATTTTCATATTGCAAAGAGACTCCTAGGTGCTTGAGAGGGAATTCTCACTGTGATCACATTTCTCGACCACAAAAGCTTGCTTGGCTGCTGCTGTGGCAGCCATAAACTATGATTCAAAGGAGGATAAAGCAACTGTTTTTTGCTTCATCTAAGAGCACGAAGTGATCAAATTCTCATTCAAGTAGAATGTCATGCCAACCGTGCTTCTCCTCTCCACTATATCAAAACCATGATCACTCTCAGTGTCATCTGAACTCCCACCTTGAATAAACACCAAGCCAAGGTCTGTGGTTCCCTTCAGATACCTCAAGATCTGCTTTACATCTTCAGCATGCATCACTATTGGCTTCTCAATGAATCTACTAGCCAATCCAACTGAGTATGACAAATCAGGCCTAGTGTGTAAACCGATACCTCAAACAACCAATCATCCATTTGTATTATGTTGCATCAATTTGCTGCCCACCTTTGTCTGCATTCAGTTTTACATCCGTGCTCTATGGGAAATTTTGTTGAGTTACAATCATCATCCCAAATTGCACTAACAACTTCTTTGCGTAGCCACTTTTCTTGAAAGTATGCAATCCTCCTTCCGATCTACCTCTATGCCAAGGTAGTAATTGAGCAATCCCTAATCTATAATTTTGAATTCTTTCATCATTTGCTCATTGGACAACTTGACCTCTTCCTCGCATACCCTCGTAACACAGTCAAGTCATCCAAATAAACACTAACAATGACAACATTGTCTCTGTTCCACAAGTACAAACTACTTGTTCACTCAAGCATCTTCTAAAACCCAACTTTTTCAGGCTTTTGTTAAGTTTGACATTCCAAGCGCTAGGAGCTTGTCTAAGACCATAAAGAGCCTTGCTCAATTTCAACACATACTCTTCTTTACCCTTTACAGCATAACCCTTAGGTTGAGATACATAAACCTCTTCCTCCAATTTGCTATGCAGAATGGCTGACATGACATCTAAATGGTGAATCCTCCAGCCATTGTTTGCCGCATATGCCAATAATAACCTCACTATGTCCAATCTTGCAACTAGAGAAAAAAAACGTCCTCAAATTCAGTACCATGCTTTTTGGACATACACTTTTGCAACAAGTATGGCTTTGTGCTTCACTACTTCTCCCTCCGAAGTTTCTTTTTTTTCAACTTGTAAAACCATTTCAAGCCATTGGGCTTCTTTCCTATGCGTATCTTAACCAGCTCCCAAGCCTCATTCTTGAGAATAGACTGAATTCCTTATTCATGGAATCAACCCAGTCATCATTATCTGTTGCTTCCCAAAAAAATAGGTTGGCTCTTCAGTTTCTGCCAACAAAGTTTCTACATTAGAGTCCATTAACTCAATTGCTGATGTCTCATCATAGAAATCATCTAGATCTTTGAACATTCTTAGCTCACTACTCTCAGCTGATGATGGTACAGACTTGTTAAGACCAGACACCAAGTGTTATGGTGTTGAAACAATTGCAAGGTGAGACCTCTACTTGACTGTTTGCCTACAGTGACTGCACCATATCCGACATATAATATTTGAATCAACCTATACCGATGCGTAACTTGTTTCAATTGGTATTGCCTGCTCATGCTAAATATCTTCGACAATTTCATTGGTATAGTCATCTGTTTCTCGTACATAATTAACATCAAAGTTTTTTTTGCGAAAGAATTAACATCAAAGTTCTCTAGATTGACTAGATTCCCAATTCCAAAATTTATCCTCCTCAAAGACTACATCACGATTGACAACAATTTTTGTTTGTCTCTTGATCTAGTAGCCTATGAGCCTTACTGCCATCTTCAACTGCCAAGTAAACCAAAGCTTAGCTTGTGTCATCTAACTTATTTAGATGTCCTCTAGTTGGTCTAGCATGTGTTGTGCAACCAAACACCTTCAGATGCCCCAGACTTGGTTTTCTGCCATTCCAAACCTCATAAGGCGTCTTATCCCCCAACACCTTAGTTGGTAGTCTGTTTAATAGGTACATAGAGTGTCTTATAGCTTGTCCCCAGTACATCCCTGGTACCATCATGCTTTTTAGTAAGGCGCCTGCCATCTCCATAATGGTTCTATTTTTCCTTTCCACTACATCAATCTCTTGTTGTATGGAGCTATAAGCCATCTTTTGATTCTAGCTTGTTCACATACAACTGCAAACATCCCAATTAGAATCTCCCCTCCTGTATCTATCTATGTGTTTTAATCTTACACCCAGTCAGGTTCTCAACTACTTCTTTGTATTTGATAAATACTCCATAGGCCTCATCCTTACTTTTCAAACAGTACTCTACATCCACCAGGAGCAATCATCCACCAGTAGCATGAAATATTTATTTCACCTGTTATTGCTGGTGTTATGGGACCATAGAGATCAACATACATCAAAGTGAGTTTTTCTTCAACATGCCACCTTGTTGCCTTGGCCAAGGAGGCTCTTGTCTGTTCTACTGTTAGATAGTAACCACACACTTATGATCTATATATAGCACTCCCACTAGTAGATATGTGCTCACCAATGACGTCCCACTTTTCTAACGGACAGCGTCAAATTTGTCACTGAGTTAATTCTGTGACGACCTTATGACGAAAACACGTTCATCATCTATTGGACGTCACATATGTCAATCCGTGACGAAACGACCTTTTTCATCATTGATGTGCTCTAAATCAATGACGAAACGTTTCTCGTCATAGATGTAGTTTCCAATCTGTGACGCCATGGTTTTCGTCACTACTTAACGGCGCCGTTGTCGGTCTGTGATGATTTTCTTTCGTCACGCGTTCGTCATAACTCGCCGTCTAACGCCGTTTGTGGCTGCTGACGTGTCTGCTGACATGATCCGCCGACGTGTCATACTCAATGTCCCATCTATATCAATTGACCAAGAGTAACAAGGTTTCTTTTGAGTCTAGGCTTTTAATAAACATCAGGTAGCATCAATAGATCATCCAACCTTCCCAGCTGGGCAATGATTTGCATAATGCCTGTACTTATATGGCACTTGAAGCATTTGACTTTTGTTACCCTTCTCCGCACCATCTCTACCGGAGTCACCCCACTGCCACGGCCGCCTCCGCCGCCACTGCAGCAATGGCCCCGGTCCCAAGTGCCACTAGCTCCTGTCTTGTCCTTCTTAGGGGAATCGCCTGCCGCGTTCCTTTGTTTGGCCTCCCACTTTGCCTAAGTAAGTAAGACTTGCCCAACCTCAGATCGTGTGCCACACGACCTCGCTACGTGCGCTCCTCAAATGCTTCCAGATACCCCACCACCATATCAAACATCAGTGTCTTCATATCATAAAATTGTTCGATCTCTAATAAGACTCCTGCCAACCCATTGCACCAAGTTTTCCCACAAGTTGTGGTTAAGTTGAGCACAAACAATGACTCTTTCTCAAACAACATTGCCATAAACAACGGTTGTCAAGAGCATGGCGTCTTGTATGGTATCACCAAGCCTTAGGGGTAGTTGGAGATGATAAGTGACCGAGCTAATGCACTCAGTCGCCTTGCTTGGGTGATACTATTAAAGTTTTAGCTTGGTTTTCTATGTGCTCATGAGATGGTGGTCATGGTTTGCAGATGAAGATGAAGCCCAACCTAGTCCTACACTGTGAACAACATGTAACACCCTAGCCAGTTAGAAGCCTATAGTAGTTGTGTTGTTGGCCCATGTTGCAAATGTGGAGCTGTAGTTGGTGAGTTTAAGACCACCTTGGAAGCATAGGAGAAATAGGGCCAACCATATAGTCCTTGTTGTTCCCAATGTAGCACCTTTGGGTTAACTCTTTTATATGAAGTGATGATGAAAGTGTAAGAGATGTGCTATGCATATGTGGGCTGGTTCCACATGCTTAGCCAGGTCATATAAGTAATATTTGTATGTGACGTGTTACATCATAGGTCATTGTGTTAGGCATCATGGCCTTGCTTCCTGACATTCATGGCCTTGAGAAGCCAATTGGCGACATTGACAGAGCTCATCACTGTCCACGAGTTGTTTGTCTAATGCTGCAACCTAGACAAGACATTGAATGTAACAAACTAGACACGGTGGTCTCCAATCACATCTTACCTTGAATGGTGTTTCTCTGAGTGTCATCTAGAAGGACAATATGAGCAAAGTTCATCCTAGGTTGGCCACCATAGCCAACTCCGACGTTGATCATTCTCGAGGTATCATAGGTAGCCACAAAGGATGCGACTGGTGACCTCCATTTGTCTGTCTGTGTTTAAATTGAAGGCGGCAGAGCATGATGTCAGATAGGCAAAAGAGCTCAGTCTAGAAGGACCCAATGAAGACAAGGTTCTTTGTTGCTGATGATGGTGCATGGGAGACCATGTAGTTGAATGATCTAGTCGGACAAGGCCGAGGTGACCGATGGTGCAAAAGGGGGTCCGAGAGAGTCATGAAGTGTGCATATTTGATAAATTGCTGACCACAGTCAAGAGCACCCACTTTTCCTTTTGAACTTCCAAATAACCTTGATGAAGTCCATCGTGATGTCAGCCTAGAACAACTGGGACATGTCTAGATGATAAAGAAAGCCTACAAGGTATGCGCCAAGTGTTCAGTCTTGTTGTGTTGACGGATGATCCAGCCACGCACAAAGTCATGAACACATTGGCTACCATTAGGAGTTCTACAACAAGGCACCCAAACAGTGGACGGTCTTCTATACACCTCATTGTGTCAACATGGGTCATGCCATGTAGCTGTGAATATAGCAGACAACACTTCAGTATGAAGATAGTACCATTATGCACGATGAAGCCATCGACTCAAGTATCCAATTGTCCCTAGCAAGGCCTTGTCCTATTACTCTATATATGGCATGACCAACTTTTCTTTCCCATAGATGGGATCTACATTTTTTAGACGTCCTTCCATGGATCGGGTGCAAAGGTCTACTGTCACTAGCGTAGCAACTACACAATTATAAATGTGCCAATTACGAATACAGCACAGCCAACTATATTGAAATAATCTAAAGCTCTAAGGAAAAGTAGTAAAGAGAAATATACTAAATTACTCAATGTTACACAAGGAAAGAAAGGATACACTAGCAATACCCGAGTTCCCTGATGGCTAATTGGGAAAACCTGAGCTAGACTATCCTACTAAATCAAATCCTTTTGGAGGTGATGGGGTACCCCTCTATTTATAGACTGTTGGAGGTGGGAAGATGGATGATGGGTCCAAGTGCTTTGAAAAGAATACAATTTGATCAAACCATATATCAAAGGTGGAGATGAAGCCTTGATGGGTTTCTTTGCATGTTAACTAGAGTAGTAAGGGCCTAGGGGATCTAGCCACCTCATGTGGGTGGGCCGACCCCCATCCGACTTCCTTTGGTGTATGGCATGACATGATTATGATGAGGTGTTTTAATTTCCCTGTGAGGAAATATTGACGGGCCGTTTCCCTTTGCTTTGTTCAACCATCAATCCATCTACGTGGAAATTTAGTAGTAGAGAAGAGAAAACGTATATCTCATCCCACAAATGAAAACAATCAAGAGTTTGTTTTTCTTGCATCTGCACTAGATGACTAAGTTGTCAGTGGGGCCACAAGAGGTGTCGAGCAACCCACAAGGGTTGACCCCCTAGTCCCACCTCTGTCAACTTTGCTTCCTACACTTGAGAAATTACATGTACATGTGGAACTTGTTTATTTAAATGAAAAATGCTGATGAAATGCTTATCTCCTTTTATTCCCGTGCAATTTAATTTGATGATGTTTTAACAGTGTAAAAGTGTGTAATGATGTTTATCCACATCAGTGCCACTATCATGCGCGAGTAGGCAGGCATGTGCCAGGCATCAAGCGCATGGTGTCTCCATATGGCAGCAATGGATGCGATGGTACACGCCTTGAGGAAGGTGGCGGGTGAGGGAGAGTCAAAGATGCATGATAGAGAGAAAATTAGAGAGGATGGCATATCAAGGTGTTAGAGTTAGGGTTCTGATAGAATTTTACTCCACGCTGGGGTTACCAAACTTGGGCCCGGTTAAGGGTTTGTTCGTTTAAACTGATCTAGATTTTATGAGGTCATATTAAGAGGCCCGTAAATGGTCTGGCCATCTATTAAAATCAATGAGTATTTTAGGAAACTATATTAAATTTAGTGGCCTTTGTAGTTGAGTATTTCAGCAAACTATGATAATATGGTCTCCAAAAAGTATTTTATGTAGTAGTGCCTGCAAGTGGCATATCTATTTTTCTTGAAGACTGATAATAAGCATTCATATAGCATGAAAGGATTAAAGTTTTTAGTACTGAACAATAAATCCTACACAGTTCACTGCCGTATTTTTTTCACCTGTACTCATCTCTTGTTACCATGTACTTGATGATCTGTCTCAATGATAAAATTGGTTACATGCAGGAGAAACGTGCCAGGAAGGAAATTGAACTGGCGCAACAAAGGAATGACGAAAACGTGCAAGATCTTTCTAAGAAATTAGAAGAAACACTGTACCAAATAAAGCATATGGATGAGGAAATGAAGCGTGAAAGGGAGAAACAGGAGCAGGAAAGTAGAAGGGCCACAGAGGATCTGGAACGTGAACACAAGAAGATTGTTAATACCAAACTAGAAGAAATTTCAGGTCTCCAGAATGAACTTAATGAGAAGAATGCAAGGCCAAGGTTCAACCTGTCCAACATCCTGACTACGCTGTGGGACCTGTTTTCCGCATAATATGATTCCAAGGTGAATCAGCCGTTTGTGCGATATAATACAATAAATTATGTATTGGAATAAATCTACCAAAACCAAATATGCAAGCTGACAAATGGAATGAGTCAGCAATCTAATATTTTTTTCCTAAAACATACATCAGAATTTATGTTGTTTGTTTGGGGATCAAGAACTCCAAAATTATGCTGTCTGTAATAATCATGAATTCATGATACATATTTTCAGAGAAGATTAAACATGGGCTGTATCGAGTGACCAAATACCAGCATTTCAATGAGTTTCTTTAGTGAAGATACAAATTTATTTAATACTAAATCGGGCTTATGAATGTGTTTGATCTGGTGTTGATATTTCTTACACGATCCCAATTAGGAAGGCGAAAAATATATATATATGGGAAATCTATCTAATCATGTTAGCTTGGATATGGGATTAACCTCATGATCCAACAAAGCGGAGTTAGGGCGGTGTTAGTAGTGGGATGTAAACTTAACATCATTATCCATAGTGGAGTTAATCTCACCAGGATATGTGCTCAAGGTATACCACTCATTTCTAAGCATTACCTACGTACTAGTCTGTCACCCTAGCAATAACGCCAAAGAAATGAGAGGCATGGTATTCTTGATTGGCCTTGATAAAAGAATGAACATGATATCTGCAGCGCCATTGCATAGAAAAACCAATTGTAGCACTTCACCAGAGTAATCCGTATCTTATTTATATTTTACCACAGGGAAGGGAGTCTATGGAAAGTAGAGAGAAAAGGATATCTAATGATTTATATTGTGATTTACTTATGAGATCCACTTACAGTAGTATAATGCAGAGTAGCCATATGCATCTAACATTACTCAACAGATAAGTCACAGGATAAAGACAAATACCCAAGTTTAAGATCATCATAAACCACTAGTATCATACGAGCTATTAGCATGTTATAGAAAGATTAGAATGAATATTCCTAAGATACTCCAACTCATATATGTCAAATGAATACTACAATTAGTGCAATACATCTAGCTATCATGGCAAGGTTGGATTATACTTCTACACATGGCAAGCATTACCAATAACAACCAAGGACGAAACTTGATCATTACCGTAATAATAAACTCGACTAGTCCTACATTCAAGGGTGGATTCCAAAGGACTCAACAGGATCGCCACTCCCGCCATCTACCACACGGTCCCGTAATATAGGGTGCAATTGCGTATAAACGTTGTATAAACACCACGCTTTACACATTGCTTATCACCCACATAGTGATCATCTATATGGATGCTATACAATTCCATGCATAAAAATATAAAGCAATCTTACTAAACTAAACATATAATCATAGCAAGCATAAACACATATCAATAAGAATATAATAATTATAAAGATCAAAGTCATAACAATTGTATTCTAAATATAATAGTACTTACAGATCGAATACAAGAGAGAAGTCTCAAGAACGATGATCCTTGCTACTTCTTGACTATGCATGGATAGCGAACTACTTGATGAACTTGATCTTCAACTAGAACTAGCTAGATAGCGAACTACTTCTAGTATGAACTAGGGCTTAGGTCTAGACTTGGCTGACTAGATGGGTATGAGTTGATGAATGAATATGATAATGAAATTGATATCAGCCCCGGGGTCACCGGGTCTTCTTATATAGTACTTGGCAATGAACGTGAACCCTTGGATCAAACCGACCTTCAACAACGGTGTAGATACAACCCCAAAGTCGGTAGTAAATCGACCTAGAAAGCTAAGACCCAGGTGGGACCCACCGGTGGCCGCCTAAATGGGCATGTCTCTCCTTGGCCTCTAGTTCTTTCCGTGTTCTCTCGGTATCTTCTAGAATGTTTTAGTCCACTTTTCGGGTTGAGTTACTTCACGGTCAAGTCTTGTCATCATATGTCTTGTATATTCCGTAACTTTCTCCATTCTTCTCGATATTTATCTATCAAGTCCCCGGAAAGTCACGAGAATAACAAAACTCGTGGAATTATGTTAGTTAAACCCCTAGACTTATGTTTGGTCTTTATCTTGAGCCCTTATTTCATGTTAATTGACTTATAAAATTATGCTATAACAGGTGTCAACAAGCTCCCCCAAGCTTACCTCATGCTAGTCTCTTAGCAAGGGACATGATATTATATTTAACTACTTAATTACTTGCATCAGGAGTTGCTGCAACGCTATCACACCTTAAAAGCACACATGCTTTCAAACAAAATTTCCCTCCAGATAAGAATAAACTTTTCAAAACTTCAACTTACCCATATTACCTCTTACCTTTTGGGGCTTATACCTTTTCTTCAATCTTGGGTAATTGAAAGATAGAACAGTCAAAGTCGAACATTATATCTCAAACTCTTTTGACCAACTGTCCTTCTGGAGTTTTGCTGCTTTTCAAATAAAACTCAAAGTTCCTCAAGATGACTTTCTCTCTAATCTCTCATTTGTGGTATTTGTGGATCTTCTCTAAGGCAATAAGGTTGTTTTGCCTTTCTCTCATAATATGTGGTATTTTTGGCTAAGGCAATAGCACACTATGCCTTCTTCTCTCTCACCCTATATCTAAAGCTTTATATCTGAAGCTCATAGGTAGGAGAAAACTAAATTTACTTACTAAACATATATTGTAATTTAAGCAATGGATCCAAAGTTACAAGTCACACCGATCAAGTGGTGCATGTGTATGGTGGATAGGATACATAAATGGCAGAGAATATAGTAAAGTATGTAGTGAAGTGAATAGAATAGATGATGGGAAAAATCTTACTTTTGCTCCTTGAGAAATCTTCTCTTGTAGAATTTGGAAACTTTGTAGAGAACCCGGGTTGTATCTTTTTCTTTCTTTATTTTTCTTTTATGCATAGGCGAGCATCTAAGTACCCATTGTTTTCAGCGGACACTTGTCCATTTTTTAACTCTCCTTTTATTCTTTCTTTTTCTTAGGGAGGTAGGCTCTACTCGCCCGTAGGACTTTTTGTTCATTTTTCATCTCCCTTTTTCTTCTTCTCTTTCTTCTCTTTTTTTTTAACTACAACCCAAATCTCTTTTGCAATAACTTTTGAGAGGTAAATAAATGTAATGGAGCTTTTGTAAGATATTGGCTAGCAATGAATGAGTGGATGGGTATAGTGAATATTTTTGGTTGCTCTCTCCTAGGATAGGAGTAGAACAATTTTGCTGGCTAGAGTGAAATGGATAATGGTATATATATGGTGAGTGTATATGTGGTGGATGCGTACTTCCGTGATGAAAATAGCATATGAGTGCATGGAGTCGAGTGGAGTGGAATGTAATGTGATGGAATGGAGTGGAGTGTACATGATCAGCATGACAAGTTTCTAAGGGTCGACAAAGATTGAACAAACTCATCCTCGTTGCATTGCTAATGATGATACTACTAGTTCTGCAGAACAGGTTTGCTACTGAAGAAATCTGTAGGAGGAAAGCACTGCTGTTGAACTGAAACAAAAAAATTGGACAGACAAACACAAATTCTTTAGAAACATTGAAAACAGACTCAAACTCGAGCAGCTTCTAGTGCCCATAAGAATGAAAAAAGTAACCAAGTCCCTGTTTCTGAAAACCCAGATTTCAGAAACAGCAAAGTAACATGTGCCCGCATATAAGCAGATCTGATCTAATATAATCTAATCAAATAAAAAAATGTAACAAAGTCACCATCTGCCCAGTGTGATACTAACCTGCAGCCCTACATAACCTATCATCCTGAAAATATGAGGCAATGCAACAATTCTCCAGTGTATAGACGATAATGTGATAAATAATCTCTCCTGGTCTTGAAACATATGACCATAACGTAAACCATGGCACAGCTCACCTACGTATTATGTTGATGAATAAACAAGACAACATTGCATATATAGTTATATATCCAAAGCATGATCTCATTTAAGACTGGTCTATGTCCGCAACTTAAGCTATAAATGTCATTGGTGTCTGCAAAAATTAACTTGTCCTCTACATGAATCATATATGACGCAAGCATATACAAGAGCAGTGGGTATAGTCATTTCCATCCTATATATGCTAACCGAGAGCTTGCTGAGTTGTGTGTGAGAGGGAAAAGGGCGAGAAATATTTCGCCATTATATATAGTCATAGACTGTAGGTTAGAACAAAATGTGTTTAGAAGTGATATATTTCTGTATCATGCTATATATTTCCTCATAGCGAGCCCATAGCTTTAGAAATGAAATATTTCTATATTGGGTACCGGGTACTGAATTATAGGATTGAGATGCTTCAGGACATTCATCATGTTGTACGCTAGTTATGCTGGCTCGAAGTCCACCGCTGTTTCTTTCAAATGGCTCCCCGTACACGTGAGGAACGGTGTAGAGGTCCAGGATAGAGGTTCCCAGCCAAGGGGAGTGCTCCACAGCACACGTGCTCCACAGCACAGGCTGTTTCTTAGCATGATCTTCGTGGTAAGTAGCACAAAGAGATATCATCAAGAACATGCAAGCTGCCAATGTCCATGTCATGCAAATTTCGTTGGTAAGAGCTTTGTTGGGTGAAGAGAACGTTTTGGCAGACCATTGTAGTTAATAGCTAAGGATTTTAGGGGTTCTGTGCATTGTTCAGTGCATGATACTACCAAGAAATTCGGATTACACGGAAACCAGCTCGCCTGATATATATAGTCATGTACTTCTTGGAGTTGAAGTGCTCTGCAACTTAACAAATGTGAGGACGACATTCACTTATGTTTATGCTACTTTTGAGTACTCTTGTCTACTATAGTGTGTGAAGACAGTAAGTTCTTGGATCGAATGTCTAATATGAAACAAGTAGAGTCTCTAATTGGATCAGTTGTTGAACTTAATTAAGACTAAATATTTCTGACATAAACATCTTTTTAACAATGTGTTCAATAAATGTATTTGTTGTTCCATTGTTTAGACAAAGGTTAAGGACACTTTGAAGTTTCATTTTAAGCATGTGTCTTTTTGCATTCATCGTGATGAAAGGCATTTTAAGTGAAATACGACTAATAAACATCATTTGGTAAACTGCTACTATGAAATCTGCAATGCCATATAGGCAGAGGAACACCTTAACCAGGAGAAACTGAACTGTCCTGAGTAAAAGATATTAGTATATCATATTTGACAACCATGTGCTCATATTTGAAAACCATGTGCTCATACTCATCCACCTCTAAATCATCAGCCTCCACTAATACATTAATAGTGGCAGGCAACAAAAAAAACACACCCAGTAAAACATCGGCCTCCACTAAATACATTAATAGTGGCAGGCAACCAAAAAAACACCCAGTAAAACATCGGCCTCCACTAAATACTTTTAATAGTGGCAGGCAACAAAAACACACCCAGTAAAACATCGGCCTCCACTAATACTTTAATAGTAGCAGGCATCCTGAGATAATCTCTTGATGATTTAGTGGTTAGTGCTTCAAGCATCAGATGGAGTTGTTTATCTTTCCCTATATGGTGGTTTCGCAAATGTGGACTGTACTGAAAAAGTTCTGAAAGGAGGATTACTCAAGCCGCAATCGGAAGATTTTGAATTGCTTCATATTCTTAAAAGTTTGATCTTTGTCTTTTGTATACTCAATTTTGTAATGTTCTGGCTTGAAAAATATGTTTCATAGCTGGGAGTTGGACATGTGCTACTATTGTCTGAAAATAATTAATACATACAAATTCGGTGTCTTTCTAGATATTGAGGGGTACTTTGATTGTACGTATCATGTCTCCTACATGAAGCACGTGGTTGGGACGGATACCTTTATATTGACATTATTTAAAAAAGTTCATGCATTTTGCAAAAGTAGACCAAGATAGATGGGAACTATAAATATGACACCACCAACACAAATTTCCATATATTTTTTCTGTTTCTCCGAGATTCCATTTTCTAAGGGTCACAAAGTTCTGGATGAAAATCGAAAGTGTGATTGGGATGCATCAAGAATTTGGGTTTGCATTTACTGAAAGATTCTAGTACCATATATGAACCAAAATAGGAGTATGATGGCCCAAACAGCCCTACGTTGGACATCTCACCCCCTGGTCGCACACGTCCTCCTCATGCCTCCAATTCAAATGTGGTGTGTCCACTGTCTTGGAGTAGCGAGCTTAGATTCCAGATGTCCTGATACACACACGTCCTAGGATGCTCTAGGCCTCGCTGGTGACGTTCAACCAGCCAACACGCTTTGCAATGATGCTTCTGGACCGTGTAACGGTGTTACATCTGCCTTCATTTTAGACATTTGGGTACTTCATTTGTCTCTAGCGCTTTGGGTCATCGTTTTAGACCTTTGGGTACTTCATTTGTCTCTAGTGCGCGCTTGGCAACGGTGGTACAGCTGCCTTCAAGTTGCCCAAATGCTGGTGACGTAGGTTGTCATTCTACTGCTTTTGGATGAACATATAGAAAGTGGACAACACTTCAAGCCTCATTATGGCATACCTAGGTGATTAAAGCATCCACAGGTTTCGTTTTCAATCTTACTCTTGTAAACAGTGTTCTTGTATTCCCCTTAATATTACAAGAACAATAGATGGGAGGGGCCAATTTGTCACCTTTACCTTTCGACTGGGTAGAACTTCGTGATGATAACGTGTTGGAAATAGAGAGAAACGAGATGCTATTTATTTACTGTTTGTCACTAGAGTACATCATGCATTTTGTTCTTCTTATTAAGTTTTTCTCTAGATGATTGATTAACAGCAGAGAGGCAGCACACTTCTCTGTGTACATGGATGATCGCTGCACATTGTGTAATTATATGAAGGCAACTGCTGCCATATGATTACACGCTCATGTGCTCTGTCATGCATCATTACGTGCTATGCCCCTTCTTGTGTGGTGGACGTTCATTAAGTATAATTACTATTTGCTTAAAAATTGTGGTGACATAATATACTATTAATTCATCATCCAAATATATTTGGATACATGCAATTTCATTTCATCCTTTCATGATGTAAATTGACCCATATAAAAACCTATGTGGAAAATCTAATGACAATCTCAAATATTCATATGACATGTTCATCCTTGCAATTTTCATTTCATCCTTTAAATACTACTAACAAAATCACTTTCAGAGATGACCGTTTTTATATTTATAGAGGTGGGCAAGCTGCCTTCGTTTAACCAAACGTCACAGTTAATCGCCATTTACTAAAGCGTCCAAATACCTGCCACTAAAATCAATTAATGGAGCCATGCACCGTAAGATATCGATCTCTATAAATCAGGGTTCCCAAAAAAAAAAACCAAAAAAGGTTATTTCTGGTTAGGACTCGGACTCAGTCTGGTAACATAAGCACATACACACCTTACCACTACACTACTAAATAACTTTTGGATTATGTAATTCTATCTTATTGTACAATCATTTCATAACCACCACACAACTAAATGAACTCAAATGAAAAAGTTTCAACTACTAAGTTTTAAATGTTACCCAGCACTACAACTTTGGGATAGGATGTATCTCTAACTGTGTTTGTTTAAAATATTCTGAATTACAAAATATGTGAATTTAACAAACATTATTTGAGACACTAAAATGATTAAAATAAAAAAATGAATTAACAAAGTGAACATTCTAGATAATTTAAAAATTCAATTCAAAGCTATGAACCTCACGAAACATATTTTGAAATCTAAAGACTTCAAATAAAAAAATCATCCACAAATTTGTTGAATATTCCGAGAACTATATATTTTTTTGAATGAATCAGTGGGGAAGATGAGAACTATATATTTGGTAGAGACCATGTGAACATCCTCGGTAGTTGGAAATTTTAAATTTCGAAATCCATGAACTCAAGAGATAAAGAAATGTGTCTTCATCATCTGAGGTCATGGGAAAAAAAAAGGTGCGTGTGTCTAGATCACAGACAATAAAAAAAGTTGTAGATCACGCATGTGTGTTGGGCTTTAGAACTAAAAAAAAATTTGACAATGACTTAAAACTATTTTGTTTTGGTGGCACACTCCATATATGTTGCTGTAGGCAAGTAGTGAAAAAAACAGGTACTACTAGATGTCGATATATTTACACCGCCAACAAGGATTTCCTTTTTCTTTTTCCTTTTTCTTATTCTTTATTTCCATCATTCATTTTTTTTTTGAGGGTCATAAATTCTCCATGAAAGTCACATGCAAGTAGGATTGGGATGAGTCAAGAAATTTGTTTTGTGTTGCCTGAGAGGCTCTAGTAGCAGTGATGGAGGAAAGGGGGGACAAGGGAGCCAACCAGCCGAACGTCTACCATCTTGTCCTCCACTTTACTCACATGCTCAATATGCTTGTGATACTTTCCCTTGAAGTTCTGAATGTCAGAGTTGAACGTGTGCTCCCAGGTGGCTTGGAGTGGTGATATCATGTTCGGGATGTCCAAACTAACGTCGTAATGATGGAGATTGTGGCCGGTTACCTCTGCATGTTCCAAGAAAAATTGGTCCATCCTGAACACAGAGACACAATAGTGTTCTTCAGACAATGGTTAGCCTCTCCATCTTGTCCATCTACTGCCTCACGTCACCAAAGCATCAAAGACCTCAGAGTAGTCATGTACATGTAGTAGTATCCACTTGCAGCTCATTTAAAAAAACTATACACGTCAACTTATTCTTAGATGATTTGCAAAAAATTACTCTCTATACAGCCTTTGTTTAGTTAGGGCATATTGCTCTGTATATATGGTGGAACAATAATTGTGAAGGCACGGTTACTAGATGGCAGATACCTTTATGTCATTGTGATTAAAGAAACTTTATTCAGCCTGTACCACAAGGAGACCAATCGTATCGTTGGGGGTGTATAAATACCACACCACCAGACTTGTTTATATCACTTTGTCTTCAACATTCTGTTCTATGGGGTTACAATTTCTCCATGAAAGTCACTAGTAGGATTGGGATGCATCAAGAAATTGTGTTTGCGGTTGATTGATGATTGTGGTAGCCATAGAGTGAGATTAAGAGGAGAAAAACACAACATCCAATAGTTTTGTCCTCTTCTTCACAGAATTGCCCAACATCCATGCAATCCTTGCCCACAAAGTTCTTGATGACGAAGCAGTTGATGGTGTCATCGTTGGCTTGTAGTAGCGGGCACAAGTTGTGGACATCCTCGTACTGACATCTTAGGATGCACTGAGGCTTGTAGGGCCACACACGAAGATCATGGTTCCCTTTGCAAGATCCAAGATGTAGTGGTTGATCCAAGGCAACGGATAGTCTTCGCAAGTGTGGGCCTCTCCATCTTGTCCATCTACTGCATCCCATCACCGTAGGATTGAACAACTCTGTGATGATAAATTTTATTTTTCTAATATTTTTTGATATTTTTCCTGGGACATGGAACACAAAAGATGGAACCTCAAGAACTTTCACATGAAACATAGGTGGTATGTGGCCTACATAAATTCAACATATTCTCTAAAAAGCCTGCAAAAAACTTGGACAACATTTTTTCTTTATTTTCCTAAAGTTTTTTCGCAATTTTGATGAGACCAAACAGGTAGTTTGGGTCAAATCCAAATGGATTCAAGAAGCTTCAGTAAATATTTCATATTTTTTTCTAACAAACGAGCAAAAAAGTTATTAGCACATCACGGGTTTCTAGTGTGTCCATCCCAATGCCTCTGCAACATCAGTCACTCCGGTGACCCATGCTCGTGGGCCAGCATTTCCCGCAGCGCCATGACCTCAAATATGTGCGCAGCAATCACAAGTCGATCCTTGTGCGCATGATAGCAAAATGGAAGGAAAAGCATGGTATAGAGATGGGTTGAGAAGATTGTTTCTTAAATAGGCAGTAGGTTTCTGGCATTAACATTTGATTTTATTCCATATATTCAAAATACATTGTACTATAATTAACTCCAAACAAATTATGGGCAATTCATCAAAATTACTTTGATAACTAAGGAATATAGTTCAAAAGTTTGGCTAGTAACAATGATACCACTTCTACACAACATTTATAATGAAAAACAAAGATGTGTTATATATAATGTATTTTCACTCCCTAAGAAGAAGGATCCTCACGGAATGCATGCATCAACATGACAAAGCTAGGCATTAATGTATCCCTCAACATTTTTTTCATATTTTATATAACTAAGGACTTGGTTAATGTTTGTTCTTTATTTTGGTTGTTACATCTATTTTAGCAAGAAAAAATCTTTTACTTTTTTTATACGTATAATATATTTGCACTCCCTAAGAAAAAGGGTGCTAAAAAAAATCTTTGATTTGATTCATTGCTATGTAGCTTAAAGTTTTTGGTACATTACACTTGAATGCATCAAACAGGGTGAGATTTTTGTAAAATGTGGAAACCATTAATTTATTAGTGTTACTTGTCCACTTATTAAAACTGAAATTATATGTTGTGGTATTTATGACCACATAAGACGATATTACATGACAACAACAAATTCAGCTCTCGCATGAAATTAATAATTGTTTGCTAACTTTTTTCAATATTTCCCGAACATTTACTTGTCTTAATTTAACACTATGTAAGACAAGTCATTGTTATATGTTTGACGAGAGGTGATATATCTAAGAACAGTGGGTAAAGACATTTCCATGCTATGAGAGCTGATATAATTGTGTGTGAGAGAGGGAGAGCAGGGGAGAGAGTGGGAGAGAGTATGCATATTTTCCATTTATATACTGCGGATACAACGCATGAGCATGCACCAGGCAGTGTTCCTCATAGTGAGACTCAAGCATTAGAAGGAGCAATTGTTCCATGTCGTGAACGCTTGTCATGCTATGTCTATGTGTCGATTCCAGCTAGATTGGGCCGGAATTGACACTTGAATTGGGGAATTGGGAGGAGGAAGGGGATGACGGGCGAGGTGGTGGAGGCGATCGGGCGGCGCGGCGGTCGCTATTTGGCGCGGCGGGGCGGCACGGGCGCTGGGGCGTTGGCGGCGGCGGTGGAGGCGAAAGCAGCACGCGGCGGAAGAGGGAGGGGCAGGAGATTGGGATAAATTTTCTTTATTTGCTTGTTACCCCGAAAGATTATAGACCCCTTACTTATACAGCCCGGCTATTGGGACTTGTATCTCAAGCAATCTCTAAAGGTTTCCTTATAGTTTGGAATACCTTTTACAAGCAGTCCTATTTATTTATTTCCTAATAAGGGTCTCCCTTATAGATGAGATAGCCCCTTGCACACCAAAACACCTAAAGATAATACTAGATAGATAATTTCCTCCTTTTTCTCCGGATTAGTTACCGAAGAATCCGCGGAAGGGAGGAGACGGCGGCGGGCGCACGCGCTGAAGCCTGGGGGCGCGCCGGCGCCTTCGAGCCCGTCGGGCCCGTCCTCCCGGGCCCTATCTCCTAGATCATGACATCTCCCCCCTTCTCCGACCGGCGTCCTCGCTACTGGATAAAAGTCCATTCAAGACGCCGGAGGGGATTGGCTGCCCCCCGGGAGGATCAGCTCGACCTGCAGCATAAGAAGGCGACCTTGCACCGGGTTCCCGAGGATCATGTTACGCACGGTTCGCTTGGGGTCGAACTCAAGAAGGTAGTGAAGGTTGCCGATGTAGCCGTGGTAGATGTCACTATACCACAGCCCAAATACACCGTCCGGACGGTGGGTCGCTATAAGCCGCTACAACGCCCCACGGTCCGACGCGTTATAAACTAATAGCGGCGGATATATCGACGCCGATAGTGGCGGCGCTAAAACTAATAACGCCGGACCAAACTTTTTTTACGTCCCCGACCGCCTAACGTTATATCAAGATATAACGTCCGACTTTCTCGACATCTTTTATAAACTTATAACGACACACACTGGCCGATGATATATAGTTATAGCGACCAATAGTCCATCACTATGCATAAACATAATTAACATATAAATCTTACACTGTTTACATGATAACCATACAATTAACGAAAGTGCCATGTCATACATTCAAACAATACAGAGTCATGAAACACATAAATTGGACCAAATAGAGCTCACAAGCTATATTAATGCCATCATAATATGTCATGCCATTTTACACACACAAGTCATGGCATACAAAAGCTAAGATGAAATAAATTTGGCCAAATGGTAGATTGATATTCTGTTCCACAAACCCATGTCTCATAGTTTACTTCCACTCTTTACAAAATGATCCACCTCTAAGGCCAAACAAAAGTTTTCATCTATAGCTGAAATGTCCAAAACATTGGCTGCAGTCTACTTCCAGCTATTTCCTCCCACCACCTGTAAATAAAAGTTGAAATTCATCAAGAAAACATGCAAGTACAACTATGATCATAATGAAAATAAGGTACTTTGATTTGTCATCCTAGACCAGGTACAACTTTACTCCAGTTTTCCATTCACATAGTCAGCATGCTTTACCAAGCTTTGCCATTAGCACAGACATATATTTTGTTTTATTCACAGAATTTAAATAGCATTCACAGAATAGCACACCTGTTGCATGGGATGCTTTTTTAGGCTTGGAGGCCTTGAGCTGTTAGAAAAAAATCAATGATTAGAAAATCTGGGCACTCATTACATATGAAAACAACAAACAATGACAAGTGTTGTGTTACCCTATTATATGGCCATGCAATTGACAGGTCCCTAGCATCAGCCATCACTTGCACACCAGCATATGGGCGAGGTAGCTTTGCATCCCTTTTAATCACAAACCTGATAACAACATCACAGTGTTTCCTTCCAAGAGCTTGTCCTGCAAGCACGTTGCGAGGATTAACTGAAATAACAGTTCCCTTGGCCAAAGGCTCATCTCTTTGGAGTGCATAGAGTATAACTTCTTTACCGATCTGAAGGAAACAATATCTTTATGAGAATTGTATTCATTAGAAAATCACTACTGGACTAGAAGCAAAAAAAAAATGAAAACATTACATAGTCATCATGTGTGTGATCTGCATCACCATTCCTTGATGGGCTTGCACCATCAGGGCTAGACTGAGGGGACTGAACACCCACAACTGTAGGCATTTGGCTAGACTGTGGGGGCGGAACAACTGTGGTTGTAGGAATGGGGCTAGACTGTGGGCGCTGCATAAATGAGGCTGCAGGAAAGGTGTTGGGCTGCATAGATGGGGAGCTGCTGGACTGGTGGGCCTGCTGCACTGGTGCGGTTGAGTTGGTCCTACGCACACGCACATATTCAAACTCATTAGAGTGATCTACACAAGCACCATCTTCATCAAATTCAGCAACATGATTTGTCTCCACATAATTTTCTCCAGATCTTGGGCTCTATAAACATAAAAGTGGGGAGTTAGAGCCATTCTAGAACAACACAACAAGAACTTAGAAAAAAACTTCTAAGAAATATTCTAGGAGTAGTGAGAAATCAAGGACTGGTAACAGAAATCGGAGAATTTAGAAATAATTTACCTCATGGTGTTGTGAGTTAGAGCCATTCTGGGAGACATTTTCCATACTTGACCTTTCACGCGCCAACCTTTCACACGCCAATTCAGCTTCTAATTCTGCTATGTGTTGTTCTAGAGCTGCTACGTGACTTGCTTTCCTTTTACACTCTAGAACTTGCATTTGAACCCTTGTTGGTGTGTAACCCTTGACTCCTGGTGTACCACTTTGGGGGGTTGGTCCTAGACCCAACACCCGAACACGCCCTTTCAGTTCCCTTTCTCCACAAGCAACAGCAAATGCATCGCCTTCTTGGATGGTTCTTTGTGTCAATTCAGGCTGGGCTTCAATAACTGATTTAATTTTTTTCCTACACAGAAAGAATATCATTGTTAATATGCGAAAACCAATATTTCAAATAGTATATTTGTTCAAGGGAAACACTTACGATAACCAGTTCTGCATTGTTCGATGCAATTCCATTTTTTCCTGTATGTGCTTTGACATAAAATTCATCCCTTCTAGGAGGGCGCCCTAGCTCCTTACCCTACAAGTGTTTCAGTTTTAGTACTTAAGAAGTGCAGCACATTACATATTGAAAGAAAAATGAGAAATAGTTTGACATACCATTTCATGCAAGTTACAAGCAAAGCTCTTGCTACCAGTTCTATGATGTATGGTCAACTTTGCACGGTTGGCTTTGGCAATTTCAGTTTGAGCCTATAACAGATGGCAATTTCAGTTTGATTTCAGTTTGTGTTTCAGACAAATCTTGTATCAGAAAATGATTGTATAAGAAAGATGACTTACTAGAGATTCTGGTTTTGACCAATGATTTTTGAGAAAGTTCCAATCCTCATCATTCAACCTTTTTACTTTGTTTTGTCTTCATTTGTTCTTCTGTTATTTTGCCTTTAAAATACTCTTTCTTCAAGTTTGCTTTAAACTCCTTCCATTTCTTTCCAGCAGCAACCAAAAACCAGTCACGGGCTTTATCTTCATCTTCAGCTTCAATATCAAAGAATTCCTAGTGTACAGAGAACAATTAGCAAATGAGTACTAGTCATGAAGTCAGAAAATAATGCAGGCCTACAAATAATTAGAGCTGCTACATAAAGGATGCATAGTTCAGACTATGAACAAAGGAATCACAAGGTAGAAATACCTTTATGCCAGTCCATGTTTCATCCTTTATGTCAGGATCAACAAGCCTCAATCAGTACAGGCAATTGATATTTTCTGTCTCACATGGACCCCAATAGCACCACAAAACCTCCTAGCATTCTCGCCAACAGGCTGACCATATTCATTGACCATAACTTTGATTTTTGGCATCCCAGGTTTCCTTGCAAAGACTTCATCCAATCTACTGATACCTCTTCCATTCCTCTTCTTTTGTGTATTGCGGTCAAAATCTGCTATAAACAACTGGAGAAATTAGAAGCAGGCATAATAAAAATATGCTATAAATAACTTGAGAAAAGATGTTGAGATATACAAGACCTTCATTATCAGATAAGAAATCTCCAGTTGATTCACATTCCCAGTCATCTTCATCTTCAGGCAAATCGTCTTGAGCTAAATCTTCTTCAAGTAAATCGTCTTGACCTTGCTCATTTGCATTCATTGCATGGCTTCTTTGTGGCCTTGGCCGCAGATTAGGAACCCGGGTTGCCTCAACATTTGGGTTATGAGTTCTCTAAAAGGAAGTAGTACAACAATTCATCTAAATATCAGCAGCATTAAATATGCAAAGTCACTGTAGTAGAACAGTTTTTATAAGAGATGACCTTTGCTCTTTTCTTAGGTTGTTCATTGCAAGTATTCCTAGGAGGGAGACCAAGTTCTGCCAGCTTCCTGTTGTTGGCTGCAACTTGTTCATCCCTCGCCTGCTGATACACGTTTATGTGGCCATTGTCACTGTCTCCTCTTTGCGCTTGCCATTTGTTTTCCTGAAAAAGGACCCAAATATTAGTAGTCTACGGAAGGGATAAAAAAAACAATAACTAACAAATATCTGCAGCAGGCATCACTTAAACAACACTTACTTTCTAGAGTTCTTTTTAGGCTTTTTGGGAACAAGTGTACCATCTATATCAGTCCTAACAGAAGGGACCACCGCATTTAGAATATCAAATGTCACATTTGCACTTAGATCTAGCAATGGACTTGCTAATCCATTGTCATTATCCATGTGTTCATTCTCTAAATTATCTAAGTCATACACATCTCTTCGTTTTGACTGAACAGCAGCAGCCCACTCATCATCAATTCCTTCACGAACATAGTATACTTGAATTGCTTGTGATGCTAAAATGAAAGGCTCATCTGATAGGTTTTCGCCTGTATTGATTACATGCTTAAAGTTAACAGATGTAACCCCCAAATTATCAGTTTTACCCACTTATCCTGCACACGGTTGTCAACCCAATCACACTTGAAAAGAACCACATTTCCTTTGTGATGATAATTCAGCTCAACAATTTCCTTTATAATTCCATAATAGACTTTTTTGGGTTGTTGTACTGTCATCATTATTGCTCCTATCAAAGGTTGTTGCCTCAGCAACTAAAGCCACCCTGCTATTTTGAATAGGTCTTCCCTCATCATAGGCTTCTGTGTGGAAACAAAATCCATTAATACTATAGCTACTATACTTGCGTGCACTCAACATTGGCCCCTTGGCCAAAATTTTTATCTCATTTGTTGCTTCCTCACTTTCGTTTCTCCCACCTGTGATTATGAAATACTTCTATTAAAATGTGTAAAATTTATCACAAATAGCAAGTCCTATGCTTTACTTTCACTTACATGCAACCTAAACCATTCATGAAAGGATTGATGACGCATCCGGTTGATGTCCCGTTTATTTCGATGGCCAATTGTGGAAAGATATTGATCATGCTTACTGCAAAAGTTACTGTCACTTTAGAATGCATGGGAATTTGATTATATGATGCAAGTGGTTTTGATAACTTAAGCCAAGTAAGGCCCAATGTTGTCATTGTTGAACAAAACATATCTATGAGCTTGCACCCATGCCTTGTGGTCTAAACTAAATGTGCACTTTCCAGCCAAGCCTTCACCAATGGTACGGAAGAAAGGAGGTGTACTGTCATCTTCTTCTATTCTAGGTTGATGGCTAATTTGTCCCACGTCATGTAGATAGTGAGAACAAAATGTAAGGCACCCAGTGAAATCAGACCACTCCATAATTGACCCCTCGGGATGGCTTTTTGTATGTACAGAACCCTTTAATCTCATGAGAAACCTATACACATAAATAATAGGCATATTAATTGCTAATGGTATATAACTAGTAGGTTTTGCATATATATGCAGTAAGACACATGGCCTAAGATAGTCACCTCTCCACAGGCCACATGCTGCGAAAAATGGACTGGACCAGCTATTTTTGCTTGGGCAGGAAGATGTACCATTAAGTGTACCATAATGTCGAAAAAAAGATGGAAGGAATATAGTCTCAAGAAGGCTCAAGGTTTCAGCTATGTCAGCCTGTAGACTTTCCATATCACTTATTCGAATGACAGGGGCAGATAGTTTCTTGAAGAAGTTGCATATACGAATCAGCACAGCAGTGACTACTTCTGGTAGTATTTTTCTCACAGCAAGTGGCAGCAAATCTTGAAGAATAATGTGGCTTTCATGACTCTTAAGCCCGATTACCTTTCTCTCATTGACATGTACATTATGTCGTATATTAGATGCATAGCCATCAGGAAACTTCACCCCTTTTAGGACTTGACAAAATAATTTCATCTCATCAGGACTCATTGAGTAGGGTGCTGCTGGTGGTAAATAAAATTGGTATTCAACTTCAACTGGGTGAAGATCAGTTCTCATACATAGAGCTTGAAGATCTAAGAGAGAATTCAAATTATCCTTTGACTTCCCAACAGTGCCCAAGAATGTGTTCACGAAACTCACTGACATTTTTGCCTATGTGCATGAAGTCAAAATTATGTCGCAACATCAAATCTTTCCAATATGGAAGGTTAAACCAAATAGATCTTCTTTTGAAAATGACTAATGGTTCACCTTCCTTTGCGCTTCTTTCTTGTTGGTTTCTTCCCTGATGGATCCTTGCCAAAACTAGTACTAAGGTCTTTAGTGCACTCCAAAATTTCCTCTCCGGAAAGTGGTTTAGGTGCAGGTCTGAACTCAGTTTTACCACCAAATTTATTGGCATCAAACCTAAAAGGGTGATTTTCAGGCAAGAATCTTCGATTAGCCATATAGCAATTCTTGGAACCATTACCAAGTCTGATTGAATCCGTAAACAAGTGGCAATCAGGGCATGCTGCTTCACCAGACGTGACACATCCAGACACATATCCTAGACCTAGGAAATCAGTAATAGTCCACAATACTGTTGCCCGTAACTGGAAGAACTCACCCCGAGAAGCATCATAAGTTCTAACACCATTTTGAAACATATCTAATAGGTCATAGACAAGTGGCTGACAAAAAGAGATCAAAATCACCACAAGGAGAATCTTTCCCAGGAATGAGAAAAGACAAGATGAAATTTGATTGCTTCATGCACATTGAAGGTGGGAAATTGTAGGGTATACAAATACCAGGCCAAATGCTGTAGCTATTGTTCTGCATTCTAAATGGATTGAAGCCATCAGTGGCAAATGCAAGACGGATATTGCGGCTATCCTTAGCAAAGGTTGGATGCTTTTTATCGAAGTCCTCCCATAGAGGGGAATCTGCAGGATGCCTGAGGAGACCATCTTTTTTCCGGCCTTCATCATGCCACCTTGTCAGGCTTGCTGTTTTAGAGCACAAAAATAACCTTTGAAGACACTTCTTTATTGGAAAGTAGCGAAGAACCTTCTTGGGAACATTATATACATGTTTCCCGTCTAGAGTCTTCCTTGTTGATTTCCACCATGAAGCATTACACTTCGGACATGAATTCAAATCTATGTTCTCCTTCCAATAAAGAATGTAATTATTTTCACAAGCATGAATACTAATATACCCAATTCCTATGGATTTCACCAATTTTTAGCTTCATGAAAGGTTTTCGCTAGTGCTGAACCATCAGGGAGTGCATCATTGAGTAGACCCAGCAGCAGGTTAAAAGAGTTATCAGACCATCCTCCAAGGAGTTTGATGTGTAGTAATCTAATAAGAAATCGGAGTTGGGTATATTTCTTGCAAGTAGGGTACAGTTCCTTGCTGTTTTCTTCAACCAACTTTTGAACGGCAAGTAGCTCCTCAGAAGGATCTAGAACAGAACTATCATCCTCAAAATCACCTCTATCGTCTAAGCCACCAGCTAAGTCCCTAAGCAAACCAGAGATGTCATCATCTTCATCAGACTCATCCATAACCTCAACACCATCACCATCACCATCACAGTTCCCATGATTCACAAAAGGGGTGGTTTCTCCATGTAAATTCCATGTTCTGTACCCTCTTAGAAACCCATCACATATTAAGTGTTCACGGACTTCACTAGCCTCATTCCAAAAAAGAGTTGGAACATTTTCTACAAGGACATAGTATCTTGCTACCCACAGCTGCATTACTAAATGCAAACGCTAAGAAACGGTTCACTCCCTGCAAATATGCCTTGCCATGCCTACATAAAAAGTTTTATGTTAAAAAGCCTATGTATACCCCTTTCAGTATTTGATATGTTACTGTATTTACCTAGCATCATCATCAATCCAGGATTTATCCATCAGCCTTTACTAGGGAGAACTAGAAGCTAACCAAAAAGAGTCTAAAAATATAAACACAAAAATAGATCATGATGTCAAATTCAACCACATTGTGCATACATATCAGCAATTGCATTCAGCATCATTCCATGCAAGACAAGCAGCAAGAACTGTAGTTAAGTGGTAGAGCACTTTACCTGATGATACTCAGAGTCTAATCCACGAGATGCCTCCTAGTGCTTGGTGAGAAGGCGTCTGTAGTTGCTGCAGCTTTTCTTGGAGTAAAGATCCAAGGAGCTACTTCTTCCTGCTGGCTGCGATAAAGAAAACCACATATAGATAATTTAGGTAACAAATCTTAAATAGGTACACACAAAATAGGACTTCTTCTCAAGCTTATATCTTAAAAGAACTCCATTAAATTGCAGAGCACAATATAGTAAACCTAGATATGCAGAGCACAATATAGGAAACCTTGAAATGTCGAGCAGATTTCAATGAATTTCATATAAAATAACCATTCCACAGATCTAACTTGTAGTAGTACAGTAAACATAGATATGCAGGTGATGAATGAGAATGTCGAGCAAACTGCAGAGCATAATTAAATTGAGCACGTCGGCCTTGCTTCAGCTCCCTCCGGAGCACAGAATGGAGCAAGCAAATCCAGGAGCACAGCAGCCTCTTCATAGCATAGCAGGAAGCACAAACAACCGGAGGGGTGGGGCCTCAGGTGGGCGCAGCGCAGAGGGCTCCGGAGGGGGTGGGGCCTCAGGTGGACGGAGGTATGGCGACCTACCTGAAGTCGCGAGAGGGAGTGGGCGAGTCGAGGTCGCCGGTGGGGAGTCGGCTGGCCAAGCTCGCTGGCGGGAGGGGCCGAGCTCGCCGGGCGGGGAGGGGCTGAGGTCGCCGTGTGGGAGAGGCAGAGGGCGGGAGGGGCCGAAGCTTCGCTGGCGGGAGCCTTAGGGCACCGGAGATGGCAGCCGCCGGCCGGCCGACGGCGGAGGTAGGGGCCAATCCCGCGCACGGGCGAGCATTTGTGGGGGACGAGAGGGAGGCGACTTTTTTTTTTCTTCGACAAATGGAGAGGGCGGCAGCGGGTTGAGGGGTAGAGGGCGGTTAGGTTTCCGGCCTTGCGCGCGTTTTCTTTTTTTTTTTTTTTTTTTTTGAGCAAATTGAGCGCGCAGTGCTGAAATGGGCTGAAAGTTTGGCGGGCTCCAATTTATTTCGACATGTCTTGGCTGGAAGTGCGGCAATGGGCGCGCGATGGGGAGCCCATCTGTGGCCACCACTGGGGGGGCGTTAAAACAATGATATAACGACGGACCATCGACATTAAAGTTAAATTGAATTAACGTCCGATCGACCGTGCTTAAAACTAGATATGGCGACCGACCGACCCGTTACAACTCTTTAACGTCCGACCTTCCGACGTTAAATTGATATTTTTAGCGACCCCCAAATGACGTTAATTACGGGCTGTGGTGTAGTGTGTAGCGATGAACCGTGCGGCCCTCGCCATGGGCCGCTGTCGGACGACGGGCTGCCGCCAGAGATCCCTTGGAACACCCACATTGAGGTCTGTTGCACTACGCCGCGAGGGGGGCTCGGGAACAAGAAACGCCATTGGGTGGAGCGTGGACGAAGAGCTTTAAGTAGACGCGATAGTGATGTCCCGGCGAGTAGGAGGAGTAGCAGCTAAGTTCAACATCATACCGCATATGAAGGAGCCGACGCCGAAGAGGGAAGGTGATAGCTGGTGCGTGGCCCCTCTCCGGATCGTGAATCGATGTGGACGTTGTCGACCGTGAGGAAGAGGCGATCCATGCCGTCGAGGAAGACGACCGGGCAGGACCGGGCCGTGGTGGCGCCCGTGGCCATATGCCGCCAAGAGGATGGCGGTTGGTGCAGCTGAAGTTGGCTCCGCCGTATAAAGCTCCCAAGGCGAGAAAGTTCGTCCCTACGAACTCCGCCCTGAAGCAAGGCCTCCGGTAACTCCGGCAGGCGGTGGAAAGGACGCGGAAGGTAGAAGCGCCGCCGAAGCAAGAGGCCGTCCTCGAGCATCCAAGCGGAGCGGCGTCACCAGTGGTGACGCCGAGGCGATGCGGCGTAGATGCTGATCCTCCAAAGTAGCCCGGCGCGAAGGCCGGACGAAGACGCCCGCTGATGTGTCATAGAGGTCCAAGGCGCCGCATGCCTTGAACGTTCCCAAGTCGAGTCGTCGGTGTACGGATGCCGGCGAAGATGCGACCAAGGAGGCCAGGGGCCGGGCGCCTGCGCGCTAGGTGGTGGAGGCGAGGTGAATGTGGACGGGCGACCCTCACGGTAGTACTAGAGCTCGTGGGTCACGGTCCCATGTCACGCGTCCCGGGCTTGCCGAATCCAAGGCATGCCAGGATGACGCCGACATCCTCGCCCGCAGGCATGACGTAGGCGTCGGCGTCGGCTGTGCCGGGCGTCGGCGTAGTGGCACGGCATGTAGACGCGGCGCCGTGCCGGTGGTGATCGCGCACACGACCGGTTGAGTCCGGAGGTCCGGGCGTGGTCACCACACGGGGTCGATGTAGTTTGTGCGTTGCTCCCGAAGTCGACAATGATGTTGACGCCCGTTCCTCGTGGATCATACCTACGAGGTAGAGAGATGAGCACCACGCATCGGGAGTCGGGGTCCCCGGTGAGGACCTTCAGATCAGCGGCTCCTCTTGATGTCCGCTAGTAGGGCGTTCGTCGTGTCGTCGTTGTAGTCGTTGAGATGCTTGCACTTGTGACCCGTGAGAACGGCTCGTCCACGCTTGAAGCGGCAGACCAGCCTTTGCGCCGCTCGGTCATCTCCTCCGGTGTCACCGCTTGAATGGCCGAGGCGGTCCGCCGACGAGGGGCGGGGCGGGGCAACCGTAGGGCCCCGCCCTTTGACCTTTGGCTTGCTTTGTTGTAGAGGATGGCGGGCGCCGCCGTACGCTCGAGAGAGACATGGTTGCTTCCATGTCCTTGGGATCTTGCATCTGACGTCCGCCTTGAGCGCTTCGCCCCAAGCCCGCCTGTAGATGTTCACCGCTTCTTGTCGCCGAGGTTGCCCGCCGTGCCGTGTGTGCTAGAACTGCCCGCGTGTACTCATCGAAGACGGTGCTGTCTTCCTCGGTGATGCCAGCTCACCCGCCGGATTGTGCCGCTCAATTTGGGCCAAAGCGCTCATTGACGTCTTGGGCGGCTTGCCCAATCTGCCACCGGTTTCTCCTAGGATAGCCTCATGTACCATTGCCGGGCCTCCTCCTGTGAGATGATAGGAGGCGTGCCGGACTTGCTCGCGGGGTGGCGTACCTTGTCCCCTAAAGAATTGCTCGCAGCGGTTGATCCATGGGAGGGATCTTATTTGCCATCATAGGTGGGGAAGGACAGCTTGTGCGGGCGGGGCGAGACCGGGAAGGTGTCGGCCGGAGGTGGAGCTGGGGCGGCACATGCGCCCCTGGCGACGATCCCGCCGGGCGCGTTCGCGGGTTTCAAGTAGCACTTCATCAGATTATTCAGATCGATTGTTGTAACCTGATTGTCCTGGTCCTGCTTGCCATCCGTCCTCCTCTTGATGAAATCCTTGGTCGCTTCTCGAACATTGC
Source organism: Hyparrhenia diplandra (assembly GCA_015847255.1). Classification (NCBI taxonomy): domain Eukaryota; kingdom Viridiplantae; phylum Streptophyta; class Magnoliopsida; order Poales; family Poaceae; genus Hyparrhenia; species Hyparrhenia diplandra. The sequence continues at coordinate 213,921 of JADLZK010009433.1, read as the reverse complement.
CCGCATCTCGATCTCAACCGCACGGTTGTTGGCGGCGCTTTGAGTTCTCGAGGGATCCTCATTGGTGACGATGGTGATCCTATCATCGAGCCGATCAATCCTGTTGTGGATCCCGATGACCTCGTTCGCCAAGTTCTTCGCCAGCGTCTTGGATTCGCATCCATGGTGATGGGTGGATCGTAGTGGTCTCCGGATACCAGCGTCCGATTCTAGCTAGATTGGGCGGAATTGACACTTGAATTGGGGAATTGGGAGGAGGAGGAAGGGGATGACGGCGAGGCGGTGGAGGCGATCGGCGGCGCGGGCGGCCGCGCCCCGGAGGGCGGCACGGGGCGCCGCGTTAGGGCGGCGTTAGGCGGGTGGAGCGGCGAGGGGCGCGTCTTGTATGAGGGAAGAGGGAGGGCAGGAGATTGGGATAAATTTTCTTTATTTGCTTGTTACCCTGAAAGATTACAGACCCTTACTTATATAGCCCGGCTATTGGGACTTGTATCTCAAGCAATCTCTCTAAAGCTTTCCTTATAGATTGGAATACCTTTTACAAGCAGGTCCTATTTATTTATTTCCTAATAAGGGTCTCCCTTATAGATGAGATAGCCCCTTGCACACCAAAACACCTAAAGATAATCCTAGATAGATAATTTCCTCTTTTTTCTCCTGGATGAGTTGCCGAAGAATCCACGGAAGGGAGGAGACGGTGGCGGAGGCGCGAGCCGCCCGAGCCCAGGGCGGCGGCGCCGTGCCCCTCGAGCCCGTCGGGCCCGTCCTCCTGGGCCCTATCTCCTGGATCATGACACTATGATTGAGAGGCATCAGGACGTTTGTCATGCTTGTTGATGAACCCGTGCATACTGTCCCATGTTAGGCACAGGCAAATTGTTTCATGTCAGGTGGCCAAATTACACATAGTTGTGCAACATTGTTCATTGTGACTGATTTGCTTGTTCATTAACTGCTGCATCAATGGATGCAAAATTAGTCCCAGGCAGTTCACTATGGTTGTTTGTTGTAATGATGATCACGGATTTAGATGATGCGCGTGTGGCTTACACATTGGGTTCCTCAGCATATATAGTTGATTAGACTTTGTAAGCAAAGGAAGAACACCAAATGCTGCTATACGATTTATTAACATAAACGATGCTAAATTTGGGGCGATATCACGATGACTCATCAAATTTCATGATTTTTCTATTTAATTTTCATTTTATAGATTTTTAAATGATTCACCCACCAGTGAGTGGACATGTTTAGTGCACAAGATGTTCGAAATTTAGGGTGTCGACCTGGATTGGGCTAAAAATAGACTACAAGTAAGCATGTATACCATTTTTCTAATCATTTACATCAATAATTCGAATCACTTGCAATTCAAATTTTAGTTTTGAAAAGAAATTCAAATAATACATGAAAATTCATAAAGTATAGTAAAATGTTTTAAAAAAAAGTTTCAAACTTGAACAAGGACCTCCATGTACTGTATCTAAGGCACAAAAAAAGCTGTGATGGCACAATCAAAAAAAAAAAAAATTGGCTTTGCCGAGAGTTTGGATTCAGGGCTCTTGGCAAATCTCAATTTTGCCAAGAGTCTTCTGAAAAACTCTTGGCGGTAGAAAGCTCTCACGGAATAAGAGACACGTGGCCTCATTTTTTTTTTGTTGAAAGTATTTTTTAAAAAGCGTGCTTTGCCGAGAGTTGTCGGTGCGCTCTCGGCAAAATATCTACTTTGTCGACAGCCCGCTAGATCTCGCTCTCGGTGAAGAAGTGAAATATATATATAAAAAAACTTTCACTCGGCCGCCACTCACCTGCGCAGACAAACACTCACCGCGAGACACCGCCACCGCCATCGCCACCGCCACCGCCACCGCCGCGCCACCCGCCGCCACCGCCACCTCGGCGCCCGCCCGGCCACCCACCACCACTTACACCGCCACCGCCGAAAACCCCGCCGACGGCCCCCAATGCCAGCCACCCCACCGCCCGGCCCGCTACGCCGCACGCCACTCAAGCTGCCACCACCACCGCCGGCCTCCGCCGGCGACATATATTATTATTTTTGTTATTTCTTTATATATATTGCTATTATTTTTTTGTAAAAAAAAATGTTGTGCTATATAATGTTAGTCGTAGTTATGTTGCAAAAAAAATAAAACTATTTTTTATATATTTTTGTTAGATGGCTGGACTTAATCTACCACCGCCCGAAGTCATAGGTTGCTTTGGTCATGTAATGTCCGAGGCATTTAACCCCGATGGAAGACGTTTGCCCACCATAGCGGAATATGTTATAGTAATAGTAAGTATTTGTATAATTAATTTGTCAAATATATTTATATATGTATATTTACCATTTGTATGAATTTTAATTGTATTGCAGCCAATTGACCCAATCACTTGGCTTAAAGACTATCTCTCATACTTTGGGGTTCAGCAAGTGAACGTTGAACACACAATTTTCATAGTCAGTTGGGTTGACAAGTACAATGTCAAATTACCTTTTCCATACCGAGGAGGAGAACACGAAGAACCGTACTATCTCAGAAGCTGGAATGAAAGCAGCTGCGGACTAGCCGTCGGTTTGTTATGACTAGGCGTGTTCCTCATAGTGAGACTCAAGCATTTTTTGAAGAAAAACAGGAGGGGCTTGACCCCTTACTGTGCCTTTATTGAATTTAAACTTGAAGAGTTCTTGCAACAAAGACTCAAGAAACAAAAAAAGAAACAAAGAAAATAAGGAAAATTACACGAGACTTCTAGCCATGATACAATCGAGGGTGATAAGAATGCTTTGCCGCATTACACTACTACATAATTGATTTTAACGAGGCACTGGGAAAAGATTTTCCGTGGCGGGCATTTAGAAAACCGCCACGGTTAATGCCTTGATTTACCGTGGCGGGCATTTTTAATTAACCGTGACCGGGCAAAATGTCCGCCACGGTAAATCGATAACCGTGGCGGTTTTTTTTAAAAACCGCCATGGTAAATAAAGCCCAGAAACCCCGCAAACCCGACCAACAAAGTCCATCTCGCCCAATACCAAGGTCCGAGTATAAATATCGTTCCCAACCCTAACTCACCAACTCTCTTCCCGCCGCTCTTCCCCACCGCGCGCCTCCGTCTCTCTGCTCCCCATCCCGTTCCCTGATGGCGCCGCCCCCACCCCTCCCTCCAACTTCCACCGGCGCCGCCCCAACTCTTCCCTCTCCGATGACACCCCAACCCTTCCCTCTCCGACGGGCGCGGTCGCGGGCGGGCACCTCCACCGCGCGCCTCCTCCACCTCGAGCTCCGGCGGCGGCGCTCCTCCCGCTTGAGATCCGGAGGAATTGTTCCATGTCAGGAACGTTTGTCATGCTATGTCTGTGATTGAGATGCATCAGGACCTTTGTCATGCTTGTTGACGAACCAATGCATACTGTCCCATGTCAGGCACAGGCAAATTGTTTCACGTCAGGTGGCCAAATCACATATAGTTGTGCAACATTGTTCATTGTGACTGGTTTGCTTGGTGATGAACTGCTGCATCAATGGATGCAAAATCAGTCCCAGGCAGTTCACTATGGCTGTTTGTCGTAATGATGATCACGGATTTAGATGATGCGCGTGTGGCTTACACACATTGGGTTCCTCAGCATATATAGTTGATTAGACTTTGTAAGCAAAGGAAGAACATCAAATGCTGCGATACGATTTATTAACATAAACGATGCTAAATTTGGGACTTCAAAATATGATATTGTCTTTACCACCTCTAATTAGGTGAATGCTTTTTACGCCCTCCGGAAATGTTAGGAGATACTAAAATACATAAAAAATTGGTACCTGAATGAAGTACCCAAATCTGCTACATCTGAATTTATAGATAATTGTACGCGTTAAAGCAATGTCTATAAAGCTGTAGACTCCAACAGCAACTCTCAAATCAGGATCGTTACTTTTTATATAAGCACTCACCCTACTTTTGATGCCCAGTTAATTTATTGACCATGACTCTAGCGGAAACCCTCAAAATCAAGGCCCCTATTTCTCGTGTGTCTCTTTTTTCATCAAATACTCTATAAATAATTCTATTTGTTTGACACGACGTATAGTTTAAACAAATAGTAGGACTTCATACAGAATACCAAAATTCAAAACATCAATTCTCATGTGAAATTCATTCTTGAAAAAAAAAATCGAAATAAAGTAACAAGGCAAGCGTAGTATCCACACTATAGTTTCACAAGCCACTGAATGAACCAATGAATGGCAACATTGAGCGCACGGTTGCTGACTCCTCTTTGACCCAATATTGCTTAACGAGATCATTGAAACAAACCATCTAGAACATTGAAAATGATAATCAGAAGTTTATTCAAAATTTTACAATAACTACAATTCATAATTCCAGGAGACACACCTCCACAGATTGTTACTTGTGCTAAAAACTCACAGTAATGACTCTGGATTTTTGTACTGGCTGAGAAAAATGCTAATACAAATAAAAATTGCTACGCATATACACCTTGCTACCCATAATAATTGCTGCCAAGAAGAAACACAGGCCATGTGATGAAAAGTTTTAAGCAATTGCTGCCTGTGGTTGTTTTCCTACATTAAGTGGTCGGACAACAAGCCAACACCGCCATGAGGGCTGAAGCCATAATTATGCCATTACTAGAGAATTGACTTGTCCTACATGAGGGTTATTTCACACTAGCATATAAGTTCGTAAAGGAATTTCCATGCTATATATATGCCTAACGAGAGTTGATTCCCATGTATGTGAGAGGGCGAGAGGCAAAGAGGGATCAGAGCATATTACAAATCCAGTTCTATATAGTAACACATTGCAGAGGCACCAGGTGTTCGTCAAAGCCTGTATATATATGTACAAGACGAGATGTCTGGATGAGTCCACGGTTGACTCACCATCTATTGGATGGTAAAATGACTGACCTTAATGCCAGATGCAGCTGACTGAGCAGGACGTGGGCGAGTTTGTGGCATCGATCAGCCTAGCCAAATGTAATCCAAGTTGAGAGCAACGTCTCGTTTGCTCATCAGAAGTGGCATAGGAGCTGGCGTAGACACGACTAAGATTCTCCATGCCCCATTGTGCCAGAGTAGTCGCGCTAGGCATGGGCAAGGGAAGCAGAGAGATGGGCCAACAAGATTGAGCCTAAACATGAGATCTGATTTTCTTTAACATTTGATTTTATTCTAAACATCGTAAATAAATGCTCTGTAGTCTTGAATTCTCAACAAATTCTATGAAATTCAGCAAGACTACTTAATTGCCAAGGAATGTTGTTGCATAATTTTAATATTTACACTGATATCATGCATACCTTCCATTTCATTTAAATGAAAGGGTGTGCCTGGTGCATTTTGTACTGTAAGCAAAAAATCACTAAACGATGAAAGTTTTTTTCTGTTTTCTGAAATATATTTGTATATATGTGGGTACACATATTTTCTTTACATTTGACGTATTTTATCGTATTCTTATGGTTTGTATGCTCGAACATGAGAAGAGCAAGGTAAAAATTGATGAGCCATTTTTATAAATAATGATTTCTGTTGGGATGTGTTTTTCGATTTGGTCGTTACATCTATTTTAGCTAATAGTATTTTCTTAATAACATTCATTGCTTTGTAACTTGATATTCTGGTACAGGACCTTGAATGCATTCAAACATGTTGATAAAATTTTGAAACCATTATTATATTAACAAAGTGCTTAAAATGAAAGTTACATGGTGTTACTTTTATGGCCCTACAATACTAATATTACATTATAACAACGATGTATTTTGTAAGACACAGTTATATTATGGTCTGACATCACCTCAAGAAATCACCGTGTTATTCTTTTTCAATATTTCTAGAACATTGACTTGTCCCTCGGTGACCCTATTACAGATGCTAGCATATATGATAGTGCGCAAAGACATTTCGTCCATGGCATGCTTAATAATGAGAGCTGACGGAAATCTGTTTGTGAGAGAGGAAAGGGCTGGGGAGGAAGGGGGGTGGGGTGGAGGGGAGTGGAGAAAAAGATCATTCATATTTCACCATTATATATCCCAATATACTGCATATCAAGACAAGAATTCACCAGCTGTTCCTCATAGGGAGCGAGGAGCAGTTGTTCAATGCTACTAAATCTGTATGATTGAGAGGCATCAGGATGTTCATCAAGCTGCAGGTTTATCATGCTGGACCTTGTAGCTTTGGGTGGCCAAATGACATGTACACGCATCAGGTGTTCCCGCACGTCTCTGTCTGAGGCAGTTGTGGATCATATTGCCGCACGTCTGAGTTGGGGCATATGGCAGACCGCATGGCGATGCATGTTTATGTCTTGGGGAGTGAGAGATTAGGCAACGGCGCTGGCGTCATCGCTGAGGCACTAAATATCTTGGTGGGTTTGCTGTCCATCATCCCGCAACAGATATGCAGAAATGGTTTTGTCATTGATGCCTGCCTGACGCAGGACAGACCGAGGCACCAAGCTCATCAAGCTCTACGGCTGTCATGGTGGTGTACTATGTAATGCCTACAGTTAGTATCCTTCCATCAGTTTGTTCAGCTAAAATGGTGCAAAAAGAAAAAACAAAACCAGGGGACAAGCTAGGATAAACAGCACCTGGTTTGGCAGAGCTTTTCCAAGCTTTAGACCCGTCTGGTGCCATTTTGTACACAACGGGACAAAATAATCTTGCACACTAGGAGCCCCTTCAAAACATGTTTTAAGGCAAACGATAGATGAGTTGGAGCCAAAAATTATAGCTTCAACAAACTTCACCTTGGCTACATGGAACCCAACGAGCCGCTCAACATATTTTGAACATTTGTGAATTACATATAGGTATTGGTGGACAGACACCTTGTTCCATGGCCTCTAGAGAATAGTCATCAAGGATCCGTAACTGGTGCAGAGTTTTCTTGTTTAATTATGAGAATAGTCTCGTGTGAAGCTTTTTATTATGAGTCTTCAGCTTTGCAGTTTGAAAATTAAATCAACTATCAGATGTGTTTTTCAGTAGTGAAATTCAGACACCTTTTCTTAGTATTGAAGTATTCTCGTATCTAAAGCTTGAGATCAATGTAGTTCCATAACACAATTGAGATCAATCAAAAGCCTGAGATCAATATAGAAGAAAACTAATCTTCTCTTTGGACCAAGATGAAGGGAAGATAGAAGGGAAACAAAATCCTAAGAGCTACATTACCAATTTTTACAAAGAGTTATTTGGGCCACCTGAAGAGTCTCTGTGTGCCTTAGATACCTCAAGATTTGGAGATATTCCACAAGTTACAATGAAAGAAAATAAATTCCTAACCTCTCCCTTTACAGAAAAGGAAGTCCAAGATGCTATTTTTACTTATGGAGCACAACATGTCACCTCGCCCAGATGGATTCCTGGCTGAGTTCTATTAGAAGTTTTGGGATACATTTAAAGGGAGACCAACCATTGTTTAGCGGTGTATTCTGCTAATGTTCCATAGTCTCCATAGCGGTGACCTACCATTGCTTAGCTTAAACTTTGGTATAATAACTCTTGTTCCGAAGGTTCTGGAGGCCACACAGATACAACAAATTGGACCTATTTGCCTCCTAAATGTTAGCTTTAAACTCTTCACTAAGGTGGCCCGCGAAACGCATCAATAGAGTGCCTGACCATGTTATTAGTCCAACCCAATCGGCATTCATGGTAGGACGCAATATTTTTGAAGGAGTTGTTGTCCTCCATGAGACAATTCTTGAACATCATTGAAAGAATTTAAATGGGTTTATTTTCAAGATAGATTTTGAAAAGTCTTATGACAAGGTAAGATGGTCGTTTCTTTTCCAAACGTTACGTATGAAGGGCTTTTCTCCCAAATGGATCCAATGGATGCAAGCCTTCATATCGGGCGGCAATGTAGCAATCAACGTAAATGATGAGGTTGGACATTTCTTCCAAACAAAGAAAGGTCTCCGACAAGGAGACCCTTTGTCACCTATTCTATTTAACATTGTAGCTGATATGTTGGCCATACTTATCAAGAGGGCAGATGAAGAAGGTCAGATAAGTGGTGTGGTTCCCCATCTAGTAGATGGAGGTTTATTAATACTACAATACGCTGACGTTACTATACTATTTATGGACCATAATCTAGAACATGCCCGAAACTTGAAACTATTACTGTATGCTTTTGAGGAGGCATCTGATCTCAAAATATTTTTCATAAGAGTGAAATGTATTGTTTTGGAGATGCTAAGAAAGAGGGAGATAAATATACATAGCTTTTTAGATGCAAATTAGGAATTTTCTTATGACTTCCTTAGGAATTCCAGTTCTAAGTAGTCTACCCATGTATATGAGAAGGAATTGAGTAGCTGGAGAGGTAAACACCTATCGACCGGGAGAAGACTAACTTGATTAATTCAGTTCTAAGTAGTCTACCCATGTATATGATGTCTTTCTTTGCAATCCCAAAGGGACTGCTCAAGAAGTTAGATTATTTTAGATCTCAGTTTTTTTTTTTTTTGCAAAGTGACAAACAAAGAAGGAAGTATCGCATTGCCAAGTGGAGTATACTTTGTCAACCAAAGGAACAGGAGGGGGTGGTTAAGGATCCATGATTTGGAAGTGAAGAACACTGCCCTCCTGAGAAAATGGTTGTTCTAGTTGCTAACAACAAATGGGGTTTGGCAGGAAATAATTAGAAACAAGTACTTTGGCTCCAAACCACTATCCCAAGTTTATTGGAGAAGTGGGGGTTCACATTTATGGCCCAGTCTAATGAAGTTCAAACAAGATTTTCTTCGATTTGTCTCCTTTGTAATTAAAGATGGTTATCATATAAGGTTACGGATGGACAAGTGGCTTGGAAATTCACCATTGAGTGAACAATACCCTTGTCTATATAACATTGTTAGACACAAACAACAAACAGTGGCAGAGGTTTTTCGCTCAAGGCCATTAAATTTCTCATAGAGATGATATTTGCTTGGTCCTAAATTAACAGCTTGGAATAATCTACTTCCTCGCTTTGCTAATCTTAGGCGCACTCAAGAACAAGATGTGTTTTATTTGGAATTTGGAGCAAAATGGCCAATTCTCGGTTAAGTCGCATTATTTGGCTTTGATCCACCAAGACATCACAAACTTAAACAGATTGATTTGGAAAATTAAGGCTCCACTGAAGATAAAGATTTTATAGGGTACTTTCTTAGGGTAGTTATTTTAACAAAAGACAACCTAGCAAAACGTAATTGGCAAGGCAGTGTGAAGTGTTGCTTTTGTCATAAAAATGAGATAATTAAGCACCTTTTCTTTGAGTGCCAATCTTCCCAGGAAATTTGGGGTTGCATACATGTTGCGTTGAATCTTCACCAGCCCCATATAGTATTCCTCATCTCATTAGGGGTTGGCTTCGAGGTTTTCAGAAGCATTTCAAACCTATAATCATGTTGGGTGCAGCAGCTACTTGTTGGTCAATTTGGTTATGTAGAAATGATTTGAGAAAAAAGTTGTTTACTCTCCTTTGCAGGTAGTCTTTTCGGTAATCCATTGGCTACGTACATGTGTTATCCAAAAGCCCTTTGCACGGCCTTTGGCGTTGAAGGCTTCACAACAATTCATGCAAGTGGCTACTGCGTTTTTTTTCGGGTTATGAGTGGCGATCTAGTCTTAGAATTGATGGCCATTAGAGCATCAGTTTTGTTTTCTTGTTTTTGGCTGCGTGCTTTGGCAGAAGCCAGAAGACAATTCACTCTTATTGTATCTTCTCGATGTAATGACAGTAAATTAATAAACTTCTTCCTTTATAAAAAAAACAGTCTAGTAAAGGAGCACATCAATGATAGGATGGGATTTTATATCGAGCGGGCTGAAGCCATAACTATGCCATTACTTTGAATAGCCAGAAAATTGTCTTAGGGTTATTTCACACTATATAAATTCATAAAGGCATTTCCATGCTATATATATATGCCTAACGAGAGTTGATGCCCATTTCAGTGAGGGGGGAGAGGCAAAGAGGGATCAGAGCAGTTTACAAATCCAGTTCTATATAATAACACCTTGCAGATGCACCAGGTGTTCCTCGAAGACCATATATATGTGTGAGACGGTTTGTACATTTAGAAGTGAAAATGTTCCATGTGATGGATGGGGGTCTGAATAATGTGAAGGATTGAGATACATCAGGATGATTATCATGTGCTAGAATGTAGTTGCTGGAGAATTTTGTCTAGAGGAGAGCACCAAATTGTTTGCACATCCTGCTCATTGAATTAGGATTGTAGAGACGACTGCTCCTAGTTGAGAGCAGCATCTCGTTTGCTCATCAGATGCGGCATTGGAGCTAATGTGGACACGACTAAGATTCTCCATGCCCCATAGTGCCAGAGCCCAAACATAAATCTGTTTGTGAGAGAGGAAAGGAGATAGGTGGAAGGGAGAAAAGGGCATTCATATTTCTCCATTATATATCCTAATATACTGAAGACCATACACAAGAATTCACCAGCTGTTCCTCGTAGGAAGCCTGCAGCTTTAATGCTGCAGTAATAGAAGAGTAGTTCATTGCTACTGAATCTGTACCACTGAGAAGCATCAGGATGTTCATCAAGCTGCACGATTATAATGCTGGCGCAGGTAGCATTCGGAGGCCAAATAACATGTAGATGCATCTGATGTTCCCGCATGTCTCTGTCTGGGGCAGTAGCGGACCACCCGTCTCAGTTGGGGCATATGGCATACTGCATGGCGATACATTGTGTCCTGGGGAGTGACCGATTAGACAACGACGCTGCGGTTATGGCTAAGGCGCTACAGATCTTGTGGAGGCATGGCCGTACCTTTGTTGTCCATCCTCCTATGTAGTGTCACGCATGGAGGTCTTGCCCTTACTGCTGCATGCATACCTCCGCTCTTCCCACTCTTTCAGATACAGAAATGTTTTAGTCATTGCTGCCTGACGCGGGATGGAGGCCAGTGGTGTGACACAAAGGACGGCAGACAAAGCCCAAGCTCATCAAGTTCTACAGCCGTAGACTTTCGGTGGTGTACTATGTAATGAGTACAGTTAGTATCCTTCCTTCAGTTTGTTCAATTAAAATATAATGGTCAAAACAGAAAAACCAAAACCAGGGGACAAGCTAGGAGAAACAACCACTAGGGTCGTCAGAGCATCCCGTTTGGCAGATCTTTTCCACAAGCTTTAAAGCGGTCTAGGGCCATTTGTTGCAAAACCGGTCAAAATAAACTAGCTCGCTAGGAGCCCCGCCCTTAAAGCGTGTTTTAAGACAAACGATAGATGAGAGGTGGAGCCAAAAAATTATAGCTTCAACCAGCTTCTGTCACAGCTCATCTGACGGTCAACGCGAGGATGACGAGGGACGTGACATGGCTCGAGCGGCGGTGCGTGGCTGCACATCGGCAAGGGCGGGCGGCACGACGGTGGTTCCAGCGGCAGCGCTGGGGGTGATGGCTGAAGACCAAACAAATATTTGAAAATAAAACGAAAAAAACTTTAAAACTAGATAAATCTAATTTCCCTTTCGGAAAAATACACAAGTTTCACGTTAGGAAATCTAATCGCGGCAAAGCGTCTCGAAAAAATAATTTCTTTGTTGACCTAACCATGTCAGTAGTTTCTGTCAGTTTGCTTATTTTCAGTCATTAAGAATTGGTTGGAGAGCACCTAATAGGACACATAGGTCTACAGGCCGGCACATGCAACAAATAGAACACATAAGGTGAACTGTGAAAAAAAAAAAAACGACATGTCAAAATGCAGTTGCAGTAATTTGCACAAGTGCGTGCATGTATGATATTGATATCTTGTATCAGCTTTATTTGAAAAAGGTCATGCTGAGAAATCAATTTATCTGCCTCCTTTTCCAAAATGGATACATAATATTTTGCGTGGCGGGCGCGTTAAGGCACACGCCACGTGAGAGTCTTGACCCCCCCGGCGAGCGCCGGCCAGATCATTTCCGTGGCGGGTTCAAATTGCGCCCGCCACGGAAAAGATCCCGCCCCTGCTCGCAAAATCAAATCGGTACTAGTGAATGGGAGCATCAATATATTAAGTATTAACCACACGTTGTCATCTATGATGCACTGGCTGATAATCTTCGTGAGGTAACAAGTATCTATATCTTTAGCAGCAATTATGAGTGCTGGTTAAAAAACTTCCCAATGATTCCCAATCCTGATGAGTAGCAAGCAACATGATGATATATAGGAGATAGGATACAACGACTGGTCCTAAAGCGCAAGAATTTTTTTCGCTTGAATTTTATTCCGAGCTGGACACTAGCTCCTAGCACCCGTCTGGTTCTACGTATAGATAATCCAAGTGCTTCTGTGACCGCGAATGATGCCCTGGCTTTAATTGACTCTGGTCCAAATGTTTTACGCTTCTGTTTTTATTGCCACAGCTTTTTTGATCACCACAGCGTAGCATTTATGTTCTTAAGGTCAAATGCACAATGTGTCCTATGAAAACCAGCTTCATGTGCAAACTATGAAAACTCCGATCTAGATCGATGGATTCTCATCCGATGGCCATTGGTGGAGATGGGTAATTTTAGCACTTAAATCCCCCACTCATCCCATCATAATCCTATGTTTAACAAATATAACCCCACCTGTCCTCCAGTATCATCCGTTACCGCCGCCGACGACCTGGTGCCGCGCGACAATCTCGGTTGCCGCCAGATCCCCGTCCGATCACGTCGGGCTGCCTGATCGCCGTCCCCGAGCCCGCCCTCCTGGTAGCGGTTGCCTCGCCCTTCTGGTAGAGATCTCAGACTCATCCAGGTTGCCTTCCTTTCAATTTCGATCGGTTCTCGTAGAGATCTTTGGCCCTTCGAAGTGGTTATCAAGACCCGTCTGACGAGACGGCGCTGGTAGAGATCGACAGCCTGGTCGGCCTCCCCTTCATTCCACCGACTGGTTCTCATTGCACGTACAGCCTAGTCCAGATTGCCTTATCTCTACTTTTTTTTTTCATTGTTCTTGGAAGATCTGGCCTGCATGAGCTCGTTCTCGATCGGGACGGCCCCAAACTGAAGGAAAAGCGGCATGACGGACAGGGTACGTGGGGGTTAACGTGATTTAGCGACTCCCCATATTAATGCTAAAACAATTGTATACTAGTATGTCAAATTTGATTTTGTATGCTTGGCTCCAATCTGATATGGCCAAATGTAAATCATTAGTTCACTACGAAACCATACTCAGCGGACAAACAAGCTGACTCGAGGCCACTAAGATTATCGAGTGTGGTCTTCATTATCTTGTGAAACCTTGCTTGTCGGCTCCATCTTGTCCATCGTCTTCCATGAATCAATGGATGCAGCCATTTCCATTGACAGAACTCCAATGAGGAGAAAACACACGCGAACACAAGTGGACACATGAAGTTTTGTTGCTGCAAAGTGACAGCTTTTCTCCGTTGATTGCTATCGGTATAAAAAGGAATTACATGCATGAATTACATGGCCATAGAAGGCCGAGAGCGCTAGTCCGCACACTGCAATCTACTTACTTGCTAGGTAAGATTAGAACCACGGCATGCTCGTGATCGAGTCATTGCCATCCCAACGCCCCTGGGCCATGCCGCTTCTTATTGCTATCCTCCTGCTATACTTAGCCTGCTATACTTAGCTTATGCTCAGGGCTTATTCAAACATTCTCCTCCTAAGCCCTTGAGCTTCTACTCTAATTTCTTCATGCCGATCCAGCCACGGAGATCTTGGAACCGACTACGACCGAGCGCCTTCGTGAGAATGTCGCCCAACTGCAGCTCAGTGCCAACGAACTCCACGTTGATCAGCTTCCTGTCACAACACTCCCGGATGTAATGGAACTTCACGTCTATGTGTTTACTCCGGTCATGGTGCACAGGGTTCTTCATGAGAGCAATGGCAGACTTGTTGTCCACCTTCAACTTCGGCGCACAGACTGGCCCTCCGATGAGCTCGGCCAGCAAGCGCGCCAACCAGACGGCTTCGCATGCTGCTGCTGCGGCTGCGATATACTCTGCTTCGCACGAGGAAAGAGCAACCACCTTCTGTTTGGCCGACTGCCAGGCAACCGGGCCGCCTGCCAGGAAGAAGATGAGCCCGCTGGTACTCTTCCGGTCGTTGATGTCGCCGGCGAGGTCACTGTCTGAGTACCCCAGCAACTCAGGAGCTCCTCCATTCTTCTTGCCAGGCCAGTAGTGTAGCCCCCAATCTGCCGTCCCCGCCACATAGCGTAGGACTCGCTTGACAGCAGTGAGATGTTCTTGGCGCGGTGCCTCCATGAACCGGCTAAGGTACCCCACCGGGAACGCCAAATCCTGTCTGGAGTTGCACAGGTACCGCAGGCTGCCGATTAGGCTGCGGTACTCTGTTGGATCGACGCTCGGCGTCGTCCCTTCCTTGAGCAGCTTCAGCTTGGGCTCCATGGGTGTGGCACAGGCATTGCAGCCAGCCAGCCTCGCCTTCTCCAGCACCTTGGTGGCGTATGAGCTCTGACGGAGCGTGATCCCTTGCGCCCCCTGAGTGACCTCGAGGCCGAGGTAGTAGGAGAGCAGCCCAAGGTCACTCATGCGGAAGATCTTCTGCATCTGTGCCTTGAACGTTGCGACGGCTCCCGCATCGCCGCCGGTGATGATCAAATCATCGACGTAGACGCCCACGATCAGGCGCCTTCCTCCCTTGCCGCGGGTGTACATCCCGTACTCATTGATGCAGCGCTGGAAACCAAGAGCGAGCAGCTCTGCATCAAGCTTTTGGTTCCAAGCGCGCGGAGCTTGACGGAGACCGTACAGTGCCTTGTGCAGGCGCAGCACCTTGTACTTGTTCTTCTCGTCGACGTACCCGGGAGGTTGCTGGACGTACACCTCCTCCTGGAGCTCGCCGTTCAGGAACGCAGACTTCACGTCCATGTGATGGACGCCCAGCTGTAGTGCGCTGCGATGGCGAGCAGCAGCCACACCGACTCCTGCCGTGCAACCGGCGCGAAAACTTCTTCAAAATCAACACCGGGCTGCTGCACATAGCCCTTGGCTACGAGGCGCGCCTTGTACCTGACGACATTGCTGCCCTCGTCCCGCTTGACCATGTAGACCCACTTGAGTCCTATGGCGCGGTGGCCGTGTGGAAGCTCAGCAAATGACCATGTGTAATTGTCACGGATCGAAGTCAGCTCCTCCTCCATGGCAGCCACCCAATTTGGGTCACCATCGGCCTCCTTCACCGTCCTCGGCTCCTCCACGCTCACGGTGTGCAGCTCAGCCTCCTCCGTCTCGCGGATCGCCAGTCCGGGGCAGCACCCTCGCCAAGGATGTTGTCTAGCCTCTAGTACCGGTGCTCCTCCCCATCGTCGTAGTTGTCGAGGTTCGGATCAGTGGTGAGCGGGGTCGCGAACTCGATGTTGGGGCCTCCAGGAGCCCGTGGTGTAGCCGCTGACGAGCTTGCCGTTGGTGAGGCAGAGTGTACTGACACAGCGGCGGGACGGCGTCTCGTGCTCCAGGTGATGCAGGCTGCTGAGTCACCGCCTCGGTGCTGCGACTTGGCAGCTCGTAGTCTTCCACCACCGAGAAAGGATGCTCGGCGTCGGTGTCCGCGCCGTTCCCCAGTCCCAGCGCGCGCTCTCGCCGAAGACGGCGCCACGGAGATGTGCACGCCGCCGTGACGGGTCGTGAGAAGCGACAGGCCTTGGACCCATCCTCGTGAGCCGATGAAGACGACCTTCTGGCCGCGATCCTCCAGCTTGCTCAGGTGCGGCGTAAACGCTGATGTAGGCCACGCACCCAAACACCTTGAGGAAGTGCACAGCCGGCTTCTTCCGCACCAAGCCTCAAACGGGTCTGCCCTACGAGCGCCGCCGGCACCCGGTTCAGCAGGAACACAGCGGTGTGCACCGCCGCCCCAGAAGCGTCCCCGGCATGCCGCTGGGCACGCAGGATGCTCCTGGCTGTCCCCACAATCATCTGGTTCCGGCGTTCGACGACGCCGTTTTGCTGCGGCGTGTACGGCGCCGAGTGGTGACGCTGAATTCCTTCTCCTGCACAGTACTCACCGAACTCGACGGAAGTGAACTCACCACCATTATCGGTGCGAAACACCTTCAGCTTCTTGCCGCACTCGCGCTCGACGCGCGCTTGGAATGCCATGATCGCCGTTGGGGCATCTGCCTTTGAGCGTAGGGAGAGTGAGCCACATGAAGCGACTCATGTCGCCCACGAGCAGCAGGAAGTAGACGCTTCTCGGCGGGCGTTGGCGGTGAGATCGGGCCGCACAGATCGCCGTGTACGAGCTCTAGCTCCTCCTGAGCTCTGTACTTACGCCAGGAATGATGTGCGCTTCTGCTTTGCCAGGATGCAGTCCTCGCAGACTTGCTCGACCTGGTCGATGGAGGGGAGCCCGCGCACCATCTCCTCGCGCGCCAGCTTCATCAGCGACTTGATGTTCAAATGCCCGTACGCTCGTGCCACCGCCACGCGGCGTGCCCACGCCGCAGTGAGGCAGACTGGAGCAGCGATGTTCATGTCGAGGTAGTAGAGCCGCCTTCGAGACCGGTGCACCTTGGCGAGCAGCTGTCGCTGCAGGTCGAAGAGGCGGAGGATGCCGGACTCGATGTCGACCTTGAATCCATCCTCGTCCAGCTGCCCGAGGCTGATGATGTTGGTGGTGAGCCGCGGGATGTAGTACACCCCGTCGAGCCGGCGATGCTCGCCGGTCTTGAGTGCGAAGAGCACCGTCCCCTTCCCTTCAATGCCGACCACCGAGCCATCACCAAACTGGACAGTGCCGATGACTCCGGTGTTCAGCTCGGCGAAGACGTTCAGCGTTCCCGCATGTGGTTCGCCGCCGCGCGGTGTCGAGCACCCAGCGGCGAGGCCCCACGGCTTCCTTCTCTTCCTCGCTGTCGAGGTGCAGGAGGACTTTGCGCTCGACGAGATGTACGCGTGCCTGTGGTTCGACAACAGGGGGCGGTGGTGTTGAAGGAGAGATGCATCTGCATGACGTGATTACCTCCGATTCCGCCGCGATGTACATCAGCGCCCCTTCTTCCTCTCTGTTTCCGCGACATGGGCCGCGGCCTTCTTCTTCCCGCGGCAGTCCTTGGCCCAATGACCAATCTTGCCGCAGTTCTTGCAGCGGTCGCCGGGCGGAGGCTTTCCGCCAGAGGCGTTGCCAGAGTTCTGGCCTTCACGGCTGTCGCGAGATGAGGATCCCGCGCCCCAATGCCCGCCCGCGCCTTTGGCGCTTTCCCGCGGTTGCTGGATCCGCCGCCCGGTTCGCCGGAGCCCTCCTGCTCGCGGGCGTGTCTTGCGGCGCGCCTCCCAGTCCTCCTCGCATAGCATCAGGCGCCCCATGGCGTCCGTGACCTGTGGAGCCTTGTCACGTTCCTCGAAGATGCGCAGCCGCCCGACCACATCCACGATGCTGGCCTTGTTGAGGTCCATGAACATCTCGATGGACACGGCAGCCTGCGACAGAGTACGAGGGACCACCTGCAGCATCTTCTTTACTACCTCGGTGTCGGTGATGTGATCGCCGAGTGTGCGCAGATTCTCGGCGAGCGTGGAGATGCGCACGCCGAAATCAGAGACAGTCTCCCCGTCCTTGAAGGCGATGGAGTTGAACTCCTTCCGGAGCTGCTGCGCCGCTGGCGCCACGCTACGCCGGCGCCGCCGATCCGCAGGGGTCTTGACCGCCCCCACGCCTCCTTGACGGTCCTCTTCCTTGCGAGGGTGCTCCACATGTCGGAGGGAACCGATCGCAAGAGGCCCGCCATCGCCTGGCGGTCGGCATGGTACTCGTCGTCGTCCGGATCATCGCCGATGCCGAAGTCGACGGCGTCCCAGACACGGAGGGTCTGGAAGTTCACCTCCATGACCAGCGCCCACCCGGTAGTTGGTCTTCGCCAGCATCGCCACGCGATGTTCGCTGACGGCCGCCGATGACGCTGCCGACGACGCCACGACCCAGCGCCCCGGTGCGCGAATGGCGCTTTGCTGGAGCGGCCACGGGCGACGCGGCGCGCGAACGCGACGGGTGAACAGAGCCATCACCGATCTCCGGCTGCTTGGCTGGGGACTTCGACATAGTACGCAGGACAACCCCGGCCCGATGCCAATTGACAGAACTCCGATGAGGAGAAAACACACGCGAACACAAGTGGACACAGGAAGTTTTGTTGCTGCAAAGTGACAGCTTTTCTCCGTTGATTGCTATCGGTATAAAATGGAATTACATGCATGAATTACATGGCCATAGAAGGCCGACAGCGCTTAGTCCGCACACTGCAATCTACTTACTTGCTAGCTAAGATTAGAACCACGGCATGCCCGTGATCGAAGTCATTGCCATCCCAACGCCCCTGGGCCATGCCGCTTCTTATTGCTATCCTCCTGCTATACTTAGCCTGCTATACTTAGCTTATGCTCAGGGCTTATTCAAACATCCATCGTCTTCCATAGGTCCACACGTGATGCAAAATTCCTACAGATGTAAAGGTCTGAGACCAAATGTATGGAGCTGGAACTTCCATTCACAGATTGCTCACTAGAGATAGCAATTTCAAGTTTCTTAGCAGCTATACGGTTGGGATGCATATCAGAATTGACCATCTCTTAGCAGCTATGAAATGCGAGTAGTGATCCTTCCTTTCGCCCCCAAAACAGCCATTTGTGTTCTATTTTAGGTACTACTCATCGAGTAGCTACATTTGTACTAGTTGTTCTGCTTAGTGCTCCTCTGTTCGACAGCCTTTGGAATCTAAAGAGAACATGTAACCAGGTCCACCATGGGCTAATAGCACTTAAGCATTCTCGTGACTGATATTCCACACTTTGTTTTCTTCGACTGTATTCCAAGAGAACTGTTGACGTGCATGTTTATTTACACTAGACAATTGAAAATTGAGCATGGGCTCACATATAATGTGCATACTTACTGTTCCGATTGCCGGTAGTGTGGTTGAACTATCTAGAAAGCATAACTTACACATTTTAACTACATCCACATATTTATGACAACATAAATGCTTAATACTTTCTCTAAAAGCGGCTTCTGTCCAGCTCATGTTAAAAAAATGAGACCAATGCCATACATATTAGTGCTCATGAGCGTTCATCATGCCGCAGAAGAACAATCAAGTGCTCTTTTCAAGCTCAACAGTGTGTGATCCTTTCACTCGCAGTTCTGAATGCTACAGTTGAATGTGTGCTCCCAGGCTTGGAGTGCCGAGATCTGGTTCCGGATACCGTCAAACTAATGTCCTAGGACACGCCCAGACTCATAGTATCAATGACGAAGATTGTGGCTGGTTACCTCAGCGTCGTCCAAGAAAAATTGATCCCTCCTGAACACGGAAACACCGGGTATGCTGACAACTCAATTTATTTGTGGTCACGTTTGGATTAGACCAGGATGTGTGTTACAATAATAAATAGTGAGCAACTAATTAAGAAATTGGTCCAAACAAACTAGAGCTAACATCGAATTTTGAGTTGTGATGGCTGCTAATAAAAATTAGCAATGTGGGGGTTTGCATGCAAAGCCATGGAATTGCTACAATCCGAAAATTAGGTGATCCAAACACGAACGGGCAGTGCTAACTTGGAATTCTAATTTTGTTTTGTAGTTTCTGAGCGGGACATGCCAATGTAATGTTTACAAGGATCTTGGCATGCGCCTGGCTAATACTAGACATTTATTCGCAATGTGGTGGATGATGTCGACATTATATTGCTGGAATCATCATGCAGTGCACAAGTTCATGTTGTAACACAACGGATAATTCAGAATGCACCAACAGTGTGTTGGCTACTGCCAGTAGTGCCGTAGTGAGCATGGACATGGAGTGTCTATAAAATTGTCATGGAGTAAGTGAAACTAAAAAAATTAAAACCGCTGAAAACAAAGACAAAACAGCACAGGGCAGGAACTGGTCGTCCATCCTCCTTATCGAATGCGGGCACAAGCTTCTCAACAAGAGTGGTTGGCGTCAGCTTCACTAGCTAGTCTCGCGGGGCGTGTTGGCTGGTCCCATCCATGGGGCGCAGTGCTTGTAGGTCCTCGGCGCCTGCCCACAAGGCGTGGCACACGCAGGGCAACATAGATGCCCAGTCGCAGCGCTCGGGTCAATGTGAGTGGTGCCCCTAGCTGCTGGGAACCCGTGGGTCTTGGTGCAGTGACGCGTGCGGCACCTCGGTCCACGGTATCCAGAATAGTTGACCGAAGCAGAACAAAGTGAACAGTGCTAAAAAATTTCTAAACATGTATATGTTGTGACGAGGACTGTAGCAAGACCACATAAAAAATTTGGGGCGAAAATCAAAAACAAAAGGTTTGCCGAGCATGGGGAAGGACACTCTGCAAAAGGCCTCTTGGCGGTACGTAAGGATGGGGCTCTCGGCAAAGTGAAGCTTTTGCTGACCGAGCGCCAAGTTCACCGAGCCCGGCACTCGACAAAGAGCTGCCTTTGCCAAGTGCCGTGATTCCCCGAGCATCTGCCTCGCGACGCTTGGCAAAGCGGAGGTTTGCCGAGAGCCGCCGCAAATCTCCCAGTGCTCGGCAATGACGCCGTATGCAGTAGTGGTGATGTGCAAAAATAAGTATCTCTCTCTCTCTCTCTCTCTTTTCTGTCTATATTGTGTGTTTCTGTCGCTCTGAACATTACAACTCTTGTGCACTGATATAGAATCATTCTTCCATATATATGCTTGGGAAAATATATGGTGGAAACCACGTAGTAGGTGGAAACATGGAAACCAATTCAAAAAGTTATATATTCGCTGTTTCAAAATTATAAAACTTGGCACACATATAGTGCATACACATATGTACTCACATGCAAAAGTTGGGATGTAAACTTAAACTAGAAAATTCATACAAAAATGACAAATTTCAGGTGCTTGTGCACTAAAAAGACAAAAATCCTTCAAATTTTGTCTTTTAGTGCACAAGCACCAAATTTGTCATTTTTGTATGAATTTTTCAAAGGTGAGTGTGCATGTCAACTTTTCTATATGAGTACATATGTGTATGCACTATGTGTGTGTCAAGTTTTAAAATTTTTGAAATAGCGAAGACATGACTTTTTGAATTGGTTTCCATGTTTCCACCTACTACGTGGTTTCCACCATATATTTTCCCCTTTGCAGAGCCCAATTATTGAACACGCTAGTGTTAGATAGATTCTTTTATATTGCTTTTTAAAAAGGACTAATTTTGATGCAAAAAAGAAAAATAAATATATATTGGACTATAAATACCACCAGGAACATAAACTTCTTTACTGTTCAGCTTGTCAAAGATACCATTATGTTCTAAGGGTCTCGAGGTCTTGACCAAAGTAGGATCGGGATGCATCAGGAATTTGGACTTGCTGATGGAGAGATACACCTGCAGACCTCCATGAGCACATCGCGTGGATGGCAGTCTGATCTGTTACCAATTAAAGAGGGCTGCAACTGAATTTTTCAGCCTTTCAGCAAAATGCAGTTTCAACATTCAAGAAAATTTGTTTGCAACTGAAATACTTTGTGCTTCCTGCTTTACTAAATTTCTTCTGGTGCTACAGCCCCTCTAATTCCCTCAAAAAATAAAGATCATCCAAATTTTTCAACAACGAAAAGAAACGCCGGTATCAATATTAGTAAACGTATGCAGCTAAATCTGGAAGACAGTTTGAGGCTTTGAGCAGCAGCGTATGAAAAAAACAAAAATCCAGCAATGTGTTTAATTCATTGTCAAATCAAACCATTTAAGATGTTTTCATTCCAGATACGTTCGATTTTAGTTTCACAATATACAGATATATAAGTCCATATCTATCTGCATGTAAATTCATTCCAGCTTAGTGATCACTTATAAATAGGCAAGCTATATATGGTCCTTGCTTTTGGCTCTTTTTTCGACTCCCCCACAGAAAATTGTGAAATTTTGCTGTCAGTGACTCTTAAACCGACTGGAACATTTTTGTTTCCTGTAAAATACTTATTGTATGCTTTACCAGTTCAATTTATTAATGGGTCAGAGGGATTGTAAGTAAACCAATGGTTGCTGGACTAACGTCCTGCGTAGCTATGGAGACACAGTGCTTAGTTATCAAAAAAAATCTCTGCAACAATCAGAAAACATTATTTTTTTTTTTGAAAAGAGTTTTTATTAAACTCAGCTTTTAAGAAAGCCAACACGGTTCAAGTACACGGACATCGTTAAAGCCGGGGATACCGACTTCATTACAGCAAAATAGAAGAACTGGCTTCCAAAAGCCTTACAGCAAACCAGAATTAAATTTCAGCTACGCCTGCAGATATCGCCGCGATAGGCTTGAAATCTTTAAGCCACCGTAGAAGTCCTTCCTTCACCTGGCCAATCTTCTCTCTGTCTCTCTCTTTGAGTAGTACCATCCATTGCTGCATAAAGAGATTGCAGAGTAGATTATGTCAACAGGAGCGTTGGGAAATTTCTTTTCAATTACCATCTTATTCCTGTTGTTCCACATTGCCCAAGAAAATGCAGCAAACACAAACATCATCAATCTAACAGGTAATAAGGTATTGTTACGCAGCCAATGCAAAGTAAACTCATCCAAACTACCTGGCACCTCCATGTGCTAGATATCTTTGATCACATACCAGATAAACTTGGTAGCACAACATCTAAAGAAAACATGGTTAACATTTTCTTTACCATCCCCTAAACAACATTCCTCTCAACCCTTCCACCCTCTATTGATTAGAGTTTGTGCAACCTGTAGCTTGTTGTTGAACATTTGCCAAAGAAAAAATCTTACTTTCGAAGGTACTTTGCATTTCCATATAAAACCTGCAGCCTTACTAGGCATTCCCCTGTCAGTTATGAATCTATACAAGGATTTGGTAGTGAACTTCTTTGATTTATCTAATTCCCAGACCACCTCATCTTTGTAGCTTGAGAGCTCGAAGTTTTGTAAATCATTTTCCAGTTCTTTCAGCCTGTTAAGCTCCTGACTAGACAGGGATCTTTTAAAAATCCAAGCACCATTCCCCTCTATCCAACAATCCTTAACACAACAGTTTGGTTCCCTGGCCATTAAGTAGAGATCATGATAATCAACAGCTAAGGGTACTTTCTTAAGCCAACAGTCATGCCAGAATCTACAAAGCTCCCCATTTCCTACTTTAAAACTTGAGCCCCAACAAAAAGAGATGTTTCACCCTATGTAGACCTTTCCAAAATTGGGACCCCCGAAAGTTACTTTTAGAAAAGTAAAAATTACAGTTTCTCATGTATTTGGCCTTTAGGATCCTGAACCATAAGGTGTCAGGTTCTTGATGGATTTTCCATATCCATTTGACTAGCAGACATTCATTCATAATCCTGGTGTTGATTATTCCTAGACCTCCCTGGTCTGTTGGTCTACTTACCGTGTCAAACTTTGCCATGTGATACTTGAATTTTCCACTAGCCCCTTGCCAGAGAAATTTGGACCTGATGCTATCCATTTTATCATGTACCCCTTGTTGAAGATCATAGAAACCCATAACATATATAGGGATACCCCCCGAGGCAATATGTTATCCTTTCCAAGGATCTAACCTCTTTCCCATTTTTCAGCTATGTAGAAGAATTTTTCCATATTTACGTGGTATTGAATATTTTATATTACCAGATTACCATTAGTCATATTTCATAAGAAAATGGTGTTTCAACTCAATGAATGCAAAAGCAGAATCATGCCAAGGAAATTGGCACATGTATAATGAGAATGGAAAATGTAACTGTGAAGCGCACTTAACCTTCTCCTAACTATGGAACAAAAAAGGTTTCTCCTTGAAAAATTGGTAAAAAGATGTTTACCTATGATATTACTTTTAAATTCAACAAATGATCTTATTAAGTACTGTACTAGTGTCAGACTTAGGCATCCGATCCTAAACTTTTCTACCGTCACACACACTCCAGCAGACAAAAGTACAAAAAAGTAGCTGGAAACATAAGTGAATCTAGCACTCACATTTGTTGAGTTGCATAACGTGTGAACTCTGAGAGGAGCACGACTATATATATATATCAGGCTAGTAGGTTCCCTTGTACACCGAACTATCTTGGTAACACTTAAAATCCCTTGCTGAAACCTACAATGGACTGCCAACTCCTGCCTTCAGCCAGTGAACTCTTGCCAACCTTGGTTGACCAGTGGGCTTGGCTGGTATCAAAAATTTCGTGTGGTGTGAATCTGTCCTCTCGCATGACTTGGCCACTGGCAGCTCACCTAAATGTCAAAAACTGGAAGTTGACCTGTTCTTCAGTATGTTGGGCTGTATACCACGATCAACATGAAAATAATGAATTGCTGGGGGCAGTGGCGCATCCTGCGTTGCGTCACTGTAGGAGACTGAAAATAATAGAGTGGTTATTCATGATGTCAGACTTGTTTGGTTTCTCCATCATTTAACGGTAATCAGAATCTGTAGTTTCTAAGATGGCCAACCCACTGCACAATACCTGGGTGTTCCATCCCAGGCTGGAATGTCTAGCTATGCCATTGTAATGAGAGGCTCTGGTATCACATTGAACACATCACTTACCAATTGTGGGAGAGGGAAGCGACCAAAACCAGGGAAGGGAGACAGCAACAATTATCTGTGAAGCTTTGTAGCAAGCAGATGCAAATCTAAACAAGGATGGACACAGAGTAGCCCAATGTTCATGCATTTGAGAGCCTCGGCCATCGGTTCTTACTGCCAAAACTAGGGTCGGCTATCTTTGCGATTGTTCTCTCCACCTAGTGCAAGGATTCAGAGCTGCCTCAAGGAGTCCTTTGTTCTTGAACCACACTACTGATATGCTCATAATTCGATGCATTGGATCAAGGTACTTACAGGATAGACGACATATGGAGAATACTTCTCAGAGTTTTAGATTAGGCATGCCACAGAAAGTAGGTCGAAATATAAATGAATGTTGTACTCACATTTATTGAGTTGTGGACGACGTGAACTCCAAGAGTTGCAAAGCTCGTGAACTCCAAGAGAAACATGCCTATGTATAAGAGGCTAATTGGTTCCTTTCTACACTGAAGTTCTTGGTAGCATGATGCACTAAACAATCCGAATAACCCCTTTGTTCATTGTAACCATTTTTCTGGTGTTGTGTTGTGTTGTGTTGTGTTGTGTTGTGTCGTGTTGTACTTTTTGTCCAGCCGGTCTTGGCTTCTTCTCTTAATGAAAAAGACAAGCGAAAACGGGTTCGAGAAAAAATATAGGAGAACAGATTAAGGGGCTGTTTGGTTTAGGGACTTTTTTTAGTCCTCGGGATTAAAAAAATCCCCTTTAGTCCCTACCAAACCAAACAGGAGGGCCTTTTTTAAGACTTTTCCTCTATTAGTCCCTAAAAGACTCTTTTGAAGGGACTTTTTTTATTAGTCTGTAGGACTAAAAAAAAGTTAGTCCCTAGGAACCAAACAACACCTAAATTGTTCCTCTGTCTATATGGTAGTGTAGATTTTATGTTAGCAGTTTGTCATACGATGTTTAGTCATTTCACAGGAAAATATGCTTTCAACTATATGAATGCAAAAACAGGAGTCTCAAGCGTGCTTAGGAGTTTGGCTCATGTATGATGGCAATGAAAAATACAACTTTGAAGCAGACGTAACTTTTCTCTAAACAATCCGACAAAATGGAAAAAAGAAGCTTATCTGGGATACTAGTCTCAACTTCCACAAATGACGCTAATAGATATTGTACTAGTTTTAGAATAGGCATCTGATCCTAAAATTTACTCGCTTCAGACACTCGAGTAAACACAGACCACAGAAAGTAGCTCGAAATATAAATGAATGTTGTTCTCACATTTATTGAGTTGCGGAGGACGTGAACTCCCAGTGTTGCAAAGCTGGTGAACTCCAAGAGGCGCATGCCTATATATATGAGGCTAATGGGTTCTTTTCTACACTGAAGTTCTTGGTAGCATGAAGCACTAAACAATCCGGATAACCCTTTAATTAGCTGTAACATACAGTGGACAGCCAATTGTTATCTTCATCCAGAAAAACTATTACAACCATTGATCGACTAGTGGTCGTAGGAGGTATCAGGAAATTTGTATGGTTAGGAACTTGTCCCTCGCCTGACACGACTGAGGGTGGTAGTTGACCTGTTCTTCAATATATCTTAGAGCTGCTTACCACGATTAGCTTATCCAGTTTGTGAAGCTGGTAGAGCAGAATAGTGAGGATGTGTACGTCTAGGAATGGAGCTGGCGGCTCAGAAGATTGAGGATGTGTTTCTGGGATGAGGCATCTGGTTGAATGTTGTTGTGGAAGATTGAAAACTAGTTGTTAGAAAAAAAAATTTACAGCTCTCTCTTTTGCTGTGAATAGTTTCCCGAGCAGGTTCGTTTGCTTTGCTTTGAAATTACAGCTCCCACTATTATTGTGCGTGCTCTCTTAATGATAGAAAACAGCCATTTAAGATCAATTTATGTGAACAATTTCAGATCATGAACATCGTCCACCTCAGTTGCACTCTGTGTTTTTTTTTTTTGGTGGTAGAGGAAAACAGAGCCACCGAGGAAGTTTGGCTTACCTTTTTTTTTTTTTTTTTTTGGTGGTGGGGGGGCGGGATGGGAGGTTGCTTCCAACCATTTGCGACTCCTGCTATCCAAAAACATGACATTCTAGGATAAAATTTTTGCCGCAGAAAACGCTTCACTGAACTTGGACAGGATTCCTACCATTTGCATCCTTCCACCGTGGTCAAAACATGTGTCCCAGAAGTTGTGCAATGCATTCTGCAGATTCAGTTTATCTGCCTCAGATTCTCAGGTTTTTCGATGTCAAAGACCCTAGCATCTTGACTTTTGAGGCAGCCATCCATTGTGTTTTCATGCATACAAAGACAGGTACTCCGATGCATCAGATTTGCAATGAGTCAGTAAAAGACTTTGAGCAGATGAAGGTTAAATATGTATGATGACAACTGGGACGTTAGCATAGATATAGCATACGGTTTTCGACACTAGCATGGGGTAGACCAATTCTTCTGTTGTATTTTATTTCTTTGAGTAGCACAAAAGGAAATATTTTTCATAACAGGATCTTTGAGAATCGATAATTATGATAAATGAGAGAAGGCATGGCATTTGTTGTGATTAAGCAGCTCCTCTGCCTTTATGGTATTGAAGATTTTATTTTTAGCAGTAGCAGCTTACCATATGAAATTTGGTGACATTTCACAATATTTTTTTGAACTCCGTATGTGCAAAACAGCTTCATGCTTAAATGTCCTTTCTGAGAAAAGAAAAAAAATATTACCTTGGTTATTAGTTTCAATTTCAACAACTGATCCAAATAAATAAATGTACAAGTTTAATTAGGCATGTGAACCTAAAATGTAATGTCTTTACACACTCCAAGTTAATAGGCGTACATAAAGGTAGCTCAAATTATAAGTGAATGTGGTCCTCGCATTTGTGGAGTTGCAGAAGACGTGATGTCTAAGAGGTGTACTAGAAGAAGAATGGGATACTAAAACAAATTGGGGACATTTGAGATTAACAGATGGCTATTGCCTATATATATCAGGCTAGTCGTAGGTTCCCTTCAGCACTGAAGTTCTTGGTAGCTTGCAGCCCCTGCACCCAACAATCTGGAATACAATTGAGATTCATAGCTATAACATATGGACTCACAATTGTGGTGGTCATCCATCAAAACTCCTAACCTGATCGCCGTGAGCAGTGGCATTAGCTTGGGAGGTATCTGGTAATTTGATTTGTCTAAAGCTTGTCCCTCAAGTGACATGAATGTTGATGATCTGTGTCCATGGCATCCTACCCATGGCCGTTCAACTGCTCATGGCACGGTTTCCTTCACAGCACCTCACTATTCTGTCAGATAGAGAGCCTCATGTTGACGCTCTGGGTGATGAGATGCAGGGGAATCATAATTTAATTTGATTTGTATATAGATTAAACTACATCTCACTGTTTTACTTGTTTTTGATATTTTCTGGGTGATGAGATGCAACAATATTGATCATTACATTTCTCTTGAAGTCTCACTAACAAGAAAACAAAGAACATCAACAGAATACAACTCCCCATGAAAAGAACATCAACACTTAGGAAGTGTCACAATGTAGAGTCCCTCATGATTTTAAAGAAAATCTGAAGTTTCTTTTGTTGATTAGTGCACACATTGATATTGGGTATGAGATTGAAATAAGTAGGTGATTGCCGTCGTCATTCATTTTGGAGCTCCTTCTTTGGTTGATGATCAGTTTTACATGTAGGGAACAAGGAGTATGTAGGGAACAAGGAGTTCCTTCAATCTGAAGTTTTACAACTTGGTACATTTTTTAAACAGAATTTTGACCAATGCAAACGATGCTGGTAGGTGCGGAAGTGGGCTCCAGGGGAATGGCAGTTCGTATAAAATTGTTTTGATAAGTAATTCCGTTCGATCTTAAACTTGATAAACTAAAGACTAGTTAATATTCTTAAGGTAAACCCAAAATTAACACATATGTCAGACTTGTAGATTCAGAACAACACTTCTATGTGTGATGGCGATGAAAATTAATTATTAATCGATTTTCAAGACTTAGCATGTTTAGCTGAGAACTGAACTAATAATGTGACACGCCTCCGATTGTTTTAAAAACAAAAATGTTTACCATATGATGTTTTGTGACATTTCATTGGAAAAATGTTTTCTGAATTCCATAAATGTGAAATATCTTAATGCTTAAATGTTATTTTTGAAAAATAAATATTTTTTTCTAGTTTTGTGACACGGGAAGCCCAAGTGGTGGGCGCCACGCCTCCACAGTAGCCCCAATCGTAAGGGCCGATCCGCCCGAAGGCGATCGCGCCGCATCCCCACGCCGGGGCGGAGCCGTGAAGAAGCCGTATGGGGGGGGGGCAGCGCACACCGCACAGATCCGGTAGTTGGATGCCGGATCAGGCCCAGCGGGCCCGGATCTCTACCGCCGGCTGAAGACTCACCGGGAACGGGTTGGAGCTCGCTGATTCGGTTGGAGCCGAGGGAAGAGGGGGAGAGCGTGACGCGATCGCTGACGGTTGTGCAGGCGCCGCATACCACCGCATGCCGAATGGCGGCGGCGGTGGTGCACTTTCTATACCCCCGGACACTACTACAAAATTGAACTTGCATGGTGTTTAGTTTTTATTTTCCGTGGCGGGCATTTAGAAAACCACCACGGAAAATAGTTGGCCCGGCAGCCCCGGTTGGGAATGCCCGCCACGGTTAATCGATTAACCGTGGGCGGGCATTGTAAAATAACCGCCACGGTTAATAGGGATTAACCGCGGGCGGGCATTGTTAAAAGTCCGCCCGCGGTAAATAGTTTAACCGTGGCGGTTATTGTAATAAGCCCGCCCACGTAAAATGAGGCCCAACCCAAGAGCGAAGAGGCCTAGATCCAATGGAAAAAGCCCGGTTCACGGTGTCCTCGTATATATACCCTGCACCTAGGGTTTCAGATCCCATTCCGGCTCCTTTCTCTCCCCTCTCTCTCCATGACCGGCCGCCCCTCCTCTCGACTCCCTCCATCCCCTAGACCGGCGGCCCGGAGCGGCTCTCGCTTCCACCTCGAGCTCGTGGGCGGGGCGGGCGGACTCGGAGCGGGGGCTCATCGCGTGGCGGGGCGCAGGCATGAGGGGGCCCGTGGGCGTGGATGCACGTCGAAGCTCGCCGGCCGCGGGGAGGGCTCATCGGCGCCTGGGCTCGGGCGGTGCGTGGGCGTGCGGCGCATCGGGCCCGTGGCGTGGATCCGCCTCGGGCTCCCACCATCGGCGCTCGGGGTTCGTCGGCGTAGCGGTGGCACGGCTCCATCCATCTCCACTCACGGCGTGGGAGGCGACGCTGGCGGCGCGCCTCGTCCCCTCCCTCCCATGGCGGCGTGGAGGCGGATCGGCTTGGCGCCAAAGGCTGAATCCCCAGCGGCGTGGCCGCCGGCGGTTGCGGATCCCAGCGGTTTGGCGGGGGGCGGCCGGATCCGCCACCGCACGACGGCGCCATGGCGGTGGCCCGCGGCGCTCGCATGCCGGCGCGCGGAAGCGAGGGGCCAAGCTCGCCGTCGCCCGGATCAAGCGCGGAGGCCGGCGTGGCGCGTGGCGCGCGCAGCCAGCCGGCGGCGCCCTCCCGGCGGCCGGCGTAGTCCCGGGCGGCGAAGCGGGTCATGGTGCCGGCGGCGGGACACGAAAACCCTAACGGGCCTAGAGGCCCGTGATCCGGGCCCGTTAGGGGTTTCGATTGATTTTTCTTTTTTTTTTTTTTTTAATTTATTTACCATGGCGGGCATTGTAAGTAGACCGCCATGGTTATCTATTTTCCGTGGCGGGCATTGTTAAAAGTCCGCCACGGTTAATCGATTTGCATGGCGGGCATGGAGTCCGCCACGGTTAATCGCTTGATTAACCGTGACCCTAGCTCGTGGGCACCCAATGCCCGCCACGGAAAATCAAAATGCCCGCCACGAAGTTCCATTCTCGTAGTAGTGGGAGTAGTTACTCCCATCTTCAAAACCACATTGGGTATGTGTTCATACTTGTTTATCGCTTTGAGTATGTTTAGATACTCATATTAAGATAGTCTAGATCTTACTACCGAAAAAAATTCGAGGAACCCTTTTTTTTTTAATATATTATGTAAAATGCCACTACATTTGTATATAAAAAAGTATATGCATATACTCTACGTATGCATGCATACCCTAGATGGTCTAGTATGATCATATACTTCATCCATATGCACTTCGTTCGGTCATATATACCATAAATCTTGACATATAAACATGGGAGTAACTACTCCCTAAGAGTAGAAAATATTTTCCCTATATATATCAGAGTTGCTGTTGATTCTCTTCTAGCTACCACCAGATTCCAAAGAAGTATCATATATGATTTTTCTGGAGAGTTGATTGTTCACTTATGCTAACATGCAGGTGTGCATCCTGTTTACTCTAAGCGCTAGGCATGGGTGGTATTAGGAAAATGTGAGATCACTGGAAGAACATAATTTTCGTTGTTCATTTCCTTCTTTACCATGCTGTATGGAGGGAGGGGCCTAGCCAGGAGACATTAGTTTCTTGTGAAATCTATACTCCCTCGGCCTTTTTTTGGCTGCTACAGTGCCACATCTAGTATCAGTTGTCTCCATACGCACACGGATGGACCAGATTGATTAGATGGAAGGACGGCCAACGGCTGATAACAAGCACAGTAACTGTATTAAGTGGCTCAGTCAAAAATACCACTTCAGTACAAATGCTCAAAGAACTCTAATTCATTATACCTTGATCTGATCAATATGGATGGCATTAAATTAAGAATTTTTACAATAATCGGGAAAAATTCAATGGCCGAGAACGGCCGATCCGACGGCTACAAAGGCTGGAGGCAATGGGAGGCAAAAAAAGGTACACCGGAGGCAAAAATTGCCTCCAGCTTGAGACTATGACAATGGGCCATAGAAGCAAAAATCGCCTCTGGTTGCCTCCGCAAAATGGACGGATTAAGAATGATCGGTAATTGCATTCTTATAATTTTTTTTCCGATCAAGGGTAAAATGGTAACTATAACTACTATAGCTTTTTTTTGACCCGCGCCTCCGCGCTGTTAGGGGCCCCTCCATGTGACACCCTGTCCTCCAAAGCCGCAACGCACAGCCCTTCCGGGGGCGCGCGACGCACACATAAAAGCCGCACCGCACAGCCCTTCCGAGGGGCGCGCACGCGCGTACACATAGCACCTTGCTTACACTTTAGTCCTCGCTTCATGTAAAAGGGTTAACCCGGCGGTGATATGGCTGGGAAGGCAAAGGCTTATAAGTTGGCTCCACCCTTGCTTAACCAGCAAGGTGCTACTAAACATATGCACTCTGCACTCATAGACCCCCTACCGGGCCACATCCAAATTGGGCGGGTGTTACACTCCATGTCACCGGGTCACCGTCAACACCATCGATCCATGTTGCCGAGATCTCTGCAGCGCCCGCTGCGCCCGCCGACGGGGCCGCAAGTGCAGCCTGGGTCGTGCCTTATGCGGCGGTTTCAGCTGCCTCCGCTTTCGTCGCGTAAAAGGGCTCTTAAATTAAACTAATGCATAGGTATCAATTTCTTGTAGAACTTGAAGAACATTACATAGATTCAAAATTGTTAAACTTGTTTTCGTAAAAAGAATGTTTCACTTTTCATGATCACGAATAATGATAGCGAGCGAGAATGACGATTCTCCTGATTAAGCTGTTCCTGCCTTTGTGGTAGTGAATTTTTTATATTAGCAGTTCACCATGAGCCATATTTCATAAGAAAATGTTTTTCAACTCAATTAATGCAAAATAGCCTCATGCCAAGGAATTTGGCACATGTATAATGGCAATGGAAAATGTAAGTTTGAAATAGCCTTAACCTTTTTCTGCATCATGGAACAAAAAGGGGTTTTTTTTGACAATTTTGAAAAACATGTTTACATTGAATTCAATAACTGATCTTATTAAATACTGTACTAGTTTCAGATTAGGCATCTGATCCTAAACTTTTCTTCCTTCACACGTTCCAGCAGACAAAATTACAAAAAAGTAGCTGGAGACATACGTGAATGTTGCACTCGCATTTGTTGAGTTGCATAACGTGTGGTCTCTAAGAGGTGCATGACTATATATATCAGGCTAGTTGGTTTCCGTGTACACCTAAAATCCCAATCTATAACTTAGAATGGACCGCCAACGCTTGTCTTCAGCCTGTAAACTCTTGCCAACCTCGGTTGAGCAGTGGGCTTGGGAGGTATCCGGAAATTCATGTGGTTTGGAACTGTCCTGTCGCATGACACGACCATGGGCAGTTGACCTATTCTTCACTGTGTTTTATTGGGCTGCATACAAGGATCAACATAACAATACCCTGACACAGGTCTGGTCCTTATGGTATGGTAATGGACCAGGCGTCATAGAACGAGGATATTGTCCTGTTGGGCTAGGGAAGAATCCTCTTTGGCCTTACTAGTAGGTATAGACAAGTTCATGGCTGTGGACTGGTTTGGTTTCTCCTGATTTTATCACGGAGTCAGAGTCTGTAGTTTCTGAGATGGCCAACCCACTGCACAACTCCAGGGTGTTCCATTCCAGGGTGCAGGTCTATATCATCGCATGGAGAGATTGTGATAGCACATTGTACACATCACTTACCAATTGTGGGATAGGGAAACGACTACATCCGGCGAAGGTATCCATCAACAATTGTGAGTCTGTCAAGATTTGTAGCAAGCAGATGCAGATCTAAACATGGATGGACACAGAGTATCCCAATGTTCATGCGTTGAGAGCCTCAGCCATGGGTCCTTACTACCATAACTGGCCCGCTATCTTTTCGATTGTTCTCTCCGCCTAGTGCGTCAAGGAGTTATGTGCTCTTGAAGCACACAGCTGATATGCTCATAGATCCCTGCATTGTATCATGGTACTTTCAGGCCGGAGAGACACGAGATATGGATAATACTCAGAGTTCACTAGCTACGTAGTTATTTCTTCTCCCTGTCATTATCTCTATATCAAGAACACTGAATCCAAGAATGTTCATGGCAATGATAAAAGGGTCATTGTTTCCCACCGTAATGATGATGGCACGCTCATGAGTGGTTCTACAATTTTGCCACCATGGAAGGGTCATTACTTGTGAATTCCGCTGTTGAATGTTTCTTCAGTTTCAACTTTCACTTTGAGGATGAATGGCAGTGGAATTTACACAAACTTAGCATAGATGTCTTTGATAAGATATGTATAACAAAGACAATTATTGCATCATAAAGTAGCAATATTCCTTTTGTTTTACTGCTACTACTTCGATGTTTTCCCCTTGTACAGCTCATCAAGAACACGTGTTTCCTTTGAGTAACTACAAAACACATTGCACAGATTGAAGACAAGCCAGTAGAGTTTGCAACACTGCATGGCATGCCGGCACACCATCTTGCTATCACGTGCACAGTAACAAGCGGCACATGCCTTTCCAAAAAAATTTAGTGGCCTTACACACTCTAGCACAGATTAAGTGACTGCCCTGCTCACATTTGTAGAGTTCCAGAGTGTGTGCAACTTCCAGACATGCAAGTGCATTAAAGGAAAATTACAGTCTTCTCTTTTGTCATTGTCAGGTACTCGAAGGAAGGAGATATTGTTGACGTTACACAGGAACCAATGACTATATATACTACTCTAGATGGTTCGCATCCACACGGAAGCTCAAGAGTACGTAGCTAGCCTGCACCCAATAATCTGGACAGCACCTGAAATCCTTCGCCATACCTACCTTCATCAAGCAATAGCCTTGAGAGGCATCAGGAAAAATAGAAACAGTTTCAGGAAACATAAACGTGGAGAAATTATGGAAATCTGCAGAAGCAAACAAGGACAAATTGGCTGCTCTGATGGTTCTCTTGCTCTTGTTATGCTCTTTTAATACGGGGATTTACATTTGACATGTCATGTTCTGAATGTGTGGACAGATTACCTTTGTAGTATATATATTTTTTTAAGATCATGCCATAGGCGCGTTTTTCATTAAGTAGATATTGTTTCGAACAAGGTTCGCTAGACCTCTGTAATATACTTACAGAAAAGTGAGCAGCCTTGCGAAAACATGAAATATTTCCAAATTTGTAAAGTCTGTAATTCACTTCTGTTATTTTAATTGCTGCATGCTCTGTTTGGTATGAGTATCATGGATTTCTTCAGTAATGACAACTATCAGGAAGAAATCGTGAGCTTGACAGTGCTTTAATAGTCTGTAAATGCAGATGGCTTCATTTGTCTCTTCAAAATAGTATGGAAGAAATGTGCAAAATATTACGTTTTTTGGAATGAGGAATACAAAAGAACTAGTCACTTATTTTCAATCCATCTATACTAATCTTGCATCTGAGAGTCAACTTAGTAATTCATGAGTATCCGAATCATTTTTCATTTGTAGAGGGTTCTGTTCTAAATTTCTGTACTTATGTTTTGTCGATATGTTTTCTCAGCGGTTGTTCTAGTGAAAGTCACAGCTGTCCCTAGATTGACACTTCTCCATGAACTTGAAAACTCCCTCTCGCTGAGAAGTCTGGCACATGCATAATGCCAATGAAAATTTGAAAATACAACTCTAAGGCAGCCACGACTTTCTCTCAAAATGGAGCAAAGATATTTTGTTCGACAAAATGGGAAAATGTCTACCTTGGTTGTTAGTATTATTGTTTCAAGAGAACAACAGATCAACATAAATGAACGTACTAGTTCCAGATTAGGCATCTCACACTCTAGTAAACAACAGTACATTCATCATTGGGGGCCCAACCCCACCACATCGCACATCTTGTCCTCTAGGTCTGTTTCACTATGCTTGTGAGCCTCTCCCTCTAAGTTAATCATTAAGCACTTGATGGTTTGCTCGTTAGCTTGGACTGTGAGGTCTGGGATCAGGAGCTTCACATACATGTTCTAGGAGGCACCAGAACTCGTAGGGTACGTCTTAAGATGGTTGTCCCTTCTCTGGGCTCGACGACGAAGTGGTCCTATGCATGGGCGATACACGTGCCTGCAACCGTGGCAAGTGGGCTACTCTTGTTCATTAGTTGCCTGGTGTCAACCAAGCATGTGGAATGGGCCTCTCCACCATGCATTATGTAGCAATGGGTCTCAAAGCGTTTGCAAACCTTTGCCATTTAATCTGCCTCCAGCCAATCACAAAGCCACGGACATGGTGGTGCCATTTAATCTTGTCCTCATCCCACTCTCTCTTTCGTCCACAATTGCAGTAGTTCCTCCATCAATGGCGCTAAGAAGACGTCAATGTCGTTTCAAGGTTGCTTTGGCCCTTGGATTAGTATTGGCATCACAAGTATGTCTGTTTCGTACGCAGACAAGGTGGAAGGTTGTATGTGCAAAGAGTTACCGGTCAGGTTCTATGATTTCTGCTAACAGTATTAAACGGGTTCATCCCATCCATGCTCATACCACACCTATGTTCCTTGTTTGTTCTATAAATGACCTCCTGTATTTGTGATTAATAGCACACCACTACGCAGCATCAGCCAGGTGTCACAACTTTCAATCAGTCACTCGACCTTCCTTATGTCAGCCCATCAGTTTGGCTCCGCAGTAGCATTTTCACCATGCATTTTATTTGCAAGGGATCAGGACCCTAGCTCCTTGCACCCTTCTGGTTCTACTACTTATATATAGTCCAAGTGCTCCTAGCTATGCCAGAGTAAGATGTCTTTGCTTTAATTAGCTCAATCAGGTGATCCTTGCTTCAAACAAAATTACTAAAGGAAATGTAGATACTTCAAACGAAATACACCAGAAAACAGTCCTCTAAGAGCAAGGATGATGGTCACCCTAGTTTCTTCGGAGGATGCCCATCGTCATTGTCCTCATGCTCGTCATCATCGTTGTCATCCTGCTCCTCCTCTGTCTCCTCTTCCTCCGCCTCGGAGTTCCAGTACGTTAGGAATCACATCAAGATCCATGTACCAGTACTCCCTGGAGGCATCGTCTGGCGATGTACGTTAGGAATCACATCAAGAATAGGTTAAACCTCAATCACTTAATATGCAATAGTGGTCTAGAGGCCAAAACATACAACAATTAAATCTCATGAGGTGAACCCTAAAAAATTTGACAGGTCAATGCTAGCACATAAGACAAATCAGTTAAACAATTCGAACAAGATCGCACGTGAGACAAACTTTTTTGTGGAAAACGTTTGTAGGAAAAACCGTATCGCGCCAACAACGATCTCCACTATGGGGAGATGAAATGTGTCATGACTTATTTTGAATTGATATATTAGGGATACACGTACAACCCACAAGGCCACAAGCAAGTTTAATATGCCTGAAATTCAAGTTTACAAACTGATGTTTAAATGGTTACAATAAGTTTCAAGCAGTCAGCATCCTATGTGTTGTATTGTGTGACGATCCATGCAGGGATCATCAGATAACTGAAAGAAATTTCAGACATGCATGCATACCAATATGTCTCTAAACGAGGCCGTTGGGGACCCTTGCAGTGGACTGTCCAACAGACCAAGGTGTATCGTATGCCAACATGCTCTGATATATGAGGAAGTGGATGGTCTTCCGGTCGAGGCAACTAGTCTCTAATCGTAAGTGCGGATTATAAAACTTCCTAATGTATCCCAATCCTGATAAGCAGCAAACAAAATGATGATAGGAGTGATATGAGATACGACTGGTCCTCAAACACTAGCATTTTCTGCATGCATTCTATTCTAAGCGATCCGGGCACCAGCTCCTTGCACCCTTCAGGTTCTACTACTTATATATATAGTCCCTGCTTTAATTAGCTCGATCTTGTGATCCTTGCTTTAGTTAACTCCTCTTTTTTTTTAGCTGCCTGTACCCTCAGGTTCTACTACTTATATGTAGAGCTGCTATAAGGCTCTAAATGAACCTTCCTTTAATTAGCTCTTCTTTGCTTAAACTTTAAGAGGCCACACCATTTTGTCACCCGTTATATATTCATTCAGGTCACATTCTGGTGTTTTTGCAGTAGTGAGAAAGACAGTCAGCAATTATTGTGTTTTTTTTGGGTCCAAGTTGAAACTTCTTTTTCAAATTTTGTGCTAGTGAAAAGACAGTATGCATTATATATTTGTTATATATTTAATCAATTTATCCACTGAATATTTAATACTTATATACTCCAAGATTCTGTGACTTGTTGGATAACAGGTCGAACTGTAGTATGGCGTATACTGTTTGCCTACCCAACATAAACAAGTAGAGCCGTTAACCCATATAATGCACTTAAATGAGATAGTACTATAAGATCAATGAAGGGAGTAGAATTGAGGTTCTAAACTATATATATATACATATGTAACAGAGTTACCTTGTTTCTGTAGACATTGGATTGGGATGAATCAAGCAATTTCTATGTAGCATTTTCATTCCATAGAACGTCTTCAAGGCAGTTGATGAACTGATGACCTTTTGGGTTCTTGCTTGGAGTTGATGAAGTCATCAACACCCGGAGACCAGTAGACAAATGATCTCTGACATCGCTGAATGTCAGGATCAAGAGGAGGCAAGAGGCGCACAAGGCGGGAAGATCCAGAGTGTGTAAAGAGGAGTAGGCCTGATTGATAAATGGGATGGTTGATGGAATGGGCCAAGGCCCATAACGGTTTGTGTTGGTGTCGGTGCACCGACGGGTTAAATATACCCGATGTAACCGCCTTAAACTCTCGAGACGTCCTTAAACCCTTCAGGTGCTTTGATGAAAAAGATCATTATCTTGCTTAAACTCTTCAAGACGCTGATTACTAACTCAAGGTTAATGTAAGTACCCGATTTTTACCTATTACTAATCAAATCATATGAAAATCGCATAGAATGCCTTCATTCAATTCCAGATTGTAGTAGAATTGAAGACTCCATTTTACTCACACAATTACAATAATTTAACACTTTTCTAGACAGGTTAGATGATCTATTCATATATAGTATGAGAGAGGTCATGATATCCTTCGTATGCATATATACCTGGATGCACTCTATTCCTCTGTCGTGGCAACCTTATAGCCGTGAGAAAACCAGTTTGCTGAGATCTACAAGCTGTGGAGGATGGCATATAGGACAGGGATGCATCAGGAAATTGGCTATCTTGCCATATATTTGTACCTCTGATAGCCCATCAGGAAATTGGCTATTCATTCCTCAGACAGCAACTGCTATCTTCTGTAATCCTGTTGGATATGCTTCGCAGCATCTGTTGTTCTGCTTTCATGTTTTGGAGCATCTACTGTAGTTTTGAAGATATGACCATATATTCCATATTCTTATACAAGATCGCCTATGAAAGTTTCTTTGTACCGCCCTATAAATAGGAAGCCATTTCTACAGAAGGTTGATATTACAAGCAGCCCTACAAATGAGCTGCACAATTAAAAACTTAGACATACCGCCAAAGCATATCAAAATTTACCACCGTGTGTCGTAACTTATCTCTCCCACTTAAACTTATTCTTCTGGAGAATTCCCACCAACTCTCTTCTACTTCCACCTCCTTCCCCAGCTGCTAAGAATTAATTATTGTTATACATATTGTATGCTTGTAGCTAATGGCCAATGCTTCTGTCTGAAATGAATGCTTTCAGCTAGTATGTGTTTTCCTACATGCTGGAAGAACCGTTTTCTTGTTGGAAGAACCGTTTTCATGTTCATCAGAGAACTCACTAGGTGAAAATGAAAATCTAGTCCCTTACTCTGTGTCTTCAATATCTTAGAGCTACACAATTCAGAACCTACTCTAGTTGTTTGCCTTGTCTTATAACCTGTTCATAACTTAAGTATACATGGTTGTGCAGCCAAGAATATAAACACAGTCCAAGTGATAAAAGTTTTATGCAGGATGCTGCCTGTGTTTGTTTTCATAAACTTTAATAGGACATATATATTCATGCTTTCCCACGACCAATGATGAAAGAGGTCACCGCCATCTGTGTTCCTTCGACTTTAGTAGTTAGAAATTCTGTTGTTTCCTACCTGACCAAGCACGCAGGTCTGTATCTCCTGAACCCTCGCCACCCGGGGCAGCAGACTTTTTTCTCGCAGCCATCTTCCCTCTTCGAATCATCCCCTCCTACAATTCAGTTTCTTTATACACCTCTCCCTCATCACAAATAACTTGGCTGTCCGCAGGAAGCTTCGTAATTACCACGCTGTGATCTACGATGCAGCGGGTGGTGATTGGCGCAAGGCAACTAGTATCAATTTCTTTCACGGCAACCAAAAGCGTGAGATACAAAGCTTCCCAGTGTTTCCCAATCTCGCCCCTGTAGTGTGAATAGAAAGCATCATGATGATTGATGATATATAAGAGATTAATTGGATGCAGTAGTATTTTTGGCTTGCATTTTATTCTGATGGCTCAGGACACTAGCTACCTCCTCTTGCACCCATCACGTTGTACATCATTTCATTACAGCAAAGATCACCAGACAGCGATTAGCACATCGCGGGTTTCTAGCATGTCCATCCCCATGCCTCAGCAACATCAGTCACTCCGGTCAAATATGTGCAGTCATGACGTCAAATATGTGCGCCCAACAATCACAGGTCGATCCTTGCGCATGATAGCAAAATGGAAGGAAAAGCAGGGTATAGAGATGCGTGGATAAGATTATTGCTTAAATAGGCAGTAGATTTATGGCATTGACATTTGATTTTATTCCATATATTCAAAATACATTGTACTATAATTAACTCCAAACAAATTCAAAAGTTTTCCTAGTAACAATGATACCACTTCTAAGAAGAAGGAATACCACTTCTACACAACATTTATAATGAAAACAAAGATGTGTTAAAATCCACTCCCTAAGAAGGATCCTCACGGAATGCGTGCATCAGCATGACAAAGCTAGGCATTAATGTATCCCTCAACATTTTTTAATATTTTATATAAATAAGGACTTGGTTAACATTTGTTCTTTATTTTGGTTGTTACATCTATTTTAGCAAGAAAAATTCTTTGGTGTTTTTTTTTTGCCTTGTAATATATTTTCACTCCCTAAGAAAAAAGGGTGCTAAAAAAATCTTTGATTTGATTCATTGCTATGTAGCTTAAAGTTTTGGTACATTACACATGAATGCATCAAACAGGGTGAGATTAGTAATGAAGGAAGTTGCAGCCCATTATTGAATCAGTACTGGATGGACACATTCATATTGTTGTGATAAAAAAAAAAAAGCTTGTTACAATTGTCCTAAATCTGTATGCTGACTATAAATACCACCACCTACAATGGAACTTCTCTACCAGCTGCTACATATTTGATAGGGATTCAATTTTCGATAGGTCACAAGTTCTTGAAGAAAGTAGGATTGGGATGCATCTAGAAATTTGGATTGCTATTCCGGAGATGCTTTGGAGATCAGGCATGCACAGGAGCCACGACATTGGTGGCAAGGAGCAAGCTGGCAGCAAGATAGCAGAGATCGATGGCTTATGCATCTTGCATTAGAAGCAAGCAAGCATCTTAGTATGAGGATTCTGTTTTGCTAGCTTTCAGCTGTTTGTTAACGCTTGTTTTAATTCTTTCATTAATAAATTGTTGTAGGGGCCTCGGCCCCTCCAGTCCAGTCACAAAAAAAAAAAGTATGAGGATTCTCTCCCAAGATGTGTATTCACTGTTCTTATATTCCTTTTTTTTGTGCCACTGGCCTGATGACCTAATCTTATAACTGAACAAGAACACAGGCATATCGAGATAATGTGGATGTTGAACAATGTGGGAATTTTCAATATCAGCTCAAACGCCACCAAAAAAGAGTTGAATAAAATAAAT
This sequence comes from Hyparrhenia diplandra, assembly GCA_015847255.1. Taxonomy (NCBI): domain Eukaryota; kingdom Viridiplantae; phylum Streptophyta; class Magnoliopsida; order Poales; family Poaceae; genus Hyparrhenia; species Hyparrhenia diplandra. Next base: position 172,555 of record JADLZK010009433.1, on the reverse strand, counting down.
TGGTTCAGTAGCCTTGCACAAACTGTGAAATAATTGATCAACTAGTCTATCCATGAAACACTTATCAGCACTATAGTAGTTTGCCTATTGTAAAATAACTGACAAAACAACTACTCATACTAATCACTACCAAGACAGATGAGGATTATGTGGGAGTGGGGAACAATCAGGCCAAGTGGGACCATAGCTTTTCTTCCTTTGGTTTAAACAACTAGCGAGCCATATCAGCCATGAAATGCATGGAGGAGAATGTTATCCAAATCGACAGATACACACTGTTGAGCTCGAAATAATCCAAGCTACAGTTGACCATAAGTCTGGGTTGCTTTCCATCAAATAATGTGAAGTGAAGTTTAGGCCAATGACCAATGCGATTCCACCCTGCGTCCCCAGTAGAAGGTGATGGGGGCGCTGGTGAAGGCCAAAAAGGGGCGGTTGGCGTAAGAAGTCTCGTTTACATATAGACAGCAACCAACATCACAGTTTGCAGTATTGAAAGATAGCAGCTGGATCATTTCTTCTGCCATAGGTTTCATCTTCGGCTTCAACAGCAGGCTCCAAGTCTTTACCAGCATCACTGTCATGAAGATGATCGCCATCAGGGACGAAAGAATCTTCTTGTTAATCACTGCACATCATTCTGTGTTTTCCAAATAGTACACAGACTCACAGAGCACCTGCAAAGAGCAATATTATCATCATACGCTTCTTACCTCTACAGCTCTCAACGATCTATAAGACCAGAAACATACCAAGAGGGCTTTGAGAAAGGATATGATCAGATGTTTCAAGGTTTCCACACATATAAGTCCAAGGATATGCATGCTACAGAAATTAGGGTGAAGCTATATATGATCCCTGCTTTAGCATATATTTTTTACCATAGTTTTTTCCTTTTATCAATGACCGCTCTTCACCATGTTACTAAGCTGTGGCTAGACGACAGTCTGTAGCTTTTCATCTGTCTTGGTTAACTGTTGGTTAGCCTTGATACTTTGTGGATCCTTTGGATCCCCTATTTTTTAATCCAAATTACGCTGTTATAGCCCACGGTATAGCTCAAAAAATGACATTTGTTAGGTCTGATGACTCATATGTAAGTAGTTAAACAAATGCGTCCTGCACATACATTGATGCAACTGATCAGTAGGGAGAGACATGCACTGTTGTTTTTGTCGGTTGTATCGGAAATGTGCAATGGTGGCCTAGATGTCAAGGAAGGTTCACAAACTCATATATCCTTTATAGCATTGAGAGTAAAACATTAAGCTAGCTGTACAACAGATAAAGATATAGATGGAGACAATATATACCACACCACCAGCTGCACATACACTCTGTTCGTTTAGTATTCCATATTCTGAGGGTCACAAGTTCTCGACAGAAGTCGAAAGTAGGATTGGGATGCATCTTGAAATTGGATTTATTATTGCTGAGAGACTACAGTAGCAGAACACTGGAGGATCGGAAGAAATGTGGGCCAAACACGCCCATCTCACAGATAGCTTGCCGTCCACTAACACACCGTCGGTGTGCTTGAGATATTGAACTCAATCAAAGTTCCCGATGAACCAGATGATGTGGAGCTCCGTGTGTTAGAGTAGTGACCTCTGATTCCAAAGGTTCTTGTACTAATGTAGAATGCAGTTATGAACATGGTAGTTCTCCCAGAGGTGAACCTATATTCATATTATCAGGTACTGTAAATGCATCTCTTAAAAATGCTTAAAAGTAACTGTGTCTAATTTTTACTGTATCTGTGACCCTGCGGCACCTGTCTCTATGAAACCGCAAGGTTAGAGCACCCCTAGCTGTGGAAAATGCTAGGGTTACAGCTGTTACGAAGGGTCATTCTTGGAAAGTGGTGACATTTCCATCTTGTTCATCAAATGCTTGGTATCACTCAAGAACGGATGAGCTCTTGGTAACATTCCGTACAGCCTGTTGAACAGAAAAAGAACAAACATGAGGGGGCGGCATGTCTGAAGCTTTGCTAACATACCTACCTCCAGTTCGCATCTGGAAAAAGTGCAGGCTGCTGCACACAATTGCTCAATGCAATATGCATCTGGGTCATTGATGCAATAAGGTAATAATCCATGTTCATGTTATTTTTTCATACAAACTTTAACTGCTAGTTAATCCGAAGTAAGAACTGGGATGCGTCAGGAAATCTGGTCATTGATGCATCTGTGTCTTGACGAAAGTAAGAATGCGATGCGTCAGCAAAATTGGGCTTGCTGTGGCAGAGTCTCCAGCAGAGCTTCTGGTACACGACACGTGGACAGTGGCAGCACACTTATTTTTTTCAGTTCTGACATTGTGCTTAGTAGTCACAATAGATAAACATGAAAATTAATAAATAGTTATTTTCAAAAGTGGTTTGAGACTTTGAGTAGACATATTTTATCTGACTCAACAAAAACTCGAGGGCTGAATTCCGACCTTTTCCGTTTGTTTAGGAGTTGTAGCTTTTCCAATAGTATTTTAGACCAACTTCAAGAGTTCAAAAAATTCGTACCCAAAACCATTCATTTCCATGTAGGAAAAAAAGTCATGGGAGGACCAAAGAAACGTTTCTCCAACAATTTCAAATAACACCACTCCTAAAAATATAAAAATGTGTGAGGTTGCGTGTGGCATGGCATCTATGTCACAGCCTTCCTTCTCCAGTGCCGCAGTCACCCAAAGCACTAGACGGCCGACCGTAACCAGCCAACTGTGGCGCCCAAGCCGGCCGACATCCTTGCCCACTGGCCGGCAGCTGGCCAGCGTATGGAATCGTGCCAGGGCTAGCAGCAGGTTGTGGCTGGCCAGACATAGCCGACGACGTCCATGGCTATGGTGCGAACGAGCAGAAGGCCCAGTAAAGTATTTTTTTTCCATGCCCCTGTGAGTGCTGCGCGTATTTTACACGCTTCAGGATTGGTTTTCTATTTGCTAAAAGATTATGAGTTGGGGTTGGGAGTTGTTGGAGATGCATATTCATCAATCTTACCAAAAAAAACCTGGATTGTGGAGTGTTTTGCGAACTCTGGGAGATGCTCTTACCGTCAATCATAACCTAATCATGTACACAAAATTACTAATGAACTGTCCCACAGGCCCCACATCCAACACCGGCATCGCAAAATATTTTCACCAACAGCTTATTTTAGGGCACCGACCATTGCATTATCAAGAACCAACGTGTTTACAGCACACTGTTTAACACCACACACCAGATAAACTCCACATGGCGTTTGCAATTTGTGAGAGAACAAAACCAGATCCAGCATATTGTTGCAGCTTTTCATCTACCTTGATTTTTTAAGTTGGTTATCCTTAGAGCCACAAAGCTACGTTTTGCAGTTAAAGAAGCTCGTGTACCCTGTTAAATGTATAGTTTACCCTGAATTATTAGCTCTAAAGCCAGCATTCGAATATGCTAGAAGAAAATGCAAAGTGACAACTAGGTATATATATTTGTCTTGACGGATATGAAACAAACAAGCTTAAATATCTTGTACACACTACTACAAAGAGTCACTATAAGAACACCAAGCTTTTTGAGTAGGGGCGGCTTTTGCTTTGACCCGCCCCTACCAATAGCAGAGGCGGCTCAAACTCAATATAGAGGCACCCCTACTAATGGAATAGTAGGGACGGCTCTGTACTAAGGCGCCTCTGAATTTTAAAATGAAGGACTAAAAATTAATATTTTAAAAATGATCTTAGATGGGGAAATGATCTTGGAGTTTGTTGCATGGAGATTTATTAGACATTGTTGAGCCAACAACCAGTTTCTTCTTTTTGCAAGAAGAACCGACAACCTGTTTTATTAGAAGAAAAGCTTCTATCTTCACAATCAAGCAATGTTTGTCCTGTGTCTCGAACTATCTTCAGTCTGGAGTTTGCATCTAAATCGCTAGGAAAGTGTTAAGGTTATCTTTCTGGTTTCTAGCTTCATTTGTTTTCAGTTGGCAACACCATCTGCAGTGCTGTAAAACTGCAAAACATGTTGTCTGTTTTTACCCTGGATATGAAATGGAGGCATCGCCGCTATGTCCAAAAAAGCTTAATTGTAGTATATGAGATATGGCCTTATTATGCCTTGTTATGTATGAATGTATTTCGTTTTACATGAGACAAACAATGAAAAAATCTTATCGTCAAATTGTTTTTAAGCGCATTTTTAAAAACTATGGCAAGGCACGGGCACTATACTAGTAAAAGATGTACATCTCGAATAGTTACTGAGTCTTTTGTTGTTAACAACATTTTCATTTAACTTTTCTTTGATGCCTCAAATTGTGACGTTTAAATGTCTAAATTTCAAAATTTGATTTTTTTTCAAGCGACCTCGGATGGAAAAACCTTCCTAAATAAGAACTACAGATGTTGAAAATTTATGAAACTTTGTAGTTGTCCACTTTTTAATTTGAAATCATCTAGTCATGCAAAAGCTAAATCAAATGTCTCAATTTAAAATTTCAGTTTCAGTAAACAATCTTGGATGGTGAAACACGGTACATGAGAATTGAAGATCTTGAAAAGTTATGAAACTTTGTAGTTGAGCACTTTTTAATATGAAGTTATCTAGTCATGCAAAAGCTACGTTCAAATATCTCAAATTTAAAATTCCAATTTCATAAACGACCTAGGATCTTGAAAAATTATGAAACTTTGTAGTGAACCACTTTTTTGATTTAGATCTTGAAAAATTATGAAACTTTGTAGTGAACCACTTTTTGATTTGAACTGCTCAGGACCTGAAATAGTCAATTTGCATTCGAATTTGTATAATACGGGGGATCGAATGAGATATGGACACATTCACATGTGTAGTGCAGTGGAGGGGTGTCGCGCGACGGGCGTGAGATCCCGATTTCGAACCACCACGACTGCGTAGCGCCGTGATGTTACGCGAAAAAATGCCTCACCTGATTAAAAAATGTTGTAAATACCCCATAAATTAGGGGCAGCTGGCGAAATCGCCCCTATTGAACGTCGCTGCTTGCCCCTACAGTAATGTTTTGGCGTAGTGACTGTGAAAATGGGAAAACGAGATCCCTTAACTCTCGGTTGCGCGTTAGATTATATAGCCTGTAGGCTTGCACAACATGTACGTCATAACAGAATGTATCTAGACGAATGATCTATCTACAACCGAGATTATCTAAGTTGACTGTACAACAAACTCATCCATGTTATTACAATTTTGGCACGGAAGTTAGTATTACAAATACCAAAAATAATGATCTCAGGTCATCCGTGCATGCTTTTAGAATTGACTGGCTATACAAGCAACGCTGCTGATGTGTAATAATATTTAGCACCAACACTCCGTTACTAAACATGCATGATCTAAGAACCCCAAGGTGAATAGGGATGATGTCCAAGACGAAACGAACATTAGCATGCCCTTAGACATACTGTAATGTCAAATTTCAGATGTTGCTGCCAACAGCGCTGTTCTCGGAGGCGGTGAATACTTAATGTCGAGGCATGGTTGAACTATGTTATAATTCTAGCCCGTGAGAAAGCATTGTTTGATGGAACAATGATCACAAATGTTCAATTAGCAAACGGATGGTGATTAAAAATATATATAAAAAGCACATCTATGTATTTATTGTTTGGCTGAAGCCAGGATGTGACGTTGTCTTGTTATTTTCGGAGTTGTAGAAATAAGGAGACCCCGTATATATTACAAGGTATATTTACGGAATATGAGGCAAGCTACAATGCCACATGCTTTATGAGAGCACTCTGCTCCTACAATTACCATGCTGCAGTGTAGGGTTGGGAAACATCTGGAAGCTGTCCAACACCGAGGGGTTAACTCTCAATCTGCTATAGTCACGGATCGCCATTGCTGTCTGCCGAAGCATGCAGCAGACGGTACGTCCCTGTTCTTTCTCGCTGCTAGCAGGCGGCCACACATGCACTTACTTAGCTTGGTCCAGCGCTGCCGGAACAAATGACAGGTTTTGGGCTAGATTTCCGTTTCTATTAGCCAGAATATAGGGTGACTTGCTTGGTTATTTTGGAAGACAAAGCATATTCTAAGTAGATGCTAAAGGAAACAGCATATGCTAATATTCAGTCGGCGACGGTGGAACAGCAACCACTACAATATTGCCCATGAAGGCTGAACTCCTAAGCCAACAAGGCTTATTATTGTCATCAAGCTCACATCACTGGAAGAATGTGAAACTACTGACATGCACTCCTACACTAGTATACACTGTTGCGATTCACTAGCCTAGACATGCCACACCACCAAGCATGTGTCTTTGCGCCGGCTGGCCGATATTTGAGACGATAAGCATGACCGGAGGGATTAGTATAATGCCCGTACTAACTCCACATGAATACACTAGTACACAAATCATTTTGCGTGGCTGGCGAATTTTATTTTGCGTGGCGGGCATTTTGCCCGTCACCAATGAAAGGTCACGGTTAATCGCGGATTAACCATGACGGGCTACAGTGTCCGCCACGCAAAATAAAGCATCCGCGGCGGGCGAATTACAATGCCCGTCACGGTAAAGGTTTTCAAAAAAATAAAAAAAATAGAAGAAACCCTAGACAGGCCCGCCGAGCTCATCTAGGGTTGCGGCGCCCGCTGGCGCCCGATCCCGCCGATCCACTACCGATCCCATCGATCCATCGCCGGATCCGCCGCCGTAAAAGTGCCGCCGATCCGTCGATCTATTGTCGGAACCGCCGCCGAAGAGCGACGCCGCTGATCCCGCCGATCCATTGCCGAACCGCCGCTTGAAGGAGCGCCACCGCGGATCCCGCCGGTCCAGCCATGGCTGCCGCCGGCCCCGTGCCGTAGAAGCCCAGCCGTGGCCTGCCGCCGCGTTGCCCGCGCCGCCGGCCCAGCCGTGGCCCGCCGCCGTGGCCCCGCCGCCGGGCGGTCGCGGACCGGGCACGCGTCAGGTCGAAGCACACGCCGCCGAGGTTTCGCGGGAGAGAGTGCGCGCCATCCCACACGGAGATCTCCGCCGTGGCTCCGCTTGGCGTGGCTGATGGCGAACACCTGGTTCCACTCGGGGTTGCCGGTGCCGGAGACGCCGCGGTCGGGCCGCGGCCGGAGCGAGTGCCGGCCGGCATGGAGGGGAGTGGAGACGAGAGACGGGGCGGATCTTGCTCAGGAAGAGGAGTGGAGGAGACGAGCGAACACTTGGGCGGTTGGAGAGAAAGTGGGGGCGTTTCTAGAATCCTCCAAACCCTAGCAAAGTGTATTTATATCCGGAGGCGAAAATCGGGGCTGGCTTGGGCCTGATGGGCCTCGACATTTTCGTGATGGGCCTTTTAGGATGCCCGCCAAGGAAAATTGATTTTGCGTGGCAGGCACCTTAACGCCCGCCACGCAAAATAGAGTATTTTTCGTGGCGGCACGCAGAATCAATTTTCTGTGGCGGGTAAAAAACACGCCCGCCACGCAAAAAAAAAAAAAAAAAAGAAAAAAAGAAAAAACTGGGCGTGGCGGGCATTTTCCGTGACGGGCAAAAAAAGTGTCCGTCACAGAAAAGATTTTGCAAAGATCACGCAAAAATCATTTCGTTACTAGTGATACATGACCAAAAACAAATTTACAAAAAGGAATACTCCTTCCTGTCTTTGAATAGCTGATGTTTTGAAAAAATATTATAAATGCCCTTGTCTAATGTTCTGAACAAACCGGCCATGTCTGAAACAATTATTATACTGAGAAACGACAGAATGTTTTGGAACTGATTGACTGAGATCAAACCTCAAACAACAGCCAGGTGCACTGCTCCTTCGAAATACCGAAAAGACAAACTCGAGGCTCGAGCTGTTGCTAGCGCTTGCAGGAAAAGATTATTGGTGCCGATCAGGAAATGATGTTCTGAACAGTGAAACAGCAACCAAATCCCGGCCGCTGAAAGCACAGATTTCTGCCCTACGTAAGCTGATCTGATCTAAGCTAATCTAATCACAAATGTAACAAAGCCACCATCTGCCCTAAGTTAACACTAACATAACCTTTCAAGCAAAAATATGAGCCAATGCAAATTTTTCCCAAGAGTATAGACAAGTGTCTTGGCCACGAAACATACTACGTAGGATCAGTGTGAAGTCACCTACATATTATGTACCCCAGTAAACAAGCCAACACTGCATATAATAGTTATATATCCATAGCTCGATTTCATTTAAGACTATTGGGTCACCGCGTTCTGTTTTTCCTCAAGTTAAGATATAATGGTCATAAGTCATTGATGTCTACAAAATGGACTTGTCCTACATGAACCATGTCTGATGCTCGCATATATATAAAGAACACTGAGTGAAGTCATATATGCAAAACGAGAGCTTACTTAGTTGTGTGTGAGACAGGGAAACGGAAAGACAGGAAGAGAGGGAGAGGGAGAGAGGGAGGGAGGGACAGAGGGCCGGAGAGCATATTTCCCCATTGGATATAGTAATATAGTGAAGGTTCCAACAATGAGGCAGTAGTTTCAGAAGTGAAATAGTTGCCTGCTGAATATGCATGATTGAGATGCATCTGTGCGTTCACCATGCTGCGCATATATCATCCAGGCAAAGCCAGCACATGTTGAGATGCATCTGTACGTTCACCATGATCCCCATTGTATGTAGTAATTAGAAGTCTTAGTGCTAAATTAAGCCTTTCCATGGCTCAGTCCCATATGTTGGAGACCTCTAGACAATAATGAAATTAGCCTTTAAATTTATGTAAATAGAACTTAATCTAATCTAATCACAGATTTAACAAAGCCAGCACATGAAACCACCTTGTGTAACCAGTCATCCCAAAATACGTGGCAATGCAGTCTTGGGTCATCACCTTAACTCTGACAAGTAAGGGTTTAATTATGTCCCTTTGTCCCAAATCATGAGATGATAGACTACACAATATATTGTAAACTATGGCATAAGCTACATGACAACGTCAGCCACTCAACACCATCTATAGATATACATTAAACCTGGTGAAGCCCTGAACTGTGCATTAACAGTGCCGTCTGCTTCCCCGCTGACTCAGATCCTGTTCTTCGTATAGTGCATCCATTACTGTAGCTCAGACCCGGTACTGTTTATACACCCGCTAGATCATTCCAGCATACATTTCATACCATCCCTTCCCGTCAACTTCTAGATACTACCACCTCCTCCACTCGACCCCCTCGACGGCCTCCTAGCTCGGCCCCTCAACAAAGTCACGTCGCAATTCTGCCCATCTGCCGGTTCCATTGTTTGAACCGGGCTGGCCCATCCGGCCGCTGCCTCTAGGTTCCTTGGAGCTGGCCCGGCCCATCTGCCGGTGCCACTCCCCACAGGCCCACCGAGCCACAACATATCAAGGCCTTGCACCTACACAACCCAAAAGACTAGCCTGATGGGTGAGGACCGCCCCACCTTATATGTTGTGCTCCCCCACCATCGATTACCGATGTGAGACTAACCCCAACACTGGCTGCCACCGCCGACACCAGTGCGCTGCATGGCACCTTCACTGGTCCGGCCGCTCCACCCTCACCCTCACCCTCGGTCTTGGCCTCGAACGCCACCGCCGCCATCTCGCGCGCCCTCACTTCCATACACAGATGCGCGCCGCAATCTCGCAGACCCTCACTTCCATACACATATGCCCACCGCCGCCTTCTCGCACGCCCTCACCTCGGTACACAGCTGCGCCATCCTCTAAACCAAATCCAGCCCTGGTCTCCACCAGCTTTTGATTTCACCGTCGCCCGGAAGTCCACGTCCACCAATGAGGACTCAGCCGGACTCCTAGCGATGGGCAAGGTCTCAGCCTCAACGGGAATCCTACTGATCACCAAGGTCCTCGCACAATGCCTATGCTCGCTTCGCCGAACTCAGGTTGTACCATAGTCCTGTTACAGCCGCTAGAATAATTAGCACTGTATGTTCACCTCCAAATCGAGTTTACTCAGATTTTCTCAGGTTTAAAACTGCATGCTGAGCTTCTCACTATTTTTTTTACATTTTTTACAAATCTTTATAGCCAAATTCTGGACAGAATGGCGGCCCTTCATGTATGTAGCAGTGTGCTAATAATTTTATGGTTGCTCTTTCCCCCATTTTGCAACTTCTATATGCTTCTATCCTAGGATTACTTATGTTGTCCGTTCATGATTTATTTTCCCCATCTTCCTTCAGTCGCATGGTGTAGCTAACTCAGCTAAATTGTGATATGGAATCTCACAAAACCTTATTACTGCAAAATGTCATGCTGGCATATAATCTCACATGCTGTGCATGAAATATATATGTCTAATATTCCAACGATCCAATCCAGTACTTCAGCAACATATTGGCTATTTGGCTCACATCATTGCCTGCAACATTGAGGCCGCGGCAAATCACACTACCCTTAACTGGAGATACACTGTCAAAAGACAAATAGGGTTTAGTTTTTAGATTGCCTTCCATTTATTTCCATTGTCACCGTTGGATTCATGTAGCTCTACTTACGTGTGTGTTCCCAGGCTAGTTTTTATAAGCTCACCTACTTATTACGTGGCTAGTTTTTATAAGAAAGAGAGTGTGTGTGAGGAAGCCCCCAGCCCATTATATATAGTAATAATATACTTAAAGAGAGTTGTTTGTGGGAACGGAGATAGACAGACAGACACCCACACGCGCGCGCGCGCACACACAGAGAGAGAGAGAGAGAGAGAGAGCATATTTCCAGTTATATATAGCAATATATTGCAGGTGCTCATCATCATAGACAGCCTGCAGCCTGCAGCCTTAGAGGAGCAATTGTTCCATGTCTTGTAGCGGCTCCTAAATGTGTACGATTGGGATGCATCAGGATGTTGGTGATATGCAGCACTTTTATCATGCTCATGAAATCCAGTTCTGCTGTGGCCAGAAAACATCTTCTAGCTCAGTCAAGCTACAAAGGGACGTTGAAATGTCATGACAGTTTAACAAACCCACTAGATATAGCTCAGAAGCCAACCAGTGGCCTGACCTTCTTGTTTACATGCCCCACAACGTATATGTTGCATCAATATATGTTGAATTGCCTGACATGCTTGTTTTTACAAACTGATGCATAATGAAACCAGTGGCCACAATCATTTTCATGGAGTTCCTACCAGTGTGTTGTAGTGATTATCACAGAAGCCAACCCTGTAAGTATAGGTTACACAGCATCTTATCGTACAAACAAATATACATGCTGTTCATTCCTTTGTATAATATAATGTGTAGGTGACGCTGGTACTACGATTTAATGATAAACACAAAAATGCCCAATTTCAGATTTTCAAATAGGATGATGTCTTTACCACCTCTTAGTATATATTCAAGTGATGTCTGGTTACATGTGGAAACTTGAATTAGTCTATAATTTGACAACGCATATTTGTATCTTTATCGTGATGAAACATGTGACAAAAATAAAATTTATATGTGTATTTTGCAATTCATTTGAATTATCTGTAGAGGTACTTGTCTGCAGTTGAAATGGTGTTCTATATGCTATTTGTAGGTAGGAGATTCTCACAAACCCTAGGTCAGCTCCATCATGGACCAAAAGAAATAAAAATAAAGAGGATAAACGTGAAAGAGAGATTTTATTTTTGTTATTGGCAATGATTAAACAATGATGTTGTATCACCTATAAATAATGAGGTGTGTCACATCAATAACAGTAGGTTAAGCCCCATTCACTATGCCTTTAAGGTGATCGGCCCCAGTCACCAGTTATGTTCATCGCTCGTCGCAAACAACATTTTTCAAATAACTGTTTGCTCATGGCAACTCTATGCAATGGAAATTTTCCCTCAAAGGTAGCAACATGACAATGTCTTTGTGGCATGGGGTGAACATGGCAGCAGACGACACCGTAGGTGAACAATAATAATGCTTCTGTCCACTCTGCTTCAATTGGTGTTTGAATGGATCCTCCTCTAGATGGGAACCAATAATCATTGGAATTCCAAACCATTGTTTTCACCTTCTACCAATGTTCAAACACATTGGTAGAAGGGCTCTAGCCATGTCAAGGTCGATCAAGTCTCTCACTGTCTTCCCAAAACGAACAAATGTTCAATTCCTTTGTTGTTAACAATAAAACATTGGTTCTGTAACAACTTATATTACACCAGACTGATCTCCAGCCGCTCCTGAGATGTGAGAGTGAGCAGCCAAACAAACATTGAATGTGTGGCTCCAGTGGCAGTCCCTTCAAATCCTAACATGCTACATTACTGAGTCTACATTTACATCCTGTCACTGTACACGGACCGCGCACTCACCACATTTTTCACAAAACTAGTTGAAACAAGACAGTGCACTTCTCTATGCCTTCCAAGCCACGGCCTATGCTGTAACATATTGTGGTGTGGAATAGGTGCCAATATGTTCGTGAAGATTTCTGTAGCTTTAATCAAGAAGCATATACAGGGTATGGTAAATAGTGGGATGGGGATGCATTGGGACATTGGCCATCTTTCAACTGTGATAGAATGGGAGTATTATTATTCCGTGTTGTCCCAAGACAAACAGTTTTCTGTATTTCAGCCAAAACTCATCGGTTTGGTGTGTACTACTTGTGTTGCCCTTGTGCCATATTCAGCTCTGGTTATCCCAAACATAAGAAGCAGGGAGTATTGGGACAAATACAATCTTTTGCTTTCTGGTGCTACTGAGTGAACGAAACATATATCGGTTATTGTGCAGTTTTTTCATGAACTGTTTTTGCTTCATGAATATGATATTATATTATTTAGACATTTCTAATAATAGTAGCCCTTATCCCTATTTTGGTATTTTAGACTTTGAGACTTGTAGCTCCAGTTAGTGCAAGAGCAGAGAAACTTTCTAGTTATAAATTTGGAATGGAACCCATGGGTGGGGGCCTCAATGACCATAGATCCAATATTTTTACAGTGTGATGGCTGGCTGTTCGTGGATTAGTTGTACCTATGTTTTTTTCTTGATATCCCATGTAATCCAAATTTCCACTAGAGACGTTCATTCTCAATACATCCAATGACACTTAGCTTGAGTCCACATATATGTTGAGCTTGTTCATAATGTCCACTACCATTGTGTCGATGCCCATTACTTTAAATGAAAAGCTAGAAAAAACAATATTATTGCCTATTTCTATTCATTCTTAACAAACACATCCCGATAAGTCAGCCAAATAAAAAAACTTTAGTTGTAGTCAACATCGATTATCCAACACAACAGTTAATTCATAATGCACCAGAGACGACAAGTTCCCTATGCCCTAGCAAAAATGGCAACGGAAATCGTGGCCGTAGCCTAAACAAGCTAACACCTAAGCTGCAGAACGTGGTGTTCCACGGGCAGGGGCGAAGCCACCTTGACGCACCGTGGTGTAGAGGCACCAGGCTAAACATTTTACAATCTACTATAGGCTGTATCCCAATGTTTGTGCGCATGCCTGCTACAACCGTGTGCACCAGGCACCTGGCTCGGCCTTCACGCATTAGTTAGTGGAGCATCGATCAGGAGTTCAGGAGTGTGTAGCATCAGCAGCACGTTGAGTCCAACCAATCATGGCTTGTGGCTGCTATGCTCTCCATATATGCTAGCACAACAATGGCTTTCAGGCATACTAGCTATTTGAAAACAATAAACTATATTATTACTTGATTAGGTGGTCTGTCAAAGAAAACTCAGATCAGTTAAACTTGAAAGGAAGCTCAGATATGTTCATACATTTCTATGGTGTGGAAAAAGATATGTTGATAACATTGTACGGTGTTTTTCTCTCTTATTACTTCTATAATACTTGCTCCATTCAAAATTATATGATGTTTTGGTTTTCGCTAAATCGTTCCTTTCTATATATGTATTAATGTATGTGGACATAGTATATATCTAAGTACCTAGGAAAAGTGATGTATCTAGAAAATTCATCATATATTTGGAACAGATGGAGTGCAATATGCCTATTCATTGTATTGTTTATGTTGACTACTAGAAACTCGAATTCACATAAGAATATAATCATAGAAAAAATGAATATTTCTGATGATGTCCTAAATTATTTGGTAAACTATATTTCTTCATATTTGGTAAAAAGAATCAAATCAATGAAATTTTGTTAAAATTCAAATTGGACAAAATTTGGTAGAATTCAAATTTTGTGTGACAACACAATATAATGTATGTTAGAGTGGTGCATCCGGGTTGACATGAGCGCTAGCTTAAGCTTTGTAAAACTCCCAAAGTTTCCAACCCTGATAACTAGAAACAAGATGACATGAGATGTGCTAGCATTTTTGCCTTTTGGAACCTGTCATTTGAGCTACTTACAGGCCATGTTTTCCATGCCTTAGAAATAGGGATCAAGCTACATATGGCTGATTCTTTTTAGGTATATTTTTACCATATTTTTTTGTTCTTTTATCAATGAATTTTTTTAGGATGATACATATATAAGTAGTTAAACAAATGCTTCATACACGTATATATATCCATGCGAATGGAGGGAGAGTCATGCACTGTTGTTTGTGGATATTGAAATGGAAATGTGGAATAGATGTGAAGGAAGGTGCAGTGTACTAGCTCGTATATCCTTTGTAGCATTGTAAGTAAAAAAAAAAGTTTAAGCCAGTTGTATGTATATATATATATATAAAACAGACAAAGATATAAATGGAGACAATATATATATACAACACCACCAACTATAATTTCTATTTCTTATTTCGTTTCTTCAACATTCAATATTCTAAGGGTCACAAGTTCTTCACAGAAGTTGAAAGTAGGATTGGGGTGCATCATGAAATTGGATTTGTGGTTGCTGAGGGACTGTAATAGCAGAATCATTGATTATTGGAAGAACTGATGCCAAACAAGCCCACGCCCACGTAACACAGGCCTCTCCCTTTTTCAAATGGCTATCGAGTTCAAGTAATACAGGGAACCACAAGTTCTTCTTCTGGCTACTATCCAGGGACAAGCTGAACACTAGAAACTTGTTGAGAAGGAAAAACAAAGTCCTAGGTGACTACACTTGTGTTCTTTGCAACCAAGGAATTCAGGAATCCTGTTTTCATCTACTTTTGACTGTTCCTTAAGTAGTGCTTGCTGGAATGCCATATCTATCCAGTTGAACTTGAACTAGCCCCATTGGACATGATCATAGAAGGAAGAACCAATTTCAACCGCAACATATATATTCAGAGAAATTTTAACCACAACTTGCTGGTGTATTTCCAAAATCAGAAACTCTATCATCTTTGACATTGGAAGAAATAGTCTTGCTGATTGGAAAAAGAATCTTCAAAATTGAGCTTGGACTGGTGTGCATCAAAGCCAAGCCTTCAAAGAGTGCTGCCATTAGTGCCTAAAGAGAGTTGATTATGTAAGTTTTTTGGTTCTTTCTTTTTGAGCCTAGAGGCTTCGTAACTTTTATCTTCGTACAATCTTTCATTTAATTGAAAATACAAAAAAAAAAAAAAGGTAGTGGACTCCCTGCTGATTCTTTCAAAAAAAAAGTAAGTTGGGCTTGCTGTGGTAGAGAGGCTCCTCCAGACCCTGAGGCTGGATGCTTGACTTTTGTTGTCCTTCAATGAAATGCATGTTAGACATTTGTTTCCAGCTGAAATACTTTATGCTTCCTCTTTTAATAAATTTCTATATGGGCTACAGCGCCGGCCCTTTAGTTCACCCAAAAAATATCATCCACATTTTTCAACATCATGGACAGTAATCCTGGTATTTGGATGAGTAAATGTATGCAGCTACATCTATAAGACTGTTTCGGGCTTTGAGCAGCCATATGATTTCCTATGAAAAACAATCCAGCGATAGCCTTAATACATTGTGAATTGAAAAGACTTAAGATGTTTCTTAATTACAGATACCTTCGATTTAACTTTCACAGAACATATATCTATCTATATATAAATTCATTCCAGCTTTGATTTATTCTCAAGCATGCGTATTTTCTATACCCTTGCGAGTCCGTGTATTTTTCACGCTTAAGCATTGGTTTTTAATAATATTTTGGACCGTCTGCAAGAGTTCCCAAGAACTTATTTCCAAAATCATTAAGTTTTCCTTGTTGGGAAAAGGTTTTGGGAGAACCGAAGACGGGTTTCAGTGAAGATTTAGAAAAACATCACTCCTGCAAACGTGTGGGATCATGATTTCCAATGCATCGACGCCATGGACGTCCCTGTTCAAGGCTGCAGCCGTCCGGCAACATTGCCCAGCCAGCCTGGGCATAGCTACGACCAACCAGGGCCAGCTGCCCGTCCCGTTGTGGCTGCCCAGACACAGCCAATGAAGGCATGGCCATGGCGTGAAGGAGTAGAAGGCCCCGTAAAAGTGTTTCTTCAAGCCACTGAGAATTCCATATGTGAGCTTTGGTTTTTCCAAGTGCCAAAATATTGTTTTGAGAAGTCTTGAAGAGGCTCTTATAGACAATTCTAATCTAATCTTGTCTATGAAAATTACTAATGGCCGGTGTGGATCCCACATCTGGCACCAGCATCATATATATTTTAACTGCTTTCATTTGAAAAAACAAACAATATACTACTACCAGTAACCAAGTATTTATATATACGGGTCCTACAAGCATGCCCCGCTAACATACTACTACCAGTAACCAAGTGTTTATATATACGGGTCCTACAAGCATGCCTGGCTAACATATTTAAAAGTAATATTGTGTGTGGAGTAAAACGCCGGCCAGGACGTCCACGTTAGCAAAATTATTTTCGACCGTTCGATCTCGGCTTCGACGGCCGGATCTAACTCAGCCTACTGTAGCAGCACATATATATTTGGCCCCCCTCCTCACGGTAAAAAAAAAGAGAAAACTACCGTAGCCTCTCGCTCTCGGTCTCCCGATGCGGCGGCGTCTCGGGAGGCGGCGCCGCGCCGGCGCCTCCACCTCCACGGCTCCCAGCCAGGCGCTGGCATGGGCGCCAGCCCAGCGCCGCTGGCGGCTGGCCTTGTAAAATGGCGGGGCCTTGCCGCTGGCGCTGGCGCGGCGGCCCCCCGGCGCCGGCAGGCAGCGGCGCGGCTGCCCGGGCGGCGGCGGCTTGAGCGCCCGCCGGCGGCGGCGGCGGCAGCGCAGGTGACCCCCTCCCTTCTCCTCTCTCTCTCCACGTCTTCTAGCCATGTAGATGACGTTCAACATGTGCCCCAATGGTTAGGGTTAGGGTTACGGTACGGGCGGCTGTGAGACTTTGGTGGCTGCGGGGCGGCGGCGTGCTGCTCCGACGGCAGGGCACGACCCCCCCTTGGTGCTACGGCAGCAGGCGGGGCACAGATGTGGGGCACTGCGCCCGGCAGCGGAGAGCGAGGCCGTGGGGCGCAGCATGCAGCGGCGCAAGTTCTGGTGCTTGGCAGTGTGGGTGCTGCGGTGGATTTTTTTCTTGGTGTTCATCGATCTTCTCCCCTTTGCTAGGGTGCTGCAGTGCCGACGAGCAGCAGGCTGTGCGCCATGGTCTGGGTGACGCAAAGGATGATACATAGTACAAACTATGCTGTAAGTAGCAGAAGTTTCTCCAAGTCTCCAAGTTTCTCCAAGCTGTAAATATTTAGGTGTTATTGTTATACCGTTGTTCACTTGGTGATATTTGTTGTTCACATGTCTAGAATTTGGTTGACCAAGAAGAGCTGCAAAAGTTGCTGATAGCATCCCAGGAACAAATTGAGCAATCGAAGGCGAAGGTATGCCACCAACAAATCTGTGTTTTACTAAGTTGAATCATACAATGAGATAGTGTTCCTCATTTTTCATCTGTTCTGCCACTGCAGGATGCAGAACTTGAAGCGCTGAAAGAACAACTTGGTCGTCTCATTCTGGAAAGGGACAGGTGAAACTTCTATTCCTGAACTGTTCATGTGATCATTTTGCTTATAGCTGGAATTACTGAATCAAGTGAACATGCTGGGATTTTGTTTCTTTCAACTTCAAAGGTTGCTTGATGCCATGGACCAAAGAAAGACGGACCTATTGGAGGCTCAACTGCTCGTTGAACAGCTTGAGCAACGGGAGCAGATGCTGGAAGCGCAGATTGAAATGTTACAGGTTCAGAAAATGCTTCTGCGCCAGATAACTTCCCTCCAAAACTTTTACTACCTGACTTCGGACATGCTAAACTGTGTGCATATGTGTTTTTGTAGTTGGAGAAAGACAACCTTCAACAGAAGACCATGGAGATGGACGAGACAATTGAACTTCTAACCAGATCAAACCAACAAGATATAAATCTAAGAATGGTGAAGTACCTGCACTATAGATGCTACACATTCAGCAGTTAATTGTGGGCTTCTGATGACCGGAACATTTCTACAGGGTGATAACCACCATCGCGGCAGCAGTGAGTTCAGCAGGCGGCTAGCTCAGTCCGACATGCTCCTCTCCCATGCGAGACATGAACATTCTCGCAGGCACGCGGCCAGAAGCTCGAGGACGCACCATGGCAGGCATCGATGAGGCAATAAGCATTGCTGCTTGCTGGAATTGCTGATGCGTTGGCCGTCAGACACCGCTTGTGTTTTTGGATTGGCAGCGGCGCGACATCTCTGGCCGGGGCTGTAAAGATTGTTCAGAAGCTGTAAGGCCCAAATGGCAAATTGGCAATGTCAGAGGAAACCTTCCACGCCTAATTTTTATTCTTGTGTAGTGATTTTGGTTTCCCTGCTCTTAGGTTCAGTGCAGATGGATGAACCTGAGGTCTATGATCTTTGTCTTTCTAATTTTATTATTGGTTCATGATCTTCCTCTTTTGCTCACGTTCATGCTATCCTCTCTTGGTTTCCCTGTTTTCCTTTAGATATATATTCTATTTTATTTTTCCTCTTCATTTCTTTGACGCCAAATTTATCCCCTTGAATTTGCTGTGCAAGGTATGAACTTGGTAAACAGGGCTAGGCTCCTCTCTAGAGATTGGTATCCATAATCAACTCAGATGAAGGTAGACAATTTGCTATCTAGCACTCTCTGTCCATATTTCAAATGCATCCATGATTTATGTGTCATCATGTAATGTATTCATACATACATTTTATTCCATCTGATTTCAGAGGAAAGTAGAAAATAGTGGGTAAAGGCCAACAATGGGTTCATACCTCAATACTAAATACTGGTACTGTGTTTGCTATAATTGAGATGAATTCACTGTTTCTTTTTATTATGCAGGTCCACAACTTACAAGGCAACCTTGGGTATAAAAAAAATCTTAGAAGCACATGAGTATTCTTGAGTTACAGGTTTAGTTAAAAGTAACTGGGGACGACGTCGACGTGGACTTCTTCTTCCTGTTTTGTTTCTTGATTGATGTGCATGCCTCAGTCACATGTGTATTCTATATTGTAATAATTTCCTGCTGTTGCTGTTTGGGATGCTCAGGTATGTTATGCCAGTTCAATAAATGCAGTGCTTGTTTCCTGGATTAGATGAATTTTTCCTTTTGCTGTTACTTCATATTCTTATAGAATTATAGGTTGTATCTGTATTTGCACCTGCTATTCATATGCATCTTTATAGCCATAGATATTTTCTCTTTATATATTTTTGGCGTCTTCTTTTGACCCTAATACTAGGTGTTTGATGATTTGCTTTTTGCCCTCAATATATATTACTGTCTAAATTTACTATGTAGCTACTACATGCCAATGAGGATCTATGGGCGTAAACCACTCAGCTCTCTAATTAATTTTGTTCTTGCTGCTTTTCCAATCTGCCTTTGATCCTGATCTTGGTGAAAGCGTTGTCTTCCATTTTCATTCACGGCCCCATATAAGATGAGGTGCATCCAGAAAACCTACTGCATTCAGCAAGCTGCTTCTCTGTTTTCTCTAGATGTACTATTGTTCTTTCAGGTAATGTCCTTTCACATTTTGCAAACTAGGGATACACGAATACTAGATATGGCAAATGTCATTAGCTTACTTCTTTCATATTTCTAAAATTTTTTGTGCTCCTTTTTCTTTTTAAGAATGTTGGTCATGTTTGATACGGTAGCGATTAAGGATTGAATCTTGCTGTAAAATAAAGGTACGAGTGTGGTTGTCAACAGGTCCGAAGACAAGAAAAGAGCCAAATTAGCGTAGGAATGTACTGACAAACAGAGAAATTGCTTTCCTACAGACTTTGTCAGAACAATGTAAGTTTCTGTAATATAATCTGGAAAAATGAGTAGATCTGTTCCTCAGCTAGCCTTAGCTGAATAAACTTGCATTGTTAAACATGGTCTATGCACTGGTCTTCATTATTTCTTGTGTCGTTGTAAGGAATAATTCTTCACAACTACTGAACAACCTATTTTCTGTACCCCTGCAAATCCAGAAGAAAAACAAAGATTCAATGAATTTTTTTATGTATGTTTTTAGCAGTATCTGTTCTTAAAATAGGCCCATGTCCCTACAATAGGCCATTTAGTCCTATGACATCTTATATTTAGCCAACATATGTGGTCTGAGTTAAAATACTTTGGTGCGTAAGAATTAAGATGCTATTTTTGTTCCCCACAACATGACATCTAGGCTACCAGGAAATAGCCTCTATGCTTATCTAGAGATGTCACTTCACAGTCATGATAAAGGATTGGCAAATATAATGTTCCATCTTCCATCTTCCTATGTTAGAGCTTTCAAATTCCTATGTTTTCATACATATTCCCTTTCTTTCATGCTATTTAGGGACATGACAATGTATAACATAACAAAGCTGCCACTTGCGAGGGTTATGTTCATCTCTCTATGTGCATGTGAAAACCATGATCTGTTGTGCTAAAAAAACTATCCGTGTTATGTTAATCTCCAGTTCCCCACAATTTGAGGTTGCACGAACAACAACAACACATGTTCTGTCTATGAAGCTGTTGTAGAAGTAGTTATGCCCACCTTGTAGTCCTTTCATGCTTTTTTTGTTGTGGTTTTTTTGATCTGATACGCATTCTTCTTACTGTTTTCAGTAAGGTGCCACCTTGATGAGGACCCAAAGACCTTGGGAGTTATGCCAATTCCATTTCATGATTCAAAGGTTACGTTTGCCAATGCCCATGGAAACCACCACGTCGCCTCTGTAAATTTCATGTATGGTACTGGCTAAAATTGTGAAGTATTAGGATTATTTAGACATTAACTTACCTCAGCTGATACTACATTGAGATTGCAATTGGATGAGTTAACATTTGATGAGGAACAGAGAATATGCTCTGAAAGTCTTCAGCCCTGATTCAGTTGCTTCTGTTTAACAGAAATATTGCTCAAGTTATGTTCATCTTTAGTGTCCCACTTGAATCCACATTCCAGTTAGTTTCAAAGTTCATTCCAATCATTAATCCGACCACGTTGTGCGATGCTTTCTTTGGTTTCAGTTCGTAAATGTGATTCACTTGATTCGCTTTTCTTCTCTTAATATGCAAGGTGCACAGTGGAAAAATCATCAACATTTCCCATTCATCAACCTTGTTGGAGTTCCCGGCCCTAGAGATGGAGCAACATTGCTGCCTAAGTAGGAGTTTAGTGGTGGCGGCAGATAGGTGTCAGGTCAATCTTACCGCTTCATGCTTTGCTAACATCATCCCCGGTCTTTATGCGGGTGGTCTACAGGTGATGGTCTCTACCATGAATCCATGATCGAGAAGTTACGAAAGGATGAAAATTGTAAGCCCCATTATATAGCTCTTGGCTATTGTAAACAAAGTTCTTTATCATACTATGTTATCGTGGTACTTGACAAAACTCCTACTTTTGTAATGATATTATAGTATTTTAAATGTTAGATCAATACATAATCACTATTTTAAACACCTACTCTCAGTATTGAATCTTTGTGTGGGCTATCTTAGGACTTCCATTAATTCTAAAGCTTGCAATATTCAAAAATCTCGACTCTGTGAATACTATTTCATTTCCTATATACAACTGTGGCCATGACTCCGCGCGCATGGGCGCGCGCAAATCACTAGTTTATAAATATGCCAATAGCTTTCATAGAGCAACACGGACAAATTTGCTGGATCATGTAAATGTTTTATGGTAAACCATAGGATTGGGATGTATCTGGACATCGATAATCTCTCAGCGTGTATGGTTTGTTAGTATCAATATTCCTCGAGGCCCCAATACAAACATTTTCGTTCTACCTCAGCTAAAACCCGTTAGCTAGATTTGTATCTAAAGTTCTATTTCTGTCAGCTTTAGCTGTGCGATTCCGACCAATGCAACTGCAGTCTTTAAAGCCGCGGCCATTGCGTTAACAACGACCAAAAACGTGTTTACAGCACATTGTTTAACCCGTTGGCTAGGTGTCACTTGTTCTACTTCTGCACTTGCAGCTCATGGGAGAATCGACTGGCTCATCGGTGCTGGTAGAATCGACTAGCTAAGCAGGCTACGCCGCAGACGTGTAATAAGGTCTAGCACTAAGAATTAATCCTTGAGTTAAATATGATCCAAAAACCCCCAAAGCGATTAAGGATGATGTCCAAGATGAAACATCATTGGAATGCCTGACCCGATGGCGAAGATGACGAAAGGAGCAGTGCTTTGGGTTTCACGTTGAATCTGGTGGAAAAACTGTAATGCTCATATGGTGTGGAAATTCCTAAAATAACACTGAAAATCCAGGAAATGTACGCCCTGTTCGCTTGGACTACCAGCGCTTATCAGTCAGCAGTACTTTCTCTCACAGCATCAGCCAGGCCCGATATAGTACCTTTCTCTCAGAACAAATCAGCACTAGCCTTACATGCAAACTGTATAATTATGTCACTCACTGTGAGGGTGTCTGAATGGCTACATTGATAGAGGAAGGCCAACAGGCTTAGTATATCTTAATGAAAGATTACAGGAGAGGTTACATATATATATAGGAGAGAAGAGGTAGCCCAAGGGGCCTGTCCAGCCTGGAAGAGGCACAGGAAACTCGGAGAAGAGACTAACAGCTAGTAGAGTAAAGCCTGGAAGAGGCACAGGAAACTAGGAGAAGAGACTAACAACTAGTAAAGTAATTAATTCTAACATACACCTCTGACGAGACGCATGGGCTAATCTTTTGGGTTGGGTAACGAGCAAGACAGCTCCAAGATCGAGAACTCAGTGGTCACCACCGGTTCCAACATTGACTCCATTTTTGTAGCTGGTGAGAGACTTAAAGGACGAGAGGACATTTTTGCAGAGAAAGACCATCTTGGAGATGGCCATGGCAAGCCTAGCTCATCAGTTGTCTTGATAATGCTTCTTGAGATATCACCGACCCAACTAGTAGCGTCTATGATTATGCAAAAAATGTGTTGCCGCTTTTATAACTTAAAAGAAATGACTCCCAATATGACATCAAGATTGTCAATACCCTTGCAAAAAGAGAAAGCTCCAACGTGTGAGTCATTGCTCCCATCAGCTTACACGCACATGTATGCTGACAACTCAATTTACTAATTGTAGCCACGTTTGAACTAGACCAGGAGGCATGTTACTATAATAAATAGTGAGCAACTTATTAAGAAATTGGTCCAAACAATCTTGAGCTAACATCGACATTTCAGGTGTGATAGCTGCTAATAAAAAAGTGCAACGTGGGGCTTGCAAGCAAAGGCTTGTAAGTGCTACGTACAATGCAAAAATTAGGTGATCCAAACACGAATGAGCAGTGCTACATGATCTTCTAATTTTGTTTTGTAGTTTCAGAGACGGACATGAACCTGTAATGTTTACAAGGATCTTGCATGGCATGCGTCTAGCCAATACTAGACATTTATTTGCAATGTGGTGGATGACGCTGACATTGCTGGACTGGTTATACAGTGCTCGAGTTCATGATGTCACACAACGGATAATTAAGAATGCACCGATGGTTTACCAGATCCTTATGCCAGAGCAAAAATGCTAATGGCAATACTTTCAGTATCTAACACAAACTTAAAACTGTCTGCCGGTGGGTGGTCATATCACGAGCATAACATGTGTGAATTTCTTTCATGGAAATCTATGCTAAGGGTTGCAAAACTTCCTTATGTTTTCTCAATGATATGCGCAATTCTGGACATAGTAAATACACAGCCAATTTTTACTGAGTTTCAGATCAATCGCTCATGACAAGAGGAAAAGAACAAATTTTAATCAGAAAGCCAGCAAAAAACAAAGACTAGTGTTTCTTTTATTTCCATCCCTTCTAGATGAACATTTTTGGATGATTTCCAGCACAATAGATAATTCGAGTTTTCTTACCCTATTGGCTAGCCAGAAATAATAGATTTTTCATTATGCAACAAGAAACACCAGTGGGTCGTGATTTGCACGAGCTAACTGGCAGTTTCTAGCATGTTTTCCCTTCTTTCCCCGCTACCTGACAGTACTCACTATCAGACTATCAGGAGCTAAGGCTTAAAGTACCAGTTTCTTCATTGACTCCGTGCAGACGCCACACGCAGTGGCCTCTCTGCCAGTAGAAGCGCAGCTAGCTATTATTCCCAATGTCTCCCAATCTAGATAACCAGCAACATGAATGACTCGCAACCATTTTGTGGCCTGTATTTCGTTATTCGTGATCATGACCCTCCTTTGTGACCGCCACGTCCTGCTAGTTATATAGTCCAAATTTTTCCATGCAACAGATATTGGGGTCCAGCTATTTATGGTCCTCGCTTTATCTCCTTTTTCATTGCCATTTTGTTAGAAATTTTTACAATAATATGAAAAATTCAATGGCTCACATCGACCAAGAGCGATAGATCCGGCGACAACGAAGGCATGAGGAAACAGGGGAGGAAGTGGGGTGGAGGAAACCGGAGGAAAATGATGTGTCTATGGTCGGTGAGTCATGGGGAAAAAATTTCCTCCCATTTCCTCCGCAAGTGTGGGAATTAAGACCAGGTGGTATTGCATTCTCGTAATTCTTTTTTTTTTATTAAGGGTAAAACGGTAACTTTATAATTATGTTTTGAGTAGTATAGTTTTGAGATCATGATTCATTTACAATAGTTAGCTAATATGTTCTTATTATTTTTTTTTTTAAAAAATGCCTCTAGGGTTCTCATGTCGGTTCCTCCACAGTTGAGTCGCCGCCGCCGCCGGCGCCGCCGATGGGAGGCCAGGCCCAAGGCAACAGGCCATGCCTGCCCCTCGTCCCATGCCTGCACAAGCTTCCTTCCGCACCCTGCGGTTTCAGTGCTCGCTGCCTCGCCCGCCCCTCTCTCCACGACGCGCTCCGCTCCGCTCCGCTTCACCCGTCCGCCCAGACAACCATCATTGAAGCTGTCCCCCTTACTGCACCAAAATTCCGTACGCACTCCCTTCCGCACCCCCGGACACCAAAACGGCCGCCCCACATGCTTCCTTCCGCACCCTGCGGTTCCGGTGCTCGTTGCCTCGCCCCCCTCTCTCTCCCACGGCGCGCTCCGCTCTGCTCCGCTTCACCCGTTCGCCCGGACAACCACCATTGAAGCCGTCCCCCCTACCGCACCAAAATTCCGTACGCACTCCCTTCCGCACCCCCAGACACCAAAACCGCCGCCCCACATGCTTCCTTCCGCACCCTGCGGTTTCGGTGCTTGCTGTCTCGCCCGCCCCTCTCTCCACGACGCGCCCTATATATTTGTTGAAGTGCACGTTGGGTTCTGGACACAAGTGGCGGGACAGACTACCCTGGGTCGGTTTTTTCTCCTGATTGAAAATTTTTCCAACGGATTGCTGCACACGCATATGACCTCTTCATGTCATCAGATAGCCCCTGTGATGTGGTAAGGCTCTCGTCAATCAATCATCATTGGTGTGAATCTGAGGAACAAAGTGAACATGCAACACAGATTTGTGAATCTGAGTACTTCAACTACGAATTTGTTGGATATATTTAGAAATATAAATTTGTCATTAACCATGGGAGCAATCTTGATTGCTAAAAATTTTAAATTTTAAATTTCAAAATCCGAACTCAAGAGATTAAGAAATGTGTCTTCATCTTAGGTCATAGGAAAAAAGTTATGCATTTATTCTGTGCAACTATATATGGACAAAAATAATAAAACAAAAAAGTTGACGATCATGTGCGTGTAGAGTGCCAGAAACCAGGTAGCAGCTGCCTAGTAGAGGAACGACGATGGCAACATTAAACAAGCTGGACAAACCACCATGAAGACGAACATGCAGGACAAACCAGCTTTTTCTTATCTTTGCTTTCCTTTGTAAGAACTGATGCAGTTTCATATGAAAGCCACATAACCTGACCATGTCTAATCAAAAATTTGAGTTAAA
The DNA here is from genome assembly GCA_015847255.1 of Hyparrhenia diplandra. Classification (NCBI taxonomy): domain Eukaryota; kingdom Viridiplantae; phylum Streptophyta; class Magnoliopsida; order Poales; family Poaceae; genus Hyparrhenia; species Hyparrhenia diplandra. The sequence goes on along the minus strand of JADLZK010009433.1, from coordinate 146,335 downwards.
TTCACGAGCAGCGTGCTACTACAGAAAATAACTTCTGTGGCAGTTTTTATTTATTCTGTGGCAGTTTAATCGGCTGATTAACCATGGCGGTTTTGTAATGGCAACTGCCACATCCTTGAACAATAATATATATGGTTATGCGACACGGATCCATGAACTAACAAATTGCATTTCAAAGTCAAGTTGTTCATATCGTTACCTGCAACCGTCCAAAAGGACATGGTTTATCGTTACTAAGCATGCATTTGTGGAGATTGCATTGATTGGGCCCTAGAACAGCTAATGCTGGTCATAAAGTGAAGATGACAAGGGAAAACATGCCAGTGGTTGAGAAGGAGGAGGAATTGATTTGAATTAGTGGGTTTTGTACAACTGTCCTGAATCAGTGAAGATTTCTTTTGGTTCTTCTACACACGCATGCATGTGGCATGCAAAGGGCCAAAGGCTACTTCGTATGAGACCCCGTATTCATTGGACATGTTTTGAGCGGTATGTTTGGCTTGGTCTAGTGAAGGAGCTCCGCCAAAGGCCAGTTTAGGAGAACAATTTGGTTCAAAAACTTCTCGTGATTATTGAAATGAACAAATTCTCTTATAATACCCATCGATTTCTTTCAAGATCAAATTTCTGCGCTTCTGCCTCCACCTTATCTCTTCACAGTGAGATCTACTGCACTCAAGCATACACTATATTCTTATCTGCCATATCTTCCCCACCCAGACAAAAACTGCCTCTGGCGGTCATCTCACTTGCTGGCCAGGCCACTGCATGCAGGAATGGCTACGGTCTCCACAAAAGGGGATGGATGGGTCCGCCGACTGAGGCCGACGTCACGTCCTTCATCGAGTCCCTCTGCCTACCTCCTGAAGAGCCGTTGATCAAGACCCCTCCGCGATCGAGGCGCCCACGCACCATGAGTGAGGATTCAATGCCTAGGCGTAGTGACCAGCTTGCGGCTAAGTCCGCCCTCCGCAACCCTCAGCCTGAGCGGCAGGCGGCGTCACATCCTCCTTGACAAATGGGAGGGCCACCAGCCGGGCGCCGTCGACCATCCCGGATCCCTTCATCGCCGTCATGTTGAACAGCCACCGTGGACGTCGTGGGGTCTCCTAAGCACGGGTCGTCTGGGAGATCTTCGCCATGCACGGTTGTCGCTGGCAAGGATGGTTGAGCGCCTCCAGTGCGTTCCCGGCGGATATCCCGCTCTCTGTCGCACAATTGTGTTTTTCCTTAGATGGATCTATTCTACTCCACCGTCTAGCCGGCGCCTTGTGTTAGTGTTTTTACATGTGCCACCTCCTCGGTAGCTCGCCACGGGACTTGTCGTGTATGAACTTTCTAACTCCTCTTAATGAAGTACCAGCTAAGCTCGCTTTCAAAAAAAAATGTTTTGGTGACCAAGGAATATTTTTGCAAAGTTTGGATATTAACATTGATACAACTTCTACACAACATTTTATTTATGAAAAGGATGTGTTATAATGCATTTTCATCCAAAGAAAAAAAAACGTTAAACAACTGATGTTTTTGTTTTATCAACTTGATTTGTATATGTGAGTAGATAATTTTGTCCTAGCATTTTCGCATATTTTATTATATTCTCAAGGAATGTTAGCTTCAACGACATTGTAAAAGCGAAGAATGTATGCATCAACATTTTGTCATTAATAATGACTTGAATAATATTTATAACAACACAGAAGACTAATATGACATCACTACAACACAGAAGACTAATATAACATTTACTCGTCTTCAATTAACCATATTTCACGCTAGCAAATTAAGAACAGTGGGTAAAATCAATTAGATGCCATTGTTACCGAGAACTTATATATACCGTCTGTGAGAGGAAGAGCAGGGGAGAGAGAGACAGACTGAGAGACGCTATGCATATTTTCCAATTCTTATATGTATAGTGCGGATGCAACATGAGCATGGATCACGGGTTCCTCATTCCGAGAGTGCAGCGTTAGATAGAAGGAACAATTATTCCATGTCATGCAGTGCCTGCGTCTAGGATTGAGATGCATCGGGACGTTCATCGACCAACATTCGCCTTTGGAAGCTACGGAATTTCACACTTGAACAATGCCCTGTACCCCCAAAACTCCTGCTACCGTTGATTGTTGTGTGCTAAGGTTCAGTGGGTGCACAGATGATGAACGCTCACCGAGGTGCACGTTGCAGAACCGAGAGGTTGTCCGTGTAGTCCCCCAATTGATGATGAAGACCACATATATTTTTTTTTCTTAATCACCTGAACGCGCCGCACGTCTCTGTATTAAGAAAGTGAGAAGTGTTCGATACAACACACCTTAGCGGCGCCCTAGGGGGCAATGAGTTGGACGTGAATGCTCAGACCCTCCCTAGTGTACAATTATCTTTCCCTATTACATATAACAAATAAAGACCACAAATTTTGATGTCGCACTGTGGATCTGCAGTAGAGCATGATGCGCTACCACCACTTGAACCTTGATGTTGACAGACCCATTCAGGTCTGCGTGGCGTCACGCTGCTGCGAACACGTCGACAATGCCGAAACCTTCTAGACCCTGTCATGCCACCGTCATGTGCTATCTCATCACCTTACACCACGGAAGCAAGAAAAGACCCAATCTAATACCAACTGGCATTTTCTCAAAAAAAAAAAAAAAACCAACTGGCACACCCGGTGACCCCTGGCTATCACCGTCGACACTCGGAGATGATGTACGCACATATGGTGATAAGGAGAAGAGGCCAGCTTCCTGTTTCCTCGATTGTATATTACTCAAAATGTATTGATCTGTGTTCCAATACAACGTGCTTAATACACTCACGTTTTGTCCACGTGGCCCCCAATAAGAATGTGAATTGTCAAACTGACGGTTTCACACGCTCGCATTCTCCATCGGTCATCCGCTGCTTCCCAGGCACCCATGCTTGTAGGCTGCTCCGATGAGTCTATTGCGCCCCGCTAATCCCTTGTGCCACAGCTAATCTCCTACTTTGCGTTTGCATCACGGAACTACGACCCCCCAAGATGCCCAGCGCTCCCTGACGGCACGCACATGATGCAAGGATTATTCAGATTGGGCAGGAGGAAGGATTGGACAACAGGATGCTGTTGGGCCAGTCCGCTAAGAGGCAGCACTGCGTCCTTGATGATACACGCCCATGAAACAGACCTTGCTTTCTTTTCTTTTCTTCGATATGTTTTTCTCATTAAATAGCACGTATATCAATTTATATGAATGACTACACATATTTGGACGGCAATGTTATATGTAACATAGCATGGCACACTCATATCATCGTATTTTGCATCATGACTTGATCTACGAGTTCATATATAGTTGCGTCATTCAACTCCGCTTATATTTCCCACGAACCAAAACAATATAATAGAACTAAAATTCAGAATTCCATCTTAATTGCTGGCATCAACTCCCAGCACTAATTCCCATTGCCCTTCATATAAAGTTGCCATAGGCACCCTACAAAGTCTATAGGTAGCAACGAGATCACACAAGATCTGATGAGGCACACATGCTAGTATTATCATGATAATATGTCACTACCTGAAGTTTGTCATAGGATTGGGAAGCATCAGGATTGATTGTTTCACAGTTCAACAGGCTCTTGTAGCTAGGGTTGACTGTTAAAATACAAGGTAGCTCCTCATCACGAAGTCCTGATCGATCTAGTGCAAGGCATAGCAGGCAGTTCATCTGTATCATGAACACACTGGCAGTGACTCATTGGCACCACCAGCAGAGCGAAAACCACTGCTTGAGTTGCCGAAGCGAACGCAGGAGCAATAGGTTTGACAATTGTTCTGACTTGGATATGCCAACTGCAACAACAGAAACTCTATGTTCGTGCTGTTAAAATATAGAATAATTAGGCCTGCGTAGATCAGCTACATGCATCTCCGCTCTCCTACACAGAAGATACCTGCATGATATGTTGGTTTTCCTCTACAACATCAAATCAGCACAATGACACTAAGTTCGTCTCTCTCAATCTGTTAGCATGTCTGTATTGCATCGATTTATGAAAAAAAGGATGTGTTATAATACATTTTCATCACAAAGAAAAATGATAAACAACATATTCTTTTGTTCTACCAATTTTATTTGTATATGTGTGTAGATAAGTTTTCTTAGCACTTTGGCATATTTTATTACAGGTTCAGCTAATGTTTACTTCAGCATGGTAAAAAGAAAAGAATGTGTGCATCAACATTTTGTCACATTTATATAAATAATGACTTCATTAATATGTTTTTTAATTTTATTTTGGTTTGTTACATCTATTTTAGCAAAAAAAACATTTTTTTATACGGTCTCATTGCTAAACTTAATGTTTTTGTATGTTACACTTGAATGCATCAAACATGCTAAGATTTCTTTCTCTCGAATACAAAAAAGATTTGCGCATCTTCATATTATGATAGAAAGTTTGATACACAACGCCCTTCTGATGAGCGCCTTTGTGTGGTCTACAGGATTACAGCCATGGGCTGGACTATTCTAGCAAACAGGTACATATTTCGATATAACATAAATGGCAGACAACTTGAAGAGCGATTATAATAAGCGTCCAAATTTGGGGTCTTCCATGAAATAATTGAGGGGCAGCAAGGCATTGCAGGCATCTGCAATGGACACAGTTGGAGAACCGCAGAAACCCGTGTCCACCACCCTGGCTGTTGCATGACACTGTAAGCTTGTTTTTCCTGTTTTACTAGGAATACAAACTATTTGAATGAACAGATATAAATATCATTATGAATTCTCAATATACATATAAGCACACTCAGCACAAGCAAGCTTATCGTACGGTGCATAGTCTCAATCCACTGATCTGCCAGAATGTCCCAGAAGGTTCTGCACAACCTTCTAATATGTCGCCGGTTTATTCCTTAATAAACAGGGCAAAACATGTGCTCTATACAAACGTCAAACAACAAATATGGACGTGACAATTCTAGAATGGAAAACAGCTAAACTTGTCCTGTTCGCTTGAACTTATATGAGTGCTATAGTGCAGCACTGTTGTGGTTGAAATTTCTCGATCAACACGATTGAAACAGCAGCTGCAATTTGGTGCTGGCATTAGTTAGTGCAGAGCCTCGGCTTGAGCTGTGCTGGATGGAATCCAAAATATTATAACATATCCATCAAAGCCGCGCAGACACCTAATCTCGTGTGTGTTGGTACTCTGTGACCCAATAATGAGCAAAGGTCATAGTTCCTGTTGCCTCCTATTCTCAACACCCTGCACGCATCACCTAGCGATGGTTCCATTCCAACTTTCTACTGTGTGTTATTAGTTGGGGTGATCAGCTCGATCTGTGTGCACATGAGGGACATATATATATCAAGAGATACAATAACTTGTTCTGCAAACCCAACTAAAGTATTTGTGGTGTTTTCCCTATTTCCTGCACTTGTAACAAAGCCGATAGCCATAAGAGAGCAAGTATGCTGAGGCATTTGTGCAGTTAGTGGTGAACAATATGGTTGGGATGCATCTGAGAATTGACCATCTCTCACCAGCTATGAAATGCGACTAGTGATCTTTGATTTTGCCCGAAAAACACAGAGATTTGAGTACAAACAATGTTGGTGCGATAAAATATGTACACACATGGTTACTCGCTAGGGTTAATAATGTCTGCGTAGTGGAACTGTTTAAGATGGTTTTCAGAACAATTATATGTGCATTATCATGAAGCATGTGATCCACAATTTAATGCTGATCACCTGAGATGGAAATGATCCTCTCGCAAGAAGAAGAAGAAGAAGAAGAAGAAGAAGAAGAAGATAGAAATGCTTTGTCCTTCTGAACATTTATGGCAGAACAAAAGTAAAATGCGCTCCCCCTTGTTTATTGTATCTTTGTCTGCTTAAATGGGTAAAACGCTTTACATGAACAGCTGACTACATATATATAATCATCGTCCAGGGACGTGTTCATGCCTATTTCAAAGGTCCAGTATGTGCATAATTATTTGACGACAATTCAAGAAGGAAAACAACTAAAGTTGTCTTGTTCGCTTGAATTTATCAGTGCTGCGGTGCAGCAGTTGTGGCTGCAATCTCTGTCATGCAACACAAAAGAAACAGCAGCAGCAAACTGCAATTAGGTGCTAGCATTAGTTAGTGCAGAGCCTCGCTTTCAGCTGTGCCCACTGGTTCATCTTCCTCAATATCAATTGACTTGTGGTGGATCGAATCCAAAAAAACTAACATGTACTCTAGCACCTAATCTCGTGTGTGTTGGTACTCTGCTACCAAATAGTGAGCATAGATCATAGTTCCGGTTGCCTCCTGTTCTCAACACCTTGCAAGCATGACAAGTTTAGCAAGTATGCTTCCATTCCAAGTGATGGTTCCATTCAACCTTTCTTCTCTGTGTTTTTAGTAGGGGTGTTGTGCTCATCTGTGTGCACATGAGGAACATATATATCAACAAATATAATAACTTGACATATCAGTTAAATGCACAGAAGCCCATGGAAGATATTGTACTGCAAACCCACCTCCAGCAATATATATATACAAGGTCACCCTCCCTGTAGGGCATGTGATGTTTCCCCCTATTTCCTACACTTGTAACAAAGCCCATATAGCTATAAGAGAGCAAGTATGCTGAGACATAAAAAGGGTGCAGCTGGTGGTGAACTATACGTCTGGGATGCATCTGAGAATTGACCAACTCCCACCGGCACTGAAACGTGTGTAGTGATCTTTACTTTCGCCCGAAAACACAGCTATTTGTGTTCTATTTCAGGCACTACTCATCGAGTAACTACATGTGTACTAATTGTTCTGCGTGGTGCTGCTCTGTTCGACAACATTTCGAGAGAACACATAACCAGGTCCGCCGGGGGCAGATAGCACTAAGCATTCTCGTGACTGATACTCCATGTATTGAAGATGACGAGGGCAAATATGCCCGTAGTTGAGGGTGAGGTAGAATGGATTTGAATTTGTGGTGTATTTGCTTCACTCTTGGGGTATTATTTTAGACTCTAAATACAAATATAATCGTGATCCAAAGTAGGTGAACATTTTTTCAAATATTTATATTCTACAAATAGAGGTATTTACATTGAAAGGAAGTAGATTCCTCTGTGTAACTCGAAATGTGTTCTGCAGTAAAGACATCAAACAATTGGATCCAATATAATCAGTTAAATGAATCAAGTGTTTGTGTTGCATGCTTGTTCAGTGAAATTGGTGTCATGTATTAGTAGCCTTGCAACTGCAACTCAGGTAGAATGACTACTACATATACATAATACATCAAGTTGTAATATATCTGTCGGCTGCTGCTGCATCTAAGCACTTAATTTAGGAAAACATTTGGTTAAAAAGCTTCTTGTGGTTGTTGAAATCAACAAAATCTCTAATAATACCCTTCGATTCGATTGTTCTTTCTTTTTTTCTGTACTTTTTCTTTTTTATGTTAATTTTTTGTGCTTATCCCTCCACGTTATCTCTTCACCATGAGATCCACTGCACTCAAGCATACATTATATTCTTCTGTGCCATATCTTCCCCACCCCGACACAAACTAGCTCTGGCAGTCATCTCATTCGCTGTCCAGTGCATGCAGCAATGGCTACGGTCTCCAAAGAATGGGATGAACACCTTTGCAAGGCCTAGCTGCAACGCCTGCATACGTGTAGCAGCTCTGTTACACTTTCATCCTCACTTCATGTAAAAATGTTGATTAAGAGGTGCAACATATATACGTTCGGAACGATAAGAACATATACACCCTCCAAAACTACAAGCTGATCCTAAATTATCAACTACGACAAGCTTCTAATGGGTTAGGGTGTTATAGTAGGTGAACCATCATTAGTTGGTTTTCAATTTTAAGGGGCCTGTAATTTACTGGCTGTATGTGCAAACCCAGTGTACATGCATAGACAATTCTTGACTAGCTCTCTGATTTACATGTTCGTAAATAGTTGCATCAACTGCTCTTATATCCCCCATGAACTGTCAATAGAATAGAACCAAAATTAAAATTTCCATCTTAATTACTTGCACCCACTCCCACCACTAATTCCCATATAGCCATTCATATATAGTTGCCTTATGCATCCTCATTCTCATGAGAAACCTACAAAGTCTATGGGTCACAAGCCTCGGTCTAATGCATCTGTCCTTGTTCCGATAAAAATGTTTCCCATAGCATAGAAAACACCCAAGATTTGAGGTAGACATGCTAGTACTATTTTAGTATTTGTCACTACTCAGAATCAGTCGTGTGACCGGGAAGCATCACGATTGTTTCTAATTTCTATCACGGAGGCAGAGATTATCTCAGGGTATGTGAGCATTCCACTATGAAAAAAATCCACACCAAACCCTGAGATGGAGGAAGAGTATCATCCAGCAAAAACATAATTAATTTACTGTCTTTTTGGCTCAATGGACCTAGACTAGAGGAAAGAGAGGCTGGATTGTAGTCCCACCTGAAGCATCAGAAAGGGAGAGATGGAAAGTTATGTCACTCTGCATTTCCCTGTTAGTTTATCGATCTCTGCATTGCAAGGGGGCATAGGCTGCGCTTCTGACTCATCCTCTCCGTATCCAAGGCTGGGCGTCCAGCTGCGTTTGCTTCTCCATATGGGCTCAAGACTGACAGAATTGTGATGCTATTCTCATCGTTTTTTGTGCCTTATTGTTGGCAACAGAATGTGGCAGTTGGTCGACAGAATGTGGCATTTGGTTGAGAGGGTGCGTGGTTGTCCAGCGAGTGACCAATCGAAGATCTCGCATTTAATTAATGGATAATTTTTTATCTCCTACGATTAGCAGTTGTTAATGTTTGGTGCTAATTGTTTATCCAATCTGTGTTGTTCGTTTAGTCTTGTTCCTTTTGCAAGGCAGAGTTTAAGGCGGAGCAGTAGTAGATCGAAGTCCGTTTTGAGGACTTTAGGTGAAGAATTGGAAACTCGAATAGTAACAAAAAGTTGTAGAACTTTTCAATACCTTTGAAATGAGTATTTAAACACATTTTTGCGTTGAGTATTATGGGAGATATCACTTTCTGAATATTAACTTTTCAATACATTTATTCAGTGGGGTGAAAGTTGTGTTTGTGTAGGAGCCTCGTATACCATTTGTAAATGACCTTGGGAACTGAATTGTGTGCTGCAAAGTTGTGTGTGTGTGAAGATGGAAAAAGCAGTAGTGCTTTGGAACATTGAGTCTTGTGGAAAGACTGTAATGCCCATAAGGTGTCGAAATTCCTATAATGACCTTGCATATTCAACAAATGTAGTCAGTGGAAAATGGATAGTGTATAACTACGCAGCTCGCTGTTGGCGTACCTACACGGCTACACCTCTAATAGTGAGTATCGGGCCGGCTCCACGTCATGCCAAGCCCACCCAACACAAACTAACAGAGGGCCGCATTAACTCTGTAATACTTAGGAACTATTATAGAGTAATAGGTCCAAACAAACTGGAGCTAACATAACACTTTTGAGGTGTCACTAGTATGGATCTTCCTGAGAAACAATGATGATCCAGAACATATTTGTTATTGACCTTTCTCATAAGTCATCTATGTTCACAGGTTAATTAATTGTCCCTGTAGTATTTTGGCCTCTTGATCGTCCTTCAACCAGACATTCCCTCAATCCGGGCTGGCTTCTGGCTTCAGTTTACTGTAGGGACAAGTTACTCACATGATAAATCTCCTGATATATATACATCATGATAAATCTCCTGATATATATACGTTACATGCATATATGTTATATTAAAAGGTATTAGATGCGATCGAGATTGTAGGATACAGTGTAACTTCTGTGTTGATAGGAACCTACTCGATAAAGTTTGATATTATAAAGTCATGCGTTCCTGTCAAATATCGACATTTGGTTAAGGCTCCCATGTTTCAAGATGCTACCACCAATGACCAAAGAGGAAGAGTGTAATTTTCTTTATACACTTCTTCGAGTTCACACACTCTGCATCGATCCCACTAATGTTAATAGGACTGTCACTTAATTTTTTGAGCTACTTTATGTACTCTTGTATTCCTGAGTGCATAGAGCACTAAATTTTAGGGTCAGATACCTAATCTAAAAATTAGGAAGGTTGGCACGCTACACAACGTCTGCTATATAGCCTCACACAATGTGTGATTGGTAGCAGGGAGCTACGCCTTGATTACGTCTTCTGTTGGAGAGATGCAAGTAAATGGGCTACTTGCTATTGTGCCCGTGATAGTAGACATAGTGTGGAGACATGAACTCAACAAAGTCTATTTGTGTTTAGTAGTTTCTAGAAGGAAACTTGATGAGTCGCATGAGATCAACTATATAACGAAAAACGTGGCAGTAGAAGTTGTAGAACAAAACGGCTATTGCTAATTTATGATGCATTAGATACCTTAGTTACACATATCTTACCAAGGACATCTATGTTAAGGTGGTGTAATTCTGTGCCAACATTGCATTGCTAGCTCTATGTCCAGCGGAGCCGGACGGACCGGTCTTCCATGTCAGCAGCCATCATCCTGCTCGGCAATCTGCAGGCCAGCTTACATTGACAGGACCTGGATCTACAAAGAAATGACCACAAACTACTTGATGCCACAGCTCAGGCATAGACCCTGATTGTTCGGAGCTGCATGTTGGGAGATCACGAAGAACAGGTCAACTGCCAGTTGTCATGTCACGTGAGATAAAAATTTCTACCGATGCAAATTTCCCGATACCTCCCAAGGCCACAGCTCGACCAAGGTTGGTTAGAGGTTTGCTTGGTGAAGAAAATGTTTTTGCAGAACATTCTTGGTAATGGCTAGATTGTAGAGTGCATGATACTATCAAGAAGTTCAGATTACGTGGGAACCAGCTAGCCTGATGTATATAGTCATGCACTTCTTGGAGTTCAAGCTAGTACTCTGCAACTCAACAAATGTGAGCACAACATTCACTTATGTTTCAAGCTACTTTTGAGTACTCTTGTCTAGTAGAGTGTCTGAAGACAGTAAATTTTTGGATCAATGCCTAATATAAAACAAGTGCAGTCTTTATTAGGATCAGTTGTTGAATTGAAGACTAAATATGTCCCTACGTAAACATCTTTTTAGCAATTTGTTAAAGAAAAGCCTTTCTTGTTCCATAGTTTAGACAAAAGTTAGTGACACTTTGAAGTTTCATTTTTCGATATACCATTATACATGTGCCAAACTGATAAGCATGTCTTTTTGCATTCATTGTGTTGAAAGTAATTTTAAATGAAATACGACTAATAAACATCATTGGGTAAAATGCTACTATGAAATCTGCAATACCATATAGGTAGAGGAAAACCTTAACCAGGAGAACCGCTATTCTTATTTCCGTTATTCGTAATCATCAAAAGTGAAATATTCTGTTACACAAATCAAAGAAATAAAACCGAACATAGAGTTAATGCTGCTCTATGCATAGCACATGCTAGCCGCAAAGACCATTATGTACTGTGCTATATCCATTCTAGTATCCCAGTTAGTATCATATTTCAGAACCATCTGCTCATACTCAAACCACCTCTAAATCATCGGCCTCCACTAATGCTACTTTAATAGTGGCAGGCAACTTGAGCAAACAACACACCCAGTAAAACATCAGCCTCCACTAATACTTTAATAATAGCATGCATCCTGAGATAATATCTTGAAGATTTAGTGGTTAGAGCTTCAAGCATCAGATGGAGTCTTATCTTTTCGCTATATCATGTTCGGCAAATGTGGACTGTACTGAAATAGATATGAAAGGAGGATTACTCAAGCTGCAATCGGAAGATTTTGATGAATTGCCTGGCATTGTTTTTAGTACGTTATTTATCTTTTTGCGTAAACAACATTGTAATGTTCTCGTTACATGTTTCACTGCCCTCAATTTAAAAACATGTTTCATTGCTAGTTGGAGGCTTTGTAATAATTGATTCACATGTGTTTCTAATTGTCTGAAGCTCCGGACACTCCATTATGGAGAAATTAGTCATGGTCCATACTAATAGCGATACGTAATTTTTTTTAGTACTATGTGAAAATTATTTATATCACAAAAATGAATAGCATACAAATTCAGTGTCTTTCTAGAAATAATTGAGGGGATACTTTGAATGTAGTATCATGGCTCCTACATGCAGCAATGTCATCATGCATCCATCATAGGCATATCTAGGAACTGCCAGCCTAGCAAGCATGGACACAGTTAAGACTTGAGCTGGAGTGTATCTCTTGGAACTATTATATGCCAGTTCCAAGAGATACACTCCAGCTCAAGTGTTGCAATGGTATGGGTTCGCATTCTTCAATTGGAGTGTATCTCTTGGAACTATTATATTCTAAGTTTTGCAGCAAGGTAGCTGAAGCTTTGCCATCCTAGCAAGCATGGACACAGTTAACCCTGCTCGCAATGGTGCATGCTTCTCTCGTGATAGTAGTAGCCACATGGAACTCATGCACAGAAACTATTATAGGTCTAGAGTTTTATTGTGATAGAGGTGATGGAAAGGGTGTTATATATGGATACCTTTTGTAATACACCAGCAACACTAATTCCCATATATTTTTCTCTTTCTCCAACATTCCATTTTCTGAGGGTCAACAACTTCTGGATGAAAGTCGAAAGTGTGATTGGGATGCATCATTTGTAAGTGACCTTGGAAGGGTATGTACTGAGTTATGTTCAACAAAACAGGTTAAAGAACTTCGGAATGTTACTAGTGATTTTGATAATATTCGGTCAAAAGAAAAGTGAATATAGCAGTGGTTTGCTACCATTTTGGCTTTATTTTCATCGCCTCCACCATAATGTATAGTACCATAATGTTATACTAATAATCAAACTCTGTGATATCCAATCTTATTGAATATCTTAATTGTCTGTCAAACTTTGTCATTTTTTTCTACCCAGCCAATTGCCGCTTGGGCACTATCCCAATTGTGCGTTGGGTGGAGGCTAGGCTCGGGCTACTGTCGCTCGGCAGCCAGCTGGGCTGTGGCTGAGCCCCTGAACCTTGAGTAGTGGCAGCGAGGGGGCACTTAGGTTCACCCTCACTCAGGGTCCACACGCGCGTACCTGATGGGCATACCCCATGTTAGAACTTAGAATCTCATTAGAAGCCATCAAGCCTTTCATGGCCTTCAGGGTGAAAATCCATGATGGCAACGAGGGGTTGTGGCTAATTCTTGCTAAATGTCCAATGAGTCTAAGGGCAGTCAAACCATAGATGTTGAAAGGAACAACCACTCAAAACACTACATCTCCATCATGATTTGAACTATGATTTCCCACTCAAAACACTACACATCAGGGAATATGGATTTAGTCTTCAACTCCTCCTTTTATATCTCCCTAGCTTCATGCACCAAAAAATAAGTGAGATCTAATTTTAAATATCCATCTTATTAATTCTCTGCATCTACCACTTCAACCACTAATTCCCACAGCAATTTATATAATGTTGCCATACACACCGTCATGCTCACAAGAAACCTACAAAGTCCATAGGTAACACATGCACTCCTCTTGTTACAATAAAAAGGTTTCCTGTAGCATAGAAATCACCAAAGATGTGAGAAAGACATGCTAGTCTTATTGTATTGTAATAATATGTCACTATCCGAACTCTGTCATAGGATTCGGAAGCATCAGGATTGATTGTATCACATATAAGCTGGGTATTCTAGGGTATACTGTTCCATTACGAGGTAGCTCCACAAGAAGCCCCGATCGAGATGATGCAAGGCATAGCAGGCAGTCTATTTTGATCTGTAGCATGAACACACTGACAATGACTTATTAGCTCCACCTGCTGAGCCAAAACTACTGTTCAAGTTGTCGAAGCAAACACAGGATCAATAGGTTTGATTATTGTAGTGACTTGGATATGCCAACTGCGGCAACTGAAAGGATATGTTCACTCCGTTAAAACTTAGAATAATTAGGCCTGCGTAGATTAGACACATATACTTCTCTGTTCAGCTATGCAGAAGATATCAGCATGATATGTTGGTTTTCCTCTCGAACATCATATTCGTATGTTTCAATCTGTCAACATGACAGTATTGCATCACCACATTGGCACAAATTATTAAATTGAAAGTAGTAAAATATTGTTGGCGCTTTAACTTTATTAGGGTGTAACAGAGGTCCATCAACATAGAAATTGCATTTTAGTATTCTTAAGATCACTTTATGAGTTGTGCATGCACCACATATTAACTTGTTTTGCGAGGCAAATAAAGACAGCATGCGTTAAGGTGATCATGGTATGGCTGTGACCTGTGATCTCGCTGACCATGCCTTCAGCCCAACATATGGAGTTAGCTGGCACGCATGACTCATTATCTGGAGTGGCTGCCCAATGCAGGGGAGTTTGTGAATTGCATTGATTCACTGAAAATTTGGATTTGATACTTCTGTGCTTCTGTGCTCATGACTAAGGCAGACGATCATCAGGTTACTGAATATGAATCAGGTCTCCATCCTAACGGACAATTAAGCTCTAGTGAACTTCTTCAGTGGGGGTAACCTGGACAATCCCCCACTCTGGGAAATCATGCCGTTCACTCAAAGGTTCCTTAATGTGGTGTCCAGTAAACAAATTCAGGTTCTCAAGATTGCTAAAAATCTAATTGCCACGGCTCACTCCCTAGCGGACCAAGATTTCAGACATTCTGTCCAAGGACATTCTGTTGAACTCCAGTAGTGCTTCGAAACCAGGACCGACGGCCACAATATTTCCGTATTCGTTAGCATCAGCTTGTAAATTCCCGTTAATCTTGTAGTATATATAACCATGTCAGTCGGTTCAATTTGAAATGAATTAGTAGTGACACATCATCATTGCCAGTTTGGCAAACAACACTAATGGCGTAGACAGTGATAGGTTTTGCTCTGTAGTACTCAAAATACAGGAGATTCTAAGAACACCTTAACCTATTTGTTACATATAATGAGATTGGATGCATGCTGATCCTTTTGCATATGGGATAACTTCGTGTCTTGATCGTTATGAAGCTAATCTACAATTTAGGAAAAGAGAATTTAGTAAATGTAACAAATACACCATTGGCATAGTGTGAAGTTCAATCATCCTAAAATGTGAGGAATGCATTTTCTGAAACTGTCCCACCAGTGTGTTTGGTCCATTTCTTGCACTTAAACAATTACACAATTAACAATATCTCAAGGTCTCTAAATCAAAAATGATGATAGAAAAAAGACTATAAATGACTTAATTTTTTTTGAGGGAAAATAAATGACTTAAATGAACTTTAGTACAATAACTTTGACGAGTAGATAACTTATTTAGGCGTGTAGCACAATGCACTATTACAAAAACAATTTAAGAGACGCCTCCATTTCATTTTTCGAAAGCACATGGTTGCTGTTCAGTAAAAATACACGAACTGACACCAGCTTACAAACCGCATATAAAAATAGATTTCTACCGTGTGCAATTAACAACTTGAATGGGGTGTGCAATTAACAACTTAGAAGTATCCCAGAGCACATCAAAGTTTTCCACCGTGTGTGCTAACTTATCTCTTCCACTCAAACTCACGTGTCTCTGATATCTTGAAAAACATCCCACTAATAAGAAGTGATTGTTGTTTATAGAGGTATGGCCCCAGGCAGACGTGTCGTAGGCTGCGTGGCAGTGGCTCCGAGCAAGCACAGTGGGCGACTAGCTAGGTGTTAGTTGTCTTTTAAGGGCTGGTTGGTCCATATTTTCAGCCATTTCTACAAATATATTTGAGGCCTTGTTACCTGGTGATTAACTAAGAAGTGGTTCGTACCATGTGCTTACAGCTAATGGCCATTTATGCTGCTGTCTGAAATGGACGCTTGCAGATAGTAAGTGTTAAATTGTCTCTTTTTGTGCTGGAAGAACCATATTCTGTTCAATCATCTCACTAGGTGAAAATGAAATCTAGTCCCTTATTATGCTGCGACAATATCTTCGAGCTACACAAATCCCACTAACGTATCATATGGTTGTTGAATTTATAGCTCACCCTGTTACGTGTGGCTTGATAAACAAGCCAACACTACATCTAGCTCTCCCTGAGCTAAGACAGCAGAGGCGAGCACCTTCTGTGTGCCATTAAATTACCTTAAAATGACCCTTTGTTTGTAGTGACGGAGCCCGTGAATGCTTTGATCCTATTTGATATGTACCAAGACAGCTGAACCAATAAATATGCAATTATTTTTCGGTACTGCTAAATAAAACACTGGCTTGTCCTGCACTGACCTTGTTTCAGGCTAGCATATAAGTAAAGTTTGTAAAGGCCACTAGCGAGAGCTGATAGAGTTGTGTGTGAGGAGAAGAAGGGGAGGGAGATGTTCAGAGCATATTTCCCACATTTCCAATACAGTGCAGAGGTCATTCCGTCCTGATCATGCACCGGTTGTTTGTTAAAGCGAGCGTATAGCTTTAGAAGTGAAAATGCTCCATGTGATGCACAGCGATCAGAATATCTAGGATTGAGGTACATCATGAATTTTATCATGCTGGCGAATGTAATTCCTATAGCTGGAGTCGCATGCAGAATCACTGAAGTATTTGGCCGTTCAATTCCAACAAAAGGAGGAGATACCAGTCAAAGACAATGCTGGTGTTCATATGACAGAGTCGGTTTGGGAGGAAAACGGATATCTGATATTTGAAATTTAGGCCTGCGTGACACAACTGCCATACTGGGAGTGAATTAGGAAGAAAATATTTTTGGTTATGTTTCGCCTCTAGTGCTTCCGTGTAGGCCTAAGGTTATAGAAGGTTTATTGTTTCTTTTGGGTAAAGGCTGCCAGTTGGCTGAACCCTCTGAGTTTAGTCCAGTCTGGTTCAGTGTGATGAAGAAGCCCCCAAATGGCAAAGACCAACCCGTTTCTTTATGTAAAATGACAAAGGCCCCAAAAGAAAATTTTGATCGCTGGCTATGGTGGCTCCGCTGTGGTCACAAAATTCAGATATCTTGTAATCCATTTATCACGGATCCAGTAGATAGGAGGCTTGACTCTGAGTACTTGATGTCTCCTCGTCATTGAGATTGCTTCAGGTTTGTAATTGTAAAATTTCCTCTTAATGAAATACGAGTGAATGTCCGGCTCGCGAAAAAAAATGAAGCTGCAGTGGGTCACAATGTTTGTGACCGAAGCTGCTGTTCACATCCGAGCCAAAGATAAGATGCTGCCTGCGCAGAAGCAATCTTCAGTAGTAACATCTCTTACATTATGGTCTCTCTTTTACATGATCCTTGTAATCCTGACCCCACAAGTTAAGCTAGCTACATTAATTCTATAAGTTTCTATAAATGTTTATTGTAAAAATGCCCCAGAAAATGTGGGTTCACCAATAGGAATTTGGTTTTCAAGATTTCTAATAATAGCGAGACTCATGCCTATTTTGGTATTTCAGTTTCTAGAATTTTAGCCCATTAGAATCTTTCTAGTTGTGAATTTTTTCTTTCAACATTTCTAGTTGTGAATCTAGTATACAACCGATCTTTCTAGAATCTTTCCATATACCAGCAACACTTAGCCTGAGCCCACATATTTGTTTAACGTCTTGACATTGCTCACAACCATTGTTTCCAAACGACAAAAACATAATTTATAGTTTACAAGGATTATGGAACACAACAGATTATTCATAATGCACCAAAGACAACAAGTTCCCCGTGCTCTGACAAAAATTGAAATCGCAATTAAGGCTGTAGCCCACACATGCTAACACCTGAGCTGGACTGTGTGAAGTAACAGCTGTGCTAGGAGTGGGTGATGTCAGTTTCTTTCCAGGTAGTCATAAGAACAAGTAGAAAAACTAACGAATGTTTCGATGCATGATTGTGCTACCATTTTATGGCTTTTCATTTTATTCAGCGGCATCTGGACCCTCTTGGCACCCTTGAGTTGTGCTACCAGTCCAAGTGTTTCGATGCAACAGAAGTTATATATGGTCCTTGGTTTGGCTTGTATTTTTTTTTTACCACATTGGTTATCCTTTATCAAATGACACTTATTAGGTCTGATGCATGCATAAGTAGCTAGCAAATACCTCCTGCATATATATAAGTAGCTAGATGTGAGGGATGGTGTACACTGTACTAGCACGTATGTCATTTGTATTATCCATTGTGAGTAAACTAACTTTAAGCCTGTTGCATAAACAGACAAAGATACAGATGGAGACTATAAATACCACACCACCAACTCGAATTTCTACATATTATTTTGTTTGTTGAACATTCCATTTTCTGGGGATCACAAGTTCTTGACAGCCCGGAGTCCACATTAGGATTATGATGCATCAAGAAATTGGATTTCTGTCCACTGAAACACTGTAGTAGTAGAGCTGCAGAGGCAAGTGGGAGAAATGGGAGCTTCAGTGTGCTTAATTAGTTATTGATCACAAGGTGTAGCGATCATGATCTCGTGTTCCAAATGGTTCTCGAGTTCTCGTACAGATGTCCAATGAGGCACTAAGACTCGGTCATGAAGAAGGTAGTTTCTCCAGGGATGAAGCTGTACCGAAGTTTGGCTGTGCAAATGTACCTCTTAAAATGTTTAACCAATGATTGTGTCTATTTTCACTATATATACACCCCGGCCGGCCCTATTGCACATGTGGGGACCTCTGCACATATCTCCATCAACGCAAGATTTTGCGTGCTAGATAGCTGCACATTGATACAACGATGGCCCCGCATGGTATATAGTACGTACTATTGTCTTGGGCAAATATATTGGACCCATGAGAACAGGCACGACACAACACAGAATATTCTAGAGGCCTGTCAGACAAAGCACTACCAACTGTTGATGATTGCGCCCATGGAATAATATGTTCCATTGACAGCTGCAACAATGGTAGAGATCATATTATCGTCCTAAAACTGTCGACTTCTGTTAAGCCGTCCTACAATTTTCCAGAACGACACTATGAACTAGCTTAGCCTTTTTGTTGCAGGGACAGTTGTTTATGTTCGTATCTGGTAAAATGGTGCCTTGTTGAGTGCCAGCTCAAGGTGTTTGTATATAGAACACTTTTAAATTAGATCTAATGCATGGACTCGCGACCCCGCGTCGTCTCCCCGAGCGAGGCGACACGGGCGCCCCCACACACACACACACCAACGCCTCCTCCCCGGCCGCCGCTGCCTGCAGTCCCTCACGCGGCGGCGGCGGCCCGCGCCAGCTCGAAAAAAAAAAAGAAGCGCCTCCATCTTCCCATGCCCCGTCCTCTCCATTCTTCCACCTCCTCCGAGCTCCGAATTTACGTGTCCTTGGTGGTCCGCCCGGCGAGCTGTGATCGACGGATCCTGGGCCCTTGAGCATGGATCCGGCCTCCCTCTGTGCGGATCCGGCACCTCGCCCCCCTCGTCGTCGGTCTCGTCGGGGCAGGTGGTGGGTCCCACTGTTGCTTCGTTCTCCCCCCACGTCAGGCGGCCGGGCGATCGGCACACCTTCCACAATCCCCCAGCCCAGATCCGGCGCCATCCGGCCTAGATCCGGCGCTCCCGGGCTGACGGCCGGGTTGTCTTGGGCTCCGCGACGCCGCCCTCGACGGGCTCCGCGCGGGCCCGGTACCGCGGCTCCCGCGGGCCGGTGGCAACAACGCCATCCCCGCGCTGCCTCCCGGGGCCATCGACGACGAACCGCCCTGCTGTGTACAGCGGCAGCAGCCCCGTCGTGTCGCGTGCTTGTTCATGCGCGGGCGGCTCTGACTTGTACAGGCACATACACGTCCCGCGGATGGGAGAGGAGAGCGGGGAAGCGACGCTCGCGACGATTTCCACTGGAGGCCGGACGACGCTTGGTTGAGGTATGGTGAAAACCTGGGCGGCGATGTCCGCGGACACCGCTCCCTCGTTGGGCGTCCTTTCTTCCTCTTCCCCCATCTTGCTGGAGCAGATGATTGCGCTGTGGTCGATGGTTCGAATACGATCGGGAGAAATCCTAGTCCGGCTTTGTGCTCGTGCCGACAACGGTGACACCCTCGGGTGCCGTTCTTCCTCCTTGGAGGCGTTGTTCGTGGTGATTCCATCCATCGTTCGGTGTAGGCTCGTCGGGAGAAATCCTTGCTCGGTTTTGTACCGATCGCGGTAACCGGCGACGGCCTTGGGCGTCGCTTTCCTCCCCGGAGACGTTGACATATGACAACCTTGCCTACCCCAAAGCAGCTCCTCGCCGTTTTCAGCTCGGCCACGCGCGTCGTTGTCGGTCCCGTCCCCCGAGTGATGATGGTCGGCGGTTTCTGCCCCTACATGTCTTTTTTTGCCCCCCAGATGCGGACACTTGCCGGCGCCCGCTTCCTACCTATCGCGAAGTTGCGGGAGCGGCTCCGGCGTGGTGAGAGTGGCAGGCCAACACCTTCCTCCGTCCAGGCGTGGATGCTTGCTGGTGCGGCGCCTCCCACCGCCGCGGGCGAAGTCCGGCGCAGCTCCGCGTGGTGTGGCGGCGGCGGCACCCTACTCCCTCCGTCCCAAGCGTGGACGCTTGCCGGTCTGCGCGCCTCCCACCATCGCGGGCGAAGTTCGAGCGCGGCTCAGCGTGGTGAGGCGGCGGCCGGCATCTCCGTCATCCACCTCGCTAGAGGCATCGTTGGAGAGTCCTTCCCCCCCCCCGAATTAGCTTTCAAAAAAAAAAAAAGTTATTGAAAATCACGTGAACAAGGCTGCTCTGTTGCAGTACACAGGAACTGATGCTCAAATACAATCATGCACCCGATAACTAAAGCCTACTTATACAAACTGAGGACCTAAGTCACCATGTTCCCGGGACGATGGGGTCGAGGAACGGAAACGAGGAACGAGGAACGTTGATTTCCAAAAGCATGGAACGTCATGGGTATACAGCTTCAGCATGTTTTTTTTGGACATGGAACGTGTTCCATGTTGATTTGGAACGATGTTCCTGGAACGATGACGAGGAACGATGGACAGGAACGAGGAACAGGAACTAAAGCTGTTTGGAACCATTCATGAGACATAGAAATTAACCAAATATATTGGCATAAAAATTAACTCTTAGTTCATACATGACTGATAACTCTTAGTCATGTTTAATACATGACTGATAACTCTTAAACAAAATAACTGAACCCCAAATCCATGACTGATAACTGAACCCCAAATATTCATGTCTGATAACTCTTAAACAAAATAACTAAATATCCATGACTGATAACTCTTAAACAAAATAACCAAATACCCATGACTGATAACTTGCTTGCTGAAAATAGCAGCCTGCACTTCTTCTCCCAGTTCTGCACATAGCACTATAGCAGCCTGCAGTCCTGCACTTCTCCTTCTCCGCAGCCAAATAGCAGCCTGCTGCATTCAGCCTGAAAATAGAGCACAAGAACATGATTAATAGGTTACTAGGTTACTGAACATAGGCCAAATTTTCTAGAATACTAGGTTACTAGGCATTACCTTTTAGTTCAGTGTAGAATTCATGAGTTATCAAAACATTGAAAGGGATGCCGTTAGCTGCAATGAATTTCATGATTTTCAAATCAACAGCATCCCTTTCTGCTGCACCAAAACATTGAGCTAGTAAATTGTTCTTCTGCCCTGACTTTGCAGATTCATCAAGTTCTTTAACCTGTTCAAAAGGAACACCAACAAAAAAATGCATCTCTTAAATTCTAAACTCTGAATCTAACTGAACAACAACAAAAGGAATGCATCTCTGAAAGTCTAAAACTCTGAATCTGTGACTGAACAGCAGCAAAAAAGATGTATCTATTATGTACAAAAGGTAAAGAAAATAGGCTATCTACCTTATCTCGCAATTCTCTGGACTTGGCTGCATCGATGACCCTTGTGTCTTCACCACCGGCACCGGCGTCAATATCTTCACCTTCGTCTATGTCTGAATTCTCTGAAGCATTGTATCGAGCAGGTGCAGCACTCTCGGTCACGGACCGCCTGCGCTTCCCAGAGCCAGACCCGAACGCCATGAGCAGATGAGAGGGAGGGACTTGGAGCAGATGAGAGGTAGAAGAAGAAGTGCAGGAAGTAGGGGCAGGCTGCTCACCTTATAAATCTTCGAGATCGATCCTTGGATGGGCGCGTTCAGATGAGGATTAATGGCATCGCTCCGCCTTCCCTCGCGACTTTGACTGCTGCTTCGCCTATTTGGCTTCCCCGATGCAGGCGCGGCGTGAGGATTGAAGGCTGCTTCACCTTCCTGGGCGCGGGCGGGGAAGTTCCGCCGCCGATCCAGGTCACCTTCCCGCCCACGCTCCTCTTTTCGGGGGGCGAGTTCCGCCACCGTTCCTTCATTAGCCCCGCGTCGTCCCAGTTCCCGCGAATAGGAACGAAGTTCCCGGGCGCGAACGGTGCCTCGTTCCGTTCCGCGGTGACTTAGCTGAGGACACCCCTTGGTTTGCATGTGAAGAAACTATATGTTTTTTTTTTTTTTGAGAGAGAGAACATGTTCGCTATGTATACAGCTATCCTGTAGCTTTTGGAGAACAACTTCCTCCATAGAAGAATCTGTGGGATTAGGCGGCACTGGGACTCTTATTATTAACCAAGCTCATAGCACATAGAATGACTTGCAATTTGCAAACACCTCTGCTTGTTTTTCCTCCAAAGAAAAGTCCCCTGCTTGTAGTCCAACATCTTACTTGAACAGCGCCATCTATCTCCTCCTGATCAACATCATTTCCGTCCGCAGCAATACAGATTTCAACCATGTCCACCTAACACCGTGAAAGAAAATTTAATTTCCTAGCTTTCAGACAGACCACAGAACAATCAGGATAAGAGCTGTTGGATGATCATGTTCGGTCTTAACCAAGGCAGTTTTGGTTGTCTGATGATCTTCTGAGTGGTAGAAGTAGTACTGGGAGTATAGATGTTTTGTGCCCAATAGGCAAAGCAGTGTTGAGCATTTTCTTTTATATTGCAAAAGCAGTGGTATCCTTCCTTTTAAAAATTGCCTTCAATGAATCCCTAAAAAGCATAAGCAAATTTACAAAAGCTACCAGAATTCATTTGAAATCCATTTCCAATTAAATATTGCAGAACCACACAAAGTACTCTACTTTAGCAACATCATAAAAAGCTTCTTAATTAGTTGATCGGATCCATGGTATAGCCGTCAGACACATACAAAGTTCACGTATTTATATTTTAGCACCTTAACTCAAATGTACAAACCACCTAGATATTATACATGGCAAGATAAAGAAGCCAATATCGGATGCAAGCTATATAGCTCGAACTCATTTATGACAATAGGGTCACCCATCTTCTGTTTGCCTTCAACCTAAGCTGTGAAGGATACTGTTTTCCACAATTGATAGACATGTCAGACTAACCAGCGTATATATAAGAACAGAGGGTAGAGGCGTTCCCATACTATGCCAAACCAAAGATGGCTGAGTTGTGTGTGAGAGAGGAGATAGCAGGAGAGAGAGATAAATACAGAGATAGAGGGAGGGAGGGAGAGAGATCCTGATTACATGTAGATGTTCCAAAAAGATTATGCAGTAGCAATTTCAATATGTAGTACCGGCCACTGAATGTGTACGATTGAGATGCCTTAGGACGTGCATATGCTAGAGCCTGGTCATGGGAATAGATAGCTTCCTTCCAGTTTGATGGCGGCTGTTTACTTTGGATTTGCCAAAGAAGAATAGCAGCGAGGCCAGGCCTTCTTCTTGCACACTTGTGTAATTGTCCAGAAACCGGCAGCAAACATGAAGGTCACAAGTTCTTAATGAAAGTGGAAGTGGGACTACGATGCATCAAGAAATTGTGTTTGTCATTACTCAGAGAACGAAGTGGCCGGGACACAAGAAAGGGAAAATAAACAAATAGTGGCCAAACAGCACCATTTTGGACATTCCAGGTCAGACACTTTCTCAGGGAGCTGGTGGTCCTTGCCCTTCATGTTCTTGCAAGCAATTGATGGTGTTCTCCTTAGTTTGGATTGAGCTCAAGTTCTAGAGGTTCTAATACAGATGTTGAGCTGCCTTAACTGCATGTTAATCCTTCTATCCACAAAGGCTAGTACTTTTAGATACCAAAAGATTTATTATAACAAATGTACACTTTGTCTTTTTTTTATAATTTTAAAAGGTCGTACACTACACAGCATGTTGCATGCTCCTCCTGGATCTGGTTGAAAGGCCACCACCAATTGACTCCCTACAGTTCCGGCCGGCATGTCTAGCTCACCACAGCCAGTTGTGACCTGGCAGCCTTGGGTTGAAAGGGTTGTCTAAAGCTTGCCATGGGCTGTAAGTTGTGGCCATGGATGAAAAAAACTGCATGCAGAGAATCAAAATGAGCTCACCGGGGCGTTGGCAGGCAGCCTGGACCAAGCGCGGTGCAGCAAGAGGCCGCCGCGGGCGCAGGCAGGCGGCTGGACCCCAATGCGATGCGACAGGAGGCGCCGCGCGGGCGCCGACAGGCCGCCTGGACCCAGCACAGCGTGGCAGGAGGCCCAGGCACAGCACGCCTAGAGGACCTCAGCGCGGCACGGCAGGGGAGACCTCAGCGCCGGTGGGCGGCCTGGACCTCAGCCCCACGGAGGAGTTGTATCCGCCGACCACCGGCTTCCACGACGATGGATCTGGCGAGCACCGGCTTCCATGGCGACGGAACATGGAGAAGGGGCTTGAGGTGAGAGTGATTTTTATTTTCGTATTTCCTTTTCCCGATGAACAAACTTGTTCTCTTCTTTTTTTCTCCCAACAAAACAAACAAGAGCAAAGCTGATGTGATTCGTGAAAACATTGCAGGGGTACTACCGCTGTACGCACTGGCTCTAGCAAGGATGTGTGGCGACGAAGCAAGTGGAGCGGCACGACGTTTTCTCGTAGCGGCCTGTCACGGCCTCCCTCGCAGTGCTTCTCGTGTTGCTGAATTTATTTTCTCAATTGACTTCCTCCATTGCTGAATCAACTGAATTTGTGATGTTTTGATGTACAAATCCTCAGATCCTTCTAATTTGTAATGTGTTGAACTCTTGTCCTTTGTGATGCATGTATGAATTGATTTGTTGTTGAGTCAAGTTTCGAGGTGTCACTTTCAGATCCTCAGACCCAAGCCCAATGCCGGCCCATATGGGCCCGACACCGAGCCCAGATCCGCCCGCCATCTGAAAACCCTAGCGCCGCCGGATCTTGGCGTCGTCGTTGTCATTGGATCCGCCACCTGCTGCGGACCCGCCCGTCGCTGGATCCGCCACCTGCGCCGAGATCCACCACCTCGTCGCCGGATCCGCCCGTCGCCGCCG
Source organism: Hyparrhenia diplandra (assembly GCA_015847255.1). Lineage (NCBI taxonomy): Eukaryota > Viridiplantae > Streptophyta > Magnoliopsida > Poales > Poaceae > Hyparrhenia > Hyparrhenia diplandra. The sequence continues at coordinate 121,045 of JADLZK010009433.1, read as the reverse complement.
CATCGGCCTCTGCCGGGATCCGCCGAGGAAGCTGTCCTCCGCCGGGATCCGCTCGAGAAGATGTACTCCGCCACCCGCCGCCGGGATCCGCCACCACGCCGCCGCCGCCTCCACCGGGATCCGCTCGAGGAAGCTGTCCACCGCCGATCCGCCGAGGAAGACGTACTCCGCTGATCCGCCGCGGAAGCCGCCGGCCGCCGAGATCCGCCGCGCCCCACCCGGATCTCGCCACCACCGCCGGGATTAGCTGCGCCGCCATGTCGCCGTGGGGCGACGGCACCGCCGTGGCGAACCGTCGCGTCCCCGCGCCACCGCTATGAAGCTCCGGTGTGCTAGGTGAGGAGGGAGGCGCGGTGGGAAGGAGGGAGAGGAGAGGGAGGGAGGTGCGGAGGAGCTGCGCGTGGGGGGCTCAAGGTGGGGAGGGAGAGAGATCGTGAGTCTGGTGATTTTGGGAGGAAAACCCTAGTGTGCTCCTAATATATACGGCCCGATAGCGAGTATGGTTTGGACTTCGTCGTGGGCCTTAGGTTATTTTGCGTGACGGACAGTTTTAAAGCGCCCGCCATGGAAAATGCCTCTATTTTGCGTGACGGGCGCCTTATAAACGCTCGCCACGGTAAATTGATTTTACGTGACGGACAAAATTGCCCGTCACGCAAAAGAAAAACAGGATGTGGCGGAGTATTTTCCGTGACGGGCAAAAAAAGTGCCCGCCACAGAAAAGATTGTGCCAGTGCTCGCAAAATCAAATCAGTACTAGTGTGTTGAATCCTCCTTTATCTATGATGTACAATAGTGAATGAACTTGAGCGAGCATGGCAGGTGGCTGCAGCGCCTGCATGCTGATTTTTTTTTTGTTTTTTTAAAGGCTATCACTGCTGGGGACATCACTGCCACCTTCTCACTGTCAGTTCAAAATCCGGCAGTGAAGGGGGTTTTTGAACCGACAATGATTTAGAAAAACTGGGGTAGTGGAAATTCATTTTTCACAGCCTTGCTGATTATACTACTAGATCTGTTTATGCAATTCTCTACCCTAACTTGATAATACCTGTGACGGCATGTATATATATATGCCTTACTGTACAATGTTATGTTGTTAACCGTGGACTTTTAATGAGTCAGTTCTGTGGTTATCTTTTTAGTTGAGCTGACAGATGAAACTAGTAAGTTATCAATTAAGCTGTTGTGGGGTGATGTGGAATATAAGTGACCTTCTGTCTGTATCTCTCTCTATATATTGTGTGTTTCTGTCTCTTTGGATATATGCCATAACTTATACACAGGTAGCGGCATTGTTCCACATATATATTGTTGTAGACAACAAGCTAGTAGTCATGAGGGGAGGAGCAGCCTTTGCAGTGCCCCTCAGTGCTGGAATTTCTTTACCGTTGAGCTTGTCAAAGATACTATTTTCTGAGGGTAAGGTGTTGACCAAAGTAAGATTGGGATGCACCAGGAAATTGGGCTTACTGTGGCTGAGAGACTCCTGCAGATCTTCAAGAAGATATTGGGTGCTCTATTGTCTCTACCTGCAGAGCTCTACCATAATGCATCAGGAAATTGTCTCTTTATATGTTTGATGTGATTTTGTACAAAATTTCACCAGTTTGCATACACATATATTTATATATGCTATGGGAAAACATTTTGTGATCAAGAGACTACGCGTATATCCACGTGTGCTATTTTGTATGTGGATATTATTTTTGAATGAGGATAGAAGAAAATAAATAAGAAAATTGAATGGACGTCCCTGCTAATCATACAACACGATAGACCGCAATTACTACATGCGAGTTATAGGCGCATTTTAATTCTTAAGGCTAATCATACTGCGTGCTAGCTATCTGCACTTTGATGCAACGACGACAATAGTATGTGTACGGGCCGGAATGGTATATGTATTTACTTTCTAGTATAAGTATTTGCAATATTGGTAGAGATCATATCATCCCTAAATCTGTCAACGACTTCTATTAAGCTGTCCTACAATTGTCCTGCACAGTGACAAAAAGAAACTAGCTAGCTCAGCCTTTTTGGTTGTAAATAGTACAGTTTTATATTAAATATGATGCAGTTATTGATCACATGAACTATAGGTTTGTTTTAGAGAGAGAACATGTTTGCTCAAATACAGTTAACCCCACGAAAACAAAAGCCTACTTATACAAGCTGAGGGCAACCCTTCGTTGCATGTGAAGAACTATAGGTTTGTTTTAGAGAGAGAACATGTTTGCTATGTATATACAGCTCGCCTGTAGCATTGAGAGAACAACTTCCTCAATGGAAGAATCTATAGGATTGGGCGGCACTGGGACTCTTATTATTAACCAACATCATAGCACATAGCATCACTTGCAAACTCCTCTGCTTGTGCTCCAACATTCTGCTTGAACAGCACCATCCATCTTTGCCTTGGCAGCATCTTCTTCCACAGCAATATGGTTTTCATACACGTCCACCAACCCAGGAAGAAAATTTCATTTCTTAGCTTCCAGACAAACTACAGTACATTCATTGAATCAGGGAGAGTTCACCACCTCAACGTCACATACCTGCTGTTATGTCATCAACAAGGGTCGTGACTCTGACAAAGCTGAGCTCAAAATGATGAAGAAGACACTGCAGTTGACGCTGTGAAAGCGAGAAGCGGATGTGGCAAGGAGAAACAACTCCTTGAGCCTGACCGTTGTGTCTTTGGGCTGGATTGGTTGAGATGACTTAGAAGCCCATTCTACCATTTTGCTTTTCCGTTCTCTAGGCCCATGTAACGGACGAAGGGGCAGCAGCTCCTCTGTATTAGTATTTCTTTCTTGCTCACGAAGATGAAATTGAACTCGATCAGAAACCTTGAACCGTGCCTTGGTGGCCGGTGGCGAGCTCTCGGCGGTGGCCGGAGTTTCGATTTATCAAGTATCCTCGTTCTAGCTATCTGGTCTGTACTAGGACAGTTACACGTCTGTGGAGGATGGAGGACGGAGAGAAGAACATCATCTGGGTACGAGCTATTCGATGATCTGTGTTTGGTCTTAATCAAGGCAATTTTGGTTGCGCCTGATGAGCTTTTGAGTGTTAGAAGTATTATTGAGAGTATAGATGTTTTGTGCCCAATACGCAAAGCACTGTTGAGCATTTTTTTTTTCTTTCGTAATGCAATAGCAGTGGTATCCTTCCTTCAAAAAATTGCCTTCGATGAATCCCTAGAAAACAGAAGCAAATTTACAAAAGATACCATAATTCATTAGAAAATCCAAAGCCACTTAAATATTGCAGAACCACGCAAAGTACTCTACTTTAGCAACATTATAAACATCTGCTTAATTAGTTGATCGGATCCATAGTATAACCCTTTGGATACATACAAAATTCACGTATTTAGCACCATTACTCAAATGTACAATAAACCACCCTCAAATAAATATATATTTGCATTATGGATACATTATCAATGCCAGTTCATAAACAATCAGCATCGGTTTCGTGCTTCACCAGTAAAATTTGTCATAGTCTGATGTGATAATAAAGATTATCACTGCCAGTGGTGATGGAATAAAGTCCATCATCAGCAAAATAGGTTACCTGTAGAAGTGACGTGCTTAAGTGGCCTCTAAAATCCAATTTTACAGGTGGGCATACTCTGACTGTTGCATAAAGAATATGGTCAGAAACTCAACATACGATTGTTGTAAGCTCAACATGCGTCTGGGTAACGAAGCCAACATGGGATATATGTCGACATAGCTGGAACTCATTTATGACTGTAGGGTCACCCACCTTCTGTTTGCATTCAATCTAAGCTGTAAAGGACACTATTTTCTACTAAATTAATGGATATGTCCTAGACTAACCATATTTGACACCAGCGTGTATATATATATATATATATATATATATATATATATACTAGTGGCAATGCACGTGCGACACGCACGTGTTTATATTGCTATAACAGGTGACATCCTATTATATTTATCTCACTAATTATTAATTTTACCATCAAATTCATGGACAAACTTTGACAAATCCAATTTCTAAGATTGTATAGATATATTTTTTGCCACATATATAAGTCTATGAATTAGTAATGTGATATTAACATCACAAAGAAATAATACATTTTAATGGACATTTTTAAAATATAATATGGATAAGAAAACATTATTAAAGAATAAACTTCTAGAGTGGCAGAAAGATTGAATTTATTAGGGGCATACATTACTTAATTTATATGTTGAAAACATTTGCATTAAGTAGGAGATGTGTACCCAAATGATTTTTGAAACAAATCAGGCAAGAGAACTGCTGATTATATTAAAAGGATGATGAGCCTAATAGGAGAAAAAAACAACTCTAATTGATCTGATTGGGTCAATTAAATGTTGAGATCGTTATAGTCATTCTGTTAAGTCTAATTTAATAGGAACCAACTCGAAGCATGCTTTCAGGTTATACCATATTGCTTACATAAAAAGGAGTGCAGTTTTAAGTGCACAAAGAATTTGCTTCATCTCGAGAAAGTTTATTCATCAGTCTTTTTTATGAAAAAATGATGGTGTGAGTAAACTCATTAGGATTAATCTATTTGCAGTCCACCACTTCAATATTGCTCTACATGATAGTCTAACTTATTGCTTTGGCACCTCATGGGATTAACAAATTGCTATCTTTATCGGTATCCATTCGTGCCTCACGGAGATAACACTTTAGTTTAAGCTGTGTGCATTTGATGTGTAGTGTATTTTTAATTTACAGACCCATCCACATCCACATTAGACATCTTTATCTCTGTTTGCCAAAAAAAAAAACATCTTTATCTCAATAGCAGTCTATACCAACTCTGTTACTCTCTATATACAAAAAAAAATGCCAACTCCTATGGTTCATCTTCTCTATACCTTATATGTCTCGATCAAGACAATTTGGTTGAAAAACACTTGCAACACTAACTTGCCTCGAAGTATGACAGGATTTGGGAGCCCTCCAACATTTCGAATTATTCTCCTTTGTCTCGTCAGGTAAGTATTGTATAAGTGTTTTTCAGAAAACACAGAACCATTCAAATTGAGCAGATAAAATGTCCAGGCTGCAGTTTATTTCGACAAGGAAATCGCAGGCAATACTTCCACTGAAACCTAAGCCAACCAATCATATCAAAAATAGGTATAGAAATAAATCCTTTTCAAATATTGACCATGTGTTAGATTTGACAACCACATGTAGGCATTTTATTTTTTTAAAACAGACAGTGAGGAATAATCTTAACAACCAGCTGTAAACTTAAGAAACTCTTCCCAGAATGCATGATCACCTTCCAAAAAGAAGCCTACGGATCACTGCAATTGTCTTCAGGACAACCTACATGACACAAGAATAACCATCCTACATTATTGGCTACTAAGAGAAGCAGAACACTCTGAATAGGAATTATGAACTCCTAATAATTATGATAGAGTTGCTGCTAGGATAGGTGCAAGGAAACCAAAAAACTTAGCATAACACATTTGGAATCACGGCATCTTAACTGAACTACAGACAATGACAAAGAACAATATGATTATTGTGAATGTAAATATAATATAAGATCAGTAGAAAAAAGAATACAGAAAATTGGCCTGGAATAATCTTTGTAGTATGACAATCAACTGTAAATATAAGAAACTCTTCCCAGAATGCAGGATCACCTTTCAAAAGAAGCCTATGAATCACCACAATTGTCTTCAGGGCAACCTACATAACACAAGAATAACCATTCTACACTATTGGCTACTAAGGGAAGCAGAACATTTTGAATAAGAATTATGAACTCCTAATAATTTTATAGAGTTGCTGCTAGGATAGCTTCAAGGAAACCAAAAAAAACCTTGCATAACACATTTGGAGTCATGCCATCTTAACTGAACTTCACATACAGTTGAGGCAAGACCAAAAGGTAATCATTCTCAAACAGGTTTCAGGACATTATTAAAGTAGAAAACCACATAATATAAATCAACAATTTGTTCCCAGTGTTGTGACGTAGAGAGCGCCAAATGCATATATACTGGCATATTTTACTTTCAAATTTTGATCAGAGCCAAGAGTATGGTCCTGATTCCTGAAACCTGAAAAATTCAGTCCTTTTAGAATTATTCTATGATTTGTCCTGATTCCTGAAACCTGAAAAATTCAGTCCTTTTAGAATTATTCTATGATTTGACAAGCATCTGCACTTGATGGAACTATATATCAAATCGCTAAAGTGAATAACTTATTGAAGTTAACACAACGCTATAATTCGTCTACTGTATTTGGGTCTCGATATTTTTGGGGATTTCACTGATCAGCAAATATAGGGTGAAAAAAACAACTATAATATCTGAGGCAAGAGGAAACTATAAACATCTAGATACAATATTTTAACACTACCTTACTATGGATCTCAACCACCAGCAACCCTTCTATCCGAAATTTGGAAGTATTAAGCCAAACCCAAAATTTCATGGGTGTTGGATCAGCGAAGCTGCATTTCATAGGTCCAATGATCGAATCTGTTAAAGGACTGCTAACCGGATCCACGAAAGTTGCACAAAAGTACAAAACCCAAACGTAACAGCAGGGTCAACAGCGATCAAAAAACAAATTCACCTCCATCACGAGATTATTTGAGTTACAGAAGAAGATTTTGATTACATACCTTGCGTCACAGAGTGGGGAAAAAACACGTTGATCTGCACCTACGCTGTCTCACACAACTGACCTTCCCTTCATCAAGGAATCTTGTTCCTACGCCAGCAATCCTCCCATTCCCGAGACAGTATCGCCAACAATTCTTCTGTTCCTAAGATCGGAGAAGTTGAGGCGGCGAAATCTGCTACACGATAAAATTAGATGAAAATTGAAGCGCATGCAGTCGGCACTGACCCCAATATAGAGGAACTGGTCGCAGGGGAGCGGTGACTATGGCCCTTAAGGCCGAGGCCGGCACCGGCGGCAGAGGCCACTCAGGCGGTCTTCGCTGCTTAGGGAGTCCAGGCACATGTGACGGCGACAGATCGGCGGCGCTGCGCGCGATGTGGGGGACTGGCATCCTTCACGTGTCGTTCGTGCTGGCTATGTGGGAGACATGTCGTTCATGCTGCGGCACGCCAATTTCACCGGTCTTCACGTGCTGGTGATGTGGGAGACGTGTCCTTCCTCTCCACTTCCTCCGCCACCGATGCCGACTTGTGCCGCGGCTCCTTCACGCCACGCGCGGCGGCGCGCCTGCCTCGTCCCCCGCGTGTCGTTCCTCTCCGCGGCCTCCGCCATCACGAGGCCGAGGAGTGCCGCGTCTCCTTCACACCACGCGACGGCCGTGCCTGCCTCGGGTCTCGATCGCCAGCACGTCAAGGCCACGACGGTTATGGTTCTCCGGCGGCAGCGCCCGATGTCCAGATAAAGCCGCGGGCACCGGGCAGCGCCACCAGCGATCACGGTAAAGGGGGGGGAACAGGTTGAGAGTCGCCTGAGGCAGCGTGCGTGCGCGGGGCGAGGGTACCGCGGTGTGTCTCATTAGTCCGACGTTCGACTCAGTCACGAGGCGGCATCTGTTGGGCTTGGCGCCGTATCGGGATGTCTCCCACCGTTTGGGAGCCGCGATTGCGGCGAGTAGCGCGTCGTAGACGGGAGAAGCGAGGGAGAGCGAAACACCCTGTCACCTAAGGTTGGTCCATACTTGAGAGCCAATGGATGAGAAAATCGGTCGAATCCGACGGATGAGATGGTGACACGTGTCCATCAATTCCTTCGCTCCTTTATAGTATAGATATATATATATATTTTTTTTTTTTTGCGAAGAGACACCAGCGTATATATAGGAACAGAGGGTAAAGGTATTCCCATACTATGCTAAACCAGAGCTGACTGAATTGTGTGTGAGAGAAGGGATAGCAGGAGAGTGAGGTAGAGGGAGAGAAAGAGAGATCCCGATTATATGTAGCATGTTCCAACAAGATCATGCATCAGCAATTTCAATATGTAGTACCGACTACCGAACGTATAGGATTGAGATGCATTAGGATGTTCATATGCTGGAGAGTGGAGACTCTCCATGCAAAGCTTGGGAACAGATAGTGCAAGCTGTTTACTTTGGATTTGTGATAGCAGAATATATAGTAGCGGGGCCAGTCCTTCTTGCACACTAACTGAAGCTTTTCCAAACAGATATACATTCTTCGCCTAGTTGTTTGATGTCATGAGCAGACACATCTATTATGCTAACCTTTGATATAGTATAATCGGGTCTGCTCCAATGCTGATGGAGGATGGCTGCCACCAGCTGCTGGTTGCAGCACCCGTCATGGTGTGATCAAAGCAGTCACACTGGTCGTTTCCTCTTGGTACACGGTCTGGCCAGTTCCATCAACTAGCCCTATATGTTTCTTTATTATTGAGTTCGTATGACTGTATTACGCACTGCTATGTAGGCAATATCTGCTCATGCATCATATTTGCACCAGCTAATATGACAGTACATTCTTCGCCCATTGCACGTAAAGGGACGAGCACCAGGAGCTAAGGCGTATGATACCAGTGTCTTCATTGACTCAGTACAGATGCCACACGCAGTGGCCTTTACATGAAAATGGCATGTGTCTAGCAATTTTCTTCTGTCCATTCTTGATCGCATAGTTTTAATATAAACGATCTCACTTGAGGCTTTTCTAAGCAAAGTCTAATAAAACACATTATGCATACATTCTTCTTGCCTGCTAATTTCATCACAGAGAGCGCGATAGCATGTACTAGGAATATTGGGCTCTAAATTCATGTCCTCTAGCGATGTAATATTTTATTTTAATTCTTTCTACATGTTGAAATTCAATTTGTAGAAGCATAATTGTATTAAACAAAACATTGTTCATCCTTGGCAAGTGGGGACCTCTCCATCTCGTCCGTTGACCAGTGGGCATCACCCAAGCATTGGTAACTTGCAGCACAGCCTGTTAAACAGAAAAAAAAGGAGGTGGTGGCGAGTCCCAAATTTTGGGTCCGACATATCTATCACCAGTTGACATCTGGAGATGGTTCAGGACATAGACAAGCGCTCAATGCAGTATGCATTGCGTTGTTGATGCAGATCGGTAGTAATATTGTTACAATATGTTCTCTTTTTACCATTTCGTTTTTCATCCTGACTTTAATTTCTTGTTAATCCTTCAATCCACAAAGATAGTTTTACATATAAGACGTTCTGCATATCATTGTTCGAAAGAACATGTCAAAACAATTAACAAACGCCTAAAAATAAGAAGAGGTCAGTTCTTCCCTTTCTCCAATAAAGTGTAATATTTACTTTTTAAAATTAACAAACCTTAACACTGTGTAATATTTCGTTTCTCGTAAACAATTAAAATATGCCCACCCGTGTACTTACAAAAAATAAGTCCTCGTGAAAATAATATCATTTTCTGTCGAGCAGAACACAGGAAAGAGAGAATGGTTTATGCAATTCTCTACCGTAACTTGATTATATATGTGACGGCAAGTATATATATACCTCACTGTATTATCTTAAGTTGTTAACCGTGGATTTTCAATGAGTCAGTTCTGTGGTTGTCCTTTTAGATTAGCTGACAGATGAAACTAGTTAGTCGTAATTTAGCTGTTGTGGGGTGATGTGGAATATAAGTGACCTTCTCTCTGTATCTCTCTCTATATATTGTGTGTTTCTGGCTCTGGACCTTACAACGTACTCTTGTGCACAGGTAGAGGCATTGTTCTATATATATATGTTGTGGCACACAACAAGCTAGTATCCATGAAAGGAAGGAGCGTCCTTTGCAGTGCGCCATTATTGAACACGTCAGCACCGGAATTAAGCTTGTTGCAGAACGAAAACTATAAATAGATGGGACTACCACCCACTACTACAAAAGGGAACTAAGAGAGCGCCTAGCTTGAACATTAGGGGTGGTGACAAGGTTTTGACCAAAGTAAGATTGGGATGCATCAGGAAATTAGGCTTGCTATGGCAGAGACTCATGCAGAGCTTCAGGAACAGAACCCGTGCTAACTGTGCATGCGTCAGGAAATTGTCTCTTTATACGTTTGATGGGATTAGCTAGCTAGCTGCACATTAATTCAACCACCTTAGTCTGTGTGGCCTGGCATGGTGTACATATATGCTTTCTAGTACGTATTATTGTCTTGGGACAGTATATTGGACCCATGGAGAATAGGCAAGACGCGGCACAGAATATTCTAGAGGTCTGTTAGACAAAAAGCAGTACCAACTGTTGATGACGACGCCCAGGTCATCGACTTCTGTTAAGCTGTCCTACAATTCTCCAGACAAAAAACTAGCTTAGCCTATTTGGTTGCACAGGAACAGTTGTTTATGTTGGGAAAATATGTAGTGCAAACCACCATCTTCGTGTAAACCTTGTGTATATATTTTCCCCATTAACAGTCTAGCAATCGGTACTTGTGGCATACCTTGAGTATTCCTAGCAATTACATAGTCACCCCTTGTTTTGTACATAACCACTTGAATGGATCTCTATGCGTTATAATAACCTTGTGTATTCCTAGCAATTTCTAGCAAATTCGCTGGAGCTTCGTAACTAACCTGCCCTGCTCAAGTGTTGCAGCATAGGGCCTGGCACCGAACAGACTTGCTTTTTCATGTTTGCTTTTTGCTAGCCTTTGCAGGGCGCGGGATTACAAGTTTGTAATTCACATAGCCTCTCATAAAAAACTCACATATCCTAAACTTTGCATCATTGGTTTAAAAACTGAGTCTGCCATTTGATAAGCGAAAAATAGTTAGCTGCCTGGCTGTACCTTTCTTCTAAAGTTCAGGCATCAGCAGCGAGGACTCTGAATTCTGTCTTTCCCCAAGTTAGAACTTTGTGCAAATTTTGAGTTAGCTTCAGTGGTTTAGACTCATCGTGGTCTTTTGTCTAGACACCTGCCGGCTGACCTGGAATCCCTTGGTTAGCGCTGTTTTTTGGTGCTGAAGCTTGTTTTTTTCTTGTTATCTGCAAAACTTGTTTCTGTCTTCAGACTGTCAATAGTAAACAAGATATCTTGAGAGTACAATTTGTAATTTTCCAAATTGGTAACAAAGGTCCTTTAAAAGGAATATTAGTTAATCATTCAGATAAATTTGACACACTTTCCTTTAGATCAGCAACAGGCTTTCTCATTCATTTTTATTTTAGGAGCCATTTTCTTTTGTGTTAACCACATGGTGGTTGGGGGTACTTCCTGGTTACTCTTGGTTCCTAAGCAAATAATTAGCACTAATTAATTTTTTTTGAGTAGAAGGTTAGTATGGTAATATGTTTCATCGACTCAAGGACGCGTGCCTCTTCTTCACGCTGTACAAAGGTGCAGCGCCGCCGGTTCCACGACTTCCCCATCGCCAAGGCAGCACAGCCGGCCACACGTACGGCGGCTAGTCTCTGGCGCAATCCTGGGGAGAAGCCCAACGGAGACTACGACCGGGCATTCCATGTCATCCCTGTAGAGCTGTCCTTCGTCCACGACTTCTTCTACAGCAAGCAAGTTGTGGTGTTCGCCGGGTGGCTTCCCTTACGTGAGGCTGCTGCTGCCGCTGCTCATGGCCGCGTCCGTCTTGTACCTCTTGTACGCGGTCAGGGACATACCTAGGAGTGGCACTGCTGTCGCCGGCAAGAGACCAAAACACTTCAAGATTACTCATGGCGTGCTGACTGCCCACTACGTCATCACCGTCGTCCTCTGCAGGGAGCTCATGGAGGTCCTGGTCTACGTGTTCTCCCAGTGGACCAAAGTGAGGATTGTCTGCCACTCCATCAAACAAGAACTGCAGCAAGCCTTGAGGACACTTTTAAATTAGATCTGATGCAGGTATCGAAAATCACATGAAAAAGGCAGCTCTTGCAGTCACAGAAACTAATGCTCAAATACAATCAACTACGCCAAAAACTGAGGACACCCCTTGGTGGCATATGTAGAAATTATAGTTTTTTTAGTGAACAAGTTTGCTATGCTGCCTCGTTGAGTGCCAGGTCAAGGTGGTTGTATATAGGACACTTTTAAATTAGATCTGATGCAGTTATTGAATATCGAATGAACAGGGCAGCTCCTTTGCAGCCACAAAAACTAATGCTCAAATACAATCAACCCCACAAGAACTAAAGCTGAGGACACCCCTTGGTTGCATGTGTAGAAACTATATGTCTTTTTTTCAGAGAACATGTTTGCTAAGTATACAGCTAGCCTGCAGCTTTGAGAGAACAACTTCCTCCATGGAAGAATCTGTAGGATTAATCGGCACTGGGACTCTTCTTATTAACCAAGATCATAGCACATAGCATCCCTTTTGAAAACTCCTCTGCTTGTTTTTCCTCAGAAAATTTAAAAACTCCTCTGCTTGTGGTCCAACTTCTGACTTCAACAGCACCATCTATCTTCTCACGAGCATCATTTCCATCTGCAGCAATATGGTACCAGCGAGAACATGTCCACGGAACATTCATTGAATCTGGGAGAGCTCATGAGCTGAACTTCTGTGGATGTGGAGGAAGGGACAAATACATCATCAGAGTAGGAGCTGTTGCATGATCGGTGTAGGATCTGAACCAAGGCAGTTTTGGTTGGGCCTGATGAGCTTCTGACGATGATCAGTATTCGATCTTAACCAAGGCACTGTAGAACATTTTTGCTTTTGTAATGCAAGCATTGGTATCCTTCCTTCAAAAAATTGCCTTCAATGAATCCCTAGAAAACAGAAGCAAATTTACAAAACCTACCAAAATTCAGTTGAAAATCCAACGCCACTTAAATATTGTGGAACAACACAAAGTATTCTACTTTAGCAACATTATAAACTCGTTAGTTGATTGGATTCATTGTACAACCATCGGATACATACAAAGTTCACATATTTAGCACCATTACTCAAATGTATAAAACACCCCAAACACATATATATTTGCACTATGGATACATTATCACTGCCGGTTCATAAAGACCATCAGCATCGGTTTCGGGCTTCGCAGTAAAAATAGCATATTCTGAGGTTATAATAAAGTTGATCACCACCACCAAAGATCGAATAAAGTCCATCACCACTAATAATAGGGTATTTGTAGAAGTAACGCGCTTAAGTGGACTGCCTATAAAATCCATTTTTACAGATGGGCATATCCTGAGTGTTCGTGATTGAGGGTGCTTGTTGGGTTTCAACTCTAGCCTACCTCAACGTCATTGGGGCTGATTGGCTTGGTTGTTGTTGTTGTTGTTGCATATTCTGAGTGTTGCATAAAATCCCTTGTCTTCTAATAATATAATTTCAGAGATGGTTAGAAAAAATTGTCTCTACTGAAAACCAAAGTCTTACCCTCCTACACTAATTTTTGTGCAACTGAACTTTAGGATCCATTTATTACATACTGAGATGGGAAGCGTTTTTATTCTCTAGTTGTACATATGGAGCACCTGACGTCTTCACCATTATAATACTGGTCTCCAAAATTTATGCAAAGATGACTTAACCTAATCAAAGCTAATAACAAATGTAACAAACCCACTATGCCCTATGTCAACAGTAACCCCATGGCCTATGTAACCAGTCATCATAAAATATGAACAAAAATGCAACTTTTTTCAGTGTATCAACTACTGTCTTGTGTCATTTCTTACAACTCGAATGATTAATAGACCACACAATAACGTAAACCGTGGCATGGAGTAGTGGAGTACATGATATATAGTTTGAGAGACGCAACATCCGATTGATGTAAGCTCATCTACTTATTATGCGGCCGGATAAAGAAGCCAACATTGGATATATGTCATAGCTTGAACTCATTGATGACTATAAGGTCACCCAACTTCCGTTTATCTTCAACCTAAGCTGTAATGAACACAGTTTCATACAAAATTGATCAAGATGTCCTAGACTAACTATATTTGACGCCAGCATATTTATAAGAACAGTGGGTAAAGGCATTCCCATACTAAGTTAAACCAGACCGTGCTGAGTTGTGTTTGGGAGAAGGAAGGAGAGAGAGAGAGAGAGAGAGAGAGAGAGAGAGAGAGAGATCAGATTTCCCATTACATGTAGTAATATACTGCAGGTTCCAACAAGATCATGCAGCAGCTGTTCCTCATAGGAAGCCAATAGCTATAGATGAAATATTTCAATTTGTAGTTCTGGCTACCAAACATGTAGGATTGAGATGCATTAGGATGTTCATATGCTGGAGCCCGGTCATCCAAGGCTAGGGAACAGAGTATGCATGCAGTTTCTAGCTAGCTAGCTTCTCTTTCTTGACCCACTTCGTGACAGTACTCACTATCAGACCATCGGGACCAAAGGAACATGTTACCAGCCTCTTCATTGACTCAGTGCAGATGCTACACACAGTGGCCGTCACATGCGCAGTTAGCAAAGCTCTTGAAACAGATACACGAACATGCGCAGTTGTACAGTTTACTACCTGAAAACGGCATGTGTCTAGCAATTTTTAAGATATATGCGAGCTCACTTGATACTTTTTTAGGCAAAGTCTTACAAAATACATTATGCATACAATCTTCTTTCCTGATAATTTCATCCCAGGGAGCGTGTTACCATGTATCAGCTCCCTGCTTATGTCTAGCGTGAATTTTACGCATATCTTGCTTCCACAGTTCACCAACAAGGGCACCCAGCCATCAGATGATCGCTAGTGCACACGCATGGAGGCATATCAAGTCATCATTTCACCTGGTTGCCACCTCTTTGCCGTTGACGTCGTTGAGTCATCCTTGCATTATACTACCAAGTCCGTGGGGAGGCGGCTTGCACGACGAAGGCACCTCCTGGTTACAGGTGCTCCTCCATCTTTAGCATAGTACATAAAAAAAAGAAGGGGTAGAAAAAATAATCAAACCTTGATTGGCATATGACACCATTGGGAGTTTAGTGGCATGTTCCAAGGAGTGCCGTGAAAAGTTCCCTTGGGCCGTGTTGTGGCTTTGGCCAATGAGAAGACACTCTTGCCTCGGCCATGTTACATGTGGAACTACTTCTATGGGAGCCGTGTTGCAGCATTGACCACAACGGAAGAAGTAGAGTTTCCTCCAGGGCCATTTATGGCAATGGCAGGCAATACTAACGGGCTTAGTTGCGGCCATGTTGTGGCACTGGCCAACGATGAATGCTTTTGAAATCTGACACTTTGTCGATATACGCGAATACTACTTTAATTATGGCACCCCACCATGAAATATTAGTAACCCTGTTTAAGATTTCAAAACAGGATGATGCCTTTACCAATTGTCAATATAAGCAAAAGGTTTCTGACCCCCATCAAGTAATAGTAACAGATATTAAAATACAGGCTAGGTTATACCTTTCCCACTCATTTCCGATCAAAATATCTTGAGAAAACTGCACGCCAACTAATCACGAATGATTATTTCATTAAGAATTGGCTCCATAAAGGTGATAAAATATAGTATTTTCTACTTGTTAGACGCGCTGTTAGTTGATAAATCAAAATGCCTCTTGCTGAAACTCAACCTCCACACCACAACTCACTCGTATCTGTGCCCCCAGGATCCTTTCTATTGACGTCCCACACCGTCTCATATCTGTGCCCTAGAATACTGCAGGGTGAGTTACTTATATACTTCCCTGAGTCTCCTTGTTTCACCCATTTCCCTAACATATAATTCCTCCATTCCAACTTAACTGTTTCAACCCAAATTTGACCACTCATCTTATTGAAAAAAATAGTGCAAATATATTCTAATTTAAGTCATTCTTAAGGAACTTTTTGTTAATAAAGTATGACAAAACAAAAGAAGTGATATTTTGCACAAAATTTTAAAATAATAAGACGAGTGGTCAAATTTGGGGCTGAAAAAAGTCAAACAATTATAATTTAGAACCGATGGGGTATTCCTGAACAAAAAATAGCTTCTAACACTGGACAAGCTGGAACAAGTACCCAAGCATAAATTTCACTTGCCACTCCACTCAAAGGCCTTTCAACATTCTAACTTGCCAGAGCCCTGAGTCTGCATTAGCATCCTATCACTTGTGTATATGCACCACACACCATTTAGTGGCTCCAACAACACTGAGTGCATTTTTCACAAATTATTTGAAACATGGACAGTGAACTCGATGCCTTACAAACTTATGTTGTATCTATAACTCCTATATAGGAGACCCCCACTAGCTCTCCTTAAGGAGTTCTCAGCCCGTGATTGGCTACTTTGAGTAGTAACCGAAGTGCTAACCCACGCCATTCCAACCCTGGCCTACGATCGAGCGCGGCCTTTTGCATTGCCGTTTCCCTGAGTACGCACGAAGAGACAAAAATAAATAAATACCGGGCGGCCTTTTCCCTGCCTCTGGCCGCATGGGACAAAACGGCGGCCTCTTCCCTTCCCTCTCGCCTTCCCACCTTGCGACTCTGTCTCCTCCCCTACCCGGCGTTGGAGCACCGCCGTTCGGACCCTGCCCCTCCCGACCGGTGGATTCGTGGCGTCATCCGCAAATCCATCCGCCGACCGCAGAATGGCGCCCCTTCTCAACCGTCGCCACCACCTCCTCCTCATCGCCGTGGCGGCAGTGGTGCTCCTCCTCCCATCCGGATCCAACCGCCACCGCCGCTGAGTACTCGCAGCAAGCGCCTCTAGAGCTAGAAGTGTCCCCGAGCCGGGATTGTGCGTTGGAGCTTTTTTTTTTTTTTTTCTTCGATGGCGATGATTTCGTGGTGTTTCTCGCATTAAAGGGGCGGGACTACCCAAAGAAGGTGAGCGGCGTGGAGGTCGCCCCCGATCCCATCGTAAGTGGAGAGCCGGGCACCTTCAAGATCTCCGCCTCCACAGGTAACCGATGCCGTCTGCCGGACTCGCCACGCAATGGCTGAAGCCGCGATGGCGCGGGTCATCGAGCGCAACCGCGAACACCGGTCGCGGTGGGTGCGTTGGTGGTAGCCCGCCGCGGGGGCCACGCGCAGGCCGCCGCAGATCATGACAAGAAGCCATGTGGGCCAGCTACGGCGCTGGCGCTGCGAGGGAGCACTCGCGCAGGGGCTACCGTCCCGCCGATCGCGATCGCCGCCCGATCGCGCTACCACTCGCCCGCCTTCTACGACCGTCCACCGGCGTTGCTGCTCCTACCGCTCCTCGCCATCCTCGGATCGGGAAACCGATGGATCTCGGCGGATCGAGGACGGGCGATGTCTCATGCATCGATCCATCAAGTTTAGTTCTCCGTTCATGGTGTTCTTGTCGTGTGGTGTTCTTGTCATGCGTCGTCGCCCAAGTCTGTCTACACGGAGGTGGCCACGGGACTGCAGATCCTTGTGGATAATTGCCTCTATCATCTCCACAAGGTAATTGATTAATTCAAGGATCGTAGATTATTTGCACCCTTTATTTAGTTTTCATCATAAACATGATTCAGAAACTGAATCTTTAGGATCGTTCCATGATGGATTACTTCTAGGAAATGGAATGAGCACCTGTTGTCTTTTTTTTTTTCCCGATGAGTTCCCGATCTCGAATTCATTCAGTGTCGAGATTCTTGGTTTCTTAGCATTGCCATGTGCCTGAATACCGCAGTTCCCTCTGCTCAAATGCATGCTCCTGCAAGCACTATCTTTGCCCGACGCCGGCCACAACGTCGTTGAGCTGCCGGGATTCCCGGGCGGCGCGGAGGCGTCCCGAGGCCTGCACCGAGTAATGCTACGGCATCACCATCAGGTTGTGCCAGAACTTTATGGTTTCATGGATTCTAAATGTCGGTTGTGCAAAAAAATGGAATAGTCTGTAGATTCTAGACATACAAATCTACACTTTGTATTTCTCAAAGGTTGTGCCTGAACTTTATGGTTTCATGGATTGCTTTCTTTTCTTTTGTTGAATTTTTGTAAGTGAGCCAGTGATTGTAGTCAATGACATTATGGTAAAATCAATGTCCTATGAGATCTTAAATCTTTAGAGCAACAATTACAATTTCTGCTTACAGAGTGCAGTTTGATTGAATGATTTCACCAAAGAAATAATTGGCATCATATAACTAGGATACAAAAATTCTGCACACCACATAGTTAGAACAGTGCTCCATTTTTTTACGTATTTACACTATCACACCATCATATAGCTATTTCAATGTGTGTATAAATCATAAATCATAAATGATATGATTTGTGTAATTTTTCTTATAAATATGTTCTGAATGGCTCTTAGAGCATGTTCAAGGTTAAGGGACCATATGGCTCTTAAGTCAAACTCACAGCACATGTCATTTGTTCCATTTTGCAGCAGCTCACGGACAAAAAGAAAGCTTGATCTTAACCAGTGGCTCCAATTGATCCTCAAGGAAAAACAGCAAAATACACAATGAGAGGTAATTCTGCTAATTTGCTTAGTTTGATTTATTCCCTATTGATTTCTGTATTTTAATTTCCTGAAAAGGTTAGTTTATTGGAATTTGAGATATTACTCTATGGTGTGATTCTGCTGCTTCTTTATCTGAGAAATAGTACACTGTTATTTTAGGGATGCATTGAGTATTTTTCGAGATATTAGCTTTGTTAATTCAGATAGGAGGAAATGTGGGATTAAAGATAACCTTGGACAGAGTTCACATGTTATTATACAACTGAGTTCAGGTGTACTTTATTTTTGAAACATCTTATCTTTTCTGAGAAAAGTGATATTGATCATGTGGAGTTCACATGTTCATTGTCATAACAGTTTCAGCTTATTGAGGTCTATGTGACTACAAAAATAAATAGACACCTGAAAGAAGATTGCCCCAGCATATTTTGTTTAAAGTCGTCACTGAACAGAAGATATTGTGGAATTGGAATTTAGTCTTTAGTTTCTAAATAAAAATAGTTCTCTACTCTTCCATGGTTAAGAGAGAAGAATAAAAATATATACTGTAGCTATTATCTCATAATAATGAATGAAAATATAATTCCTTGTCTTGATAAATATCTAGATTGTTAAGATGAATGTTACGTCCTTTTTGGACAAAGTATTCCTTCATTATACTTTGCATTCATACATGATTTCAAATCATATTCAGTCCAAATATATACTCTTAATTCTGAAACATACAATATGTCTTAAAGTTTCAGTCGACATCACTTACATTCCATAGCGGTGATTACATGTACCTATAACTTATAAAATAAATGTATAGTTAATTATTGTTTACTAATACGAGATGGATCAACCTAATCTACAAATCTATAGCATATTTACATTTAATGTATTCTGCAGCAACCCACAGGCAAAGCGAAGGTTTTAACCAAGAGGCTCCGGTTGATCCTCAAGGAAAACAACAAAAGACACATTGAGAGGTACTTAATAATTTATTAGAATCAACAAAGCACGAAATAATCAATAAAAATAAATATCTAATATGTATACTGTACTCGCTACTAATACATTTAACCATTGCTGGTTGTTAACATCAGGCATGACGAATCGAACCAGGAGGAATTATGTCACTGCCAAGGACTCAGTCAAATAAATAATTATGAGCCCTTCTTTAAAAATGCCGCACCATACATTGTCCGATCTTAATAATTTTTTTGGGTTATACTGCATACAGATATTTCAAGTCAAATAGCTTCGCACTTTGGTCTTAAAAATAGCTGTGTAGACTCAATACACTGTTATTTCAACTATCTGTAATAAGCTCACATATCCCTATCATGCGGACATGATATCATGAAAATTTCTCTTATGATCATTGCATTTTCTTAATTCCCGCAGCAACGCGCGGGTGGGGTTCCCTAGTTATATTGAGCTGGGACCTCCTTCTCTTTATGATTCGGAGTTTTGGACAGGAGTAGGACCTGGGAACTCTTCGAGATACTCTGACATACCACATGTTTTCTTTTGTTAAATTGAAGCATCATTAATTGGTTTTGGATTTCAGCTGCTATGAACACGCCTGTAATTTACTGCCCATACATGTAAACCCAGTGTACATGCATATACAATTCTGGACTAGCTCATTGATTTACATGTTCATATATTAGTATCCTCAACTCCTCGTATATCCCCACGAACATATCAATAGAATACAACTAAAATTCAAATTTCCATCTTAACTACTTGCCATTCATTACGCATGTACACTCCCACCACTAATTAGCCATTCATTACGCACCCTCATCCTCACAAGAAACCTACAAAGTCTATAGGTACCACAAGCCTCAAACCACTCAGGATTTGAAGCAGACATGCTAGTATTATTGTAGTATTTGTCACTACCCGGAGTCAGTCGTATGATTGGGAAGCATCAGGACTGTTTCTATCACGGTGGCAGAGAAAGGCACAGGATATTTGACCATTCCACTACAAAAACAATTGATATGAAGCCCTGAAATCGAGCAAGTGTAACATCCAGCAAAAATTTAATTAACTTACTATCTTTTCGGCTCAATGGGCCAAGAGTATAGGAGAAAGAAAAGCCTGATTGTAAGCCCAACATTGAGCAGGAGAAACAGAGAGGTATAAACTCATTGTTGGCAACAGAATGTGGCATTTTCGTAGTGGAATGCAGGGGAGGCATAGGCAGCGGTCCAGAGTATCCAGCTGCGTTTCCTTCTCCTCATGGGAGCAAGACTGACACAATACTGCTGCTGCTCACATCGTTTCTATTGCCTTATTGTTGGCAACAGAATGTGGCATTTAGTCGAAGGTGTTGTTGGAACGAGAACGTCGAGATCACGCCGAACGCAGCGCACCGAACGTCGGCGATGATCGGGCGTCGTGGTGACCACGAACCCCGGCGAGTAGATGTAATCGAAGATGAACAAAGTATAGATGAACAACAGATTGTTGCTGCAAATCTCGCAGCTTGTTTCGACCCTTGACTTCTTTATTTATAGACTCGATCGATCTGACTCCAGCGCCATGCCGAGCTGGTGCGCGACGCCGTTCTCAGCGGTGCGCACGCCTCATGCGCCAGCACGTCACAGCGGCGTTCTACTCACGACTCGGGTTGATTCACGATTAGGCACGACACCAATCGTATCCCCCTCTAACAGACTCCAATGCTAACTAACTAGAATGAAAGATTACATTATAACGCAACAGATTAACTAACAAATCACCCCCTAATCCTGTTGCACGCCACGACACCAAGAGCACTCCTTAGATCGATGAACCGTACCGCCCGAGCGACTTCGTGAAGATATCGCGCCTGCTCACAGCCCACATGATCCACCTCCACCTTTCCTTCCTCGATGCACCGACGAGGAAAATGATACCTCGTGATCGATGTGTTTGCTTCGTCATGGTACACGGGATTCTTGCTCAGCGATCGCGGTCATATTGTCCATCAACAAATTCACGGGTGCCTCTTTCACTCCCAACATGTCAGCAAAGCCATACTCCTTGACAGGCCGCTGCTGCTGCTGCCACATACTCAGCTTCACACGATGACAACGCCACAATTCTCTGTGTGCGATGCCCAAGTAACCATGTTGCCTCCGAGGAAATACACCACTCCCGTAGTGCTCTTCCCCGTCCCTCGACATCACCTGCAAAGTCACTATCACTGAAACCAAGCAACAGCGGTTTCCAGTTTAGCACCTTTGACATACTTGCATCCATAGCTACTGGTGCCCTTCAGGTATCTTAAGATACGTTTGACAAAGAACCCAATGTTGTTTTTTACCGAGCTTCCATAAATCTGCCACCACCCCGATTTGCAAATGCTATGTCCGGCCGGTGTTTACTATATACGAAGACTCCCAATTATGCTTCTATACTCTATGACTTTGACAGCTTCACCTTCCTTGCTTTTAGTCAATTTCAGTCTTTGTTCCATGGGCGTCTCACAAGGATTACAACCTGCCATCTTGGCATTCTCCAGAATCTTCTTAGCATAGGAACTTTGACTGATCATGATCCCTTCTCCATCTTGCTTTATCTCAATTTCCAGATAATAACTGAGGAGACCCAGATCACTCATCTTGAATCTTGTCATCATCTCATCCTTGAACACATCGATGTCACCCTTGGAGGGTCCAGAGATGATTAAATCATCAACATAAACTCCTACCACAAGAAAGGACTGATTTCGCCGCTTCTTCGTATAGAGCATGATCCATTTTGCTTTTCACAAACCCAAGGGCCAACAGCACTTGATCAAGCTTCATTCCAGGCTCTCGTGTGCTGTCTTAGCCCATACAGGGCCTTTCTGAGCTTCAAGACTTTGTCACCAGCCCCAACTATGAAACCCGGAGGTTGCTTCACATAGACAGTTTCAGATAGATCACCATACAGAAATGCAGACTTGACGTCCATGTGGTGAACTTCCCAACCGCCTTGAGCTGCCAAAGCCAACAGCACCCTCACCGTTTCTATTCTGGCCACCGGTGCAAACAACTCCTCAAAGTCCACACCTTGAACCTGCGTAGCCCTTTTGCTACTAAACGAGCTTTGTGCTTTACAATGTTACCCTCGGGATCCTTTTTAACCTTGAAAACCCACTTGAGGCCGATGGCCTTCGATTTCTTGGAAGTGTGCTCACTTCCCAAGTTTTATTTTCTTCTATTACCCGCATCTCCTCCTGCATTGCTCTTCTCCAACAATTCTCTGTAAGAGCTTCCTCAACTGAACTTGGTTCATCAGCAGCTACTAGGCATACACCACATCAGACTCCGTACCTGCACTGGCTCGGTTGAGTCCAATAAATCTAGCAACGATTTTATACCGTAACGGTGCTCCCTCTGAATCTTGAGCCTCCCGTGGGCGGGGGTTGCCCATCGAATCAAAATGCCTCCAGCTGTACGGTTGTTGATGATGATGCACTACCATCACCTAGGTGAGATGGAGTTGATGGAACAGCGAACCCAGGCGAACCGATGAATCGTAACCGACTGAATTTTTACAATCGGCCGCCGAATCTTCGTTGTCGGACCCGCCTACAACAACGTCATCAAACTCGTCGGGATAAGTGAACGTTGGTGCCGTGTCTTCTCTGTTTCAGCCGTTGCTATTCCACTCACCCCCAACTCCAGCTCCTCTTCTCATCAAAGATCACATCCCCGGAGATCATTAGTCGTTTGCTAGCTGGATCAAACACTCGGTAGGCTTTTGTTCCTGGCTCATAGCCAAGAAATATCCTGTGCACTGACCGCGTCGACAACTTTGTGATGCCCGGACCGACCCGCTTTGCATAGCACCTGCACCCGAACGTACGAAGATGTCGTACTCGGGTCTTTTGCCAAACCAAGCCTCAAACGGAGTCATACCATCCAAGCTCTTCGTAGGGTGCCTGATTCAACAGATATCTTCGCTGTTACCAATTTGCTTCTCCCAAAACCTCCCGGGTACCTGATACTTTTCAAGAAAAACACCGAGCCATCTCTACCACCGATTGATTTCTTCGCCGACTACCCCGCTTTGCCGTGGAGTGAATGGTGCGATAGTATTCCTCTTGATCCCATGCTCATGACAATAGATCGTGAACACCCCGAGTTGAATTCTCCACCTCTCGTCGATCTGAATGCTTTCGCCGCCACATTCGCACTCGCCGCCTTCATCAGTTTCTTGAAGCTCTTGAACGCCTGATCTTTTGACTTTAGCAAATCTATCCACATGTATCTGCTTCTGTCATCGACAAGCAACAAGAAGTACTGCCTCCCTCCTGGTGTGGCCGGTGTGATTGGGCCACACGGATCTCCATGAACCAGCTCCGGCTTCTCATCCGCACGATAAGCCGAGGCACGAGGGAAACGGGGTGCGATGGTGTTTGCCAAGTGCACATCCATCGCGGACTTGCTCTCCTCGTTGAATCGGTGGAAGCCCTTCCACCATATTCTTCACTCCCAAGTCCCGAAGCAACCGGAAGTTCAAGTGACCGTAGCGGGCGTGCCATAGCCACGAGGTCTCATCCATCTTTGACAATAGACAGACAGTGCGGTGAGGTTGAGTTTCAATGTGTAGAGGCGATCCTTCCTCTCGGCTCTTACCAGAACACTCAGAACACCATTGGAACGCTCAAATACTGTCATCACGCCATGATCGATTTCTACTCGGCAGCCTACTTCCTCCAACTGGCCAAGACTCACAATGTTACAACGCAGTGAGGGGATATAATATACCTTGGTGAGCACGCGGTGGACTTGATTCTTCCCGACAATCGTCACCGCACCGACTCCACAGATCTCAACCTTGGAACCATCTCCAAATCTCACCGCTCCCTTCACCGTCTCGTCAAGAGATGCCAGAGAGTCCCGACAGCCAGTCATATGATTCGTGGCTCCGGTGTCGAGCACCCAGCTCCCGGCTTCATACTCTGATGGGAAGACACGTTTTTGAATTAGAAACACACCACGCCCCCCTTGTTCGGGTTGACCGTGCGGATTGCAAACACGGGCCACCAACAATGCTCTCTCCCTTACGTGTTGGCATGATGAGCAACTTCTTGTCTTTCTTGCTTCTTTTGCTTCTTCTTGCACTAGAAACCAAAGTGCCCGTATATGCCGCACCGACGACACGTTCCTTCCGACGTGGTGTCCCCATGGACGTAAGTCCATTGTCCCGACATCACGAGGTCACCGCCCAGATCCTTGCCACGCGGCTTCCGGTGCTTCTTCTCCTTCTTGAACTGGTGCCCGTCTTCCCCTCCTCCCTTCTTCGAGGTGGATGATCCGCACACCATGCAGCTCTTATTCTTAGCCGCCCATTCTTCTTCAAATCAAGAGGAGTTTCCCGGCCTTCTCCGTGACTTGCTCCACGATCGGCTCCATCCTTTCCTCGGCCACCCTCGGATGGCCGATCAGATCTTCAATGGTCAACTTCTTCAGATCTTTGAACATCTCGATGCTCACAGCTACCTGCCCATATTTCGATGGCACGACACGGAGGAACTTCTTCACGATACGTTCATCCGTGATGCTCTCTTCTCCTAGACCACGAAGATTAGTAACAAGCTTGGTGATCCTAATGGCAAAGTCCTCGATGGTTTCTTCAGATTTGAACGCAATCGACTCAAACTCGGCCAAAAGCTTCTGTGCGTTTACCTCCTTCACCCGATCTGCCCCAAGGCGCATTGTCTTGATTGCTTCCCAAGCTTCTGTCGCTGTTTTCTTGTTAAGCAACAGCGAGTGCATCTCCTGCGGTACTCCCCGCAGCATGGCGCCAAGCGCAAGACGATCCTTGCGCCTCTCGCTCTTTTCTCCTTTCTCGATGGCTTCCCAGAGGTTCAAGCCCTCTAGATTGCACTTGATATGAGAGGCCCAACCTTGGTAATTGGCCCGGGTTAACATCGGCCATGTTAGATTCCCGGCCGCTTGGTTGAAAATCCTCTCCGTCGCGTCCTTGTCAATGTCGCCCATGGTGACCACAGACTTGTTCTGGACTCCTTCTTCTTCGACGAGATGAACGGTCTTGCTCTGTCTCTTCTACCACCTCTCACCGCCACCGAACGCGTCTCCCTCGGCTCTGATACCACTTGTTGGAACGAGAACGTCGAGATCACGCCGGAACGCGCACTGGAACGTCGACGACGATCGGCGTCGTGGTGACCACGAACCCTGGCGAGTAGATGTAACTGGAAGATGAACAAAGTATAGATGAACAACAGATTGTTGCTGCAAATCTCGCAGCTTGTTTCGACCCTTGACTTCTTTATTTATAGACTCGATCGTCTGAGACTCTCGCGCCGTGCCGAAGCTGGTGCGCGACGCCGTTCTCCGCGGCGCGCACGCCTCATGCGCCAGGCACATCACAGCGCGTTCTACTCACGACTCCGGGTTGATTACGATTAGGCACGACACCTATCGTATCCCCCTCTAACAGACTCCAATGCTAACTAACTAGAATGAAAGATTACATTATAACGCAACAGATTAACTAACAGGTGTGTGGTTGTCCAGGGAGGAGTGACCATGGAAAGATCTGTACGTAACTATTGGATAAGAAAGTTTTTATCTCCTACCATTGGCAGTTGTTAAGGTTTAGTGCCTTATCCCATCTGTGCTCTCTTTGTTTAGTCTTCTTCCTTGGGCATGCATGGCAGAGTTCAAGGCGTAGCAGTAGTAGATCGAAGTAAGTTTTGAGGACTTTCGGTGTATAATTGGAAACTCCAGAAGTAACTAATGCTTTAGAACTTTTCAATACCTTTCAAATGAGTATTTAAACGGATTTTTGCGTTGACAATTATGGGAGATATAGCTTTGTGAATATACACTTAGATTCTGTCGGAGTACACATTCAGTTCGACCATCAGGTGTTGGTGTTAATTTAGGAGTTCATTCAACATGAATTGGTTCAGTACACTATGGAAGTTTCTACAGTGCTGTCTATGATCTTTTCTATCAAGTATTTAAAATCTAATTTTGGTAGGATGAACTGGAAAATATGATTTTTTTTTCTAATAAACAGAGCAAGTCTGTCACTTGGCAAGCTGTTTATTTGTAATGTTTAAAAGATACCAAAAAAAAACACAAACAGCTCTGCTGCTGTTTTTCTAATAAACAGAGCAAGTCTATCACATCATTTGTAAGCCACCTTGAGAAGGTATGGATTGAATTATGTGCTGCAATACAGGTGGAAAAACTTTGGAACGTCACATGTGATTTTGATCTTCTTAAGTAAGAGACAAGTTAATATAGCGGTGGTTTGCTACCGTTTTGGCTTTATTTTTTGACGCCAGCACAGCACAGTGTCTACAATAATGTCATCCTACTAATAATGAAACATTGTGATATTTCTCTATCCAATCTTATTTAATGGATATCTTAATTTTCTATCAAACTTTGTCATCTTTTTCTATCCAGCCGATTGGCGCTTGGGCACAATCCCGAGTGTGTGTTGGGTGGAGGCTTGGCTCGGGCTACTATCTCTCGGCAGCCTGTGGCTGCGGCTGAGCCCCCGAGCCTGAGTAGTGGCAGAGAGGCACTCAGGCTCGCCCCCTCGCCGAGCACGCATGAGTACCTGATGGGTATACCCCATGTTAGAATCTCGTTAGAAGCCCTCATGCCCTTTTGGCCTTCTGGGTTCAAAGTCCGTGGACGGAAATGAGTGGTTGTGTCTAATTTTTGCTAAAAGTGCACTGAGTCTAAGGGCGGTCGAACCATCAATCCTTCTCATACCTTCCGAGGTGGACCATGCAAGATTCTAGCATCACGGTGTATTCCAGTGGTCGAGAAGCACACTGAAAATGCTTGTTTTGGATATCGAAACATACTCAACGCTTGAAGAGTTTTCCATCAGAAACATGTTTTAGTAGTTAAGGATGAAATATATTCGATCCCATGAGTCCTGGAGCATAGGCCTTTACTCTGATTTTGTTTTGTTTTGATAGATATGTCTGTTGATCTAGAGTATCCATTTGGAACATGAAAATTAAATCTTCATAAGGAAAATTTTTTACATACAAATGCATTATGTACTACCAAATTAATGGGCCACACTGCTACACGTGTGCAACTGGTAGGCAGGGGATATGGAAGATAATCGATAGTGTAATGATTCATAGTATATATTTAGAATATGAGAAAATACATGCTGAACTAGTAACTAGTACATATATTCCTAAGTATCTTAGATTAGTACACCATTTCGTAGGGCATCCTTTCGGGTTCCAGCTAATTGAAAGCAGGGAATGGGATTTTGAAGGTTGGAGGTTTTTTTTTTTTTTTTTTTTTTGCAGGTTTGGTAGGAGTGGGAGTTTTGGTAGCAATGGAATGGATGTTCAAAGGGACAACCCCAGCTACTCGAATCTATGCGAAGGTGTTGGAGAAGTGTTTTTAGTGAAAGTTAAACAGGTCTTTGAAATCCATCATGATTTGAACTATTTCCCCACTCAAAATACTGCACCTCAGGGAATATGGATTCAGACTTCAACTTCCCCTCTGCATCAGCGGTATATAGAATCAACCCCAGTTCTATAGATTGATTTGACATCACCTATTAAAATGGCTACAATGTATGGTACCGACCTTGGGTCTATCTTTGGACCCACAAACAATTAAAAAAATCACTGGCTGCTGTGATTGTGCGGATTCATGCGAACGCATGAAGGAAGCTGTGGAAGACACAGAGGAGAGAGAGCGGTGGAAGAGGAAGAAGATTTTTTTAGTTTGAAGGACCGGGTTCTATGCGTAGGAGCAGGTACTCCATCGTACCCGTGTCACAATGTATTGAACCCACTCCAGCAAGGATCGAACCGACTAAAACCTGCACACCACGGACGCTCTTATATCTCCCTAGCTTCATGGACCAAGCAATAAATTAGATCTAAAGTTTAGATATCCATCTTATTAACTCTCTGCATCAACCACTCCAACCACTAATTCCCATAGCCCTTTATATAAAGTTGTCATAAACATCCTCAAGCTCATAAGAAAACTACAAAGTCCATAGGATTGGGAGGCATCAGGACTGATTGTATCACGGATTGGGAGGCATCAGCATTGATTGTCACTACCCTAGTCTGTTCCACTTCCACTATCCGTAATAAGATGTCGCTACCCGTAGTTTGTCATAGGATTGGGAGACATCAGGACTGATTGTATCACGAATGAATGGGGTCATCTAGGGTAGACTGTTCCACTACGAGGTAGCTCCACCCGAAGTGGCTCTCACAAATTTAGAACTGGTTGCTTTCATGTGTCGCCACTCAAGAAACCCTAGTTTGGTGTTTGATCCGGATCCTTGGTTGGATTTGTTTTGGTTTGTGATCGAGCATTCTCGTCTCGGCGCATACTTGAGTTCTTGGAATTCCCCATCTTCTGATCGTGGTTCACTATGGCCGCGAGTGGAAGGATTACCTAGGGCCTAGTTCAACTGTCCCTGTGTGGCATGCACAAACCAAACAGGTAGCATGATAGAAGAAGTGTTGACGCTGGCAAGGGACTGTTCCTGGGCTACTCATGGAAAACATAGACCGGATGTCTATCAGAAATGATAAATTTCGTGGCAATCCACTATTTATATGACTTCTCAAATCATATGCATGAAGGTCGAAACATCTTTCAAGCAAGACTGCTTAGTATCTTGCTTATAATAGAGGCTCAAATTTTACACAGAATACTGAAATCACTAACCGTTGTCATGGATTTGTTTACTTCCTATTCGTAGAGTCCTAGCCAAAAAAATTTGGCATCTGTACCTAAAGCAAGGTCTCAGCCAGTATCTTTACTAATACCAAAATTTTGAAATATATGGTTTTAGTCCCAACTTGTAAATGTAGAATCTTTACAAATACAAAAGACGCATACTTTAGTTATCACTCAACTAAGTTGCATTTAGCTCCACGAGTACAAGTAGATCATAATATTTAACAATATCATTTAACGTTTACGAGAAGAATTGTAAATGGATAGAAACAAAAAAAAAATTATCTTGCGACTGCCGCCTGGTCTGCATCTCTGCTCTGCTTTCCTGGAACAACCGAGCGTGGGCAAAGATGGCCTAGGTGCTTGGCCCGATCGCTCACGTAAGGCTCCTCTGTCGAAATTTGGCGTAGTGACTGCATATTATGTGGCCTCAGATGAGTCAACAAGTTCTCTTTCTTTACTCGGCAGTAGCGTGATGCATCCGTAAAACATCCCAATGTATCCCAATCCCAATCCTAACCAGCCAGAATGATGGTACCACCCATGCTATTATTGGTCTGAATGTATGACACACTCCAATTTGAGGCTTAACTTCTATTATCAGGGATGGGGATGCAACCTGCACAAAGTCAAGTTGTATTTATAGTCCAAGTGTTCCAATGCTATGGTAATGAATTAGTATTGACACATCATCGCTGCCGATTAAGCAAGCAACACTAATGGTGTAGAAAATGATATGTACTTCGTGCTTATGTACTACAGGATTCTATGTCTTGCTGGAGTTCAGATTTATGGTACAAATGGTCATTACAAGGCATACCTTATTTGCCTGCCCAACATAGTTACACAGAGTCAATAACCAATACCATGTGCCAAAAGGAGGTAGTACAATAAGATCAATGCAGGCGAACAATAGAGGTGCTAGGCTATACATATATACAACGCAAGACAACCAATCCATAATATTTTCATCTCAGAAATGTAGCTTAGGAACTGTATGCTAGTAGTATTAGCAGTTGCCTTGTTTCTGTTGGGTCATAGGCTTGGGATGTATCAAGGAATTCCTCCGCACTGCATTGATGGTCCCTTAAATTTGAGCAAGCGGAGACAGAATTTGAGAGAAGCCTTCATTCCATCACTACTATGCCGGGCACAAACTGCCCTTCACTTCCAAAAAATGAACCGGCAGAACCAAAGCAGCATCTGGGGTTCGAAACACTGCGGTCGAAACACCGGCGGCGATTTGAGGAAAGACTGCCGGTTCACTGTCAAACTGGCACCGTGATCGAACACTATCGGTTGCTCCTTCGAGCAACAGCATTTTTGATCCAAGCAATGCCGGTTCGCAAGTCAGACGACAGCGTCGATAGGGAGAACACTGTCGGGCTTGAACCAACCAACAAAATTGAGGAAAATAACACTATCAGGTTATATTTTTTGCTTGACTGAGTAGC
The DNA here is from genome assembly GCA_015847255.1 of Hyparrhenia diplandra. NCBI lineage: Eukaryota > Viridiplantae > Streptophyta > Magnoliopsida > Poales > Poaceae > Hyparrhenia > Hyparrhenia diplandra. The sequence goes on along the minus strand of JADLZK010009433.1, from coordinate 90,534 downwards.
GAAGAGATAACAATGTCGGTTGACTGTGGGGACGAGGAAATAACACTAAAACGTCTAGTTTATAGGGACAGAGGGATTATGTCTTCGTTCCAATCAATACCTCAAGACCCATAGCATAGAATTCGCCAAAGATTTTAGGCCAACATGCTAGTATTATTGCATTATTTTTCACTACCATAAGCCTGTCGTGGAATTGGTAAGCATCAGGACTGTTTGTATCATGGGGAAGAGGGTGTGCCTCAAGGTATTTGACTATTCTAGTACGAGAAAAATCCACACGAAGCCCTGAGATACAGGAAGTGTAACATCCAGGAAACGTCGCTACACTAGTGGTAGTCCAAAACCTGGTGGTAGTGGGAAGAAAGGCCTGGTGGTAGTCCAAAACCTTCGCTAATCATTCTCTCTGCTTTGTAAGGGGGCATAGTCTGCGTTCGTTCACGTCCTCCTCCTCACGTCGCTAGACTCAGATCCACACTAATCGCGGCAGCCCATCATTGCTGGTTTTTAGTCATAGCAGTGATAAGTAATAAAAAAAAACAGGTAATTTGTGTTTCAGAGTTCCAAATCTCTCGATCCAACAACATTTTTGATCCAAGCAATGCCGGTTCGGAAGTCAAACGACAGCGTCGATATGGAGAACAATGTTGGGCTTGAACCAACCAACAGAATTGAGGAAAATAACACTATCAGGTTATATTTTGCTAACTGAGTAGTGAAGAGACAACAATGTCCGTTGACTGTGGGACAGAGGGAAATAACACTAAAACGTCTAGTTTATAGGAACAGAGGGATTATGTCTTGGTTCCAATCAAAACCTCAAGACCGGTAGCATAGAAATCGCCAAAGATTTCAGGCCAACATGCTAGTATTATTGCATTATTTGTCACTACCATAAGCCTGCCGTGGGTTTGGGAAGCATCAGGACTGTTTGTATCATGGGGAAGAGGGTGTGCCTCAGGGTATTTGACTATTCTAGCACGAGAAAAATCAACACGAAGCGCTGAGATGCAGGAAGTGTAACATCCAGGAAACAAATAGTTAACTTATTGCGGTCTCTTTCGCTCAACGGCGTACAGTAGAGGAAAGAAAGGCCTGGTGGCAGTCCAAATCCTTCGCTAATCATTCTCTCTGCTTTTTACGTAGGGGCCATAGTCTGCGTTCCAGAGTACGCGTCCTCCTCTCACATCGCTAGACTCAAATCCACACTGATGCGGCAGCCCATCATTGCTGGTTCTAGTCATAGCAGTGATAAGTAATAAAAAAAACAGGAAATTTGTGTTTCAGTGTTCCAAATCTCTCGATCCGCCGTGTTACATGACTCCTGCACCCATAATAAGCATCTGGGAATGGCTAACCTAGCATCTATGCTAGTTCCAAGATACACTCCAGACCAAGTGTTGCAATGGCATGGGTTCCCATTTTTCAAGCAGATTGCAGCAAGGTAGTCGAAAGCTTTGCCGTCCTAGCAAGCATGGACACAGTGAATCCTGCTCGCTATATGCTTTTGTCGTGATAGTAGTAGCCACATGGAACACATGCACCAAAACTATCATAGGTCTAGAGTTTTATTGTGATCGCGAGCTGACGTAAAGGATGTTATATATGGATACCTTTATATAGTCATTAATTAAAAAAGTCCATGCCCATTGCAAAAGCAGACCAAGATGATATAGAAGGGCACTATAAATACTACACCACCAACACTAATTTCCACATATTTTTCTGTTTCTCCAACATTCCATTTTCTGAGAATCACCTTGTTCTGAATGAAAATCGAAAGTGTGACTGGGATGCATCAAGAATTTTGGTATGCAGTTACTGAGAGACTCTAGTAGAAGAAATGAACCAAAATGGGAATATGCGGGGGAAACACCCCACGTCCCACATCCAATCCCCTTGGTCGCACATGTCTTCCTCATGCTTGCAATTCTAATGTGGTGTGTCCGATGTATTGGAGCAGCGATCAATGTATTGATTATCTTTGTGGGTCCTTTCTAGGCCATATGAATAAATGGAAGTTGATGGGCATCAAGAAGCAAAGTTCCATGAGTATGTGAAAAGGACTGCAACTAGTCTCATGTCATCTGTACGTATCACAACTCACATTCTGGATATGTGGTCTTCTCTGTTGACGTTGTAATACAAGTTCTGGGTGTTTGAATGCATGAATAAGATTGTTCATTGGGTAAATGAACTTGTGCCAAGGGCTACATATCCCGAACTTGCACATATACAAGACATAGCCCTACTGTGATATTCTAGCTTGCCTAATTTTGCTATGTTCGCTCTTATTGCTGGTAATCCCAGCTCAATGTTGGAAACACATGTTTTTTTTCTTGATGTTAAAGTTTGTCTCCATTTTGAGAAACCCCACATTACTGAATTAACATTTAAATTGATTGAAATAATAATTATGCAGGGAGAATTATCTCCAAGAAAGACAGCTCAGTATCTTACTTATATGTTATAATTGAGGTGCAAAAATATCAAGCAATAAAGAACATACGAATTACATTCATGGATATGTTTACATTCTATTACTACAATAAGACTGACATCCGAATCTTAGCATGATAATCGGGGTAAGAAGCACGAAGAGAGATCATAAAGAATAGGCAAACTGCCAATGGTCATGTCACATGAGGGAAAGTTTCTACCCATGCAAATTTTCTGATACATCCACAGGCCACTGCTCTATAAAGGTTGGTAAGAGCTTTGCTTGGTGAAGAGAACGTTTTGGCCGACCATTGTAGGTAATAACCAAGGATTTTAGGGTTATCCAGATTCTTCGGTGCCCGACACTACAAAGAAATTCAGATTACATGTGAACCAGCTAGACTGATATATATAGTCATGCAGTTCTTCTTGGAGTTCAAGTGCTCTGCAACTCAACAAATGTGAGTACAATATTCACTTATGTTTCAAGCTTCTTTTGAGTACTCTTGTCTACTAGAGTGTGTGAAGACAGTAAATTTTTGGATCCAATGCCTAATATGAAACAAGTACAGTCTTTATTAGGATCAGCTATTGAATTTATGCCTAAATATGTCCTACGTAAACAACTTTTTACCAATTTGTTAAAGAAAAGCCTTTTTTGTTCCATCATTTAGACAAAGGTTAAGGACACTTCGAAGTATCATTTTTCATAACCATTATTCATGTGCCAAACTAATAAGCATGTGTCTTATTGCATTCATTGTCCCAGGTACAAGAGATACTCCAGCCAAAGTTTGTTGCAATGTTGTCTTCCCATTTGTCTTGGAGTTTCCAGCAAGGCAGCCGACCCGTCTGTCATACACGTAGATACCCTGGGATCATACTGCTAGGTGGGTCAGTCTATCACATATGTTCCTTTGTATTAGGCTGCCATGTGGGGCCCACCTTTGTGATAGACTGGCCTACCTAGCAGTATTCCAGGGTATGTATGTGTATGACACCGTCCTACCAAGCATGGACACGCTGAAGCCTGAACGCAATGGTGTAGGGTTGTTTTGTAACATAGTAGTAGACACTTGGAACTCTTGCACAAAAACTATTATAGGACTGAGCTATTGTGATAGAGGTGATGGAAAGAGTGCTAGATGGATACCTTTATATAGTCATTAATTAAAAAGTCCATGCCTTTTGCAAAACAGAATAATTTATACATGGGCACTATAAAATTATAAATACTACACCACCAGCACTAATTTTCATATATTTTCTGTTTCTCCAACTTTCCATTTTCTGAGGGTCACCAAGTTCTAGATGAAAGTTGAAAGTGTGGTTGGGAATGGGATGCATCAACGACCGATTTGGGCATGGAGTTTCTGAGAGACTCTAGTACCAGATATGAACCAAAACGGGAGTATGGGTTCCGAAACACCACCACATCACACGTCTGAGCTCCTGATCCCCCAAGTCCTCATGCTTGCCATTCAAACATTGTGTGTCTCACAGAGCAAGCCACAATATATACATCTCTGTCTATTGTCTTGTGTTCTTGAGCCCAGCCGGCCAAGTAAAAAGTAGGTGAAAGGGAAAGGGAGAGAGAGAGAGAGGGGAGAGGGTGAAAGAGAGAGAGAGTGTGTGCGTGCATGTGTGTGTGAGAGAGAGGAAGGAGAGAGCATATTTCCCCATTATAAATAGTACTACACTGCAGGTTCTAGTTCCTACACAATCATGCAATAGGTGATCCTCATAGCGGGCAAGTAGCTTATTTACATGCGAAATTTTTATATGTCATCGACCGGCTGTGGAATGTTTAGGATTGAGATACATCAGGACATTCATCATGCTGCACAGTTTATATGCTGGCAGAATCAAGCAACACAATTGTCAAATAATGCTTTTCAATGGCTCAATCTAATACTTTGGCCCATTCAGAATCGCTTCTAGCTTGGTCGTTTCCTATTCAGTGGGACTCGGATGGCTTCTTTACTTGGATATCCTCTATTACATCAACCTATATTTTTGTCTATATACAACTTTACTTGCAAAAGATGAGAGACCAACATTACTCCATGTTTTAATTTAACTTTCTCTTTACTCTTTTAGAATGTTTGTTCTATTTTTTAGTGACTATGTCTGGCTAGTCGTTTTTTTTTCAAATTAATGACATTATTAGTGCTTTCGTACTTGTACATTACATCCATTGCACTGGATTGGATATTCCTCTTCAAAAAGCAACCTCGTCTAACACTAATTCCTTTCATGTGTCCAGTACAACAATACAAAAATTTCCACAACACAATGCCGTCCATACTAGAAAACCATGGCATGATATGCCTTCATTTTTGAGAGACAAGGACGGTTATTATAGATCACCAATCCAAATACCAATGATAATTTGGATGCTGAAATATTTATGCACATGCAGATAAATGTGCAGCCACGCGTAAAATGTTGTATTGTGAGAGAAGATGAGTCGGATTCAATTATTTAAACCAAAACAAACATCTTTGATTAGTCATGCGAACACATGGTTGATTTAGGTCGCATGTGTTTAGTTTTGTGATGTATTGATTGTCAACGATCAACATTCTCCTTCTATTTTCTTTTATCTTTTCTTGCTTCGGCTATGTTTCACCGGCACACGTGGAGTGTGTCAAGACGTATCTCTTGGTTCGTGTTGTGCGGGTGTGGAGCTCGGAGATGGTAGCCGACGGTGAGGTGAAGGGGCCAAGGAGGACGTGCGGGCCGACGGACCGCGGAGGTGAAGGACGGGCGTGAGGCTTGGACCGAGGGACGGATCGCCGGGTGGCTAGCCATGGAGGCTGACATCCGGGACATCGGCGGATGCAAGAGGGCGTGGCGAGACCGTGTCGATCGAGTCAAGACGGGCGGCGTGCGAGGCGAGCGGGAGCTCGGATGACTTGGCGACTTCGGGCGGTCAAGACGGCGATGACACGCGCGTCGAGGAGGTTTGGTGGTTTGCCCTCAAAACCATCGGGCGCTGGTTTAGTGGTTTGGGCCTCAAAACCACAGGCGCGGGTTTCATGGGTTTGGGCCTCAAAACCCGAAGTGTTCCGGGGACGGAAGGGCGGCACACGTGGCGGCATCGGGGAGGTTGCGTGGAGGCAAGGCTACCGATGAGGAGGCGGTGGCCGTCGGATCGAAGAGTACCGAGTCAACCAAAATAGCCTTAGGGTTACAAAATCGACTCATGTATCTTAGGGGTAGTTTAGGCAGAGGGAATTGGGGCTATTTAGCGAGAGGCATACCCCTTCATCCTCCCTTGCCTCTCATTTTCACATTTTCTAGCTAGGGTTTCCGGACTCGGTGTGAGAGGACCACCGATCTTGTATCGAATTTGTTGAGCAAGGGCTAGCTCGAGTAGCCTTGTCTCATGGTGGCGTTTGGGATGATTGGATCGGTGTTCTTTGTTGATCTTGTGCTGTGATTTTCGTTCTTCACTTGTTCTTCCCGAGTTCATCCTCTCCCCCTCTATTCTCTTCGCGATTTCTTCGATTTGGCACCGTTTGATCTCGTTTTTCTTGCCTTGATTCGTGCTAGGACATGAGAGGATCATTTCCACCAAAGGATTTCCACTAATTCCTCACGAGCACGCAGATCGGGCGAGTTTTGGATCGAAGTCGATTTTTGTGTGTTCTTAGCAGGATCCGAAATTCCTCTCGATTCCCTCCATCAAACTTGAAATTTCTTAGGGGAATCTTGTCACCTACATGCCGTGACTCTATGGCTTAAAAATCGTGACCAAAGATCAAAGCGTAGAGGAAGTTCCGATCGAATTTCGTTTTTGAGTTCGAGCAGTTTTTCAGCCCGACAATACGGACGGCGTCCGGTATGCAACCCGGACACGCCCGGGTATTTCTAAACCTTGAGTTTGGGGCTAAAACTTTGTGGAGAGGTTGTCCACGGTGCAAAAAGGCTAGGGTTAAATTCTTGTGATTTTAGAAGATCTTTTGGTGGGATTTTCGATTTTTCCCCGAGAGGTGAGTTTGGGCTGATTCCAATACGGGACGTGTCACGGTATTCAACCCGGGCTGCGTCGGTATGAACTGAAATTTCGGCGTCGGTGTTCAACCCGGACGGCGTCTGGTATTCAACCGGACGTGTCCGGTATTTGCTTTGAAAGGTTGCTGTTTTTACTCGGTTCGTCATGCGATCTCTTTGTGGTGTTTACGGTTGATCCGCTGTGACTCTAGGGCAATCCCTAAGTCATCCACCTTGTAAACAAGGTCGTGATTCTTCCGTGAGTTGGTTAATTTGTTAAGAGGGGTTGTGAGAGCTACAAGGTCGCAAATTCAAAAGAATTTAGTCGAGGCTCCCATTCACCCCCTCCTGGTCGCCGTTCGGTCCTTCAATTGGTATCGAGCAGGTTAAGGATCATATCCACCTTAATCGGTTCTTGATCCGCGAGAAAGCGACATGGAGAGGTTTGGTCACTTTGGTGGCAAGCCTCCCGGGAGTTCGATGGCACCAACTATCCCTATTGAAAGATTAAGATGCAAAGCGCATCTCATGGGGATAGATTGGAGAGTGTGGGAGATTGTCGAGGATGAGAATTACCAAGTGCTAGCCGCCGAGTGGGTGAGGATCAAATAGCCCAACACAATGCCAACAACCGGCGAGGAGCGTCTTATTCTCTAGCCTCAAGGAGACCGAGTTTGAGAGAGTTGCCACTTGTGAGACCGCTCGTGAGGTGTGGAAGACACTAGAGAGCTACCACGAGGGAACCCCACAAGTCAAGGCCCGCCTATACGAGACCTACAAGAGAGAGTACAACAACCTCATCCAGCTTGATGGCGAGTCCATCGATTCTCTCTTTGCTAGGTTTTAGGCGATCTGCAACAAGCTTCGGGGCGAACAAGCCGTCGGAGAGGCTTGACGAGCACGCGAAGGCGATGCGACTCTTGTGCGCTCTGGATCGGAAGGTGTGGGATGTGAAGGTGTCCGCAATCATGGAGTCCGCCAACTTCGACACCCTCACACCCGACGAGCCTCTCTGACAAAGCTCAAGTCTTCCGAGATCGAGGCTCGGATCCAGCGAAGCCGAAGAACCCATCTGCGCCCGAATGTTGCTCGTCTCGGGTAAGGGCGGTTCTAGTTCTTCTGCTAACCCATCACATATTTCTTTTCGCCTTGTCTTCCTTGGTGTCCGTGGACGGAGGAGCGGATGGAGAGCCTTGGGGATGATGAGCTTGCACTAGTCATCGGCCGATTCTCGCGGTTCCACAACAACCGCTTGAACCGTCGGCGTGGCGGCCCATCCAAGGGCGGATGCTTCGAGTCGGGAGATCCGGACCACTTAGGCCGCCGCATGCCCCAAGAAGAACAAGGACAAGTACTCGGCGAGAAGTACTACTCCAACAAGTACGACTCCGACCAGCGCAAGGACAAGCGCGAGTACACCTCCGGCAAGCACAAGTCCAAGAAGGGCTTCGACAAGGAGGCGATCAAGAAGAAGTACCTCAAGCATTACTACTTAATCCATGGAATTAGGTTTGAAATCTATTTTAAGAGGGGTTGTGAGAGCTACAAGGTCGCAAATTCAAAAGAATTTAGTCGAGGCTCCCATTCACCCCCTCTCTGTCGCCCGTTTCGGTCCTTCAAGTCAAAAATTAATACTGAGCCGCTTTTCCTTTGCGAACTACTTAATCCATGGAATTAGGTTTGAAATCTATTTTTATTTCATGTCTCTGAATCAAACATTTGATTTCAAATTTAGCTAAACCTAAATATGTAGACAAGTGAAAATGTGTAAATCCCAATCAAATTTTCTTTAGATCACCCATTTTGTTTGATCTGATTTTTTTTTCCATTTCAGCATCCGAAACTACATAGCCATGCGGAGGGAAACTTTATCAACGAACATATATATATACCATTATGAATTGTCAATATACATATAAGCACACTCAGCACATAAGCATGCTGCTGATGTATGGTGCATAGTCTCAATCCACTGAGAAGGTTCTGCAGAACCTTATAATGTGTGGCCTGTTTATTGCTTAATAATCAGGGCAATACATGTGGTCTGTACATATGTGAAATAACAGATATGGACGTGACAATGATACTAGATGGTAAAACAGCTAAACTCGCCCTGCTCACTTGAACTTATCCATGCTGCAGTGCAGGTGTTGTGGCATCAATCTCTCTCACGCAGCACTATTTAAACAGCTGCAGCCAGATGCACTTAGTAGCATTACTTAGTACAGAGCTTGGGCTTGAGCTGTGCCCCCTGCAAGCCCAAGCTCAATATCCACTGAGTTGTGGCGGATGGAATCAAAAAACTAACATATACGTCAACGAACATATTATTAAAAAATTAAAAAAATAGGCCAGGGTTTCCCTTGCTGACTTCGGTCAAAAAAAAAATCTCGTGTGTGTTGGTACTCTTCTTCCAAATAGTGAGCAGAGGTCATAGTTCCTGTTGCTTCTCATTCTCAACACCCTGCAAGCATCATCTAGCAATGGTTCCATTCCTACTTTATATTGTGTGTTATTAATAGGGGTGATCTGCTCGATATGTGTCACATGAGGAACATATATATCAAGAGATGCAATAACTTGACATTTGAGTTAAATACACAAAAGCTCATGGAAGATATTGTACTGCAAACCCACCTCCGGACATACATATACTAGGTCACCCTACCCTATTGGGTGTGTGGTGTTTTCCCTATTTCCTACACTTGTAACGATGCCCATAGCAATAAGAGAGCAAGTATGCTGAGGCATAAAAAGGGTGCATCTAGTGGTGAACTATATGGTTGGGATGCATCTGAGAATTGACAATCTCTCACCAGCTATGAAATGCGAGTAGTGATCTTTACTTTCGCCTGAAAACACAGCCATTTCAGGTACTACTCACCCAGTAGCTACGTGTGTACTAGTTGTTCTGCTTGGTGCTGCTCTGTTGGACAGCATTTGGAAGCTACAGAGAGAACACATAACAAGGTCCACCGTGGGGTCATAGCACTAAGCATTCCACACATCATTTTCTTGGACTGTAGTACAAATGAACTATTATACTTTGAAGTGCATATTTAATGTGCACACATAACCCCAATGGCTGTCTTGTATATCTTGATTGGGATCGGCCTATTACACAAAGTTTGCCTCTAAAAACTGTCTGATTTTTGGTGGCAAAATTTTTAAGATGCCTGCCTGACTTCTGGAGATGGTAAAAGAAATGGCTGCCTCAGGAAATCTCCAAAATGTTTTTGTAGTAAAGTTGATATAGATTATCATATAAATGCAAAATTTGAAAACACTGTCTTGCTTGAAATGGGAAAAAATTACATACAAATACATTACGTAATGCCATATTAGTGGGCCACGTTGTTGCACATGTGCAATTGGTACGCTGGAGATAAGGTAATCAACTATGTATTTATTGATCATTCCACTATATATAGTGTATATTTTAAAATATGAGAAAATACATGACGAACTTGTAACTCTTACATATATGGTTCTAGAACATCTTAAACTAAACCATTGGTAGAACATCATATATGGTTTGGGGTAACATGCACCAAGACGGAAATTGAATGGGACTTTGGAGGTATTAGGTGTCCAAAAATATATTGTTTTTTTTCGTATGAGTCACTGTTTTGGTGGCATGCAATGGCAATGGAAGTTTGTAGGACCAATCGATCCTTGGGGATGATGGGAATTTTGTTTCTAATACAGATCAATACATCTATACCGTCAACCATGACTTGGTCTACAGTTTTGCATTGAAGAAAATTAGGCACCCTAGGTGAAATGAATTCCATTTTTAACTCCCTCTCTTATATGCCCCATGAAACAGACAGAGATTGGAACTAAAATTCAAATTCCATTTTACTTCCCATCATCGACTCCCACACCACTAATTCCGTATCCCATCATATATGTATATATAGTTGCCAAATGCACCTTAGCTCATCTGCATATGGAACCTACAAAGTTTATAGGTACACCACAAGACCGAATTGTATACATTTGTCCCAACTCCACTACAAAAATCGAAGCAAATAACTCACCCAAGATATGGCGCAGACATGCTATTATCACTGTATTATATATATGGCATAACCCGGGTGCTGGATGTTGTCGTAGGCTTGGGAAGCACCAGGACTGTTCATATCACAGATCAAAGTAGGGAACCGTGCAGAGTATGTGACTATTCGCCATTCATTGTATTGATATCATGCAGTGACTTAATAGCTGGGCCAACTAACTAACAGTTTCAGGGCAGAAGCAAGAACATGAGTCATAATCAGCAACTCTCTCACGGTGCTGGGATCAGACTATAGAAAGTGTATTTTTGGGCTTTTACGCTAGGCTAGAGCTAGGCCAGCTACTCCTCTGTCAGCGAGTCAAGAGTAAATTCGTCATTCGCCACTAATTCTGTATTAGTGTAGCCTGCTACTGTAACTGGACTAAATGTATGTACTAGTGAAAATTTTTCATAGGCATGGTGGCTGGTGCCATGTTACCCCATAGGTAACTCCCCCTTTGGGTCATTTCCCATCAGGAAGCGCTTAAACTCTTCACGGCCCCATCCTCTGCAATGTGAGGTAGTTCAGCCGGAGCAATGTAATATGAGTGGACATGTATGATTGTGTTGGTCGAACAGATCACTGTTATCAAGGTGGATATCAGTGATGAGTGCATCCAAAAAGAACGCTTGCAGCTAAGTTCCCATTATGTTGCAGAATCATTTTCTAGATACAAGTCACGTGGTGAAAATTAAATATAATCCATATTCTGTGTCAATATCTTAGATCTACATCAGCATTTTGCCTTCGCTTATATGCTAGATGACAACTGATGCATACATGGGCGCAGCCAGGAAGAGAACAGGGAGCCAAGTGAAATCATACATTATGATTAATAAAGACCAAAATATCGATGGAGCCTAGAGTCCAAGACTAGAAATAAATAACCACCATGAATGATTTCCTTATATTTATCTTATTATATTGTCCAACATTCCATTTTCTAAGGGTCACAAGTTCTTGATGAAAATCACCAGTAGGATTGGGATGCATCAAGAAATAGGGTTTTGGGGTTGATGAGGGACGCCAGTAGCAGAGGCAGAGAAAGGGGGGAGCAAGGGAGCCCAAACACGTCCCACGTTGCGTTTCTTTTCCTCCAGGATGCTGAATACTTTTAACATGCGTGTGATCCTTTCCTCCACATTTCTTGATATAGCAGTTGATGGGGTGCTTTTGCCATCAACATGTGATCCTTACCGAAGCAACAAAGAGAGGTGATCCAGCTGGTCGCATCCAAGCCAGCTCAACATGCAGCCTGCGCACTGGGTGCATCTATATATGTCGCTCACTGATGCAATTTTTTGGTGGTAAAATTATGGTTGGATTATTTTCTCAGTTTTCTCAGTTTTTTTGGTAGTAAAATTATTGTTGGATTTTTTTCTCAGCAACAAAGAGAGGAATCCACTAAACTAGTTTGTGCAGCGAAGTCGAGTTAATCTGCAAAATACTAAATTCAGCTATATGGTGAAATCAGTGAATAAGAAGCATTTCAGCTGATCCTTTTTCCTTAAATTCAACATCTCCATTAAATCCTACAATCACAATACCATAAGACCATGTAGGCCTACTTCAATTGTCTTGTTTTCTACCTTTCAGAGGCAATATCGACAAAAATACATTCTGCAAAATGAATGAAGATATATCATAAAATAAATTCAAGAAAGACCAACATGGATCGGCCATGATCTTTGCCTCTGCTGAAGCCTGACTCAACGTGGATCAAGATTCTGGCGAGGATTACCTATGCCTGTTGGGTGAATACTCAACTCAACATGTTATTGATGATGATATGGATTACAAAGTGGCCATTCAACATGGCGATTACAAAGGGACTCGGGGGTATTTATAGACCCCCGACTTCGTAGTTGCACAAAAATGTCAAGGATTCGAAATGAACTTCGAGATGTAGCTATCCACGCGAAGATGCATTCATTGTCTTCGCGATGCTTCTTTTATGGCTTTCATCTTCGCGATGCTCTTCACTTCTTTGGAGACAATATTCTAACTTCGTAGCGAAGCCGTTACGATCATCTTCGCCCTGAAACCTTTGCTTTGAACTTCTGAACTTCCGTTTCCTGCTCTACCGCGAAGCCATTTTCATCTTGAAGCTAACCCGATCTTTAAGCTCTACTCTTTCCTTATCCTGAAATTGTCAAAGTCCGGGGCGAAAGTTTTATATGAAAATCAAAGTTAGAACCCAACAGCAGCCCCCTCGTGGGTGAAGGCCGACTTCAAAGGCATGAAACCCACGAATCACAAGTTTTCTCAAAACTTTGTTTTTATTCTGAGAACGTCGTCCCAGACTTTGAAGTTGGACTTTTAAGCTGATTTTTGACTTTGCGAATATCTTGAATTTTTTTAACGGTTATGTTGACCGTTTTGACCGAAGAAGTCTATAAATAGCGGAGCACCCCCTATTTTCTTCATCTTTTTTCGAAGAGGGGCCACCTTTTTGAATTTTTTGCCAATTGTTGCGAAGTCGAATTTGCAAAGGTCTTTATGAGTCAAAAGAAAAAAAAATCCTGCAAAGCTTTGAACATATAATTTGGACTTACAGTTTTTTTCCCGTGGTCGGGTATATTTTTATTATGCTTTTCGTTGATTCCTAAATTATTCTCTGGTTACTTTTTATTGATATGTTTGTACTTTCTTCTCTCTCTTTTTTTTTGTATTTAGGATGGCTCTTGTTGAAGATACCCCGACCCGATTCTCAAAGCCAAGATGTTGAAGAGGAAGCCAACTTCATAAATGAGGTTGACTCGGAGAGGATATTTCACAAGTGTCCGCCCCCGTAGTCGGAGTTACTACCGGATGATAGGATTTCTTTGTCTTTTTGGCTGCAGCAAAATGACCGAAGAAGATTTGAAACAAATGGTTAAAGATGGAATCCTTAGGGAGGGGCAGTATAGGCCAGCGGAGCCGGATGAGAAGGTCCCCAAACCAAAGCCGGGACGAGTGCATAGTTTTCAAGGATCTTTTATGTGGGTCTTCGCATGCCTCCTCAAACTTTCCTTGAAGAGGTTTTCAAGAAGTTTAATATCGAGATGCACCACTTGACTCCCAATGCTATAGTCAAGTTGTCGGTTTTCTATGGGCTGTGAGGAGCCAAAATGTGAAGCCAGATATTGATGCTTTTTGCACAATGTATGAACTTCATACTCAATTTAGGACAAAGAAGATTGATCAACGTCACGGTGAAGCTGTACTTTGGGTGTTGTAGTTTCAAGGCGCCGGGGTCGAAAAACAAATTTCTCCTCGCTATGAAGAACAAGTGGCTAGATGGTTGGACCAAGTACTTGGTTTTTCATAAGGTTCCTTTGGTTGAGGAGAATAAAGGAAGAAAAGGTGTTGTCAAGACTTATCCTTTGGCATCGTGCATGCATCGCGAGCGTTTCGAGTGTAAGCGAGCCCGCGAAGTCTAAATCTTGTTCGGAATGTTTGAAAGCTTTCAAGAAAGTTATCTCCCAGCAGTCAACTTGTGATCTTGTCGAAGAATATCTTGCGGCTGGTATCCGGCCTTTAAGGCTTGGGTGGGATTTTCTTCGCTATCACACGAAGAAAATTCGTGAAAGAGATTATATTTTTCCTTTACAGAGATACCGTGGTGCCTTCGCGGTTTAAAGATGAAGAAGAATATGTTGCTGATGTTGAGAGTAGGGCCGTGGATTTGCTTGGCAAATATCTTCATCTTGAGAGGAAGCGGATGGATGAAATTATTGGAAAAAGATTACGTTCGGTTAAATCGTATCTTTGATTTGGCTAACGTGACTTATAAGGTTCGACCACCTCCCGCTTATGCTCGCAAGAAGGAAAAGAAAGATTCAGTTGCTGATGATAAGAATTTGAAGAGGAAAAGGAATGATGCTGCGAAGGTCCCTACTTCTTCTAAGGCTACGGCGAAGAAAGATGATGTGACTCCAAAACAAATTCGCCAGAAGAAGAAGGCCAAGAAGACCACAACTTCGCTGGCTAATACCTTAGACCTTCTTGACAAATGAAGTTGATGTTCCGGATCTTGAGGCTTCGCACTTGGTACTTCTCTTCGATTTCGAGGTGAGAAAAATTTGCAAAGTTTTTGCCCCTGACTGGTTGACCCCGGATCTTCTCACTCCGGCTGGCCGAGCATTTACAACTTTTGGGTCTTCGCAGAGATTTGGTACCTCAGGCACAGCTGGCGAAGATGCTGATGTGAATATGTTCGAGGCTTCCCCTACTGGTACTGCATCTCCTTCTTCTCCTAGGTTTAGAGATCCAACCCCAGATTTTCCCATGAACTTAGTTGATAATACTTGTGTTACGAGTGATGAGTGTAATAGTCATAGATTAGCTAAGTTAGCCAAAAGTATTCATGTGAGTCATTTGATAGTGCACCCAGAAAATCTTTCCGCGGGGCCGGTAGCTCTTGAGGGAAACATAGATGTTCTTCTGGCTGCTTGTGGAACCCAGGGGTTCTTAAGTTTCCTGCGGATGCCGTGAATCAGATTTCCCCAAGGACTCACTTACTTTGTAAGAAGTTCTTTAATGAATACTGGTGTCAATGTGGTCGGGAGCAATGCCTTGAAAAGGTTAAAGAGAAGTTCAGAAAGGTAAATTTGTTAACTTATACTTGTGATTTGCTTATCTTTTATTTTATTACGTGTTCGACCTCTTGATTTTAACAAACTTGAGTTTGATATTTCTCGGGAAGAAGAAGCTCTCAAGAAACAACAATTTGGAGGAGGAGAGGAGGATCCGGGAGGATGAGAAGAAAAGTCGCGAAGATGTTAGTGAGAGAAGAAACTAGTTTGTTGGATTGCTTTTCAATTTGGAGTGTTTTAGGAGGATGTCCTTAAAAAACATGTCGGATAATAGTGCTATAAATTTGTTAAAGTGATTGGTTATTAATACTTTGTTATATTTGTTTAAGCGAAGCTGAAGTTGCTTTGAACTTTGTGGTGTGTTTTTGACTTTTACAAATCTTGTGTAGGTTTCTTCTGCTTGAAGCTGTGCGGGGATATAGTTGTCGCGATGCCCCTTATGATTGCCAAGGGTGATTTTGTTTTTGAGCCTTCGAATTTTTTGGAGGCTTACGGCGAAAATATAGACGAGTTTGTAGGCGATTGTATTGGAAAATCTAACGCATCAAGCTCGTATAGGATGCCTAGGACTGTTGACTTGGGTAACTTTGGACAAGTAAGATTGCTTTGTTGTTTTTGTTGGGTTTTTTTTTTTTTTTGGTGCACGCCTAGAGCTGATGTTGCTAAATTTTTCTTGTTCAGTCTTCTTGTTCGAGTCGTCCCGAGTTTTGTTTTTGGGGATGGTTTGCAAGACACACGGCCGGATAGAATAATCAATGAAGTTGTCGAAGATATTTTGAGTGAAGCGACAACTAGTGTTGCTTACGAAGATTTTTTGAACATCTTTTGAGGTTCAAAAACGTGTTGTATGTAAAATTAAAAATAGGTGTATTTTTGTATATCTATAAAGCATGGTTTGTAAGATAAAGATTTTATTAATTTAAGGTTAGTTGTTTATTATTTCTTGTGAAGTGAGGATTTTTGATTTGAAGCCGCAAATTTCTCTTTAGAGAATTTTGAAAACGTCGTCCCCCTTCTTTTTTTTTTTGTGAAGTAGGGGCGATGACTTCGTTTTGAAGTCAAAATTTTTTCTCTTTAGAGAGAAACGTCGTTCCCTTCTTTTTTTCGAAGTAGGGCGATGACTTCGTTTTGAAGTCAAAATTTTTCTCCTTAGAGAATTTTGAAAAAACGTCGTCCCCTTTTTTTTTTTTTTTTTTTAGGAGCGAAGACTTAGTTTTTGAAGTCTAAAAATTTTTTCCTTAGAGAATTTTTGAAAACGTCGTCCCCTTCTTTTTTTAGTAGGGCGATGACTTCATTTTGAAGTCAAAATTTTTCTCCTTAGAGAATTTTGAAAACGTCGTCCCCTTCTTTTTTTGCGAAGTAGGGCCGAAGACTTCGTTTTTTGAAGTCTAAAATTTTTCCTTAGAGAATTTTGAAAACGTCGTCCCCTTCTTTTTTCGAAGTAGGAGGCGAAGACTTCGTTTTTGAAGTCAAAAATTTTCCTTAGAGAATTTTGAAAACGTCGTCCCCTTCTTTTTTCGCGAGTAGGGCGAAGACTTCATTTTGAAGTCAAAAATTTCTCCTTAGAGAATTTTGAAAACGTCGTCCCCCTTCTTTTTTTTGCGAAGTAGGGCGAAGACTTCGTTTTGAAGTCAAAAATTTCTCCTTAGAGAATTTTGAAAACGTCGTCCCCTTCTTTTTTGCGAAGTAGGGCGAAGACTTCGTTTTGAAGTCAAAAATTTCTCCTTAGAGAATTTTGAAAACGTCGTCCCCTTCTTTTTTTTGCGAAGTAGGGCGAAGACTTCGTTTTGAAGTCAAAAATTTCTCCTTAGAGAAATCTTTGTAGGTAATAATTTTAGTTTTGTTACTTAAATTATACCTACTTAGTTTTGTTGTGTGAAAACTTTTTAGCCGATGTTAAAGCGTTTTGCTTTTCGGCTTTGTAATAAAGTAAAGAGTGCACAAGTTTGGGGAAACTACTTTCTCATTTATATTTGATATGAGAGAATTTACAATAGAGTCTGCCTCGTTAAAAACCACTCACCTGCGAAGGGTTTCCCAGTGGAAAAAAAAGAGTGCACTCTTGATTGAAAATGATAAAATGCTTACGAGAATTTGAATCTAACCTATATATTTACAAAATTTGAAACTGAAAAATTCTAGGGATAGTACTTGCGAAGGTCCTTGATGTTCCATGTGTGGCTCAATTCTTCTCCCTTGAGGTTCTCTAGGTGACAAGACCCTTGCCTGTTTGACTTTGTTATAATGAAAGGACCTTCCCATTTTTTGGCTGAAACTTTCCCACCGGTGTCTTACGTTTCTTTTTCTTTTTAGCACGAAGTCTCCTTTTTGCAAATCTCTTTTGACTACCTTTTTGTTGTACCATCTGCTTGTTTCTTCTTGGTACTTTTTCGAGATTCATGACAGCTTGGTTTCTTTCCTCTTCGATTAAGTCCTTGCTTGTTTTACGGTCTTCTTAAACTTATGGTTTTAACATTTGTTCTTGGACCTTCGAACTGTATTTCTTACGGGGTCATTGCTTCATCACCATATAATAGCTTAAAAAGGTGTAAACTTTGTTGATCTTGTTGTGGTTGTGTTGTGACTCCAAACAATTCTTAGTAATTCTTCGACCCATTTTTCGTTTTGGGAGTCCAACTAAGTTTTTGAAATTCCCACACATATAATACCATTAAGCCCTTTCGATTTGCTCCATTGGATTGAGGGTATTTGGTGATGTGAAGCAAAGTTGTATTCCCATGCTTTTCGCAATAACCACGAAATCTTATTTGTCAAATTGGGTTCCATTGTCTAGAGTTATGTGTCTTGGAACTCAGAATCTGCCAGATTATATTTTGCCGAGAAAACTTCTTCATTGTCGTGGATGACATGTTTGTGATTGGCTTCGCTTCTATCCATTTTGTGAAGTACTCAACTGCAACAATTGCATATTGGTGGTTGCCTTGGGCTGGGCGGGAGTTTGCCAATTATATCTATTCCCCATCTTGCAAGTGGCCATGTAGGTTCAATGTGTTGAATTGGATTTGCTTTGGTGCACTTGTCTTGTTTGTTGAGATTTGGCCGGTTGTGACAAGTTTTGACTATTTCCTTCTTTGTCTTTTTTCTTTGTTGGCCAATAGAATCCTTGTCTAAATGCTTTTCCTGCCATGGCTCTTGGGCTGCATGATTTCCACATGTTCCATTATGTATTTACGGTAACAATTCTTTGCCTTCTTCGCTTGAAATGCATTTGAGTAATGGTTCGCAAATGCCATGTTTGAATAGTTGATTGTTGATGAGCTTGTAGTTTCTTGTCTTGTGCTTCATCCTTATTTCTTTAGCTTAAGCTTTACGGTTCATAGAATCCTTTTAAGAATGCTATTATTTCTGATCTCCAATCTTCACTTTCAATGATGTGAATGTATTTTGGTTCTTCAATTTTTTGCTTTTATCGAAGACTCTGTCAATACTTGATAAAATACTTCTGGTGGTAATTTTGCTTTTTGAGCTGCTGCCTTCGCGATTTCATCCGCTTCTTCATTGTTTGCTCTTGAAATGCTTCTTCTTGTAAATCCCTCGAAATGTTTTTCTTGATCCCTTACATTTTTGCGGTACTTCGCCAATTCGGATCTTTTGCTTTGTAATTTTTTTCTCAACATGGCACTGCCACAACTTGAGAATCTGTCTTTATAAGTATTTTTTGTATTCCCATTGCTCTTGCCTTGCGGAGCCCCAGCATCTTGCTTCATACTCCGCGATGTTGTTGGTGCATCGAAATTCTAGTCTTCTTTGCATACTTCATTGTGACTCGGGATGGCGAAGTTATTATTGCTTTACGCCACGCCCTCGCCCTGCGAGCCCCATGCTCCGTCACAATTTATTGTCCATTCTTGGCAGGACAAAGTCCATTCTTGGTGTTCTTTCGATCTTCGCGGTTTGTTACTTGGTGTCCAATCTGAAATGAAGTCCGCCAATACTTGCGACTTTATTGTTTGTTCTTTTCTCAAACTCGATGAAGTATTGTGATATTTCGGCTGCCCATTTTCCAAGTCTTCACGAAGATTTGCAACTTTGGAGCACATCTTTGAGCGGTTGATTTGTTGGGATTCTTACTTTATGAGCCAAGAAGTAGTGCTTCAATTTTCTTGTTGCCATGAGTACTGCATATGCTATTTTCTCAATTTCTGAGTAGAAGATCTTTGAGCCGGATAGGGCTTCTTGGAGGCGAAGTATATTGGTTCTTGTTTCTTCGTGTGATCTTTCTCTCTTTCTTGTACTAAGACTGCACTTACAACTTTTTTTCGATGCGGAGATGTATAACAATAGTTCTTGATCAATGTTTGGTGTTGTCAATGTTGAGGGGTTTGAAAGGTATTTCTTGATTTCTTCAAACGCTTTTTGCTGCTCCTCTCCCCATGTGAAGTTTGTCTTCGCTCCTTTTAGTGCTTGGAAAATTGGGAAGCTCTTTTTCTGGCGACTTTGATATCAACCCCGGTTTAGCGAAGCCAACCTTCCCTCCTAATTTTTGTATATCTTTTATATTCCTTGGAACTTCTGTCGCATAATTGCTTTTATCTTCTCCGGATTTGGGTCGATTCCTTTTCTTTGAGACTATACATCCAAGGATTTTTCCTTTTCGGTGAGTTTGAGATTTGACTTTCTCAAATTTTTGAAAGTTTGCTTAAGATCTTTCAAGTGGTCTTCGCGCCTCTTGCTTTTCACTATTATGTCATCAACATATGCCGGCCAGATTGTCTCCGATCTGTTCTTTTTGAGTGCGACCGATGTCATCCTAATGAAGCTTGAACCCCCGTTCTTAAGCCCCTCTCGCCATTCTTTGGAAGCGGTGAAGTCCCAAATGGAGTTATGAAGCTTGTCTTTTCTTCGTCCTCTTTTTCATATAAATTTGGTGATATCCCGAGAAACAATCGAGGAAGCTTAGCATTTCACTTCCTGCAGGCTTGATCGACCAATGTGTCAATTCTTGGTAGTGGAAAATTGTCCTTGGGACAAGCTTTGTTGAGATCTGTGAAATCTATGCACATTCTCCATTTTCCGTTGCTTTTCTTTACCATTACAATGTTTGCCGGCCAAGTTGTAAATTGAACTTCTCTTATGACTTTGGCATCTAGTAATCTTTGTACTTTAGCCTTCGCGGCCATTGTTCTGTCTTCGGATATCTTTCGTAACTTTTGTTTCTTTGGCTTGATATTTGGGTCAATGTTTAGACGGTGTTCGATAATTTCTCTACCGACTCCTTCTAGATCCTTTGCGGACCATGCGAAGACGTCTTGATTGCTTCTCAAAAATTTATGAGTTGTTCTTCTTCTTCTTTTTGTTAGATTAGGCGCGATGATGACTTTCTTGTGCATTTATCATTGGATCTATAAAACTTCCTTAGTTTCGCTTTGTGACATGTCTTCGCTTTCTTACGTGACTTCGCATTTTTTTTGTCTTCGTCTTCGATTTCTTCAATAGCGAGAACGTTTCTTTGAGCTGGATTTGAGTCTTTCTCAATGTTTCTTGCTTACGCTTGATTCCCATGAATTGGTATTGGCCCATTGATTGCTGGAACCTTCATGCATAAGTAAGAATAGTTGATTACTTTTGCTTCAAGATGTTTAAGCTTCCTCTTCCGAAGATTGCGTTGTATTGGCTATGCATTTCGACGATATCAAATGCCACTTGTTCTGTTCTTGCGTTGTTTTGCATTTTGAAAGATACTGGTAACACAATTCTTCCAATTGAGTTTATTCTTTTGCCCCCGAAGCCAACTAGCGGGTATTCTGCTCTTCCCAGATTTTGTCTTTTGATTCCCATTGCGTCAATGTTGATCGCGAAGAGTGTATCGGCGGAGCTTCCTCCATCTACCAGGATTTTTGTGACATCCCATCCGTCGATGTTTGCCTCTATGACCATGGCATCCATTTGTGGATAATGCTTGAGCTTCATGTCTTGTTCTCGTGAAAATGATTGGTTGGTGTGACCATCTTGTCTTTTTGTATGGCCCTTCCATTGTTATTGCATTGACTCTTCGGAAGTAATTTCTTCTTTCATTATTGGTTGCATGCTCTATCTTTGTTACCTCCGCATATAGTCATTATTCTGCCCCTTGCTTGTTGTCGACACCGCTGGTGATGCATTGTTTTGATTGTTCGGTGTGTTGTTTGCTATTGAGGCTTCGGGCTGTAAGTTCTGTACTGTGTCCATTGTGGCGGAGCTATTGCTAGCGGTTGGCAATTGTATATTGGGGGTGGCCCCTGTAATGCTTGGTGATTGTAACTTGGATCAAAGTATGCTTGATTGTGTGAAGTGCTTGCTTGAGATAGGAAGTTTATTGATCTTTGGTTTTGTAACGACTTGCTTTCTTGCTGTAATTGCTCAATACTTTTTTTCACCATTGGACACATTTTTTATGTATGTCCAGCCCCCTTTGCCATGGATGATGCAATACATTTCTTTAGGTTTCAAGATTCTTTTTTCTCCAAATCTTTGGTTGAATCCTCCTCTTTGGCTATTGCTGAAGTTTACGCTATTATATTGGCTTCGCACATTATTTTGTGCCTGGTTGTTGTCTTCGCCTTGCTCATTGTTGATTTGGTTTATGCGGAGTGGTGGTTGATATTGGTTGTAATATGGTCTTCGCTCGGGAATTGTACTTTACCTGAACTGGTTGTTTGTCTTTGCCTGATTTCTCTGCGTATTTTCTTCTTCGATTTTCTTTCTGTAATCATCGTCTGATCTTGCATACTTTTCGGTTTCTTCATATAGTTGGGCGACAGTTGTTGGTCTTTCTCTTTTGAGATCTGCGAAGACAGTTGTCAACTCACGAGGGCCTCTTATTGCAGCGATGATGACGACTTCATCGAGACTTCGGGAATTTGAGTTTTCATTTGGATGAATCTTTTGTAATATTGGATTATTGGTTCCTTTGGGTATTGCTTGATATCAAATAGGTCATCGCTTGTTAGACCTGTGTGCTGGAATCCTTGGAAGTCGACTAGCAAGGTTGTTCTGAGTTGTTCCCAGCTTTTTTGAGACCTTGGTTTGAGCGAAGCATACCACTTTTGAGCTGGTCCCTTCATTGCCATTATGAGTGCCTTCGCCAATGTTCTGTCGTCTCCTCCTCCTGATTCAACAGCTGCTTCAAAACTCATCAAAAATTGTCTTGGATCTGTCAAGCCTTCGTAAGTTGGTATAATGTTGAACTTGAAGCCTTTTGGCCATTTTGCTGTTTGTAGGTCCACTGATAATGGGGATTCCGGATCGATTGTGGCTATTGCCTTTTCATTGTTTTGGTCTGTCTTGGCTTCGCCCGATTATGGTGACTTCACGATCTTGATTATTGAGCTCTTCGCTCAATCTTTTTAGTTCTGCTTCGGCTTCTTCAATTCTTTGTCGAGGGTCTTTTCTCTTGTTCTGGCTTTGCAAACTTCGAGTTCTTTCTGTTTTTGGATAAGTTCTTCCTCTAGTTCTTGAAGCTTTCTTGCTTCTTCATTTTGATCTTCGCTTGGGATAGTTTCTTTGGAAGCGGTGTCTCCGCTTGCTCTTGGTGCTTCATTCTCTGTAGTCGCGCTTGGACCAGGAGTTGCTGACTTGTTCTTGGGAGGTCTTCCCATGATTTCTTGATGGTCGTGGGATAGATCGTTGCTCACACAAACGGTGGGCGCCAAGATGTTGGGTGAATACTCAACTCAACATGTTATTGATGATGATATGGATTACAAAGTGGCCATTCAACATGGCGATTACAAAGGGACTCGGGGGTATTTATAGACCCCCCCGACTTCGTAGTTGCACAAAATGTCAAGGATTCCGAAATGAACTTCTGAGATGTAGCTATCCACGCGAAGATGCATTCATTGTCTTCGCGATGCTTCTTTTATGGCTTTCATCTTCGCGATGCTCTTCACTTCTTTGGAGACGATATTCTAACTTCATAGCGAAGCCGTTCACGATCATCTTCGCACGAAACCTTTGCTTTGAACTTCGAACTTCACGTTTCCTGCTCTACCGCAAAGCCATTTTCATGCGAAGCTAACCCGATCTTTAAGCTCTGCTCTTTCCTTATCCTGAAATTGTCAAAAGTCTGGGACGAAAGTTTTATATGGAAATCAAAGTTAGAACCCAACAATGCCCTTTAGAACTCAAGTGTCGAATAAACAAACCGACACTTTGCACAATTTTTTTGGGAAAGAGATTACCTATGCTTTTAACAGAGCAATAGAATTCTTTTACATACTGGTGATACCAGTTTGCATTGACAAACAAAAACAGAAAACACAGCAATACCCTGCTGTTACAGCATTAGAACAGCAAGATACAGAGATTAAAGAAATGTCATATCTTTTTACTACAAGCTGCATCACCATATTCAATTTGCATCACCATGATTGCTGTTCCAGACTTCACTTTGCATCACTATATTCAGGATTCAAGTTCTGTCTGCATCTTTAAGAAGCTCCCCACATCTGAAACGTATTGACAGTAGCATATATAAATGACCAAATCAGGGGTAGATGGGAAGTTTTTCCTCTATTACCATCTTGTTGCTATTTTTCCAAATCTTTCATCTGCAACAAGCAAACAAGAAAATAACTAATCTCCAGGGAACCCCAAGCCCCCGTGACAACCAATCATATAGGAAAGCAGATATGGATGCAGGAAAGTAATGCCAACACAAAGATATTGGACAAAGACACTTTGGAAAAAAATGTGATGAGCAGTTTCTTGGTGCTCACATACACAGCAGAGGGAGAGGGCACCCCTGCCACCCTCTCTTTTCAGCTTTGCAGTGACCTGCAATTTAACATGAATCAACCGCAAAAGAAAAACTATCAGTACTACGAAAAAAGATTAATCGTGGCAGTTTTATTCGATTAACCATGGGAAATTTACCATGGTGGTTTTTGTTGCCCGCCATGGTTAATATGAAAAAAAAACGACCAGATCCAGCCCAGCCTCCATGGTTAAAAACGGCCAAGGTTAAAACAAATGGAAACATCTCGGAAAGGAATTTTAATTTTCCATATTTGATTCCCTACCTATCCCTGAATAACGACCCCACCCCCCCCGCACACACACAATGGGTTCGTAGCTGATAGAGAGATCTTGCGCTGTAGGTATATGATTTATCTAAGACGCACCTAACAAAAAATCCTCTCTAGTGTTATCAAACTGTATCCCTTCTAACATTTATAGTTTTTTTTTGAGGGAAAACAGGAGGGGCGGGGTGCCCCTACTGTGCTTTTTGTTGATAAAAGAGAACAAAGTCTTACAAAGTTACATTAAGAAACGAAAAAAAGCTTACAAAGAAAATTAAAAAGAATTACACATAGTTGTCTACCCATTGAGTAAACTTTTGTACAGAGGAACGTTTTGCACGATGGATAACCATGGCAAATTCAGTCTTGAAAATTGATTTGCAGCGCCCAATAGAAGCTGGAAGACCCTTGAAGATGAGATCATTTCTTAGCATCCAAATTGCCCAGCACATAGTGACACCAATTTCCATAAAAAATGGAAGCCGAAGCTGCACCTTGAAAGCTTCAAAAATTTCTATGGTGGTACAGTTTGGGGGTACCTGAAGATTCAAAGTGTTCCAACATGCCAAAGCCAGAGGACAGTCAAAGAATAGATGATGCAAAGTTTCATCCCAATGTTGAACACAATGAGCACAACTATAATCAGGGAGATGCAGGTGCTTCCTTCGGAGTAAGTCCCTGGTACTAAGTCTGTCAACTAGCAGAAGCCAAAAGAATACTTTTCACTTGTTTTGACAAGCAGATTTCCATAACCACCTGTAAATAAGATGAGCTGGGGTATTACCAATGAACTTTCTATAGACTTTCTTCGAAGAGAAAGAGGAGTTTCCCCAAAAATAAGTCCAGACGTCCATATCATCAGATAGGTTGATATTCTGTAAGGTTGAACTGAACTCCTGAAACTGATCATAAGCCTGAGTGGATAGTGGTAGGTAGAAAAGTGAGATCAAAGGGGTAGTGGACTTTGCTTGACTCACAGAGATCAGAGGATTTTTTGGCATAAGAGTGAAGATGTGGATAAAGGACATCCGAGAGGTGCTTGACCCAGATTCAGTCGGAGAAAACAAGTAGAACCGGTCACAACCTGAGCGGTCACAATATCTTTTGAATTTGGGTACTTGTTTTTAGAATGTCTCGCCACCAAAAAAAAAGCATCTGAAGTTCCTGTGTAATCTTGGGAGAGAACCATTGCTATAGTATTTGTCCCAGACCAGCTGTATCCAAGGGACATCCACTCTATTATAGAATTTGTGTAAATGCTTCAGAAGAAGGCTTTCATTCTGGGTCCGCAGATCAAGAACTCACAGACCTCCTGCAACTTTTGGTAGATTCACAAGAGGCCAAGCAGCCTTGGGTGGCTTTTTATTATTGACATCAGAGTCATACCAAAACTAACATTTATAGTAGGGATATGCAATCATTGAGCCAAGACCCATGTAAATTCCTTCTAAAGATCGACACCGGTTTTCTCCATCACGAATATCAGACACTAAATCATTTTGGTTTTCACCTATCTCATACAAGGATTGGAACTGAGTTTTCAGAGACTTGCCTCCTACTTGTTGGTTCATGTCTAAATTTTACTCTATCTCCTTTCCACACCTTATATTCTGCCTCCCATATGATGAAGTGCTTACCTTTGTGAAACCCTCTCCAACACTACACATATATGTT
This sequence comes from Hyparrhenia diplandra, assembly GCA_015847255.1. Classification (NCBI taxonomy): domain Eukaryota; kingdom Viridiplantae; phylum Streptophyta; class Magnoliopsida; order Poales; family Poaceae; genus Hyparrhenia; species Hyparrhenia diplandra. The sequence goes on along the minus strand of JADLZK010009433.1, from coordinate 64,764 downwards.
GAATAAAGCCTCTTGTAATCGTGTCAATTACTTACAGCACAAGCATGTAGTTGCTTTAGGTGTTGTTTATGAGCGACACTTGTTTGCATTAGCGTAGAATGAGGGCGAGTGCGAGGACTGCCATTGCTGTACTCTAACCGCATAGACATGCCATGCCATGGCGGCGCACTCCGCAGGTCGCCGCGGGCCATCGAGATTAACGGGGCACCATGCAGCTGTCGTTCATGGCGGGGGTAAGCAGACATGTGGCCGTTGTAATTCTCTCTTTATTATCGGTCGATGCAAACAATAAGTGCTACGCATTGTGGCAGAATGCATTGCACTTGTGTTCATCTCTTTGACCTCTCGCTCTCTCTATCTCGTCTCTCTCTCTCGTTCCAAGCCGACACGGTCACCACTGGCAGGGGCCACAGCGTCGCCGAGGCTCCTCGCCGATTTGAAAGGCGTACTATCTAGTAATAGAGCTAAGATAACAGAGGTCACCGTCATGGGTGTACCCTCAACTTTAGCTTAAAAGGCGTACTATCTAGTAATAGAGCACATCAATGCTAGGATCCGATTTGATGTCGTCTGGGCGGGTTGAAACAATAATTATGCTATTAATTTTCAGTAGCTAGAAATTTACTTGTCCTATACATTAGTGATATTTCACGCCAGCATATAGGTATGGTAAGGCATTTCCATGCTATATATATGTGTCTAACGAGAGCTGATGTTTATCCAACAAAAAACGAGAGCTGATGGTTGTGTCTGTGAGAGGGTGAGAGGCGGAGTGGGACCAGAGCATTACATATCCTGATTGTATAAAGAAATACACGGCAGACGCGTCAGGTGTTCCTCAAAGCCTGTATTATATAGCTTTACCACTGAAAATGTTCATGTGATGCATGGGGGTCTGAATATGTAGGATTGAGATACATCAGGATGTTTATCTTGCAGATGAATGTTGCTGCTGGAGACATTTGTCATACGTCCTTGGCCAGAACATCCATGGCCACAGGTACCAGAGTTGAGGCCATCATGTGAGGTTGTGCTGCCACTACGTACTGGCCTCACTGCTCAAACACAGCTGCCACAAGCGCTAGATTCATGCATGGCCTGATGTTCCTCCACTCCCACGCATGGCAGGGTGAGGAGACGTCCCTGACAATTGCCCATGCTTTCTCAGCATAGATTATGGAGAGCTTGCAGGAGCAGATCAATAATAGCAGGCACGGTCAGGGTAGAAAGAAACGAGGTGAAGGGCATAAGTGTCAGTTTGTACAGTCTCTTTCTCCAAGCTGCTAGAAATGAAGTTTTTAGTTGGTGCGGTGTGTAGTAGACAAATTCACCTTTCAGCTGATGTTGGCTAGACAAATTGGACTACAGGCGTGTGTTCCAGGAAAAACCCTGGTTTCTGGAAGTCTCATAGACAAGAATCTCTAGCTGCTAAATGCCAGAGCAGTTCTAGGTGTGGGAAAGGGAAGTAGAGAGATGGGCCAAGGAGATTCAGCCCAAATATGCAATCTTATTTGATCAACATTTCGAAATCATTCGAGATATCAAAAATTCTTTTTGTAATCTAATTGAATTCTCAACAAATTCTATCAAATTCAGCATAATCACTTAGATGCCAAGAGATATTATTGTTGCCGTCCTATTTCACTTCGATAAAAATATTGTTCCCAGGTTTTGATACTTACAATGATATCATGTACACATAGCATTTTATTTATTCGAAAGGTTGTGCTATGATGCATTTTGAACTCTAAGAGAAGTCATGAAAAGATGGAAGTTTTTGTTTTCTGATTTTTTGTATATATGCAGGTAGGAAAACCTGTCATAGCATTTTGACAAATTTTTATTCGTATGCACCAACATCAGAAAAGCTAAAGGAAAATTTCACAAGACATTTCATATAAATAATGACTTGATTTATGTGTGGTTTTATTTTTGGTTGATACATCGATTTTAGCTACTAATATTTTCGTGATAAAATCCATTTTGTGTAACTTCATGTTATGGTACATGGCACTTGAATGCATCATACATTGTCCTACATTAACCATGTTTCACAAGTGATCATATAAAAACAGTGGGCAAAAGGCATTTCCATGGTATGCTTATAATGGGAAGTGACAAATTGGTGTTTGTGACAGAGGAAAGGCTGCGAGAAAAAGAAGGGGGCAGAGAGAGAGAGAATATTCACCAGGTGTTCCTCATAGGGAGCCTTCAGCTTTAGAGTTGCAATTACTCAATATGCTACTGAATGTCTATGATTGAGAGGCATCAGGATGATCATCAAGCTGCATATTTATCATGCTGGCGTTGGTAGCTTTGGGTTGTCAAATGACATGTAGATGCATCAGGTGTTCCTGCACGTTTCTGTCTGGGGCAGCAGCGGATCATATTGCAGGCTGTTGACACTCAAAATTGTCCAAAGAGACTACAAGTGCTCGCCGACCTCTCCAAACAGTTACTTACCATTCAAATTGGTCCCAAGATAATTTAACGGAGAGGCAAAGGTGGAGCGTTTGATTACAAGCATGCATGGTAAAGGTCAAGTTCCTGTTTGTGCAGATGTGAATGGTTCTCTCTATGACCAACGTATTAACAGAGGACGAAAACGAGGATATTTATAAATACACGAGGATATTTACAAGTACATACTATACTAGTAGAAGGGAAGGAGGAAGAGTCCAGCTGCTTTACGCATGGATAAAAGGATCGTGTCCCAAGTATCAAGTCCATCACGTCACTTGCCTCGTGGATTATATGCGTGAAGGAAAGGAGACCAGCTAGTACCGCAGTCCTGTTCCTATACGTGCCCGGTGAGGTAGCAGCAACCAGGCGCGAAGCCGGCAACGTATCGGCGTACAGAACTGGTCCAGCGTCCGATCAGCCAACCGATTGTTTTCTAATTGTGTTTTGGTCAATTTTAGAGATTGGAAACGTCCAAGGACGGTTTCCTAAAAGGATAAGACCACCCTCCTCTATATAATAAGAGGTTCATGGCGATTTGATCCCATCTACATCCAATCAACAAAATCAATCTACTACCGTCTTTGCTTGTAGGTCATCCTCTCTCTTTTCTTCTTAAGCCGCCGATACCATGAGCGGAAGATCGGCGACAACCACGCCCTAGAGCGGTCAGGCGGCTAGGGCAGCCCATAGCTGCTGCGCGCCCTCACGGGGTCCGTCCCGGGCGTGCGGGGTTTCGGTTTCAAGAGACTTCGCCGGCGTGTCTTGCATCAGCGCTCCCGACGAGGCTCCTCCGACGGCGTGTCTTGCGTATCGCGCTCATCGTTGGAGGCACACGATCCAGGTGTGGACATCCCTAGGCGCTTGCCGATTCCTCGATTTCGGCTTGCCCTCGTAGAGCGATCTAGCTCTTTTATTTGGTGTGTTACCGATTTTATCGTCAACACACTTTTGGCGACTCGGCTGGGAAGAAGATTACTTCGGCTCTAATTTGCAGCCGATCAAATCTATTTACCTAGCCATATTCTTAATTGATCTATTATTTGCTTTACGCGATCGCAGCAACATCTGGCCTCACGGCCGATCAGTATCTGTTCGGACAACCGATCAGGCCTAAAAGCCGATCGTGTTCGTCAGGCTGCATATTCATCTTGGCGGGGTTATCCCCGGTTTGATCTGAAGCAAGCTGAAGTGAATTGAAAGCTCTTCCAGTTTCACATCGAGTAAATTGGGATTACCATATTTCATATATATTTATATATATACACACGAGCATACACATTAGCTCATCACGTGGAGTTTGGAAGCTACCGTGCGCTTGCATCCGAGGGAGAAGAAAATAAATCTACTATACTGTTTGCTACCCGAGGTGGAGTGCTATCGGTGGAGATCAGAGTTGCACTTCTCGCTGCCCCACGTGAATTAAAATATATTCCAGAACATACATGGAGGCGCATCAAGATATCTCACCGCAATATTATTACGGCACGCCTAAGGTACAACTTGCAAATTCATATGATAGTTCTAATAATTATTTTGCGAGTAATATTAATTCTCATGATGATGTTGCTAGTTACCATAGTACTAGATATGGTTCATCGGCTACTTTTGTTGATAATTTTTCTTCAAATTATAATTATGCACCTTATGGTCAAGAGCCGATGATTGCTGAAAATTCTTTGAGTTTTAATTCTTCTAGCAACATGCAGCCAGTACATTCATATACATTGGCTATAAGTTCACAACGTGGCGTGCCGATGCATGGCAATAAGAATTCATCGAAATTTTCTCGATCAGACCTTGCCGAACTGAAAGATGCATTGTTAAATTTTAAAAGTATGGTTTCTGTGGTTGAGAAACAGAATGAAGATTTCTTTAGTAAATGTCTTGAGATTGCAAGAAAGAAAGAAAAGTTGCATGCTCCCTCAAAATCGGCTAAACCGGCTTTAAAGTCCGCCAAGCCGATTGTTACCTTCCTTCTCAGGCAACAACTACCCGCCTTGAATCGGTCAAGCCGACTTTTCGGTCGGCTAAGCCGATTGCCTACGGCAATCAATCCAAATTGGTTTCTTCGGCATCCGAAACCGATAAGACCAATTTAGGAGATGATGCACATTCTTTACCTTGCAGAAGACACCTTCGATGGCCAAAATTCTGGAGAAAAATAATCCGGCCATTTTAATTCGACCGGGGCAAGCCGATTCGCTATTGGAAAAAATGTCATAATCGGCGAGCCTAGAGAGCCTAAGAAAAGAAAGCAAAATTCAGATCGTGAGGTGGTGCTAGAAAAATCTAATGACAATCGAGAAAAAGACTCAAGATTACCATCAAGTCTTGTGGGCTCGGGGGCAAGCTCATGTTCCCATTCATAAGCAGGTCAACCACTAGTATTATCGTCCAAAAAGGATTGCTTGGAATCAATTCTAAAAGTTGGCCAAAACAATTTTAGAACTAGTGGAGAGAAAAAACAGCAAGACCGATTGCTCAAATCGGTCAAGCTATTTATAAGCAAAAAGTGCAGCACACACATAAAGGTGGAGTATTGGTTCCTCACTCATTAATGTGTGAAGATCTTCACCAAAGAAGAGAGTGTGCTAAGCGAAACTCACAATGGGCAGCAATACTTATCTCGTAGCCGATTGAGCCAAAGCCAATCGTGCTTCGATAAGAAAGAAACCAACTAAGTCGGCTAGGCCAACTCGCTTACTTGAGATGGCTAAGCCGACCCTAGAGGCAACCGAGCTGCCTAAAGTTGCTGCCATTGAGCATGAATCGGCATTGACGACTTCCAAAGTCGGCTAAGCCGATTTCTATTATTGTAGATTTTTCCACAAAAGCTTCAAAAAGTTTCGCCACTACTATGGTGGGCGTCGAGATGCAAGAAGTGCCTAAGGAGGAAAAATCGCTGGCGTTAGAGAGAGAGCACACAAACTCTTTCCAAAGGTATTGCTAATGATGAGACCATTGAGAGCGGAACTTTGGTTGCTACGTCTTTAGTCACTAAGGTACAAGATTACATCGGCCTACATGTTGTCTTCAATTGGAAGGCCGATGATGATGTTTTGTTAAAGTTAAAGCTTTTCCCAATGCTTAATGTGAATTATACATATATGTGGATTGCTTTACTTATTTTGAATTCAATTCAAACTTGGTCCCGAATGAGATATAAGTTTTGCAATTACTTTGGATTTTATGATTCGGGCTAAGATTGAAGAATATTGCTCATGCCGATGTTTGTTATACATTTAATTCGGCATGAAAGATGATTGTAAAGGTGCGGCCGAATGGATTGGTGTTAAATTTAATCTCTTCGCTTGCCAAACATTGAAGCCGATTCTACAAGAAAATCGGCTTGCAAATTTAGTGCTCACCTTTGGTTCTATCTGTTGTGATCATGTCTTTAACATGTTGTTGAAAAAAGTAAATTTATTAGGCATATTGATCACAATGCTTTGCCATCAATTCATTTGATCATAATACTCATAGTTGCAATGTATTTTATCATGAGATCCAATCGGACATTGATAATGACCGATTGAGGTTTTTGAGGCTCAACAAGTGGACCGATTAGATTCAATCGGGCCTGATGGCAAACAGGTTTTGAATCGGCTTGCACTACTAGCCGATTCACTTGAAGCTCAAGGCTCAATGCCCAAAGAAAGAGATGGAGAATCCTCAAGTGAAGGCAAAACTGTTATCCACAAATGTCAAATTGAAGATATTTCAAAAGATGGCAAAGTTGCTCCAATGTTAGAAGACACCGGGGCAAATAAAATCTCTCCATCTCTACCAAAAGCCGATTAATTCCATTGAGCAAGGAAGATCGGGTTTGAGGTCCTTCTTTGGAGCCTGTCCATCAAGATGAAGCAAAGGAGGATGCTCATAAAGCTAGCGGAGGCAAGAAGCATGACAAAGAAAAAGGCAATAGAAGACCGAAGCTTAGCTTCAAGAGCTTCTAGATAAATATACAAAGATAGGGGAAGCGAATCGATTAAAGAAAACCCAAGCATCAAAGTTGCCTCCAAAGCATAATCCTCAAAAACAACATTGGCAAAGGAAGCTTTATGTTCTGTCATATTTCGAGCCACAACATGGGAAGTATGCAGCTCCAAAACGCTTGAAAGAGTCATCATCTTACAATGACCGATTTGATCAAAATTGGTCCGAGCTGTACCAAAAGGGAAGGTGGTAAAGCAAGTTTACCGCATGAAGTATGATGGACGAAAAAAGAAAAGTTCAGATCTGAATTCAACAATTGAAAAGCCGATTACTTTGTTGAAAAATCTGGCTATCAACAGCAAAGAAGTGGGGAAACCATCTATTGATGTTGTAGGTGTCAAATCTGAACAAAAAGAAGGTGCAAGTGCCTAAAAATAAAAGAGAATTGCTGCTGTCCACAATAGAGACTAAACCGATATGCTCAATCGGTTTACCAAGATGGCAGGAAAAGGAATTGCGTAAGCTTCGGTCTTGAGAGAAGCTAAAAGAAAGGGGCCTAGCATGGGTTCCAAAAAAGAAGCATTGAAGTTAAAAGGGATGATGATCAGGCAAGTGGTGCATCACAAACAAATAATAGAAGGAAAAGATGCAAGACACAATTGCCAAGTTGGAGGTTTGCACCAAATCATCAGAATTATTGGTCATGGCATCATCCATTTTCTCTTCCTGTGCATATGTGGAATTCACCTCAAGGTATGCATGGTTATCCCTCATATTCTTATGTTGATCCTTGGTATGGGTCTTTATATTATGGAGGGTCGCCAGATTATTACGCTTATCAATGATCAAGAGCCGAAAATATTTTATTTCGGTCATGCATGCTCGTTGTGTGACTTTTAATGGCCGATACTTTGTTATCGTCCTGAGTATAAATAGCCGATGCATGCATCGAGCTATTTGAAAGACTTCCGCAAAAATACTATTTTTTTCTATGCGGGGCGTGCAAAATCGGCTTAGCCGATTGAACCTGTCGGCCAAGCCGATTCACAGCAGTATGGCCAATTAATGCTCACAAACATCGTGCTATTGGAAGGAGCGAGTTGCCTACTTAAAATACACAGACACGCACAAATATTTTTGACAATGTTTCTGAGCATCATAAAGTTTCAGAATATATTTGGAACATTGTACACTTGTTCAGGAAGAAAAGGAGAAGGAAAGATGGAGCTTCTTTTGCTGCCCTGCTGAAACAGCTTGGCCGATGGCCAAACCAGCCAAGCCGGTCCATGCTGTTGTTATTTGGCCAGAATAAGTCAAAGCTGATCAGTTTGACCGATTTGCCAATCGGTTTAACTAGTTAGTCTGTTGTGCTGCTGTTTACTAAATTAGGCTGCATGCATTTTTTGCAGGATCGGATTGGCCGATTTTGTCAATCAGGCTGCATGCATTTTTTGCAGGATCGGATTGGCCGATTTTGTCAATCGGTTTAGCCGATCATCTTGCTGCGTACGCCTTTGCTTTCTTGCTGGCCGATCGGCTTAGTTGATTTGATAGCCGGCCAAGCCGCTTGCAGCTGCTGCTGTGCTTCCTAATCAGCTTAGCCGGTTTTTAAAACAGCTAGGCTGGTTTTCCCGTTGTGCATGCAGGTTGATTTTCAGACACAGTATTTGCATGCATGGTATAATTATTAAAAGGTCAAAAGTGGAGAATGAGCGTGCATACAAATAAACTTCATAGCATGCAAGACCAACGTTACCATCTTCCTTTGGTTTGTTGCCGTGGTGCTATTGAATATAAGAAGCATGGAGAAAAGCAAGCAAACAAGATATTTTGCCAAATTCTAAATTCGGCATATTCCAAGAATATTTATCAGGAAGTGCTTCAGAGAGGTATTATCCAAGTGTTTGGTAAGAGGTCTAGTGCTCTCCAAACAATGGCCAATACATGTGTCGCCCTTAGAGCAAAATGGCCGATGTATACATCGCCCTTAGTCAACTGAACAGCCGATGTGATGGGTATCGTTGCTGCTCGGTATGTCTTGAGAAGTGTTTATCTCTAATCTTAGAATGCAAACCATTAAAGCATATATCAACCAAGTCACGTTCAGAAATCATCAAATGAAAGCATCGGTTCTTAATTTCTTTACAACGCCTAATGAACTCAAGCGCTGACTCACTACGACCTTGCCTAACCGATGTCAAATGTGATAATCTAGTTTCCTGGACTCCATCATAAAAGTGAGCATGAAATTTTTCTTCTAATTGAGCCCAAGAACCAATAGTAGATGTTGGCAAAGAAGTAAACCATGAAAATGCAGTGCCAGTAAGTGATAAAGGGAAATTACGACATTTCATATATAATCAAAAGCACACCCTTCACCTAATCGAGCTAGATACATGCTAACATGCTCCATGGTAGACTTATTATCATTACCACTAAATTTTTGAAAGTCGTACCTTCCACCCGTGGGTTTCTCATGTAATCAAAGTGTGGAGGGTACGGTTTTTTTGTAGGTGCCCCTTGAGGTTTTTATTTGGACACCAAGGCTTTCCCCGCAAAGACTTATTTAAATCTTCCTTTAGCCGATTAAATGCATCGGTCATATCGGGCGGGGAGGAGGATTCGAAGTTGTGGTTTCATTGCCAAAAACGAATTCGCTAGGGGATTTCGGTGGGTTGGGTAACACGGTGTTGCCCCCCGAATTCCTAGTGTTTATTGTTCTATTAATGGTTTGCCGATTTCGGTCTTGAACATCGGCAAACGTGACAACTTGCTTATTATTAACCACTTCCTTAGTAGTGGACGAACCGGCTTTATCGGCTTCTGTGGGAGCCGATTGGGACGATTTCCCTCTACTATAAGTGGTGTATAATGCTTGATTCTCATAAAAATTAGAAGGCATACCAAACTCATGCTCAGAATCATCAACTTCTTCTATTCTAAGGCTTTTACCTTCTAACTTATCAAACCTAGCCATAATCATGCCTACAGCAGCACTAAAATTTTGATCTATCTCTTTCTTATGGCCATCAAGCATAGCAGCATAATCGGCATGTTGAGGATAAGAATCATCAAATTTAGGACCAGTGTCTGTTACCTCAACCTCGGGAGTAGATGAATCGGTGGGAAGCTTGACGGTGACAGGCCTATACAACTCCACCTTGTCGCCACGACCCACGGCACAACTCTCCAGGAACGCACGTTGAGTAGCTTCAATCATCTGTTGCATCTTGGCCTTCAATTCGTCAGGAAGCTCATCAACGGAATTAGGGTGGATGACGTTGTCGTCATGTATCTCGCTAATTGAAGCACCACCGCTCTTGTTGTTGGCGGGCATGATGTTGGAGTCTTCAAAACGCAATTGACGTCTTGCTTTCCCCGCGGAGTTTTGAAAAAGTGTGTTGACGCCAATTTAGGGCTTCACACCAACACACCAGGGAGGGCCTTGGGCGCCCAAGCGAAGATCGCGATCGACCTTGTAGCAGCGAGCACCGCAGCGTGGCAGCCCAAACCGATCTAGGGATCGGTAAGAGGCGTGAAGCTCGGTGGCGGCTGAGATGACCTCGAACGCACCTCCGGAAGGCCCGTCCGGGAGGACGCGCGCGAGGAGTGCTCTAGGACCAGCGTGGCCGCCTAGAACGCCCGACGAAGAATGCGGAGTTCGCCCAAACAGCAGGATAGAGGGGTTGAAGGAAGAAGATGACCTACAAACGGGACAGGGGAGATAGATTGGTTGTCGATTGGATGTAGATGGGATCAAATCGCCATGAACCTCTTATTATATAGAGGAGGGTGGTCGTATCCTTTTAAGAAAACGTCTTTGGACTTTCCAAACACCAGGACTCTCAAAAACCAACCCGAAATCAAATCGGTTCGAATTAGGAAAATCTCGGGCGCGACCGCGAAACTGCGCGGACGCCCCGAAATAGGGCGCGCGGACGCGTCGGGCGCTGCGTCCGCACGATCCGAAGAGCTCGCAATTGGGCCATATTTTTTACTCGCCGGACCGACGCCGCGCCGACGCCTTGGCCCGACGCGCCCGATCAAGGCGTCCGACGCGATCCGCAGAGCTCAGATGTCGGGCCATATTTTTTGAACTGCGCGCCCTTACGCGCCGACGCCGGCTTCGACGCCGCCAGGCGCTATGTATTATTAAGACGCGACCACCGCCCGGGCGTCGGCGGTCATGCCCCGGACGCAGCCTCGTGCAATGCCGGCGTCGTAGCGGTGATTTTTCTCCTCCGCTGAATTTGACTAAGTCTGGAATTTTGCGGTGACTTGGACCTCGAAAATATGGCTAAGTTTGGATTTTTGCGGTGAGTTAGCTCCTCGAAAATATGGCTAAGTCTGGATTTTTACCGTGACTTAGACCACGCCATTTTTGGGTGTCAACACAGGCACTACCGATCTTTCAGTGCCTGGGCCATATATACCATCCTCCCATCTAGTGTCACGCGTGGAGTTCTTGCCCACTCTCTATAATTAACCGATTTGGGAGGCCACATGACAGCAGTGGGCCAGTGGTGTAACACAACGGACGGCAGCCCAATAAGCACCAAGCTCGTCGAGCTCTATGGCCGTAGACTTTCGGTGCTGTACTATGTAATGTGTACAGTTAGTATCCTTCAATCAGGTAGGCTATCCTTCTGTCTGTTTGTTCTTATTAACCGATTGGCTCCTAGTTTGTATAAAATAAAGTTGCTGCAGACTGAAAAAAACTGAACCGAACTATCGGTTACAACCGATTGCCCTGGCATAATGGGATCACTGACCACACAAAAGCTGAACAGCTCAATAATGCAAACAATGTACCAATTTGTCTTCAGATGATGATGATGATAAACCTGGGGAACAAGATCATGGTGGCAGTATATAGCACAACGTATTTTGCTTGGGTACCAGCAAGAATATGTTGGACATCACCTAACAGGCAATATAGATCTACCGGCGGGGCCGACACATACAACAATTAAAACTCATGAGGCGGTACCGTAAGTTGCACAAATTGATATTGTGCAATTGAAGACCGAATTTCTTGACAACAGTAGAAAGGATTATTGCTGACATGAATTTTAGAAGAGAACAAGATTTCTAAGTTTCTTGATAGTCAAGCACTTTTTTTTTTTTTTTTTTGAGATTACACAGTACAACGCAGACGCTCAACACGCACGCACACTCACCCCTATGAACACACGTACGCAAACCCTACCCCTATGAGCACCTTCGAAGGACTGAGCCGGCAAATCTTGAAGTTTCGAAGTCACCACTGGCGCCTCGCTATCGACGGGGACGTCGCCTACCACTTAATGCATAGCGCCGGAAAATCCTGAAATAAATCCAGGATAAAGTGTCGCACCCAGGATTTGAACCCTGGGTGGGAGCCCCCTAACCAATGGCCTTTACCATTGAGCCATGAGCCCCTTGACCAGGATAGTCAAGCACTTGATAGACTTTTAAGTAGATTAAAATGCATCGAGACCCTAGACCAGCTATTGCGATCCTGCATGTTCACAGGAGAAGTATGCAGCTGCCTGCTCGCCCCGCTGGCCCTCGCACCACTTCTTGACAAGAAGTCAGACTCACATATGGGGTGCCGGCGGCACAGCGGAAAGGTTTTGATTGCCTTATATCACCTCATAAAAAAACACATCAACGGGCGTGTTTTTTTTTAAAAAAATACAAATTGTTTTCTAGTCGATTAGCACATTCCCGGTACAAACAATGACACATTTGGCGAACTTTATCAAGTGAAGGATGTAATGGAAATTATTGGTAAGTGATGCATTTTTAGGACAATTTGTTACTAGTATTTCTTTACATCATTGATGGAAATGATTTCTGTGCTCCCATGTCACTTTGAGTCATGCCAGATTTCTGTACATCACTTTGAATTGCACAACAAGCATGGATCAAGTACATGGTAGCATCAGCCATGAATCCTGGTAATTCATCGGGTTGGCATAAGCTCACTGATTTTAAGTGTCCGCTCAAAGAAACCAACATTACATATTTGCTGCCATAGCTCGATCCCATTTATGACACTTTATATAGATAACTCTATCACAATAACTATGGTACCGTTTTTCATAATTACTAAAAAAAATTGAGTAGCCTATTTCACCTGAGAATGGAAGAGCAGTGGGTAATCGGCATTTCCTATTTAACGGTGACTGAGTTGCCAGAGAGAGAGAAAGAGAGGGAGAGAGAGAAAGAGAGGGAGGGAGAGACAGACAGAGAGAGAGAGCATATTTGCCAATCAGATATAGCAATATATATGCACCAGGTGTAGCTTTAGATGTGAAAAAATTCCATACCATGCATTGGCTACTGAATTTGTAGGATTGAGATGCATCAGGATGTTCATAATGCTGCACGTTTACCATGCTGGCACCAGTACTCAAGAGTGCATAGTAGTGTCAACGTATTTCATTGGCACAATCCAATTTGCTCGAGCCTGTGCATGGACTGGAATGTTGGGCATGAGATGCATGCCATTGAGGTTCATCAATGGCGTGAACTTGGTCTGGTTGTATAGGAGGTGGTCACAATGCTACATCACCTTTCCATCCTTGTCAACAAGTGAAGCTGTCTGTTCTCGTAGTCGTTTGATGTCATTATGTGTCCTGACATATCCACAATGGATTGTTGGCTCCCCTTTATATTTTGTTGTAACAGTTGTTGTGTAAGATGATTATGTAAACTACAGTGTCTCAGTGCCTCTTACGTTTCATGTTGTAACCACTTCTAAGTATTGAAAGTTTCTACAAAGAAGTGATACACTGTCTCCCATTCTGATATAGAAACATTTTCTTGTTCAGTCAAACCACTATATGGGCCTGAATTGTCAAGCATGTTTAATATGCCTCAAATGCTACTTTACAAACTGACGCTTAAATGGTTACAATTAGTTTTAAGAATTCATCATGCTATGTGTTGTATTGTGTGATGATCCACAAAGGAATCCTCGGATAACTAAAGGGAATTTGGGAGAGATTCAGAGTTCAGGGTAGGCAGCAGGCCGGAACAAGAATTGAATTGGCGAGCAGAACAGAGGGTTCAGGATTCGGTTCTATTCGATCGATGCCTTATATACGGCGCACCCCTTCCATCATGGCCACACTAGACATCAGACTCAACCGCCTTTCGTAAAGCACGTAGCCTTCGCTGCCACGGCAACTCACCCCACTACTGACTGCAGGCCGTGCTCCACTTCTATTGTCAGATTTCCGTGAAACGACGCACAGGCCTTCAGGGCTTTAGTCTTCAGGCGAGCCCGCTTAGTAGTCCGGACATATTGGTTATCTCAGAAGCAGAACCTGTACTAGCGGTTTTGCATAGCATGTCACATCCATAGATATCTGTTTCCATGGGGTTCCTTAAGGTGTTTAGACTTAACCTGAGTTGTGGGTGGGAGAGAACAATTTCTGCTACTGAATCTCATGTTGCTGCAGCCACCTTGCCTGTCTCTGCTTGATCTACTGCAGCCACCTTGCCTGCCTCTGCTTGATCTATATTAAGGAGTGCTAGCAATCATTGCATCGATGCCATTGCTGTAGCTCGGACCATAGCACTAAGCAGACACTGTACATGCAGATCCAGGCATTCTAGAGGTGCCAAGCATACTATAGTGGCTCCTGCGGTACTCACTGCTATTTTCACATAATTATATGAAATACTGAGAGTGAACTTCTCAATGCCTTCCAATCCTATGCTATTGTAACATACCGAGGCATAGAAAGGAACCAACATGCTTATGTAGAAGGATGATTGGCTACCAAAAAACAAAGGTCACTTACCCGTGTTACATTTATAGTCCAAGCGTTCTAAGTTTCTAACATATAGTCTCTGACTGCTGAAGTGAGAATCTGTTTAGAAAAAATTCCTCTTTCCGGTCTCCACAATATAGAATCCAAAGGGCACAAGTTCTGTAGATGTTCCCCCTTTGCTTGTCTATAGCCGAAGGTATGAACAACTTCTTCATTGTATCTCAAGCAGGTAATAGACTGGTCACATACACTGGTGGTGCCTTTATATAGACTTTGCAGTTTCTTATTGAGATGAAAAAACAATCTCAAACAATATAATAAACGGCACTAGCAAGAAAGTCCTTTTAATTTATTGCACTTGAAGTTGAACAGAGTGGTGCCCTATATAATATTGCACTGAGTGGTCCCCAAGTACAATTGCTGGGGATTGATCAAGTACAAATAACACAACATCACAACCTTTGTGTTTTTCTTGGTAACAAACAATATATTCTTATGTATCACAAGCCTCTCCTACGAGCTGGTTCAGCTTTTCTATCGACCTTGTAGCACCAACTCACCATGCCCTTTCTCAGATAAAAGAGCATGAGGCCCTCGTATCAAAAAAAGGGTTAGGCCCTCTGAAACCTAAATTGTATACATACATTTGTAGTGTGCATGGGAAGCGTTGGGAAGACTTCTCCATCAAAAAATTTGGGAAAGACTAGATGGAACTCTTATGTAGGAGACTGAACTAGCTAGAGATATTGACCCGAATCTGTGGCTAGCGACATACAACTTTAGCGAACTGTAGCTGAAATTTAGTAGCTGAAATGGCTAACATTCAACTTTCCAAGGAGAGGGATGTGTTTACACCACTACAGAAATGATTTTCCGTGGCGGGCTTTTTTTATTTTCCGTGGCGGACATTAAAACCGCCACGGAGCTAGGGTCACGGTTAATCGACCTATTTTACGTGGCGGGCAAATGTCCGCCACAAAAAATGATTAACCGTGGCGGACTCCTTACAATGCCCGCCCGCGGTTAATAAATAAAAAAAAAAAAAAAAAAAAAAAAACCCTGGATCCGGCCCAAACGGGCCCGGATCCGGGCTGCCCGCCGCCCGCCGCCCAGCGTCGTCCAGGGAGGAGCCTCCTCGGCGTCGTCGAGGGGCGTGCCGCTCGTGACGGATCGCTCGGCCTCTTTGCCTGCGCCGCGGCCCGTTCCGGCGAGGCCGCCGGCGGATGGCCCCCGCCCGCCAGATCCGCCACCACCACCGCCAGATCTGCCACCACCGCCGCCGGATTGGGCAGTCCCGCCCCGCCACTACCGGATCCGGTGGCGCCCGGTGGCCACGGTGGTGGAGGTGGCTGGCCGCCGGTGGAGCGTCGCGGTGGAGGTTCCCCCCCCCCGCCCGAAGGAGGAAGCGCCCGAAACAGCTCGAGTAAGCGCCGCCACTCGCGGATCCGGTGGCGCGGTGGTGGAGGTGGCCGGCCACGCGGTGGAGGTGCCCAGCCGCCCCGCGCGGTGATGGTGCCCCCCGCCCTCGCCCGGATCCGGCGCCGCCATGACCGCCTTGAGGGAGGGAGAAGGAGCCGGTGAGGGGAGAAGGAGAGCCGCCTGGATCTGGCGCGCCGCCGGTGAGGGAGAGGGAGTGAACCGGTGAGGGGAGAGGGAGGAAGGGGGAGGGGTCGCGCCGACGGAACGACGAAGGGGAGGGGGCGCTCGGCGGGAACGACGAAGGGAGGGGGTCGCGCTTCGGCCGGTTGGTGAGAGAGAGTGAGAGTTGGTGAAGTGAAAATGAAACCCTAGGAGCTCATATATATATTTGTGGTCACCGAAATGGGCCTTTGGGCTCATAGGTTGGGCCTCATTTTGCATGGCGGGCTAATTACAAAAACCGCCACGGTTAATAGATTAACTGCGGGCGGACATTATAAAATGTCCGCCACGGTTAATCGATTAACCGTGGCGGACATTATAAATCCGCCCGCGGTTAATCGATTAACCGTGGCGGACATTGCCCTGGCCGGGGGGCCTGCCACGCCAACTATTTTGCGTGACGGTTTTATAAATGCCCGCCACGGAAAATAAAAAATAAACACCACGCAAAATCCATTCTGTAGTAGTGTTAGCTGGGTCCTACATACTCATGGTGAGTTCTCTATGCAGTTGACATACCTGTATTTGAGAAATCAAGGTACCCATTTTCTATACTATAAAAGAACGAAGGAATTGTAGAACACGTGTCTCAGTCTCCTCCATTGGATGCATCGAGATTTAACATCCAACGGTTGTTACTGAGTGACCAACCTTATGTTATGCGTGTTTAACTTCGTCTCTTCCGCTGCCAGTCTCCGCGCCCATAGCCTTCCCTTGCGCCCACGCTTTCGCAAACCACATGAGTTGACGATACTCTTAGTTTCCATCCATCGCCTGCTCTCTTCCTTCCGTGTCCTCCTTGCGCCGCCCCTCCCTTCAATCTTCCCAAACCCTTTGCGTCGTTATAATATTTATGGATCCGTGCCCAGCCGCCTCCTTGCGTTACCCGAGCCGTGCATCCATGCCGTCATCATTTCCTTCTTCTGCTTCCGCCGTGGATCTGCCGTAGGAGGGCCACCCCACCGGATCCGCCTTGCCACACTAGGATCCTCCCTTGTCGGCTTAATCCCCGCTGGGTGGTGTGTCGCGCTGGATCTGCCGCTACAGGACCGGCCCCGCATGGATCCACCGGGATCCGCCCTTGCCCGGCGTGGAGACGCAACCGATCGGTGTGTCGCGCGTGGATACGCCGTCGGAGGACCGGCTCCGCACGGATCCACGCTGATCGAGGCCCTTGCCCGGCGTGAAAAACCGCCACACGCCATCGCGTGGGTGGAGGAGTGAGGGGCGGTGCGCTTGTTGTTGGGATGCGCGCATGGAGAGGGGCGTTGGGAGGGCGCCGTTGCTCGGTGTCGGGAACAAAAGTGTGGGGGAAAGGGAGAGAAGTGTGGAGAGTAAAACCTAACTCTTGTATATGTATATATCACCCGATAGCCAGGTCAGTTTGGGCTTGGCAATGGGCCTAAGGGGATATTCCGTGGCGGGCCGTTTAACAGGTTCGCCACAGAAAAATGGATGCATTTTCAGTAGTGGTCTACTTATAAAGGCCCACCTCTGTTAATGTATTTTAAGAGGCAGGCAATAGTAAATTAAAAATGCCCGCCCGCGAGTTAATCGGGCCATTAACCGTGGGTCGGCAAACTGGACACCCGCCACAGATTCTTTTGGGGGTGTCGCGTAAAAGATTTTCTGTACTAGTGCAAGAAGAGCCTCAGGTTTAGGAAATTTGGCACATGTATAAAGGCAAAGAAAAAAACAACTTTGAAGCAGCCTTAAACTTTCTCTGAACACTGGAACAAAAATATATGTTTTTTCCTTGACAATTTGGTGAGTATTGCACATGTTTAATTACCTAGGATATATATTAGTTTTCAGGTCAACAACTGATCTCGATAACTGCTGCACTAGTTTCAGATAAGGTATCCGGTCTTAAAATTTGTTGCCTTCACACGCTCGAGTAGACAAGAGTACACAAAAGTAGCTTGAAACATAAGTGAACATTGTGCTCAGATTTTTTTAGTTGCATAGCACATGAACTCAAAGCGTTGCATGACCGTATATGTCAGGCTAGTTGGTACCCTTGTACACAGAACTATTGGATAACACCGGAAACCTGTAGCTATATATAACCTACAACAGACTGCCAAATCTTATCTTCATCCTTGGTCAAGTTTGGTCCAGCAGTGGGCTTGGGAGGTATCAGGAAATTCATATGGTTTGAAACTTTCCCCTCGCATGACACAACCATTGGCAGTTGACCAGATCTTCACCATCTTTTATTGGGCTGCATATTGCAATCGACATGCCAGGATTCCCAAGCTTGTCTGGTTCTAGTGGTGTTGAAATGTACTAGGCGTAGAACGATGAAAGTGTCTTGCTGGGAGACTGGAAATCACGGAGGGGGTGTTTGTGGCCGCGCACTGGTTTCATTTCTCCAGATTTTCGTCACACAGAGGCAGATGAGTCGGTAGTTTCTAAGATGGGCAACCAAGCACACCACGCCTGGGTGTTCCATTCCAGGCCTGAGGTCTAGTCCATTGCAAGGACAGACTGCGATAGCAGATTGAACACATCAATCAATCGTGGGTGAGGGAAGAAACTGATGCCAGGGAAAGAGAGCGAGCAATTGTGAAACTGTGCGAAGCTTTGTAACAAGCAGATGCAAATCTAAATATTTTTGTGGCTTTGTTTGTTGCATGGTAGGCTTGCTCCTCGATCTTTGTGTTGTCAGGTGTAATGCAACAAGCAAATTAAACAGTGAAGGATGGAACTAGTCCAACTGTAATGCAACAAGCAAATTAAATAGTGAAGGATGGAACTAGTCCAACTGTAATGCAGCAAGCAAAGTAAATAGTGAAGGATGGAACTACCGCAAGTTTTTAATTTACTGTTTAGTCTTGGCTTTAACACAGATTGCTCAAAGAAACAGAGTGCATGCTAAAACTATCACAGTAGTCCAGTCTACTCCTAACATATACATAATTGAATTGTAGGTCTCCCCTTTTATTTCCATGCTTGAGTATTTCCTCTCTAATGTACAGAAAAAACACAAGATGAGTTGATCCAAAACATGAGCTGACATTTTTCATGGACAGATGGGGTTAAAAATAAGAGTAATTATGCTTCCATTCTACTGCAGACTTCGTAATACTATATAAAACTACACTGAACAACCTGGATAATAAGCGAACGATGTACTCACTATATAAAACTACACTGAACAACCTGGATAATACCTAAATCGCCTATATAATGGACAGCCAAATGCTGTCTTCATCCAGTGAACTCTTGCCAACCATGTTCAAGCAGTTGCCATGGGAGGTATCAGGAAATTTGTATGATTTGAAACCTCCTCTTCGCATGACATGACCATTGGCAGTTGAGCTGCTCTTCACTATCTCCTCTTGTGCTGTGTACCACAATCAAATGCCATGATTCTGAAGTTGGACTAGTCAGAGTGGTCCATGAATTGGCCATGAGCCTGAGAGAACAATGATGATATGTGTCGCTGGGCTATGCATCTGGCTCGGTGTCACTGTGGGAGACTCGAAATCACGAAGGGTTAGTGTAAGGAAGCATAATGGTTTGATTTCTCCTGATTTTATCAACAGAGTCAGAGTCATTAGTTTCCGAGGTAGTAGATTGAATGCACCATGTATCAATCTTGGTAGATGGAAAGCAACAAAAACTGGGGAAGGGAGACAACAATTCTGAGTCTGTGAAGGTACGGTGGATGGATGCCCCTTGCATAAAGTAATTTCGGTGTATCTGAACTTCACATTATTTTAAATTTGTTGGAATATCCATGCTTATCAAAATCACTGATGCTCCTGCAGCTCTAGGATATAATTTGGCATCGGCAAAGCATCAGAAGTAGATATGCTGCATGACAGTTGCTAGAAGAGATGCACAACCCAATCATGAACAAATTAGTCAAACATGGTACGTGCTGGTTTGAAAATTAGATCTCCAGTATGTCATTGCAGCTTGACAATGAGGCCATCAAGTAGGCAGAGGCGCTCGAGGGCGTCACTGTTAATAGCACTAATTAATAACACATGCATGGCTTTCGCCTAAGGCCCCTTACACCCCTAGCCATCTCGAACAGCAGGATTCCTTCTTAGAAATAGGATGACTTCCCAGGCCCAATGAATATGTTCCCTCTGAAACAGTACAGTGCCTCCAAGCTCCTCGCCAACCTGAGATGGAAAAAAAAAAAAGTTATGAATCTTTTTTTTTTGCTGCACCCATTTTTGTGGTTTCATATTGCCAACAATCTCTAGGGGTCAAATTTATATATAGATGGTGTTTCTAGCCACCACAAAAAATGCAATTGTTTTTAAAAGGAGGCTAGAGGGAGGTTTTCGTTATCAACATGCTCTTAAAAATAGAGAGAATTTTGAGAAGTGATCCGAAACACGTACCGTGTTTAAAAAAACAACTTCTAGCAGGGTGCTGGCTTGGAAACACCAACAAGCAAAATCCTCTGAAAGAAACGCATTATATGCAAGTGGCATATCTGTTGGGCTCAGAATAACAATCCTGGATCCAGGTGCATTGAAGGCCACTGATATTGAAGCAAACAAGTAAAACAACACTTCTTTTGCCAGACCCAGCTTATGATTTAGATAATTATAGAAACACCTTTATGATATTGCGAGCAACAAAAAAGTACCCTAATTTAAAGGCGTTCCAGGGTATAGCAAGTAATCATTAATAATATATTTGGAAAAGGGGGTCGGCGATGGTGATCGCTGTCCGGTGATCCTCTCCGATCTTCTAGCCTTGGTGGCCCACGCTACCTTCAATCCTCGCCCTGGCCGTGTTCTCTCCTCTGAGATTCGTCGTCAGTTTGGCACTTCGGTTACTCCTTTGTCACTTTCAAACCTTTCTTCCTTGTTGCTTCTTTTGGCTGGTGCTCTTTTCGTTTATCTGAACTTTCAGTTTCTAACGCTTTGCACACTGTCCTTGGTGGAGCTCCCCAAACTTTTCGTGCTCTGCAACTCAATGACCGTGTCTTCAAATTCTCTGTTTCTTCAGCTCAAGTGGGATTCCATATTTCACTACCACAAAACGGAATTTTCTTGGGGGCTGAAAACCGTCAAGGAATACACAAAAACCGCCAAGGAAATGTTTTTGACGGTGCACCGCCAAGCATGAACCGCCAAGTCTGGACAGCAAGGAAAATAGTGATTCCTTGACGGCTGGCCCTCAAGCAATGTTTCCTTGACTGCTGCCCGCCAAGAATAATATGGGCATGTCACGCGGATCGGCAAGGGGACAAGAAAATAAGAAGACCGTCAAGGAAATTTATTTTCTTGGAGGTGAAGAACCGACAAGTAAATACATTTTCTTGAGGGTCGTGTACCGTCAAGTAATCCTATTTCCTTGGGAGTGTTGGACCGCCAAGAAAATGCATTTTCTTGACCGACCCTCACCGCCAAGAAAGCATGTTTTCCTTGTCTGTCATCCAGCCAAGAAAATTAATTTTCCTTGCTCCTTTCTCAGCCATTGCAATAGATTTTGCACAAATATGGTAGCCAAGGAAATACAATCTCGCCAAGGAAAAGGCGAGAACATTTTGTTCACGGAACAATTAAATCAAATGGATCAAACAATATCCATTAATGATCCAACAGTCTTATAGATAATAACACCCCGAGAAAATCCATATCATGCAACATCCAATGGTTAATTACAAGACCATTTTGCAGATATATACAAAATAAATATGGCAACATTGTTTCATGCCTTCATGTCATCAGCCATGCTTAAGGCAACATTGCTCACTACATTAGCAAAGAATAGCTGGTACTAGCACCAGTCCTGCCTACATGTCAAGAACACATGCTTAAGGCAACATTGCTCACTAGAACGATCAGCAAAAGGTCAGTTCGTGCTCACTTGCACTTGGAGGGTACCAGCACCAATAAAATGCAACATCTTGACAGCCCCAAAACGTAGTTGGTATATCATATTGGTCACCCTTTTCACAAGATAGTTCTCTAGATTTTTTTTCAGACGCGTCTCGTGTTACGGATGGGTTGTAAACAAACTCTACATTATAAGACAAGGCAGGGTTACATATGTATAACCAAGCGACAAAATATCGAGTTCTTAAACCGGAAGCTAGGTGTTTACTTACCCAGATCACCTGCTTTACTTTTTTGAGCATAGCGGATGGCATTTTCATTCTTTTTTCCAATAATAATCATTCCATGATAGTGCTGGCTGCTATTTAACAATTGTGCTATCATCGTCATACACCGTGATAATACCTGGGTACTCCCGCTTTAGAATAGCTCCTACTTGTGATGGGTACTTGAAGCCTTTTTGGTGTATAACCAACATACTTGAATTGACTGTTATATAACAAATGACAATTCCATTATTCCTAGTCATCTTTATACTTCCTTGCAAACAGTAGAAGAATGATAAGAACTATAATAATATCTAGAAATGAGCTCATGAATACTTACCAATGACCAACAGGTTCAAGTTGAACCCTTCCACCGCGTGGAACCATTTTCAATTCTGTTATGGTCAACTTCCCTCTTCCCCTTTCGAGTTTGCACCATCATTACTTTTCGGTGTTACTCTTGTGCCTTACGTGACCCGAAGACCATACATCGCTGCATTATTAGTAAAACGATTGCAACATGGGAATAACAATTTCAGCGCAACATGGACATGCAATACTTTCAGTGCAACATGGACATGTAATAAGCCATAAAATTGGACAGTTGTCCTAGAAGGTACATTTAGTTCAAGGCATACAAACTACTTGCACAACCCCTAAATAAAGAAAAAAGTCAATAATCTTCAGCGTCATAATCTAGATGTTCAGGCAGATTAGCAGGGTCCTCTTCATCTTGGTTGTCTTCATCTTCTTCAGATGTATTTCCACCAGCCATATCTTCTTGGCCTTCATCTAGTTTGGATAGAAATTCCAAGTCCTTAGGATCAGTTATCTCATCTGACACAACAGAAGCTGTGTTGTCTAGATCCATCCCCAAATCAATGACAAATGTTCCTTCCAATCCGTCCTCTTGAAAAAATAAAACTTCTTGTGCTGGACCAGCAGGAGGATTTGATTCATCGTTGCTCTCATCTAGAGGAATATATCCACGTGGAGTAACATGATATACAACCCACCACTCTGCTAGATCTAATCTTCTCTTACACGCATAAGGTAAATAATAGACTTGTTTAACTTGACTTGCCATAACAAATGGATCAAAAACAGAAAGCCTGGCTGCATGCTTAATTTCCACCAGTCCCAAACTTTCAGTGCGCCTAGTACCACTTGGTGTTGGATCAAACCAATCACAGTCAAACAAAACCATCTCTAGCCCCAAGCTTCCTTCCCATTTTATTTTAATGATATCCTTGATAACACCATAATAGTCAGTCTCTTTGTTGTCATCACCAACACAAGTTACACAAATGCCACTGTTAATTGTAGCTAATCCTGGTTTAGTTCTTTCATGCTCATTTGAGCGAAACCTGTATCCATTCACATCATAACACCCGTACGTAGCTACTCTTCTACGAAAACCATAAGATATTTGACACAAGGCGTATCAATGCCTTCTGTTTGCATGCACTGCAAGTTCATGATAGTAGGATATGTTAGTTATTTTTTGAAGTAGATTACTGCTAAAAGGTAATGTGAAATGTTTCAGAAGGATTACTTTTTCTTTGAACCAATCAAAGAAATTGGGCCCACGTTTTCCTTGGCTACTCTTCCACCCATTTAACCTTAAGTCCTTTAGTTGTTCATCTGTTGGACTAATTCTGCTCTTCCATTGTTCTTCCCTAAATTTACTATGGGAAACAACTAAATTAGAATATGGTCAACAATAGAAAATAAATTCAGCTTGTAGGAAGGTGTGTATTACTTCAAGTGTTCATCCATCTCTGGTATGTTAGTCAAAATATATAGGAAAGCAGCCTCATATTCTTTTGTTGAGAGAAGACGAGTGCCCCAAGGGCTAGTGCACCGTCCAGGGTGTTGAAAGATTTCAAGATTGCATGAACTTTGGAAGGTAGAGCCACCATCATCATATCGAGGAGCTTTGTTTCTAACTGATCGGGCATTAGGCCTAAAATAAAGGGATAGTTGATTTGTGGCCTCCACAACCAATTCAGCCTCAACTATGCAACCCTCAACACGACCCTTGTTTCGTACATTCCTTTTAAGTTGTTGGATTTTCCTACAGATGATGAACAAAATTTAGAAAAAGAAAATATACAGAAACATTAGATGATTAGATGATTTTAATTGTATTTTTACCGCTCAAATGGATAGTTCAACGGGCTTGAACAGGACCTCCTAGCCGAGCCTCTTGAGGAAGATGAATAATTAGATGTTGCATAGGATTGAAGAAAGCTGGAGGAAATATCTTCTCCATCTTGCAAAGAAGAACAACAATCTGTTGTTCCCATGAGCATATGGTTTCCTTTTTCAACTCTTTGGCACACAATTGCCGATAGAAAAAGCTAAGCTCTGCCAAACACTTCCATACATTTTCAGGCAGGAACCCACGAAATGCAACAGGAAGTAAGCGTTCCATAAATATGTGGTAATCATGACTTTTTAGTCCTAATATCTTCTTTGAACTGAAGTTCACCCCTCTCTTAATGTTGGCTGCATAGCCATCAGGAAACTTGAGATCTTGAAACCATTTTAGGATTGTTGGCTTGTCATCCTTGTCAATGCAAAATGGAGCCCGAGGCTTGTCCCACTTGCCATTTGACTTTTGCCTCAAATGTTGCGTCGGACGATTGCAGATTTCAGCTAGATCTTTTCGAGCCTTAACATTATCTTTAGTCTTCTCGAAAATGTCAAAGCATGTAGTCCATACAACTTCAGCCATATTTCTCTCATTATGCATCATATCTATGTTGTGTCGCAAAGAGCAATTTATGGAAGTATGGAAGTTGCCAAAAAGCAACTTACATGGGTCCAATTGTGCAATACACCATAGTTTGCACTATTAGACATAAGTGTGTTCATTTGGGTTAGGATTTCCTCTCACGTTAACTGTCTTGGAGGCTCATCATTGATAACTGTGTTCTTTCTAAATGCATTTTCTTCAAATCTGAAAACATGGTCACTAGGTAAGAAACGACGATGGCAATCAAACCAGCAAGGTTTGTGGCCATGGTGAAGTTGGAAGGCTTTACTATCACACAAGCATCTTGGGCAAGCAAGCCAACCATGAGTGCTCCATCGAGAAAAATTACCATAAGCGAGGGAAATCATGGATTGACCATAGATAGGCTGCCCGCATTGTAAACCTCTTTTTAATTGAGGCATCCCATGTTTCAACACCATTCCACAAGCTTAGTAGCTCATCCACTAAAGGTTGCATCAGTATGTTCAACTTCTTTCCGAGGATGCTCGGACCTGGGATTACAAGGGCAAGAAATATGTACTCGACTTCATGATAGCACAAGGAGGGAGATTCAATGGAGTAACAAAAACTGGCCAGCATGAATAAGGAGCAGCATTTGTACTAAATGGTGTAAAACCATCAGTTGCCACTTGCAAGACGAACATTTCTTGGGTCTCTAGCAAAATTTGGAAAGTCCTCATCAAATTGTTGCCATGCTTCACCATCACATGGGTGTAACATCCTACCAGATCTTGACCGTTTGTGAGACTGCATCATCTTTGCTGTCTTTTCAAATGCATATAATTTTTGTAGTCTATCTGCAATTGGAAGGTACCGCAATACCTTACGTGGGACTCTACCCGGGCCTTCCTCATAGCGTGACAAACCACAAACATCACATTTGTCTTTTTTTTCGTTTTCTTCTTTATAGTAAAGCATGCAATTATTGTAACACACATCGATTTTCACATATCGCATGCCTAGACCCTCCAATAATTTCTTTGACTGGTAGAAGTCCTTGGGAATCTTAGATTCTGGGTAGCATTTCATTCATTAACTCTAAGTTTGCTTCAAAGTGTGCAATTGACATGTTGTACTGTGATTTCAATGCTAATAAACGTGACACGGCAGAAAGAGTAGTGTGTGTTGTGCTCTCATGTACTGGTTGGTCTGCACTAGAAACCATCCTATAGAAAGCCTGGACTGAGGCTGTAGGCTCATCATCAATCATATGTAGGTTGGCATTAGCAAGGTCAACCAACATATCATCCATGCGATCAACTTCATGTAAACTCTCATCACTTCCAGCTTCAATATGACCCTCTCCATGTGATGTCCAGATTCTGTAGTCATCTCTAAACCCATGTCTACACAAGTGTATCTCCACATCAAACCTTTTATGCCTAACATAGTTTCGGCACTTGGCACATGGACACTTAATGGTGTCATTTTCAACCAGATTAGGCATAGAGAATGCACGGTCCAAAAATATGTTTGTGTTTTCAATCCACTCATTAGAGGGGGCCTGTCCACGAGACCAACCACTATACATCCACTCCCGGTCAGACATTATTTTTTACTCTGTTTTTAAAAGATGAGAAAAATGATATATATCTTAGATTCTTGACAATTGACACAATTATCACCCAAATAGGGCCAGCAGGGCAGAAAAGAAATAGAAAGACAATAATTATCAACCCCTTGTTATCCTAAACGGGATTAAACGCCCGTCTAAACGCGTGTAGGCGGTACCACGGCACCCTGCCGTGGAGTTTAGGTCCTAGGCGGGCAACTAGACGGGTTTCCCGTCTAGACGGTCAAACACGGCAGTACACGTTGAAAACGGGAGAAACGGGACGGCGGGAAACGTTCCTGGGCGCCGACTTACCCGTTTCACGGCGCGTTTAGGTGATGGCCGCCTCCAAATCGGCGAGGCAGGGAGCAGCCGGCGGGAAGGGAATGGAGGAGCGGGACATTTGGCGGGTGATTGAGAGGGATTTGGGCGGCAAGATAAGTACCGGAGGCGGCTAGGGTTCCAATTGCTGGACCGCTCAGCCCCTGCGCACTCTGCCGCCAGCCCCTGCTGCGAGCGCGCCGCCGCCCTGCAGCTGCAGCGCCCGGCGTCGACCTGCAGCGCCCGGCCACCAGGCCCTCCAGCTACGCGCGGCGTCGGCGTCGCCCCGCGCTCGAGTGTTGGCGTCGTCAAGGCGTCGCGGCCGTCCAGGCAAGCGCGCGCGCGCCGAGCTCCCCCGCTCCTGCGTTAGCCCCCTCGCTGTGGTGTGCATGTCCCCTGCTTCGTGGCGCTTCCAGCTCTCTTGCGCACCGTGCACGCGTCCAGCTTTGGTGCAGGTACGGATTAGCTCTGTTCTGCTTCGATTAGCTATACGGATTAGCTCTGTTCTGTTGTACGCCTGCACCTTTACCTGCTCTGTTCTGCTGAAATCTTGCTACAGTCACAAAACCGTTTAATCCTAAACGGCGTCTACACGCTCTAAACGCTAAACGAAGGGTCACCGCCCGTGTACCGTTTAGCGTTCTGGCTACATGGATCAACACTGTGTCTAGCTTACTACAAATATGCACTCTAATTAATGTTAAACACACATATACTATTTCACATCGAGTTGTGAAGACAGAACATGATACTTACTGTGTGTTTCACAGTTGTCCACGAAGAATTCCCTTGCACTCCTTAACAATGGAATATAGATCACATCTACTGAGATCCAACCTGGTAAAACAGGCATGATCAGTTACACATGTTCCCTAAAGACCAACACAATCAGGTCTTGCATAGGTGTAATATTCTTTAAGGCATTTTATACAGTTTTGTTATATTTATAACTTATTTCAAATACCATACCGAGTACTCTAACTGTGTAAGAATTCTACTGAACCAATAAGCTTATTTTCATGATTGCTTTTTGTAAGAAATATAACAGACAAGACAG
Organism: Hyparrhenia diplandra; assembly: GCA_015847255.1. NCBI lineage: Eukaryota > Viridiplantae > Streptophyta > Magnoliopsida > Poales > Poaceae > Hyparrhenia > Hyparrhenia diplandra. The sequence continues at coordinate 37,167 of JADLZK010009433.1, read as the reverse complement.
TGGAAAAGAATGATATGATTGCTTTTTGTAAGAAATATAACAGATAAGACATTGCAATAGAATGAGATTTGCAATTTAATCTGTCTAGATGGGTATAGGAAAGTAGAGCCTCCTGATAGCTGTCGTGAGCACAAAGGATTCAGGCACTCAGTGTAAGATCAGAAAAATGATTAATCCTCTTGCAGACCAATTTCCATGTCTCCAAAGTCCAACCAGATGTTTCAGATCGCAACAATAAATTTGTTTGAAACGAAAGCCTCATCAGTTTGGAATATCCAATGTATTTCTGAACTAATTTCAGACCTATGTCCTAGTGCACAGTATGTGTACTAGTAATAATAAAGGAAACCCAAATAAACAAAATAAGAAAGCATCCTCACCAGGCTCTGAAGTTTGTATGGATCTACAGGGTAATAATGAACTCCGGAGCTGTGCAGACCTTGGACCTGGGCAGCAGCACCCAGGCCAACACGCTACAGAATCCCCACCACGGCAGCAGCGTCCAAGACACTCAGCACCAACACAGTCCAAGACGCTGCGGAATCCCCACCACAAGACCAGAGATAGGCTTCACATCGTCACAAATATTGCACATCTAGGCGTGGGAAAGGAGGGGGTGAGTGGAGAAGCCGATGGTGTCAATCCAATGGTAGAGGATACACTGATTTTAGAGCTAACCCATGGAGATCTTGGGAAGAAGTTCGAGGGGCGGAGAATGGAGTGGGTGAGTCGAGGGGAGTAGGTAGCGCGAGGGTCGGGGGGGCGCGGAGAAGGCGTTGGAGGCCGGCGATGGGAGACGACGGAGGAGCAGGTTGCGTCGAGGGGAGCAGGTAGCGCGAGATTGGGTGGTGGCGGCCGGTGGGGATATTTTTGGTATGGATGGTTGGGGGCGGCGGCGGGTATAGGGTTATCCGCGGGTGAGCGCGCCAATTTTTTCCTCTAGGCGGGAGCACAACGCGGGACTTGCTAATTTTGGCGTGGCAGCACCCAAAATAATTCCTTGGCGGCCGGTCATCAAGGAAAATGTAATTTCCTTGACTGCTGCATGAAACAGCCAAGAAATATATATTTCCTTGACTGTTTGCAGGGACCGTCAAGCAATTTACAATTTTCTTGGCGGTTTTAATTTGGCCTTCAAGGAAATTCCCAGCCCTCAAGAAATTTCTGTTTTGTGGTAGTGTTTACAAGCTCAAATCTTTTGAGTGTTCAATCTTTCAAAATCTTCTTCAATCTCTGGCATGATGGCGGTTCCAAATTCCAAGTGGAATATTGAAGCTGGTTACGTGAACAAGAAGCAGAATGGGTTCATGTCAGACGTGCCAATAGTCATCTTCGCCATGTCTGGTTAACAGGTGCCAACTCAGTTCTCATTTCCCATCGTCTTCAACCTCTTTTCGGACCTGCCATGGCGGATTCAAATTTCAAATTTCAGTCTCATTTGTTTAAGGACATGCCTTCGGTTACTACTAACCGTTTGAACCATAATGCTCCATTTAATCTTTTTCCCTTAAATTCTATTAATGGGCATTTGATTAGGAGCCGTTACTCATCTGCGGGAATTTTACGCCCAATCCCTCCTAAGCGTCTGCTTTCTAAACATGGGCCTCAAATCCGTCTTTGCTAGGAATGCTTGTCGTCGGCCCACTCAAAACGTGAATGCAAAGAGGAATTCAGGTGCCGGATTTGTCTCTATTCCGGTCATGTTGCTTCTGGATGCACTCTCCTACCTCGATCCTCGTGTTTCCAACTTGGGCACTCCGCCGCTTCAGCTTAATCATCGGCTGGTGACCCTCAAAACTCGTTGAACGGTGCGCCTAAAAATATTCACCAACCAGGAATTTACTCCTCCCCCTATTATTGTTCCCTGGATTTTACCATCCTCTAAAGCTTGGCGACTCAGGGCTCCAGAGTTCGACGAAGGTCCACCGTCGCCCGGTGGGGCCATTGCCGGAGCTCCAAGCTTCCTCCCCTCGTCACCTCCGTCTTTCTCCTCCTTCGGGGATTACGCTGTCAAGGTACTTGGGATTCCTTATCGTCCTCTGATCAAGCACATTTCTTGGTTCTTAGAAAACCCTCCTCTTGCTACAGTACAAGCTCCAATGGCGTATCGTTTTGTTGATCCAACTCCGTTCATGCCACCAAGGGGTCAGCGAGTGATGGTTCCTGGAAGAAGACCGATGAGTCGGGTCATCAATGGTAGGCTGCATCAGCGTCACAATGATGTTGCCATCACCTTTATCCATCCGCCTCCTACTGATCATCTTGATTTTGAGGCCACTCGGGACATTCTGAGGGATTTCCTGAATCTGAATGTGCAAATGCCATATCGGTCCATTCAACCGTGCCCATTTGGTCAAGCTTATGTTACTTTCAATCACCTTGCTCATAGGGATTTCCTGATCAATGGTGGTCCTCATCAGTTTGGGACAATGCATTTAACCTTCATTCCACACAACAGAGCATGGAGCAATAGAACACTAGTTTATACTCATGAAGCCTGGTTGATGCTGATTGGTTTGAATCTGGATCTTTGGTCCTATCATTTAGCTGACAAAGCTTTTTCTGAGTTTGGTAGACTCAGGGCCTAGGATGAAGATTACAATGAACAAGCACGCACTCTTGTGAAGATGAGGGTTACCAACTTGGATGCAGTACCCTGGTTTTTTAATTTCTCTGAAGGTGATGATCAGTGTTGGTCTTTTCATTATGAAATTATTAACACAAAGCTGCTAGGTGCCCAGGCTCTAGATGAAGGTTTTCACCCTAAGGATCCACTGGATTTGGATCCTAACCAATTTGACTTCTTTGGTTTTGGCCAATAGGGTCAGGATCCACCAGCACCAGATGATGGTCAAAATAACTTTGCTAATGGTGAGCACGAGCTATACCCCCGCGGTCGAATAACTTTAGCCGACATGTGCACCATGACGCGTCACCAGGAGTTGCGCGCCACACACCGCCTGGATCCAGCCCGCTGGGAGCTCTACGAGCCATGTGTGCCGCCTGGATTCGGCCCACTAGGAGCCCTATGCGCTTGTGCCACCACGCTCGTCATCTGCCACCGCCATGAGCTCTGCGAGCCATCGGCCACCTAGATCCGGCCTGTCGGGAGCTCTGTGCGCCGCACCCACTACTACAAAATGGATTTCACAAAGCACTTGGATTTCATTAAGTGCGGCGGTTTTTAAAAAACCGCCACGGTAATGTTCCTAATAATCATGGCGGTTATTTTTAATTAACCGTGGCGGTTATTATAACCGTCATAGTAAATGAATTAACCGCCGTGGTTTTTATTAAAAAACCGCCACATTTAATGTGGCCCAACCACCCAGCCCTAAGAGTGCATAAAATCCGTCGGACCATTCCATCTTATCGGGTTTATAAATATATAGCAGTTAGGGTTTTCTAACACATAGTCTCTCAGCCTCACAGCCCTCTCCCTCTACTAGACGCCAACCACAGCCCTCTCCTCCCCAACCAATCTCTCCTCCCTCTACTCTCTCCCTCTCCTTCCCGGCGGCTCTTGCAATGCGGTGGAGCGGGATGGCGCGGCGGCTCCCCTTCCCCGAGATCCAGGCGTGCCGCTGGACTACGCGACGGAGGCGTTGGGCAAAATTGAGAGGTGGCAACGGATCTAGCCCGCAGGCTCCTCCCTCCAGCACGGCGTGCAACGGCCCGATGTCACCATGGTGTAGCGGCGGTGGCGCTCAGGCCGGGGGCAGCATGGTGGTGTGGAGCTCATGGCGGCGGCTGAACCTCTCCTCCCCTTCCTCCGGATCCGTCGGCAGCATGGAGGCCCGATCCGGTGGTGGGGAGGGCAGATCCAACCACGGCGGCGGCGGCGCCCCCGATCTAGGCCCGTTAGGGTTTCAGATTGGTTTTATTTTTATTTTATTTTTTTCTATTAATCATGGCGGGTGTAGAAATCGCCACCGAAAATGCTTCATTTACCGTGACCCAATGTTGGTGGCGGTTATGAAACCGCACCAAATCTTTTCTGCCCGCCACCAAAAATGAGCTCGGTAGTAGTGACCACCACGCTAGTACTGTGCCGCTGCGAGCGCCACACCTGGCCGCTGCGCCGTGGGGGGGCACCCCCTGGGAGCACGACGCCTAGCCCGGTGTGCCGCGAGGCCACTTCCAGGACGTGCCTGGCCGCTGCACCACGAGGTCCCGTTAGGAGGGGAAGGGAGGGAAGCAGGCCGGCGAATTTCAGGAGAAAGAAGAGATGGGGGATTTTGGGCGACCGAGAAGAGTGAGAAAGAGGAGAGAGGGTGGTAGTCAAGCCCTAACTACTAGTAGATATAGTCAGGGTGAGATTTCGGGTTTGTTTGGCCCATTTCTCATGGCTAATGGGCCTCTATTTACCATGATGGTTTTTAATGAACACCGTCATGGTAAATCGATTTACCATGGCATTTTTTTAACCGTCACAGTTAGTAAAAAATAACCGTCACAGTTAATCGAGACATTGACCGTGGTGTTTTTTTTTTAAAATGGCAAGTGCCTTGTGAAATATTTAATGTAGTAGGGAAATTGTAACACCATTGGTGTCTATGAGCTTAGTGATGCTTTGTCCTAGTATTTTTCAATATTGCTGAAAAAGATGACTTATCGTATAAATGAAACATGTAAGGGCGCTTCCCTTACCAGCTATATATATTTGTGTTTGTGTTTGAGAGAGAGAGAGAGAGAGAGAAGAGAGAGAGAGAGAGAGTTATGTCTATGTGTGTGTGAGAGAGATGGTTGGAGGCTAATAGTGAAGGGACGGTATGGCCTTGGCAGTGCCCCATTATTGAATCAGTACTGGATGGATACTTTTGTACCAGATGAAAATGTGTCCATAAAGATGGGGACTATAAATAATACCACAGACATGGACTTGCTTACTAATATATTTGTAAAACATTCCATACACAGGGGTCACAAGTTTTTGAGGAAAGTAGGAATGGGAAGCATCTAGGAATTGGGCTTGTTGTTCCATTGATAATGCTACACGTTTCTTGGTGCCGCCAGTGCACCAGTGGCATGGAGCACAACGGTTGTATGGACTCAGACTGTAACAACCTGTCCATCCATTAACATGAGCACAATATGCACGATCTGGTCTGGCCACAGCCCAAGTGAATGCTCGTCCAGTGTACGCATCGCTGGCCCAAACTTGGCAACGTATTGAAGCTCCCCTTTATAAAGGAGTCTGGGATTGCAGAGAAAGGGGGAAATTGCAAAATCATTCCTCGAGACGTATATAATGAAAATGTTTCTTTCTTACATTGCAAGGCCATATCTAATAGCTGGTATCAGATACTCGGTTGATCATGGATCGTGCTCTTTCTCACGACCATTTCAATTCCCTTTGTATTGAATAGGTATGAGAATACGGACAACTCAAGCTGCAATTCCATGTTTATGAATCATTTCCATTTATTTTGTATGCGTTTGTCTTTGGTGTGTGGAAATTTCAAATGGATTGGTCACATGTTTAATTGTTAGGACAGATACATTTGCTGTACCTTTGTAAGAATATCATGTAATGGAATTTTGTACTCGATTGTATGAAGCTGGAAATAATTCATTATATTAAAATGTAGCTATGATAAAAAAATAGTAGAATATGAAAGAAAAACATTAAAAATAATAATCAGCATCTAAAATAGGTTTCATTTGAACACAGCTTCAGGGATGCTTGATCACGGCCGTACCGCAATAATACCTTTATATTGTTGTGATTAAAAAAACTTTCAGCATGTTCCAGAAATAGGCCAAAGTAATTATGAGGACTATATTAGTCTGTCTTACATTCCATTCTCCAAGGACCATAACAAAAGGGCCATAAGTGTTTCTCCATGGAAGTCACAAGTAGGATTGGGATGTTAGCTAATTTGTTGCATTAAGAGTCTTGTAATCTTATTTGTTGCATTAAGAGTCTTGTAATCTTTCATCCAGTTAGCGTTTGGAGTTAGTTAGAGGGAGATACGATTGGTGACATGCCTGATCGTGATCTACCCGGAGTCTAGATGGTGGAACACGCCATGACGTGTCCGGCGCATGAGGCGCGCGCACCGACTCATCGTGGCGTGGGGGTCTTGTATCAAAGACTATAAATAAAGAGTTCGGGGGTCGTGGAACGCTGCGAGATTGGCAGCAACATATCGTTGTTATCATCGTTTGCATTGCTTTTGCTTTTTCCAGTTTACATCTACTCGCCGGTCACCGCGGGTCACCACGGGCGCCGTTCGTCGTCGACGCTCCATCGAGAACGAGGTGATCCCGCTCCAACAAGTGGTATCGAGCCGAGGGCGAGACGTTCGGTGGTGGTGAGAGGTGGTAGAAGAAGCCGGGCAAGGTCGCAAGTCTCATCGGAGAAGAAGGAGTCCGTAACAAATCGGGTCACCATGGGCGATGTGGACAAGGATGCGGATGAGAGGGTTTTCAACCATGCGGCCGGAACCTCTCTTGGCCGATGTTGACTCGTGCCAATTACCAGGGTTGGGCCTCTCATATCCAATGCAATGTTGAGGGCTTGAACCTTTGGGAGGCCATTGAGAAAGGAGAAAAGAGTGAGAGGCGCAAGGATCGTCTTGCGCTTGGCGCCATGTCACGAGGTGTGCCGCATTGAGATGCATTCGCTGCTTAATAAAAAACAGCGAAAGAAGCTTGGGAAGCCATCAAGACGATGAGGCTAGGGGCAGATCGGGTGAAGGAGGTCAATGCCCGTAAACCGTTGGCGAATTTGAGTCGATCACCTTCAAGCCGGAAGAGACGATCGAGGATTTCGCCATCGAATTACCAAGCTTGTTACTGATCTTCGTGGTCTTGGAGAACAGCGTCATGGATGAACGGATCGTGAAAAAGTTCCTCCGTGTCGTGCCATCGAAGTATGGGCAGGTAGCTATGAGCATCGAGATGTTCAAAGACCTGAAGAAGCTGACCATTGAAGATCTGATCGGCCATCCGAGGGGCGGCCGAGGAAAGGATGGAGCCGACGGTGGAGCAAGTCACGGAGAAGGCCGGGAAACTCCTCTTGACTGAAGAAGAATGGGCGGCTAAGAATAAGAGCCGCATGGTGTCCGGATCATCCACTATGAAGAAGGAAGACGGGCAGCACTTCAAGAAGGAGAAGCACTGGAAACCACGCGGCAAGGATGCCGGTGGTGACTCTCGTGATGGTTGAGACAATGGACTTACGTCCATGGGTACACCGAGGCGAAAGGGCACATGTCGCCGGTGTGGCATCTATGGCCACTTCGGTTTCGAAAGTGCAAGAAGAAACGAAGAAGCGAGAAAGACAGGAGGTGGCTCATCATGCCAATGCAGACGGGGAGAACGGAGCCCTATTGGTGGCTCGTGTCTGTAATGTGGTTCTCACCACGGAGCAGGCAGGAGGCGTGTTTCTGAATCAGACACGTGTTTTCCCGTCAGAATATGAAGCTGGAAGCTGGGTGCTCGACACCAGAGCCACAAATCATATGACGGGTTGTCGGGACTCGCTGGCATCTCTTGATGAAACGGTGAAGGGGGCGGTGAGATTTGGAGATGGATCAAAGGTCGACATCTGTGGGGTTGGTGCTGTGACGATCGCCGGCAAAAATCATGTTCACCGTGTACTCACCAAGGTATATTACATTCCCTCTCTCCGTTGCAATATAGTCAGTCTCGGTCAGTTGGAAGAAGCAGGCTGCAGAGTTGAGATTGATCATGGCGTGATGACCGTGTTCGAGCGATCTAATGGTGTGCTGAGTGTTCTGGTAAGAGCCAAGAGGAAGGATCGCTCTCTACACATTAAAACTCAATGTTACCGTACTGCCTCGCCTCCCGTTGTCAAAGATGGACGAGGAGTCATGGCTGTGGCATGCACGCTACGGTCACTTAAATTTCAGATCACTGCGGGATCTAGGCATGAAGAAGATGGTGGAGGGGATTCCACTGATTCATCGTGGAGAGCGGTATGCGATGGTTGTGCACTTGGCAAACATCACCGCACCCCGTTCCCACGTGCCTCGTCATATCGAGCAGAAGCAGGACTGGAGCTGGTCCATGGAGATCTGTGTGGCCCAATCACGCCGGCCACACCTGGTGGAAGACAGTACTTCCTGTTGATCGTCGATGACTTCAGTCGGTATATGTGGTTGGAGTTGTTAAGCACGAAGGATCAGGCCTTTGAGTGTTTCAAGAAAATCAAGACTGCAATGAGACCGAAAGTGGGAGAAAACTGAAAGCTTTCAGGACCGACAGAGGAGGAGAGTTCAATTCAGGAGTTTTTACAATTTACTGCAACGAGCTTGGCATCAAGAGAAATACAACAGCACCGTTCACTCCACAGCAGAACGGGGTAGTTGAGCGACGTAATCAGTCGGTGGTCGAGATGGCTCGATGTTTACTGAAGAGCATGCAGGTGCCAGGCAGGTTTTGGGGAGAGGCAGTGTTAACTGCAGTATACTTGCTGAATCGATCACCCACAAAGAGCTTGAATGGAATAACTCCGTTTGAAGCATGGTTTGGCAAGAAGCCAGGTGTCCGGCATCTTCGGACGTTTGGGTGTGTTTGTTATGCCAAGAAGGTTGGTCCCGGAGTAACGGGGTCTGCCCGACGGATCGCTTCCTAGTGTGTTCTTTGGCTATGAGCGAGGAACCAAAGCTTATCGGATTTATGATCCAAAGAAACCGAAAGATGATAATCTCCGGGGATGTGATCTTTGATGAAAAGAAGAGCTGGAGTTGGGGGTGAAGGGAACGAAAACCGTGGCCAGCTTGGAAGAAAATATCGTGCCCACGTTTACTTATCCCGATGATACCGATGAAGAACAAAGTTACCGTTGACGATCCGACAACGATGACACGGCTGATTTAGTCAGTTCAGGCGACGGGTTTGGGGCTGGTTCTCCTGTTCCGACAACTCCATCTCCAAGCAGTGGTGATAGTTCCTCATCTATCACACCAGGAGGCAATCGAGATATGATGGGCATCACCACCTACGGGTGATCGTGGATCCGAAGGAGCCCCTTCGTTACGAGGTTTTTACCGAGTTGTTGGACTCAACCGAACCGTGCGGTTGGAATACAAAGGGCATCCGTGCTGCAGCGTTAGAAGAGCCAAATTCAGTTGAGTAGGCTGTCTCGTGAAGCTAGCCGGAGGAAGGCAATGCAGAAGAAATGCAAGCCATAGAGGCAAACAAGACTTGGGAGGTCAGCACTTTGCCAAGAAATCGAAGGCCATCGGCCCGAAGTGGGTATTTAAAGTGCAAAAGGATCCGATGGAAATATTGTGAAGCACAAAGCACGATTGGTGGCTAAGGGCTATGCACAAGTACAAGGAGTAGATTTTGAGGAAGTATTTGCACCAAAGGGCTAGAATAGAAACGGTGAGGGTGTTGTTGGCTTTGGCAGCTCAAGGTGGATGGGAGGTACACCATATGGACGTCAAGTCTGCTTTTCTGAATGGAGAACTCTCTGAAACCGTTTATGTGAAGCAGCCTCCGGGTTTCATTGTTGGCACTGGTGATAAGGTGTTAAAACTTCGAAAAAGCCTTGTATGGTCTCGTGCAGCACCTAGGGCCCGGAATGCCAAACTCGATCAAGAGTTGTTGGCACTCGGTTTTGTGAAAAGCAAGATGGATCATGCTCTCTATAGAAGAAACAAAGAAATAGTCCTTTCTCATTGTAGGGGTTTATGTGGACGACTTGATCATCCCAGGACCAAACAGGGGTGACATAGAAGTGTTTAAACAGGAGATGATGAACAGGTTCAGTATGAGTGACCTTGGTTTGCTTAGCTATTACCTAGGTATAGAGGTAAAGCAGGAAGAAGAAGGGATCACCATCAGTCAGAATTCCTATGCCAAGAAGATCTTGGAGACATCGGGCATGGCAGGGTGCAATCGCTGTGACACACTCATGGAACAAAGACTGAAACTCTACAAGAGCAAGGAGGGAGAAGCTGTGAAGGTGACTGAATATAGAAGTTTAATTGGGAGTCTTCGGTACATTGTTAATACTAGACCGACTTGGCATTTGCGGTCGGGGTGGTCGTGAGATATATGGAGGCTCCAAACAAATCTCATTGGACTGCTGTCAAACGTATTCTTAGATATCTGAAAGGCACCATCGGTTATGGTTGCAAGTATATCAAGGGAGCTGAACTGAAACCATTGCTGTTGGGTTTCAGTGATAGTGATTTCGCAGGAGATGTGGAAGATAGAAAGAGCACTACAGGGGTGGTGTACTTCCTTGGAGGCAACATGGTGACCTGGGCTTCACACAAACAAAGAATTGTAGCATTGTCTTCGTGTGAAGCAGAATATGTGGCAGCAGCAGCAGCGGCCTGTCAAGGTGTGTGGTTAAGCCGACTCATCGCTAACATGTTGGGGGTGAAAGAGGCACCGCTGAAGCCGTTGATGGACAATATGTCCGCTATTGCACTAAGCAAGAATCCCGTGAACCATGATAGAAGCAAACATATAGACACGAGGTATCATTTTCTTCGGCAAAGGTATCGAGGAAGGAAAGGTGGAGGTAGATCATGTGGGCACAAATGAGCAGTTGGCGGATATCTTCACAAAGTCGCCGGTCGGGTTAGGTTCATAGAACTTAGAAGTGCTCTTGGTGTCGTTAATGTGCAACAAGATTAGGGGGTGATTTGTTAGCTAATTTGTTGCATTAAGAGTCTTGTAATCTTTCATCCAGTTAGCGTTTGGAGTTAGTTAGAGGGAGATATGATTGGTGACATGCCTGATCGCGGATCTACCCGAGTCTAGATGGTGGAACACGCCATGACGTGTCCGGCGCATGAGCGCGCCCGCCCGCGGTAACGGCGTCGCGCACCAACTCGTCCGTGGCGTGGGGGTCTTGTATCAAAGACTATAAATAAAGAGTTCAGGGGTCGTGGAACGCTGCGAGATTGGCAGCAACATATCGTTGTTATCATCGTTTGCATTGCTTTTGCTTTTTCCAGTTTACATCTACTCGCCGGTCACCGTGGTCACCACGGGCGCCGTTCGTCGTCGACGTTCCATCGAGAACGAGGTGATCCTGCTCCAACATGGGATGCATCACGAAATTGGGTTTGTTGTTTCTGTGAGGATGCAACATAAGAGGCAGAGGAATGGAGGAACATTGGGGGCCAAAGAGCACCACTCGCAGATCTTGTCCTCGATGTCTGAGGCTTTCACACTGCGCTTATGGTCCTTGCCCTCCAACCGGAGACCATTTCAGGTAGCTTTCATTCCATATAACCACTTCCTGACAGTTGATGAACTGATGACCTTTTGGGTTCTTACTTAGAGTTGACAATGTCATCAGCACAAAGGAGACCACTAGACAAATGATTTCTAAAACAAACTGTAATTGGCATGGACACGATCAATTTGTCATTCTGTAATTGGCCATTGGCTTAGCTGGACACAAACTGAAAGATAGCCAAAATTGATTAGTTCTTCTACAGTCAGAATTGCACAAGCTCCTCATGTTTTGTACCCTAATTAGTGAATGATGGTTGACTAGCTACATGCTGTGACATTTCGATTGGTACTATATGGTTGACACAAGTATTCCATGTATATTGTGGTTGGTAATACATGCAATAGGACACACAGTATGCGAACGTATATTGTGGTTGGTAACTTAGTTGCGGAACGCCATGACAGGCGTTATCATTGCCAATGTCAGCAGTGACCAAGGGCGAGATCTGAGAGAGTAAACCACTGCAGCGGCCTGTTGTTTGAGACTATAGAAGTGACCGGCATGCCCTTTTTCATTTTGTTGATGTTGAAGATGAAGGGAATAACAACCATCAGCTAGCACAGAGTTAGTTAATCATTCGCTGCTGGTTCAGCTAGTAGTAGAACCTGCTTCATTTGCTGGTGTTGCCTGCTATACTGTAAGTTGATAAAAGTAAGTTACCTGTGAATATATTTTTACAGGCATTAGGGTCAGGTCCCGGGTTGGCCCATCCGGAAGTGCTTAAACTCTTCAGGTGCCTTGTTGAAAAAGATCATTAACACGAGTCTGTGATAAGAGGACAAAGTGCCCTCTTCAGACGCTGATTGGTAACTCAAGGTCGATGTAAATACCTGATTTTCACCTATTACTAATCAAAATCATATGCGAATAGCATAGAATCCTTCATTGAATTCTACATTGTAGTAGAATTGAAGACTCCATTTTACATAAATACTGTCGAACCATACAATTACACTAATTTAACACTTTTCTAGACAGGTTAGATGATCTACTCCTAATATGAGAGAGGTCATGATATCCTTCGTATGCATATATATACCTGGATGCACTATATTCCTCTGTCGTGGCGACCCTATAGCTCTGAGAAAACAAGTTTGCTGAGATCTACAGGCTATGGAGGATGGCATATAGGATTGGGATGCATCAGGAAATTAGCTATCTTTCCATTTTACCTCTGATAGCCACGCACCAAGTCTACTGCATCTTCTATTTATTCCTCAGATAGCAGCTCAAATATTCTCTAGCCCTGTTTTTTTTTTAGCATCTGCTGTTGTGCTTTCATGTTGTCGTGCTCTGGGAACCGTGAGTTGTACTCTCAAAGATATGTTCATATATTCCAAATTCTTGTACAACATAGAAGAAATGGCACCAGCTTGCGAGTCGCCTATGAAAATTTATATGTACCGCCCCAAGAAATACGAAGCTATTTCTATAGAAGTTTCATAAATTAAGCATACATGGTCGTGCAGCTAAGAATAAACACAGCCTTGTTCCTTCGACTTGAGCTAAAAAGGACATAGGTACTATCTAGCAAAGGAGCACATCAATGCTAGGATTCGATTTGGTACCTAGCTGGCTGTTTCCAAAAGTATGCTATTATTTTTAATAGCCAGAAAATCTACTTGTCCTACATCACCGCTATTTCACTCTAGCATAACAGTTTGTAAGGGCTTTTCTATGCTATATATATGCCTGGCAAGAGCTGGTAGGGATGTCTCTGAGAGGGAGAGAGGCAGAGACAGAGGCAGAGAACAGAGAGGGATCTGAATATTATAAAATCCAATTATATACAGCAGTAAACTGCAGAGGTACCCGGTGTTTCTCAAAGCATCTATATATATGTGAGAACCGTTCTGTAGCTTTAGAAATGAAAATGATCCATGTGATGCATGGGGGTCTGAATGCAGAGGATTGAGATACATCACGATGAATTGTGTGAGCATGACAAATCCTTTGCTTGGTAAAGTGCCAGACGAGTGGTGCTAGGCATGGGAAACAGAGGACAAACATGGACACAGCTAGAAGAACAATTTGGTTTCAATCAAGATATCCACAATGCTTTGTAATCTAATTGACTTATGAAGAAATTTAGGAAACTCAGCAAGATTACTTAATTGGCAACGAATATTGTTGCAAGGTCATTTAGATATTTACAGTGAAGGGTGTGCTATGTTGCATTTTGAACTCTAAGAAATTCATACCTTTAAATGTCGGCTAGCATTTTGCCATATATGTATTATATGCTAAAGGAATGTATGCACCAACATGAAAAAAAAAAGGAAAAAAATTCATATAAGACATTTTATATAAACTAATGGAAAGGCACGTGAGATCATGCATGTCTAAAAATAAAGTGTTTTATTTAACCGAAGAAGAACTGTTGAGTTAATGACTATTTCCATTTATTTTACAGAGTAAAAAACAAACATTTTTCAAGATTACAAGTTCAACTCCTAAAGTTTTTTTTTTTTTAAAAAAGTGTTTGTGTTGTTGCTATATTGGGTTTTCCTAAAGTTCTCCCACTCACGTGCAGCCAGAGAGAGAGCGCAAACGTAGAAAATAACACTACAAAATGACACCCCCTTTTGCAACACAAATATGTGTTGCTAAAAGTTCATATATACGTTGGCGGGGTCTATACCAACGCATCCAATATGCGTTGCTTAAAGTGGCGTTGCAAGGATCTACTACAACACTTATTTATGTGTTGGTAACCTGTGTTAATAACCGTTGCAAAGTTGCAACGCATAATGATGGGTTATGACAACACTTATATGTGTTTGTACAGACCTAGGTGAATGGCCTCTATGCCCCGTTGTAACATATAGATTTGGTCTATTGCAACACTTATATGTGTTGTAAGGAATAAACCATTCAATCATTAATATCATACAAATATTTAATTTTTTGATTAAAAATAGAGATAATCCATGTATAATGCAAAATGCAGTATCATCCAACACAAAAAAATGAGCACACTGAGCCATATAATATATATACTATAAATAATTTGTCACATTACAATGTACCATCCAAAATCATTACACAATTTTTTTTATACAGAATGTATATGTTCCTATGTGATCAAATCTAAAACATATAAAGAGATCCGTCTTAGTATGCCAATAGTCCTCCTATATCCTTCCTTCTGTTTAGTGTAGCGTTCCACGGACGTGATCATATATCAATCTTCTTGATCTGTAGATGAAAGTTGAATTAATTAATGGCACTTATAAGAACTAAAAATCATATTGGGCTATAGAAAAGACCATACAAAAGTTAAAAGTCATGCAACATAGACTCCTCCTACGTATCCAAGAAACCTTGTAGCCTTTATATGGTCGTATCAATGGATAATCTTCTACCATTACTAAACTATCAGAAACCATCCAAAATTCTTTGCCTAGCTAAACATCATCAAGTTTTAGTGTTGGATCACAACTCATTAGTGTACCCATTACCACAGTTTTATTTTAATTTTTCTATCTCTGTAAGTATACTTTGGTGCCAACCTGGTTCACATATATAAGCATGCAAAGTATAAGCACATCATAGATCACACAGCGCCAAGAAGTAAAATAATCATACCTTCATTGAATTGCCAGTTAAACAATTTGTTGTGCCACGATGATGTTTCTACAAGAGTATATATGAGGATTCTTAGACTCCAGCTGTAAGTTTAAGAAAAGGGTAATATGAAGTTTTAAGAGAGGTGTCTTATACACTAGCAGGTACTGTTGCACTAGGCCTTGTTGAGATCTTGTTCTGCTAGTAACAAGTCAAAACAGATAAATAAGTAGTGGAAAATAAGCTAACAAAAATGTTATTGCGAAAATAATATTTACTTGGTAGTGAGATGCTTCAAAATTTGAGGGAGTAGCAAATGTTCCATTGCCACAACCTGCAATGTATTAGTTTAATACAACAGTTTCATAAACTTCATAGAACAGAGAGTTATTTATGCAACACATTGATTTCATTAGTACACTTGCTTTTATCCAACGTAACATCATTGTGGATATGTTTTTCCTGGAATCAAATAGATATCACTAGCCAATTTGCATAAAGGAATGGTCTAGTAGAAATGATCATTTAGTAAATATATGATAAAATTTAACACTATACTACCATTCAGTACTATGTCTTTGTTCTAGAAAGAAACACATGTTCGAAAGTTGAAAAACAGTCGCAATAACAATATCCGGTAAAATTAACAGAGTATATTGCTTTGCGTCCATGTGTTAAGTTTGGTGTGCAAACCTTATCTCATACAATTATATTTGTAATGTGCTGGCAGATCCTCACGCTCCACATAATTATCTTGAACCATCTATAGTGAATAAGAATAAATTATGTTCAAACTAGGATTGCAGAAACTTGTCTAAAATACAATCTACAGCTAGTGCTTCATGAATACCTGTAAGCTAATATTTACTTGTCTAAAAATACCTTACAATGACAATGATTAATCACTGATAAAAATTAAAGTAGGTTAGTAAGTACCGTGGAAATTAACCTCAATATCACCATCATTATTGATTTGATCTCCTCTAGCACGTGAATGAAGTTCAGATGCCTCAGTATTTTGTCCATGGCTCTCCTGTCCAATATGCTTTTCTGACGAATATTCATCATGACCATGAATTGTCTGTTTCCTTCTGTCCCTTGCCATAGCCACTGCACAACATGAACTAAAGTACACCATTCTGAATTTTACAGCAAACAAAATTGTAAAGTATTACAGCTAGTGATACTTTGACTTGATGAGTTTAAGGGACAATGCAACAACCACTGCTGCAAAATACTAACATATCCATAGTAAGCAGCATTTCATCGAACGACTTAACTACATGGACAAGTTCAGTTGAGCAGGCTGGCGGGTGTCCAGAACAGGGAAAGGATGGGGACGAGAGGGACATCAATGATAAGACAATAGAAGTAGAAATGAAGGCTCACCGGAGCGTGCCCGCTGGACCTCCTCGACGACGGCGGCCGCGACGGCTGCATCGAGCGCGGCGGCTGGGTTGTCAAGTGGGAGCCCCCGCTAGACCTCTTCAACAATGGCGATCGCGACGGCTGGGTTGTTGAGCGGGAGCAGGTTGCGGACCACCTGGACGACGGCGGCAGCGACAGCTGGCTCGGGCGCGGCAGCTGGGTTATCTACGGGAGCAGGTTGCGGCCCTCGAAGAGCCAGAGAGGCGAGGGCGGGGTGGAACCAGGAGGCGGAGGAGTTGGCCGGCAGCGGTGGGAGCTGCGGGAATGCGGAGACGGAGGAGAACCGACGGGTCCTGGTTTAACTGCGATGGAAAAGAACCACGATCCACAAGATCCACAATAAGGGGGCGGTTACCATTCTATTTTCACACGACCCTTTACATGTATTCTCTATGAACGGTGGGGCCACTGTGCTTCTCAGTAATGACTAATGAGCGTGAGTTTCCGCGGGAAAATTAAAGTACGATAAAAATAGGAGGAAACCAATGGCGGGAAAAAGTTTACTAAGCCGAATTTATAGATTATATGTCTCGAAAAAATGGCGGGAGCCAAAAATGGCAAAAAAATTATGTTGAGTTTAAATTAAAATATGGTTATTAGTGCTATATTCAAATTAAATGAGTATTTGGGATTGTAAATGGATTCAAATTAAAAAAGTTATCAACTACAAAGTTTTATAACTTTTTAAGATCTACAATTTTTGCTTTTGTCAATTACTTATTTGAGGTCGTATTAAAAAAATTGAATTTCAAATGTGAAGAATTCGACTTTTAATTTTATTGGATAAATGATTTCAAATAAACAATTGTCAAATACAAAGTTGCACAATTTTTCAAGATCTATAGCTTCTGTTTTGGTGTGAAATTTGAGAATTCAACATAAATCAACCTTTGGGCCTTCGGGTTACCCGAATTGTTCAGGTTGGGTAACTTTCGGGTAATATGAAATTTAGGTCATTGAAAGTCGGGTAATTGTTCAGCTCGTGACTAGCATGGTCGCTAGTGTCGGAGTGAAACAACGCACATGGCGATAGAAGGGCGAGGGTCGGGCGTGGTCCATGAGTTCACTTGACAGTAGCAGCTCCACATCTAGGATTCCACGCGATGATTCGAAGCGTCGCCCCACACCACACGCCCCTTTAGCCTTCAGTAGTCATGGACTCACAGTGAGTGGTTGCCGCTACGACCACACTGGGACAAGATAGGGAGACGGTAGGAGGTGAGGTGGTGGGCTCGTGGAAGTGCGGACGGAGTCCTATGAAGGATTGTTCAACGTGCTATGGATACTTCGGATAGTTAAGGTACTAGGAGGTATTACCTGAATTACCCAAATTAATATTGGGTAATAGGAAGTTTGGGAAGTAGAAAGTGCTACCCGACATACCTAAAACCGACATGCAACCATGGATGGTGTGAGCGGTGTTGTGGGTCAGGACTAGTGTGGACGCCAGTGTCAGAGTGAAACAAGGCGCATGGCGCATAGGAGGGCGAGAGTCGTGGCGTGGTCCATGGGTCCACTTGACCGCGATGGCTCCACCTCTAGGATTCCACACGATGGTTCTGAAGGCCACTTTCGACACCACACGCCCTTTGGCCTTCAAATGCCATCATGGACTTACGGTGAATGGTTGTCACTAGGACCACAATAAGACGAGACATGGAGAGGGTAGGAGGCGAGGTAGTGGGCTTGTGGAAGTGCGGGCGGAGGATTGTTGGTCTGATGGGAAGGCTTACGAAAAATGTGTCAACTACAATGTGGCTATCCAAATGACCTCAAATAAAAAAAAAAAAAAAAAAAAAAGAATTGAACTACAAAATTGAAGATCTTGAAAAGTACTATTTGGTATAAATTTTGTCTTCATTGCACATCATATGAAAAGATACGAAGTTTTTTGTGCAGCCTAGCTATGATAAGGTTCTGAAATCCTAATAAAAATATCAATGTCCTACTAGTAAACACAAATACATGTGTAGTCTGATGGTAGAGTAGAGCCCCCGTAAGCAATGATGAGGTCTTGAGCTCAAATCCTAATAAATTTAATTTTTGTTTTTAGAAATCGAATCTTGAAAGGCGCATTGTTTTATTTTTATGTTTTAAATATCAAATCTTGAAAGGTTTTTATATTTTGTTTTTTATAGATCATCAAATCTTGAAATCGCACCAAAGCTGTGGCGCACCTGTAGCCATTTAATTTCAGTCTTGAAACAGCAGAGGGGCGGCAGCGGCCGTTTTGGTTAGGCTGCGTAGACCCTCGACAAACCACAAAAAAGTGTCTTGTCCTACTCCCATCTGTTCATGTTAATTAATAATAAAAGATCTAGCGAATCAAAGTTAATCAACTCAAGGTATATCTCAGTTGGTCGGCTTGGTTGCAAGGGAACAAAGAGGTTGGCTGTTCGAAGCCATATTGTACTACTATATTTTTAGTTTTACGCTAAAATGGAAATATAAACATAGCACACGGCTATTGGGGAAGGAAAAATAATAATAAAAATAATATTTTCTGTTTTACGCTCAAAACGGATTGAAGGGAGTTTAAAAACAACACGGACGTAGGAAGTAGAGCAGACGGTTGCAACACTTGAGATACAACAACATTTCGCATGTGTTGCTGCTATGTTGCCTGCAACACATACATTAAGCGTTGTTAGCTATCCGCTGTTAAATGGGGGTTTCTCTTGTAGTGTCGGCCCTCCCTCGCTGGGGTTGCCGAGGGGCGGGGATCGGAGGGCTCGGATCTCCGTGCGTGACGCGAGGGGAACGAGGACGAGCGTGACGTGGATGTGACAAAATAGGAGTAAATGGCACTTAAACCGGCCAACTGTTCGATCCATTACACAGTGCCCGTACCCGGGTATTTATAGGAATACCGGGGACGAGGGGCTGATTTACAAATTGGTACACAGTAGGTGGGGGAACACACGCTTACAGGTGGGCCCCTCCAGTGGGCAGGCTAGTAACTATCCATCCAAGGCTAGTGCGAAATTACACTTAAACTTTCTTCTCGTTGCGGATGTAGGGTTTCTCTTTTACGACGCCGGTGCCATGCCAACGCGGAGGGGCCCCGGGGGGCTCCTCCGCTTGGCCTTCGCGCTGCTTGGACCGTCGGAGTTTGGGGGACTCCCTCCGCCGGCGCTTCCCCGTCGCCGTAAGGGTGGCCTTGGTTTTACGGCTTGATTCCGGGCCTCCGCGGTCGCTCCCCATCGGAGGGTCAGGGCGCCACCGCCCGTGTACCGGCGAGGGTCCTCCGCCGCTTTGTCCCCTGCAAGACTTTACGCTTTTCCAAAGAGATTAGTTCTTGGCCCCCCGTGGCGAGGCTGCTGGGGGGCTGCCGGAGCTGGCGAGGGTCGCCCTCCCCAACAATGATATTCCCCGATTGTTTTCGATGAACTGATGTGCTCATATTGGGTTCCTTTTCTTGCAAATTTTCTATGTAGTTTAAACTTTTTATGCTTTTCTCTGTTCCCAGGCCCTCTGTTTTGCTCCCTACGCTCTCTGTTATGTCTACGGCCTGCCTCCTCTCTGTTCCCCGGAGCTTTGTTCTACTCTGAATATGCAATATGCTTATCCCTCTACTTGTGTGTACTCTCAATATTACATGCGCTTTGTCCCTGTCAGTCACTAATTGCTTGATTCCAGGTAGTACTGCTAGTCACCGGTGGCACCACTTGCTTGGTTCCAGGTATTACGGATGTTCTTTGTAAATGCCAAGTTCAAATCAATTTTCATTCTTTTTTTTATTCAAAACTATGCATTGCCTCGCCTTGGTGATTATTCTATTTTGAGTTTCTGGGAGTATTTCAAATTTTGAGTTTCTGGGAGTATCTGTCATAAATGTGTTCTAAACTTGATGACTGTGGGTGTTGACTGTTGAGGTAACAGAGTAGCACTGCAATGTCTTGTCTATTTTATGTGTTCAAAACTGTTATTCAGTAAGGTGATACAGACCTATAATGAGTACAACTGAAGGACACTAGTAAATTTCCATTCAGTATAGGGATACAAACCCATAATGATTTCTAAAATAGGATATTGTTGTAAAATCAGTATGTGGACATATATCTGATATGGTCTTGAAATCAGCTACATAATTATGTCACTGTGGGGATTATTTATGACATGTGTACAAATAATGGATTATATCTATTAGACCTTCAAGAATAATAGACAGCAAACACCTTTGTGCATGGCTTACTGCTTTGTACCTGGACGGATTTATCCCCTTTGATTGATGACTGTATGGACTGGGCTTATAATTATTTCATTGAATTGTACGCCCTATTATAGGCCTATGTGCTGGAGCTGGAGGAGGAGGTTCATCGCCTGGTGAATGAGAATCTCAAGGTCAAGAGGTAGTGCAAACAAGTACGTATAGTAGGACAACATTCTTTTTCTTTCTTAATTCCTTCCCCTTTTTTATTCAATCATCTAGCACATACATACAGTTAACGTTGCCAGTCAATGAAAATGTGATGCAGCTGAAAGTGGATATGACTGCACTGGAATGCTAAACTTGTCTTTTTCTGGGTCATTGCTTTAATTTCGTTTCTGAAATGTTCATCGGCTTCGATAGCACACATTTTTCTGGGTCTTCTTGGCATGTTGATTTTTATGTACAGAAACTGAAATGCTAAACTTGTATTTTGTTGGTGGAATTATGATCGGTTGTTGAGAGGGGACATGGCATTAGTATATGTTGATTTATCAGTCTCTTTGAATTGTTGAACTTAATCTAGTCCTTTAGTTCAGTAGATGCATCTACTTTCTGTCAATGAAAATGTGATTTATCTATTGAATTATATACATTGTTGGAGCACTCTTGTATGCATTTGTTTGAATTGCTGAGATGGAGCACTCTTGTAAGAATTGCTATATATGCATTTTTATTTAATCTTTTTATGCTTCTACTATCTCATACGTTTGCAATGAATTTGTAAAAAAAGAACTTCTGTTTTTTGGCTATAGGTACGATTCTGGAGTTTGTTGGGGTGGCTGCGTAGAGGGCTCCATGTGGACACACAGCCAGCTATGGGCATGTTCGTCCACTCATCTCGGATCCAGCCAAGCAGCGACGTGTGATTTATGTTAGTCGGCCAATTCCCAACAAGCAGCAGCAGATCACGGATCCAACCAAGTTTCACGACGTCCAACTTGCTTGTGCCTTTTGGCATGTTTATTACCTTTCACATCTATGATTCCATGTTTTCTTACGTTGTGGTTTGGCATAGCTAGCATGTTCTAGCTTTTTGAATAGTATTACTGACTGATGGTGCAAGAGTAAAATTTCATCTTGAATATGGTTCTGTTTTTGATGTATATATGTGTGCATGCGATTCATTTTTTACTTATATACTCCTTGTATAGAATTAGTGGATTTTTGGCTGATGATAATTGTTTTCTTGGTTTTTGCTATGATGATTTTTTTCATTAATGTAGCTGATATTAATTTCACAAATAGATTTTTGTGTTAGTGCTCCCATGACTTGTACAATGTATACAATGTACTTCAACAATGCTTATTGATTTACATGTATATAATGTACATGTACCCAATTTGAATTGTGTGTATTGGCTCCAACATGGAGCGCATTGATTTGCGGCTTCTATTGTCATAGAGAATCATTACTGGCAGCGTGCTATTTTTCAAATTTCAAATTCTGAGGACGAGATTAACTCCCATGTTTTGCGCCAAAAAACATTTATACACACCTTGACAATTGATTATATGAATCCAATCGTCTTTCATGTGCTATGCATAGTCTGGGTTGTATGCATTGTACTGTTAATTATACATCTGCCAAAGTGGAGTGTACAAATTTTAAAATTTGAATACAAAATGATTTACATGTTTGTATGCTTTTACTCTAGGGTAAATTTTTTTTACACTCCAGTGTTTTAGTAACGCCCTATTCGTTACTATATTGAGTATTTTATTTCATGTCTCCCAATATCTTTAACTAGCTTTCAGTAATAGTCAGTAATTCTCTTTTTGTGCTTGTTAGTATCACGTCATTTTTTTTTTGTAGCTTCAGTATTTCGTCAGAATATTCAATATTTTATTTCAAGTCTGTCAATATCATTAGTTAGCTTTCAATAGTAGTCAATAAGTTCCTTCCACGTTTGTCGAGTACCTGATTAGTATTTTTGTTGCCGAGTTTAGGGTTCATGGCGTTTACCGAGTTGAAGATTTTTGGTGTTTGCCAAGATTAGTGTTCATGGCGGTTTGCCGAGTTTAGGGATCATGACGTTTGCCGAGTTTAGGGTTTCATGGTGTTTGCCGAGTTTAGGGTTTCATAGCATTTACCGAGTTTAGGGTTCATGGCTTTTGCCGAGTTTAGGGGTTCATGGCTTTGCCGACTTTAGGGTTTATGGTGTTTGCCGATTTTAGGGTTCATGGCATTTGCTGAGTGTAGGGTTCATGGCGTCTGTTGAGTTTAGGTTCAACAAGGTTGCTGAGTTTAGGGTTTATGGCGTTTGCCGAGTTTAGGGTTGCTGAGTTTAAGGTTCATGGTGTTTGCCGTGTTTAGGGTTTATGGCGGTTGCTCATACATGTCGACATTTTTCTCAAAAGATCTTGTAGTATCCCTCAGTATTTTTTTCGTCAGTAGTTGCTAGTACTTTTAAGAGTTGCTAGTATCTTCAAGTATTCTTCAGTATTTTTTGTCAGTAGTTTCTAGTTTTTTTTAAGAATTGTTAGTACCTTCATGTTTTTCTCGGTATCTACTAGTATTCCTTAGTATTTTTCGCCAAATCGTTTCTAGTACTTTTTAAGAGTTGTCAGTATTTTCATGTTTTTTCTTAGTATCTTCTTGTATTTCTCAGTATCTTATAGTATTCCTTAGTATTTTTTGTCAGTAGTAATATACTGGATGATACTACATTGTTACTGAAGGATTGTACAGGCTAAAAAAATATACTGGATGATACTATGTTGTACTGAATGCTACTGAAATATACCAAAGCTACTAACAAGAATACTGACGAAATACTTGAAGATACTTGGACCGACCGCTTCGGCGCCGCCAACCTAGTATCTCCGAGTACTTCTCAGTGTCTCTGAGTAGTAGTCAGTATCTTCGAGTATTTTTGTCAGTATGTCTGAGTATCTTGTTTATCAGTATCTCCGAGTAGTTCTCAGTATCTCCGAGTATTTGTGTCAGTATGTCTGATTATCTCTGAGTAGTTCTCATTATCTCTGAGTATATTATTAGTATGTCCGAGTATCTTGTCATCAGTAACTTCGAGTATCTATGAGTAGCAGAATGCTCTCTCTTGGCACCTCCTCTACCACCATCTTCCACTCGCGTGTGTGCTCCCATGTCATGTGCATCGATAGCCCACCATGGGAAGCGAAGACCTTGGAGCACAATTGGTATTCACCTCAAGCAACTTCTGCTATTATCCACGTCAAGCAACTCCTGCTGCTGAATGTTAAGTACTGAACAATACTGTTTCATGGCCGCTTGGATTTGCACCATGGCTGGCTCGAATACATAATGACCACACACACTCAGGCGCTGCTTATGATGATTCAGTAGCATTCAGTAGTGTAAAGCAATTCAGTATTATTTAGTAGTGCAAAGCAATTCAGGATTATTCAGTAGTGTAAAGCAGCCTCAAACGATAATGGCTACCTCTCTGTATTATTCAATACTGAATCGGCAAATGGAAGACAACTGCTAGTGAAAGGCTATGACAGCGCTCCTCAGTAATATCATTCAGCATCTCAACCGTCAGTATTCAGCACATAATCATATGTGAATGCCCAAAAGTATTGGTGACCCGAATGCCATCCATCTCATAATCCTCACCCCAACGCCCATAAGCAGAGTCCATGCATGCCAGAGATGCCAGAATGCCCTGAGATCATCATCAGAACATGTACAACATTCACCTCCATCCCATACGTCAAGGACACGGGGACATTGTGACCACAACAACTATCGCTCTCTCTTCTGCCACCATCTTCCTCTCGCGTCGAGTGTGTGCTCTGAGCCTCTGATGTGCATCGACAGCCAACCACGGAAGCAAGACCTTAAAGTTCAGACTTGCGGCAACTAGTCAATACTCAACAATACTACGCTCCTCTTAGTATTGTTCAGTACCTGTCCGATCAGAGTAGACAACGGACGGGCAGAGATGGTGAGTCCGGTCCGGCGAGCCTCGGTGTTCGGAGCGCTCGCGAGCAGAGCGAGCCCGGTGGTGATGCGGAGGCCGTCGCGAATCAGTACGCCGCCGCTGCTGGAGGCCGCCATGCGCACAGGTCAGGCTCGCCGCCGGTCACCCTATCCACCATGGACGACCCACACGTTCGAGGCGCACTGCTGTGGATGTCGCCGCGGATCAGGACGCCACCATGCGGAGCATCGCGATAGGTCGCCGAGCGGAGGGAAAGGAGTCGCCAGGAGCTTTCTGTGCCTGTGGATCGGGCCGCGACGCCATCGGGGCTGACGTACCCGCGGGTCTGGTTGCGCGTCGCCGCTGAGCGCGGCTATTCCTGCGCATCGGGGACCCTCGACGCCGGGGTCCGGCGGTGGGAGGTCGAGCGTGGACAGCACGCCGCCGTGCCGTGTCGGGGCAAGACCGGGCCAGCGCTGGTGGTAGGGGTGGGGGTCGCTGTGAGGTGGTGGAAGGTGGGGGCGAGGGCGCCGCGCGGTGGTGGCTGGGTGCCGCCGCTGGGACGGCGGAAGTCACGGCGTCGTGGCCGCAGGATAATCTGGTGCGGGGAGGGGAAAAAGGACAGTGGCTGGTTGGTTTCGGTTCGGTCAAGGCTGGGTGGGCTGTTTAGTTGGTGCAGTCCGACCGACTGATTATGTGTCTTGGTGTAGCATAGTTACGCTACACCTAAAAACAATGAAGGTGTAGAATAGCGCTGCCGTGTATATATATATATATATATATATATATATATATATATATATATATATATATATATAAGAATCTGGTATTCTGTAGCCAGGCCGTCCGACCGGTGGCACATGAACCAGGCTCGCACCCGAACTAGCACCGGTGGGATGCAGTAATTACGTGACCCTGATTTCATGTGCATGCCACAGCCAAGCTAATAATGGAAGAGGTAGCCGGAAGTAATTGCATTTTTTATTAATGGTAATGGTAATTGAAAAAAAGCAATCGGCCTCCGTGCTTCAGGCTTGGCACCATATGGATATATATCCTTTGGAATTTACTGGTAACAGCATGCGTACTAGCATGTGTTTACTATATTTGCAATTATTTTACTAGATCCATGCCTTTCTAGTTACGATACTATACTAGAATTAAACTTTCAGCCCATGTACGTAATCTCAATCTATTTACCGGAACTTTTGCTTAGCGACTAAAAACAAATGGTAACTAGAAAGGACGGTTACTGGAATATACTGGAGTTTTAGTTGCTCATGACGGTAACTAGGGCAGAGTTACTATAATTTGGCTTCATGGTTTTGTTTGAAACTATTTAGTTTTGATGACTAGATGAATCATCATCAAATAGTTACGAGAAAATCAAATAGCTTTACGTGTCAATGAAAATAGCAATGGTGATCGACTAACTATAAAATATCAATGAAAATTTACTATAATACATTTACCACAATGGGGATTAAGTTGTGTGGTTGGTCACGATAATAATTAATTAATAGAAAATACAAATGTGAAACTTCACATCGTGAAACTACATCTCAAAAGATAACTGAACATAGCATATAATCTAAATTTAGTTGCTTTTCTTGAACATTATCTATATGGCACTACTCCAACACGTTACACGTGCATCATAGTGATCAAAACGAGATCAATATATAGGTCATGTCTGTTAGCTGCTCTAAGTCACCGGTTGCTGTCGAGAAGTTTCATTGCCTGAAATCATAAACTATGAACAATTATAAATAATAATATGATGGCTCAAGATTGATCAGTAATGAGACACAATTTTACCATATATATGGTAAGAATAGATAATTCAACATGACACAATCAAGCTACTACATTGCCAATTGCCAATTGCCAATCTACCATGCAATCAAATTACTGTAAAATGTATAAAAATTACATTAAACAATAAATCTACAGCATGCATGGTAGCTTTTTTGACCGTGTAGATGCCGAACTAAAGAGGCACATTTTTAGGCAATTCAAGTGATTGAAAATCAAAACTGAATGAACTTAAAAAAGGCAACATGATGACCAGAATTATGAGCGTTGTTTACCACAATACAAATGATCAAAGTTTGTTTAAACTGATGTCCAATTACTATAATCCAATGTACAGGAATTAGAGAATGCCTTCAGTATTTACCATAAACTTGTACTGTTGGTTACGATAATTCATTTTCAGTTAATCACCAAATCCGTGCATGGTCGTAGACGAGGCCTGCCCTGGCCTACATCCGCCATGGCAGATGGCCGCCCAGGCACCATAGGGACAGTGCCGGAATCAATGCTGTGAAGTTGGTCAACGCCACGGCGTCAAGCTCCGACTGGCCGCCACGTCCATGGGTTTGTTGTGGACGAGCCCTCGTGCAGATCTGCCATGTAAAGAGGGCTGCTGGGGGTACCGTAGGGAGGGCAGGGCCGCCGACGAGGTTGACGCTGTGGAGATCCCCGTCAGTCACGCGGTGGAGGTCGCCGGCGCAAGGGTGTAGGGGCCGCCTGAACCGGGCACAGGTTGCCGTCGCACGTGGTGTAGTTGGCTTGTTGCTACCGCTGCCGGTACAGGAGCCCTCGTGGCTGGGGCGCCGTCCGGGTGGTGCGGGCCGTCGTGGACGTAGTGCTGCTCGTCGTGCCTGCGGTGGCGCTGGTCGCCATCACTAGTTGGAGGACACACGCCCCCAGGACGCCCCCACCGTGGGAAGTGGTAAGGGACGCCGTCGCCGGTGCTTCCATTGTAGATGACTCGACGATGCCGCCATGGGGATGCAGCGAACGCCGCCATGGAGACAGGCGCCGCTGCCACCACCAAACAGAGGGCCGCAAGGAAGGAGGCTGCCGCTGCCACCTACCGACGGATCCACGCGCGAGGCCGTGGCTCCTGGGCAGTGATCCCAGCGAGGCGGTTGCGTCGCAGCCAGGAAGTGGGAAGCCCCATGCGTGCGGGTCAAGCCGCGCCGACGCCAAAATGCATCCGTGCGTGTCAATAGGGGAGGAGCAGCCGCGGCCACCGGTTGGAAGGAGGAACCGCTGCCGCCCTGGGGAAGAAGCAGCTCGGCCGTGAGGGAGGAGGCGTCGCTGCTGATCTGGTACACTAGAGGAGAACGAGAGGGACGGATGGTTTCCGAAAAGGAAAGAGCAAAATTTGGGGGAATCAATGCATGCCTGAGCCTCAAATGAAAGGAAAACCAATGCATGCGTGTGTTACTAATTTAGTAATGAGGGCACCACGTCGGACATGTTTCTTTAATTAGGAATTGAGGCGCTGGGACAACAAGTGATCGGGCTCGACCGCACGCCGCGACACAGCGACCTGGCTACAAAATATTTGATTCTGTAGCTAGCGACCACGGGTAAATTTTTCCTACACCCTAGGTGTAGTTACACCCATGTGTATATCTCAAGATTTATGGTATATATGACCGAACAAAGTGTATATTGATAAAGTATATGATCATAGACCATCTATGGTGGTATATATGTTAAGCATGCATTCATACTTTGAGTATATGGATATATTTTTTTTTTTATACAGCAGTAGTGGCATTTTATGTAATATATTAAAAAAATATGGGTTCCATCAAAATTTTTTTGCGTAATAAGATCTAGAGTATCTTAATATGAGTATCTAAACATACTCAAACCAATAAACAAGTATGAACACATACACAATGTGATTTTTTGAATATGGGTGTAACTACACCCGGGTGTATAGAAAGTGCACCATATATATATATATATATATATATATATATATATATTGTGGCACACAACAAGCTAGTAGCCATGAAAGGAAGGAGCGTCCTTTGCAGTGCCCCATTATTGAACACGTCAGCATCGGAATTAAGCTTGTTGCAGAACCAAAACTATAAATAGATGGGACTACTACCACCAACATGAATTTCTTTTTTATTTGTGGGTCTTGTCAATCAAAGGTACTGTTTTCCGACGGTGACAAGGTTTTGACCAAAGTAAGATTGGGATGCATTAGGAAATTGGGCTTGCTGTGGCAGAGACTCATGCAGAGCTTCAGGAACAGAACCCGTGCTAACTGTGCATGCATCAGGAAATTGTCTCTTTATATGTTTGATGGGATTAGCTAGCTAGCTGCACATTAATTCAACCACCATAGTCTGTGTGGCCTGGCATGGTGTACATATATGCTTTCTAGTACGTATTATTGTCTTGGGACAGTATATTGGACCCATGGAGAATAGGCGAGACACGGCACAGAATATTCTAGAGGTCTGTTAGACAAAAAGCAATACCAACTGTTGATGATGGCGCCCATGTAATAATATATTACACTGACAGCTGCAACATTGGTACGTAGAGATCATGTCATCGACTTCTGTTAAGCCGAGGCCCGGGGCCCCTACACCGCCATTGACAAGAACACACCGCTCGCAAATCAGACCAGGGGAGAGAGGGGCCGGATCCGGCCATACAAGGCACGGGTGAGGACCGCAGCTGCCGAACGCACTTAGATCCAGTGCAAGACGATAAGATCCGGCCGTGACGAAATCTGCTGCTCCCCGAGCCAATCGCAGAGGCCACGCCTGTAGTCGATGCAGCACACATCACGCCTGTTCCATGATTAGTTCGTTACTAAAACACTGGAGAGTTGAAATTATGTGTATTGGCCAGTACGACTATTCGGCCTCTCTGTTAGTACACTGACATATCTGCAAAGATTCCTTAATTTACATATTTAATTAAATGTCATAATTTGTGGGCAACATTATGTGATCTCAATACGGGCCGCTTCATCGAGCCATTTGTTTCTAACAATGTTTGCGTACTCCAGAACTCAATCTATGGCTTGAAGCTGGCACCCTGGGCATCGTATTAGCGATTTGCCACCTTGGCTTCATCACCTCTGTTTCTTATAAATCTCTCTTTGTCTATAAAGGTGGAGATGGTATCGCCAACACGCTGCTGTACATCCATGAGAGTGCAAGTATGATGAGGCATAAAAAGGTTGCTGTTTAGTTCCTGTATTTGTGATCCTCCCGCTGTAACTTGGGGAAGTTATTGTACTGCAAACCCACCTCCAGCCATATATATACAAGGCCACCCTACCCAATAGGGCGTGCGGTGTTTTACCTATTTCCTACACATATAATAAAGCCCATAGCCAGTGGCGTAGCCAAGGGGGCTGGCAGGGGCCATGGCCCCCCTAACATCTCGCTGTTAGGAAAATATAATAAAAAGCTTTTTGTTATATATTTTTGTAACTTCTGGACAACGAAGTCACACAAATTCACAAATTTTCTTTTTTGAGCTAACTTATATGTATAAATATTTTTAGCTCCATTGTAGACAAACACAATCATCTACCACGGAAAGAACAATATGCATGGTTAAATGTTAAACACTGAATAAATTTAGAAAAATAAAAGCCTAGCTCTGGTGTAAAAATCCAAGCAAATAAGCAACCCTCTTTTTTTGTATGGTTGAAACTCTTCAACCGGCCCCCTATGCATAATTTCTGGCTCCGCCACTGCCCATAGCTATAACAGAGCAAGTACGGCTGAGGCATAAAAAGAGTGCAGTGGTGAACTATACGGTTGGGATGCATCAGAGAAGTGATCAACTTTTAGCAGCTATGAAACGTGAGTAGTGATATTTCCTTTTAAGCCTGAAAACAGCCATTTGTGTTCTATTTCAGGCGCTTCTTGATG
Organism: Hyparrhenia diplandra; assembly: GCA_015847255.1. Classification (NCBI taxonomy): domain Eukaryota; kingdom Viridiplantae; phylum Streptophyta; class Magnoliopsida; order Poales; family Poaceae; genus Hyparrhenia; species Hyparrhenia diplandra. The sequence continues at coordinate 7,104 of JADLZK010009433.1, read as the reverse complement.
CATCAGAGAAGTGATCATCTGAGAAGTGACATGATTGCATATGAAATCATTTGATATTCGAGATTACGAGTTTTATGACTGATGTGGTCATTTGTGTATGTCATCCAAAATCTCATGTGGTCCTTTTAGATTAGCCGACAGATGAAACTAGTTAGTCGTCAATTAAGTTGTTGTGTGGTCATGTGTAAAAATTATAAAGAGACAGATGAAACAGCACAGATGACACTATGGTGCTATGGTGCCTCGTTGAGTGCCAGGTCAAGGTGGTATAATTAAGTTGTTTCATCTGTCTCTACGTCCATGGGTACAATAATACAGAGGACACCCCTTGGTGGCATATGTAGAAATTATAATTTTTTATAGTCAACGAGTTTGCTATGGTGCCTCGTTGAGTGCCAGGTCAAGGTGGTTGTATATAGGACACTTTTAAATTAAATCTGATGCAGCTATTCAATATTGAATGAACAGGGCAGCTCCTTTGCAGCCACAAAAACTAACTCTCAAATACAATCAACCCCACGAAACTGAAGCTTACTTATACAAGCTGAGGACACCCCTTGGTTGCATGTGTAGAAACTATATGTCTTTTTTTTTTCAGATAACATGTTTGCCAAGTATACAGCTAGCCTGCAGCCTTTGAAAACTCCTCTGTTTGTTTTTCCTCCATGGAAGAATCTGTAGGATTAATCGGCACTGGGACTCTTCTTATTAACCAAGATCATAGCACATAGCATCACTTGTGAAAACTCCTCTGCTTGTTTTTCCTCATAAAATTTAAAAACTCCTCTGCTTGTGGTCCAACTTCTGACTTCAACAGCGCCATCTATCTTCTCACGAGCATCATTTCCATCTGTAGCAATATGGTACAAGCAAGAACACGTCCATGGAGCATTCATTGAATCTGGGAGAGCTCATGAGCTGAACTGTGGATGTGGAGGAAGGGACAAAAACATCATCAGAGTAGGAGCTGTTGGATGATCGGTGTTCGATCTGAACCAAGGCAGTTTCGGTTGGACCTGATGAGATTCTGACTGTAAGACGATGATCAGTGTTCGATCTTAACCAAGGCACTGTAGAACACTTTTGCTTTTGTAATGCAAAAGTACTGGTATCCTTTATTCAAAATTTGCGTTCAATGAATCCCTTGAAAACAGAAGCCAATTTACAAAAGCTACCAAAATTCAGTTCAAAATCCAAGGCCACATAAATTTTGCGGAACAACACAAAGTATTCTACTTTAGCAACATTATAAACTCGTTAGTTGATTGGATTCATAGTACAACCATCCGATACATACAAAGTTCACATATTTAGCACCATTACTCAAATGTACTGTAACATCCCGGATTTTTGGAGAAGCTGAAAATGCGAACTTTTAAATTTTTTTTTGTGTAATGTTTGAATCATGTAGTTGCTAGGTAAAACTTGCGTTAACCCCTAACAAAACGTTGCATTCATGTCAAATTGTTTGTAGGAGTTTGTTAGAGCTTCTTAGTTGAGTTAGGGTTTTTGTGTCGGAGTGCATAAATCCGTAGCAAATTCTCTTCTCTCTTTCTCTCCAAAAATTCTCCTAACAATTTTTGGAAAGATCTCGTGCCCCAACTCAAATCATTCCCAACTCCGTTGTTGATTCTTATATTTTTTTTCTTGAGTTTCTCCCCGACTGTCTCCCCGCCTTCCCTGAACTCATTCCAATCTTCTACGTAATCACTCTCGTATCTTCCCGAATCTTAATTGGACTACCCTTCTCTTATCTACCCTTTCTCATATATTATATAGAGATCAAACCTCTCTTCGTCTCGCGTCGACAAGAAGATGAGCCTTGCCAACACCCTCGACCTGACCAACCATCGAAGCCATGACTGGCCAACCATAGTCGTGCCCTCGCTAGCCATAGCCCTCCATAACTATGCCTGGCCAATCCTAGCCCACCATAGCCATGCCCGGCCAGCCAGTAGCCATCCACGACCAACCACGGCCGCCAGTAGAGGCCACAACTAGCCAAAGGTGACAACGCTAAGCTATACCAGGATCAACCCCGTTTTCTTTGGACTGCTTTGTAAAATCCCATTTGACTCTCTAAAGGGATCCCTTAAAAATCATGTCGGCAACACTTCGGAGGTTCTCTCCGAATCTTTCTAGATTAATCGCAAACTCTTTCGAAGTCTCTTGTGATCTTTGGTTTCAACTTCACATAAGTTCCTTGCACCTCTATCCTTCTCAAGTCATCGTGGCATTTTTCCTCGATGTCGTTAATCGAAAATGCCCTTTCAAATCGCCCTCAAATCTATTTGGACTTTCGTGAATTGTTTAAATCAAATCATAATAGGAAAATCCAGTTCCTATTATTCTTCGGACCCAGTTCACCATTCCTTCTCGTATATAATTTTTTTTGCTAAATAAGAAAAATCCCTCTCCCTTGTTCCCTTGGCCAAATCAGCCCCTCTTCTTCCTAATTCATTTTGCTAATTAATCATCTTGTGCACGCACGTGCAGCATACCTAAAGAGCTGCACCTCCTCACGTACACAGTTGAAGACATGGACCAACCAGCAAGCTAAGCTCCTTTACCGTGTATGTGTATGTGTACATAACGTGTATATATATACATATGTATAATATAGTGCCCATCACAAGGAACAAAGCCCGATCCCACGTCCAGCCCAACTCGAGCCTTACCACCAGCGTACTAATGCCCAATCACAAGTATCCAAACCAGCTCTTCTCCTGAGCCGTGACCCAGGCCTGGCCTCGGCAGGCCTTAGCCCAGCGCAGCTCTGCCTGCACCGGCGTGGAGGCGCCGCTGCCGGTCCTCCTCGCGTAGGAACCACGCGCACGAAGTCACCGGCCGCTCTCCTCTCACGTACACGTATGCCCCTGTACGCGGTACCCAACAGTTAGCCATGGACGCGGTCCGCCCCTACCGCATCCGCGCGGACTCGCTTCCCCTCACACTACCGCGTCATCCGCATCGCCGCTCGTTGCAGTCCGTCTGGACCGGCTATCCCGCGTGCGAGGCCAAAGCCGCTAGGGCCAGCCCTCCATCGAAGCAGCAGGCGCCTCCATCCTCTTCCAAGCCAGCGCCGTCACATCCCTTTCCCTTCTCTTCCACACGGTCATGTCGAGCCTCATCAGTGACCTGCTCGCCGACGCGCTTGGCCTCGACGCCGTGAACTCCCGCCGCGCTCCACGCTTCGATGTCAAGCTGATGCCGCTTGAACCATCTCCGCCGAGCCAGCCCGGCCTGCCCCATCGTTGACGGACACAGCACCGACAATCGGACCGGGAACGCCTCGCCGAGCTGCCGTCCCGACCACATCCACGACGACGATAGCGGGCACAGCAGCACCGCGACCGTGGCCACATCGTCGACCTCCGCACGACGCCCCTGCTCTGCTGCGTCCCCGTCGTGAACCGCAAGCCCACCGACGATCGCGACGACGTCCGCGACCTCGGTAAGCGCCCAAAGGCCTAATCTATTACCTGTGCTTGGCCCCTGTCCTTGTCTGACCGGCCGTCGAGCGCACCCTTGATACGCACACGCACGCTCAGGCGCGGTGCCTTAGGACGCCGCTGCATGAGCACCATCGTGTCATCCACGACCACCGCACTGGCACGAAGTTTTCACCTCGGCACAGCCATCACCATCCGGCCTCTGTGCGTCAGGGCGACGCCGCGCCACCGCCTTTGCCGCGACTTCGCCGGCGTAGATAGACGCGCGCCTAGCATCCATGGCCGTCACCACGCCCACACATACACGCCGCGCTGTGCGGCAACACTAGCTGGCACGTCACTACGGCCACGGCACAAGGCTCGCCACCAGCATCCACACGTCCTGTACACGCATGGCCACCGTCATCGGCAAGGCGCATTGACCACCACGGCCAGGTCTCGCCTGAGCACCGAAGCGAAAGCGAACCCTTTATGGTCGCTAATCGTCCCAGACCCAGCAAAGGCCAAGTCCTTCCATCTACACCCGCTCACCATGCCCTGGCCGTGCACCACCGCTCGACTACAGCTTCCAGAGGCAGCTATCACGCACGCACGCCGGCAGTGGCTGCACAAGCATGTCGGCGAGCTCATGCACTGACCCAAAAAGACACAGCCTTGGCACCATCTCGAACCACGCCGGCATGAGCGTGTTCTCGCCAAGCACCTTCCCGCACACAAACAGCACATAGTGGCGACACAGTTGCCATCGCTGGATGCCCACGACCCGCCGCATCGTGCTCACACACGAACACTACACCCACAAGCATGGCTGTGCACAAGCCTAGACCCCTTACCTTCCCTAGTCACCTACTTGCCTGACCGCCAGCTCCGTTTGGCATGGCATCATGACCACTGGTGCACCAAACTTGCCACTAAAAACACAGCCCTGCTCAGGCTAAGGTGCGCACATCACATAAGGTCTCGGATAGCTGCACAGGCACGACCAGTCCGCCACAGCCGACCACTGCCATCCCAATGCCACTTCTGACCGCCTGCAGCTGCCCTCAGCCGGCCACAACCTCGTTGGAGCCAAGTTACGCGTGAGCCCTGCCATCAAGCCATGTGTGGACCACCATGACTCGACCATAGCACGACCAAGTAGAGAGTTTCGACCAACAACATGTGCAACACATCTTGTAATTCAAGAATGATGATGCTATGACATCCTAATTCCAACCCTTGGCAGACCTCCACTTGACAAGCTTGCCTTACCCAATATAGCTTGGCAATCCAATCTCTATCCCTAAGAACCTGATGCCATTCTAACAAGCCCGCCAATCCTTTGTCCATGTTGAACCTAATCTCACCATGGCACCTAACCCAGACCCAAAGCTGCCTTGGCGCCACTCCAAAGCTTAGAGCCAAGCCATAGGTTCACGAACATATGTATCAGTGAATTTGATTCTTCTTTTGTTCTTTTGTCTCCTTGTGATAATTGGTAGTTTACAGGGTTATCGGTTGAACGTGTGATAGCTCTAGAGGGCCGTGGATTGGAGCTGACTTTGGAGGTGGAGGCTCAAGTATCGATCAACTACACCAACTAACGAAGACTTTTACCACTACTACCTCGACATCACGGGTGTCATGGCAGCACCTTACTTAATAGAATCCTATTAGACATTGCAAGTAGATATGCTAGCGCTTTTACTTTTATTCCTTTGCTAGTATATATGATGCATGCTATGCCTGAGCCTTAAATGCCTTGATTGAAACCCTTCACCTGATTACCCAGCTCGGCCAAGACTTATATATACCTCCTGCTGCATGCTTGCATTTTTACTCCATCATATTTACTTATGAGCCATGATATATGAGGTGAGGGAATTAAATGGTAAAATGTGATAATAACTGGGGAGAGTGCTTTGCGTGTGTCTTGGGTGTGTGGTGAGGGTTGTGTCGACCAGACGAGAATACACCTACGAGTCATGAGGACATGTCTTGCCGAGTGGGTGCATCCCCGGGCACCCCTGCTTTGAGAGATACCCGCGGGCGGGTACATGGTGATTTCCTCGAGGAGGTTCTGGGGTGGAGTGCCTTTGTGGAAGGAAGCCCCAGAATGGAGGTGTCGTTGAGGCACGGGGTATTGAGTACCCCTATGATGAAGATGTCTTGTCCGGGTCATACCTAAGGACTTTGAGCTCTTGAGAACCGGGATCATTGGGAATATGGTACTCACCGCTCGTCCCCTCGGCCTCGGGCGGGTGCGGATTGCCTTTTAGCTAGGGCGGTGCCATTACTACTAGGTTGATAGCAGATAGTGTGTAGGGAGGTACGGGTATCGAGGCTCACACCCTCCTAAGACAACGTAGTAGCCATCGGGGCCCGGTATTACGCCTCACGCCTCGGCGTGCGGTGGTACTCCGGGGCTTCCCAGGGCTGAGTGGTAGGGTGGCATCGTCGAGCTAGGAGGTCTCCGTTATCATCCTAGGCGGGGCACCGTCCGATGATGGTGATCTTGTGGTCTTGAGTACACGCTCTGTAGAGTTGTAAATCAATACGTATTGTCCTGCCTTCGGGCATGGCCCCGACATTAGGCCTAGACGCCCACGGATGTGTGGCCGGCTCTCGGTCCGGACTTCCCACGGTGTGTCGCGCCCGCTTCGAGCACTGCCCACGGTGTGAGCCGGCTTTTGAGCCTGGACCGCCATCGGTGTCGCCGGTCTTCTAGGGTTTATCCCATTGATTTTACGCTTCACTTGACTAGAGAGAGAGGAGTCCTTTCTATTCTCCCCTGTTTTTCACTTACTACCGCGAGCCCGTGTGGTTGTGAGCAGCTTAGGTAAGGACGGGAGGGAGTTGTCCTTGCCACTGAGTGAGAGTGTGTTGTGAGATGTGTGTGGTGATGGTGATGATGGTATGGGAAGAATGTGTGGATGAGATGGAATTAAAACTTGATGAACTATTAATATTATTATATTACTACTTGTTGCAATTCGTGCGCTAAGGATGCAAACCACGGTAAAGTATTAGGATCGCGAGATCCATTTATTTTCTATTTTCCACCAAAGCTCATCGGTCTTACTCATGGCCTGCACATATCCGGGCGGTGTGCGTGCATTACCTGCCTTGCAAAGGGATTAAAAGGATTAGGTGGTCTCTGCCTTCCTACGCTCAAGATTGGTTTAGAAGATGAAGACTACTTCCGCTGAACTCTACGCCAACTCGATGAAGCCCGTGAAGGAGGAGCCTTCACTTGCCGACGTGCCATGTCTACTCGGAGATCTCCCGAAAGTTACGCTTCCGCTAGTTTAACCTTTGTATTAGGTGAGTCCCCAAGATTTGTAATACCTTGTAAATTAGAAATCTTATGATGTATGACCGTGATATCATCTCAGAAATGATGATGTGATGGGATGATCTTGTGGGACTATCACATTGTTATTTGATTACGTATTTTTTCGTGGAAAATCGAGGTCGTTACATGTACAAAACACCCTCAAATGCATATATATTTGCACTATGGATAAATTATCACCGCCGGAGTTCATAAAGACCATCAGCATCGGTTTTTCGTGCTTGGCAAAAAAAGTGGCATGTTCGGTGGTTATAAGAAAGTTTATCACCACCACCGATGATCGAATGAAGTCCATCACCGCTAATAATAGAGTATTTG